>CM064487.1:97834967-98242679 GCA_032716605.1 Paralithodes platypus
AACAAAAGATTTCAAAGGTTTTTGGCCTTACGGATCAGGCACCGAAATTTTGTTTTTTCAAAGGATGCCATTCGGTTTGAACCTGGCACCTCGAGTATTCACAAAATTAGTCCGGCAAGCCCTGATGCCGTTGTTAAAACAAGGAATCAGAGTTTTGTGGTACCTAGACGACTGGCTGGTGGTGGCAGAGACAGAGCAATTATGCATCAAACATGTCAACATCATTTTAAATCATGTCAAAACTCTAGGGTTCAAGGTAAATCTGGTAAAGTCAAACCTTGTTCCCTCACGAGTAATTCAGTGGATAGGGCTGGTCTGGGACACAGCTGCTCTCACTCTGAGTCAGAGTGTGGACAATCGCAACAGGTTTCGAAGGAAACTGTTCATTTTTCTTCACAGTCTGACTACGACACGGAGGGTCTGGGAGGTCTCTGGTCGGCTCTCTCAACTGGATTCAACTAACTGTAAAGTTGGGCCGGTTGAAAGTAAAACGTTTAATATTGGAGGCAACAAATATTTCCCACTCTTACCGGCGGGAAAGTTATGGCCCATCCCAAGATAATCCACACCTTACTAGCGGTCTGGGCGAAGAGGGAAATGTTGCACTCAATAATGTCATGGACCTCTCCTCCGCCAACGGTAGGGGTAGCACACGGATGCGTCAGGCACAATAGGTTGGGGATTTCAGTCAAATCAGGGGCACCAGGGTCAGGGGCTTTGGTCCCACTTAGAAATCTCCCACATCAATATCAAAGAATTACTAGTCCCCTTGTATTTCCGCAGGCTCACGGCCCTGCTTTGCGGGGCAAGTCGGTGGCCTTCAGAATGGACAATCTGAATGCAGTTCACTGTATCAGAAACAGGGGCGTCAACGAGATCAAGGAAAGTTGCTAAACGTTGTCGGAAGAGATTTTTACTCTAGCCAACAACGACTAGCACACTTATCTTCACGCAGTCTTATCTCCCAGGCGTAGCAAACGTCTGGGCAGAAGATGCTCTGTCCCAAGAGACATGGAGCAACGACCGTAGGGGAAATGGGAGCTCAAGCAACCCATTTTTCAACCAAATGATTGCAGAACTCTACCATCCACAAGTGGATACTGTTTTGCGTCCGAGGAGACTCACCAAACTCCCCTCAATACCTCACCCGCCTGTACGAAACACGCCGGCAGGCGGGGGCCGAGACACCACTAGTGACAGACTGGGAAACAGATGGAGCTTCCATTTTATCTGTTTCCGCCGCCAAGACGCGTCACTAATGTGCCACGTAGTGAACAAACTACGAGATTATCGAGGCTTTAGTCTCGCTAGTCGCGCCCCTAGTTGCCGGCGCAGTTGTGGTACCAGCAATTAAAGACGTTGTGCCCGCCACCCGGTGTACGCTCCCGGTCGGGTATTTCTGCCCTTAGACACGCTGGCCCCCCCCCCCCAAACCCCCTAAGCGGACCTCGCTGACTTTTGCATTATGGACATTCAGGAGGCCAAGTGGCTATGCACCATATGTAGAGAATTGACCAATATTCAATTATTAAACTCCAATATACTCAGTCCATACGAAACAGACAGTATCAATCACATTTGCAAGCCTTTACTTCTTGGATCATTAGAACCGAACAGACTGTGCCCCTCAGTAGCATTAGTTTTTTAATTATTTAAATTATCTGGTTTGAGCAGGAACGTTTTATCTGTGGTATATCTATCTATCTACTTCTCATTGCCTGACACCGCCCGTGAATCCCGGAAGGGGTTCGGGGGCCCACTAACGAACCGCCCCCGCCCCTTCACCTCTGTCCCCCCCAAGGGCACCCTCTGTCCCAGTCAGCGACGCCCATCCCCCCAACCCAGCACCGCTTTCCGTTCTGTAGTTCACTCACTCCATCGCTCTTCCACCTCAATATTCGGTCTACCTCTCCCCACTCTGGCCCTCCACCCTCGCTCTCTCACACCCTCTTATTCATTCTCTGTCGGAGGGGCGGGTATGTCGTCCGGCTCGCCTTTCCATACATTCCCTATATGGCCGCACCCATCTCAAGTTGTTCCTTTTCCAAACACACTTTCCAAGCACATCGACAATACCTCCACACCACACCTTCTTACTTTCCTCATAGTCTGTCTATCCCTCCACCATGTAAAACTCCGCACCACTCCCTCCTTAAGTAAATTCCATTCCACTGCCTTCTCCCTCTCTGGTCTGAGTCTCTCAACCAACGTTCATGACCTTTCAGCTTCTTCGCTTTCCGTAAGCTGTCAGTGTCGGGATTACCACGACCGTGTCATGCAAGGACTTCCGTCCACTTTCATTACTGACCCACAACCCTATTTCTTGTTACTGATTTGTAGCGTTCCTAAACCATCTTCCCCGGTCCTGTTGTTAACCCCGCTCCGCAACCCTCTTCATTCCATAAGTCCCATCCTTTACTCAACACAGTACTTTAAAAGAGTGACGATCTCCATAGCCTGACCGTTTCAGCTTCACCTCACACTCGTGTGACTTCACCCCTTTCGAAGACCATAACCTTGCTCCTTCCCCGCAGTTACCCTCAAATTCCGTTTTTCGCACACTGTTCCAAACCTCATGTTACCAGACCCTGCACTCCCATTCATATAGATCACTTCAGAAACTGGATCAGCCGCAAACAGCAGTATAGGGTAGCTTCCCACTCAATTCCCATCCCTTTTCAGGCATAATCACAACATACCACTGCTCTTGATAGTATTTCTTTCATAACTCCCGCCCATTATATACAGTAAACAACCACGGGGACCACATCACACCCCCTGTTTCAACCCAACATTCACAGGTTCTCAAAGACCGCTCATCTCACTCTCCTCACTCTCCACACGTACTGCCGCGCCCTGTGCACCCTCATACAATCTGCTCTCACGCTTTCAGCCGCTTGCCCTCATGCCTCTAACCCGTCTATATTCTAAGTAACTTTCGACAAAACCTTCTCTATCCCTTACTGGCCTAGGCCTTCTCCACAAGTCCCATAAAGGCAACATACACTTTGTTTTTCTTCTCCCGCTACTTTCCACCAAACACAATTTCAGGTAAACAATCTGAATCTACAAAATCCTCATCCTCGTTCCCTTCATATAAAAACCTCCCTGCTCGTCGCTAGTCGCTCTATCCATTTCTCCGTTCCAACTTCACTATCACCTCTTCTCCAATCACTACCGATACTGTATAACCGTCCTACTTACGCTTAGAAGACATATCCTCGGTGGTTACCACACACTCATTGTCCTCTTTCCCCTTTGCCCTTATATAGGGGGACTATTATGCCAATCTTCCAGTCATCGTTGCACTCCCCTTCCCCATGTCCCATGATAGTTTGCCACATTTTGTCCATACCATTCTATCACTATCCTCAGCCACCATGACCTCAAACATTTCCCACACACACTCCATCTGTTCCTGGTGCTTTCCCCAACTTCACTCTTTTCAGGCTTCCCCCACTTTCGGACCTCCTGATACCACCTCCTCCACTCCACAACTTCTCTTCTTATCCTCCTCCTACCATATCCAGCTACTGTGCTGGCTCTTCATTCCTTTCATTTATTTTGCAAACTCACGAAGTACTCCCTCCAATCTTTCCGACTCTCTCTTGCTTCTCGGCTAGCATTCTCCCCATTCTTATATCTTTCACACCTTACTGTTTCCGTTTCCCTTGCTACCTCCTCCCTAACTTTCTTGACTTCTTTCCAGAAACAGTTTCTTACGCTCCCTACCATTTTACACTCAGATTCCTTGCCAATTCCGCATTACTATACTACTCGTCTCTTACCTTTCCTTCACTACTCTCTTCACTACCAACTCTCTCTCACCACCCTCTTAAAAACGCCCACGTATCTCCACGTACCTCGCTCGTTTCTGTGGTAACGTTAAAAAATCACTTAACTGCGATTAGAGTGCCCTTTGTAGACCTTACAGGTCTCTCCATACCGGTAGCGGAGGAAACAGGTTTTATGAGGGCATGTTTTAAACTCCTCCCACCTCCCCGTCAGCTCATGCCTACTTGGTCTCTGGACAAGGCATTGTCTTTACTTCACTCTCGTCTGTACACATATATACTGTCAGATTTTGCATTACTCTTAAAAAAGGCTGTATTCCTTTTGGCCTTTTTGGGCCACCGGGAACAGAGTGTCTGAGCTGGCGTGCGTATGAGCAACACAACCCTAATTGTTTCCTTAGGTTTGGCAGACTTAATGAATGTATTCACATTGCACCTTCCCCGGGATTTGTAGCCAAGAATGAAGCACAGTGGCACACGTGTTTTCTGAGTTCAGGGTTCGGCGGCGGTTAAAAAGGGGAAAGGTGCACCATACACTCTATGTCCAAGTGCAAGCTACTACCCAAATGATTTTGAGAGTGGGCTCCTCTAAACCCCCAAGGTGCTTTATGGGTAGCGAAGTGACGTGGTCACCGGCTTACTGACAACCGGAGATTATCTTCTCTTCTGGTCGAACAGTCATTAAAGAGAGTAATCCCGGCATTGTGGGTATGCCCCCGATTGAAGCAAATGGGCAGCCTCTTTACGTTTCTTCTTGAAGAAACTTTTGCAGTAGAAGATATTTCGTCCACACAGTTTTGGGCGTCTAATCATACGTTTTTGGTAATAGATACTTGTCCCAGTTGCTCTAGACAAAAACCGTTCCTTACCCTTGTATAGCTTTAAGGCAGAGGGTTTTGGTGGCCCTTCAGGCCACTTTTGTTTGACTTTCAAGGAAAAAAGGGGGGGGGGGGGGGGGTGAGGGGGGGGGGGGTGGGTGCAGTCCATGTAACATAGGACATCCCTAGACCCCGCCGGAATGTACAGAGCTGTGATACAATTTATGGATCATGTGATATGAAAATTTCTCTGCGAGGAAATTGTGCTAGTACAATGTTTTAGTACAAACCATACAGGGTTGTTATAGTAGGTTTTAGCTTGTGAAAGCCTTTAGAGTTAGTTAAACAGTGGAGATTCTTTTGGCAAAATATTTTCCCACGAATATTATGGGGTTTATTATGTGCACATGTAAACTTATAACTTGTTATTTTTGTCACCACTCGTTGAGTGCGGTGCCTTTGTAACTACAGATCTGTTCACAGAATCTCCAGAGTTACCCTTTTTTGTCAAGCAGGCTTCTTTGAAGCACGCACCTGCTTGAACCCCTTTTTTGTATATATATGGGCTGCGCCGTATTTAAATATATTTTCAAAGTAAGAATACTATGTGGTTGTTTGATTATCTGCTTTTCTAGAGTTATGATATGATTACGAATGTCCCCCTCCAGTCTTAGAAATCAGGCATGTTCGTCAATGATGGATAACTAATTAGTCAATTAGTCAATGACTAATTAGTCAATGACTAATAAATTATAGGTTTGACTCCTGTAAGGAGATATATTTAATAGTGGCCCCGTAATCATTGACGACTGGGGCCCTCCCGACCATCCCATTCCCATTCGTTGATGTATTAAGGATTTTGGTTTACTTGATATGTCAGTGAAGGAAGAATGACGCCTGAATCAGCGTCTGGTCAAAGTTCCACACAAGTACATCCACGATATGATGGAAAGCTTATTGGATAGTTATTCTTATTTTCTTTTTGTTTTTATTTTTTACGAAGTTTTTTCGTAGTGAGAACCCAATTCATAATGACCGAAGCCATGAGTGAGGTCGCGTGCGCTCATGATGAAGGCTCCTCAGATTTTAAATGCTCTGCGCGGTAGATTCAAACTACGGCGGAATAGTGTTTGAAGAGGATGCCTTATGTAATAGGCATGTTCGTCAATTATTACGGGGCCACTACTAAATATTAGGTTTTCTTTATCTCCTTACAGGAGTCAAACCTATAATCTAGTGGTCATATGAAATACTGCATTTATAAAAAAAAAAAAAATAGATACCAGTTGATGGTTTAATCACCAAACATATATATTGCATAAATACTTTAACAAAAAGGAGGTATAGTATCACTACATTTCATTAGAGAGAGAGAGATTCCCACATCTGTGACCTGAGGCCACAGGCTAAACATTTCCCGCCATTAATTAGGGTTGGAGGCGGAGTTAGCACTCGCTTGTCATATTCTTTTGTTCACAATTACTTACCTATAGTCTCTCTCTCTCTCTCTTTCTATCTATCTACATATCTCCCCCCCCCCCTCTCTCTCTCTATCTCTCTCTATATATATCCATCTATCTCTCTCTCTCAAAATGTATAGCTTCATTATGAAAACAATACTCAACCATGGCTGGAAGTTATAACTGAAGAGGTTCAGAGCTAGTAATTGTGAAAACTTTTTCACATAAGATCTGTCCTGCCTGGAACAAACTTCCCTCAGAAATTGTAAGCAGTTCTTAAGTAGAGCAGTTCAAGAAGAGAGTAGATTTATATATATATATATAATCCTGATGAAATGAGGCGAGAGGGTGATCGACCTCAATTTATCAGCCGTAATGTCCACCCCCAAACCAACTCCACATGGCAGACACATTGGTCACGGATTATGCCGTGGAAGTTTCAGTGAGGTGGAGTGAATCCTGGAACTGTAAGACCTCACTGTACAATTGTGATAGGAGTAGAAAAAAGTTTTTTTTTACTGTCATGAATCAAAGGACTCAAGACAACAACATGTTACGAGACAGCCTTCGTTAACTGGCAATGTTGTCTAGGTCCAAGTCATCATTGTAGATACACCTCATTCTATGGTGACCAGTGTGGTGATCAAGTTTGGCTGTAGTGTCATGATAATAGTGTGCCTTTGGTTGGCCCGTGTAAGACTTTGGAATGTACATTTGATGAAACCTACTACTCCAGAGACCACACCGAATATATATATATATATATACAGTATATATACAGTAGAGTCACGCATCTCACGCATTTCGATCCCACGATTACGCATCCCACGGTACTATCCAATGGCTACCTGAATTCTCATCCCACGAAAAACCACACGATTCCCACGGATGCAGAGCTAATGGAAGCTCTAGAGGACGCCGAATTTGATGCCATGGACGATGATTTCACGGGCTTTGGCGGCGACGGTGGGGTGACGGAAAACGAGAGTGGGGCCACGGAGGGTGGTATCTAACATCCGCCTCCCGTCTATCACCACATCCATCACAATAATCACCTCATCAACTTTTCTAAGTTTTTGTTTGGTGTTTAACTTACCTTTCTTTCATAGCAGCTTGAAAGCCTGTAAGCTTGTTTGAAAGGCGTCCGTCCGACGCATGTAAACAACAGCTGGTAAGGCGTCGCTTGTTCGTGTGTGGCTGTGTTATTGTTAAGTAGTGAAAAGTAGTGAAAAGTGGCTGACATCGCCACAAAGTTCTCTCCACGGAAATCATCATCACAACTGAACCAGTTGACTTAGAGAGCTCTACTCAACGCCATTCTACAGGTACGAAACACATCTACGCTAGGGGATGCGCGGCAATGCGGAAGCAGTCAAAATAACAAAGATATGGTATCCTAGGCGAGACGTTTTTTCGGCCAAATCCCCCAGGTTTTGGGGTTATACCGGTATTATAGAATGCGTAGCTGAGGCTGGAGGGTTAAAGCAACTTACTTTGGATTATTGGCATGTAAAGTGATGGTCAATAGTCGCCCGACGATAGCCTCCAGTACTTTTGTAATTTTCCCCATTACTTTAACCCTCCCGCATCCAGCAACTTAATTATCTAACTTACGGTAAGACATTCTCTAATTTGCCATGAAATATCAGGCTGGGCGAGTTTTCGAAGCCTTGTGTTTTTCTGTATTTTCATCCACCAGAATGCTGTTTATTGTGATGTATCATATGTCAATGGAAAGAGGAATATTTATAGTACATGATCATCGAAATATGAAAGTGTAAATGAGTCCGGAATACAATTTTCCATGCAATTGTCTTCACACCGTCCTAGCTCTAAATTGTGAGTGATGACCATATATTATTTTTGCTCAAATAATAGTATTTTTTCTCTTCTTTCCAAATCTGAAAACAGAAATTGTTTATCTTCAATAGTTCTCAAGCAGTGACCGAAAACAAAAAAATTATTGATATGGTTTATAACATTTTCGATTTATTTCATTGCTACGAAGTGTATGGTTTTAAATTTAGGCTGTATGAATACAGCAAATAATGCTGATGAGTATAAAACAAACTAGAAGTACAAATACTTTTGCGCTATGAATATTTGAAGGAGAGCCAAAATGCGATTTATGCTTCCACCCATCTCTGTTCCGGCGATGCTAGCCGGGTTCCGAGCTGTTCCCCACCTCGTGGTTGCGTTATTTGCTCGGATACGTATATAACTGTATAGATCACCAGAATAAAAAAATTGTGCTCTTTCCAATGGTGAAAACAAAAATAATATAGCGTAATTGGTTCGCGAGCTATGCGCAATTGTTTCCATGCAGTGACCGAAAAAAAAAAATAGATATGGTTTATAACATTTTCGATTTATTTCGTTGCTACGAAGTGTATGGTTTTAAATTTAAGCTGTATGAATACGGCAAATAATGCTGATGAGTATAAAACAAACTAGAAGTTCCTAGGACAAATACTTTTTTGCGCTATGAATATTTGAAATGAAGAGCCAAAATGCGAATATTTATGCTTCACCCATCTCTGTTCCGGCGATGCTAGCCGGGTTCCGAGCTGTTCCCCACCTCGTGGTTGCGTTATTTGCTCGGATACGTATATAACTGTATATATCACCAGAATCGAAAAATTGTGCTCTTTCCAATGGTGAAAACAAAAATAATATAGCGTAATTGGTTCGCGAGCTATGCGCAATTGTTTCCATGCAGTGACCGAAAAAAAAAAATAGATATGGGTTTATAACATTTTCGATTTATTTCGTTGCTACGAAGTGTATGGTTTTAAATTTAAGCTGTATGAATACGGCAAATAATGCTGATGAGTATAAAACAAACTAGAAGTTCCTAGGACAAATACTTTTTGCGCTATGAATATTTGAAATGAAGAGCCAAAATGCGAATATTTACGCTTCACCCGTCTCTTTTCCGCCAATGCTAGCCGGGTTCCGAGCTGTTCCCCACCTCGGCATTGGTTTATTTGCTCGGATACGTATATAACTGTTTATATCGCCGTCATCGACAAATTATGCTCTTTCTAATGGTGAAAACAAAAATAATATAGCGTTATTGGTTCGGAGCTATGCGCAATTGTTTCCATGGCATTGTTATTGTTATGTAAATATATGAGAATGTTTATACAGTTGTATATCTTTGCCACAATGTACAACATTTATATAAATATATAAATAATATATATTATTATATATCATATATATATATATATTATATATATATATATAATAAATGAAATAAAAATATAAATAAAATGAAATAAATCAAATCAAATAAATAAATATATAAATAAAATAAAAATGTAATAATAATATAAATACTCTATTATGGGCCTTGGGCTTGCTCAGGACCTTGGGGCTGATCCGCTAGACACCCTGGGGAACAGGAATAAAAAAAAAAAAAAAAATATATATATATACCGGGTATATATATATATATATATATATATATATATATATATATATATATACTGTATATATAAATAAAAAAAATAAAAAAAATAATAATAATATAAATACTTGATTATGGGCCTTGGACTTGCTCGGGACCTTGAGGCTGATCCGCTAGACAACCTGGGGAACAGGAATAATAAAGAAAAAAAAAATATATATATACCGGGTATACTGTATACGTATATATATATATATATATATATATATATATATATATATATATATATATATATATATATATTATACTGTATATATAAATAAAATAAAAAATATAATAATAATATAAATACTCGATTATGGGCCTTGGGCTTGCTCGGGACCTTGGGGCTGATCCGCTAGACAGCCTGGGGAACAGGAATAATAAAGAAAAAAATATATATATAATATAAGGGTATATTATATATATATATATATATATATTATATATAATTATATATATATATATATATATATATATTATATATATATATACTGTATATATAAATAAAATAAAATAGATGGAGTGAGGAACTACATGAACGAAGGCGGTGCTGGTTGGGGGGAGGGGCGTCGACTGACTGGGGACAGAGGTGCATGGGGGCGGTTCGTTCGTGGCCACCCCTTCGGGGATCACGGCGTCAGGCAATAGATAGATAGATAGATAGATAAATAAAATAAATAAAATAAAAAATATAATAATAATATAAATACTCGATTATGGGCCTTGGGCTTGCTCAGGACCTTGGGGCTGATCTGCTAGACACCCTGGGGAACAGGAATAACAAAACAAATATATACGGTATATATATATAAAATAAATAAAATAAACATAAATAAAATGAAATAAATACAATAAAATAAATAAAAACTAATAAATAAAATATATAAATATTTAAATAAAATACAAAATATAATAATAATATAAATACTCGATTATGGGCCTTGGGCTTGCTCGGGACCTTGGGGCTGTTATATACTGTATATAGGCTAAATATAATATATATATAGATATATATATATATATATATATAATAATATACTGTAATATAACTAAAATTCCATAAAGTACTTACCATACTTCCTGTAAGCATTCCTGTGACATCTTCGTGATTATAATGTATTTATTTCGTAGGCAGTATTTATTGATAAATATATGTGTCTTTCAAGCAAAAAATAGTGTAAAGTCATCAATGATACCTAGACAAAACTGCATCAATACTCAAGGGGTTAACCAAGATTCACTCCCCTCAGTCACCAAAAGTCACAAGTAACATCTTATATACATATATAGTTCGAATTATTCACTAAACACTTTCACTGGGTAGATGAAATAATCCATAATTGCCTGCCTATAGCTAGGCATGGTGGGCCAGAGGGAGGGAGCCCAGAATTTAAAGGGCCGGGACCCTGCCTCACAGTCTGGGGGCCAGGAAACTACTGACTTTACAGAGGCCCGCGCTCCTCAGAGAGGGACGCTATGGGGTTGCTAGATACTTCCTTTTGTAACTTACTGATGCCTAACTTACCAGTCCAAATTGAGTCAAAATCGAGTCATAAACTTATTTTTGGCGAATATTTCTAACTTACAGGTGGCATTATGACGCGATTGCGTCATACGAGCACTCTTGGAGGGGTGGCGTTATGACTCGATCGCGTCCTATAGATGCGGGAGGGTTAATACTCTGCATCCCACGAATTCCGGTCCCACGGTAATATTTCGGTACCAATAAATCGTGGGATGCGAGATTCTACTGTATATATATATATATAAATTATCTTTGGTTCGTATGTAACACACTGTATAATGAGGCTGTACGGATATCTCCCAATGACTGTATAGAAGTCTGGAGTAGCAAGCGTCTAGCTAGTTCGATAGCCTTTCGGACTTCCGCGTCCGCGATTGCCTGAGCAGATCTTAGCATTGACTTCGCTACCTGTTGTGTGACAATATACTGGGAAAACAGTCTATATGCTTTCCCACGTAGCCTAAACTCCCGGTCTAGGTGAGAAGTGGACGGTGTGGAAAAGGGATCTTTAAGCTCGCATAGATTAATTTATTAGTGGCCCCTCCATCATTGACGATTATGCCTATTACATAAGGCCTCCTCTTCAAACGCTCATTTACCGTAGTTTGAATCTACCACGCAGAGCATAAAAATTTGAGGAGCCTTCATCATGAGCGCACGCAACCTCACTCATGGTTCTGTCATTATGAAATTGGGTTCTCACTACGAAAAAACTTCGTAACAAATAAAAAATAAAAATAAAATAAAAATAACTATTCATAAGCTTTTCATATACTCGTGGATGTACTTGTGTGGATATTTGACCAGACGCTGACTTCAGGCGTCATACTTCCTTCTCTGCTCTGCGCTCAACCTGCCCTGACGTGTCTCCCCACGCTCCGCTGGTTCCGCATTTGCTGCGTCCCGAGTGAGTTTTTTCTCATTTGTTTACTCTGGGATGTATCGAGTAAGGTTAGGATATGCGTAGCAGGAGTGTCAGGGACGGGTTTCCTGCAGTTCAGTGTATTTGGGACACCTATTTCGGGTGTACCCTCGTGGTCCCGTGGTGGACGCGTGTTACATTTTTCGCGGCTAGCTAGCCTAGTTATTTAGTTGGCTTTAACTACGCATTATCAGGCTTCTTCTTATCTTTCTGATGAAGTTGCCTTATTGTTTGTTTACTGACGTTCCTAGCGTATTTTTCTTCACTTAGTGAAGTTTTTTCTAGGTTCCGAGTCAGTGCTTCCCTCTCCCGGGAGTTTTTCTACGATGTGGTGATGGCGGTTGTTCCTGTTGTGATATGTTACAGTGCTTTTTGTTTATATTACGACGTGATTAAGTGTTATTTCCGTCTGCTTAGGCCTAGCCAGCCGCTCGTAGCTTTTTACATGTACAAGTGTTATTGATTTATGATTTAAATATGTAATACCGTGTCATGTGTGTCCTGGATTAGTTGTGTTTTGGCTTAATCCGGGGCCTAATTGTGTTTCTCAGATTGCATCTGCCTAGTGTGGGTTGCCTTTTCCGGAGGGTTTTCTCGATTGCTCCGAGAAAATCCGGCTGGTTGCCTTTTCCGGCGGGTTTTTTCTATTGCACCGAGAAAATCCGGCTGGTTGCCGAGTTTTATATCACGCGTGGTTAAAATAGGCTAGTTTCCCCCGGCGAGTGGTGGCCTGAGGGCTCTCCAGGACTGCGTCTCTGAGGTGGAGCCTGTGTTTCCCGGCGGGATGGCTATACCCGTTTCACTAGGTGTTCATACGGACACCGGTGGAGTATAGTTTTTCCCGGTTTTTGCAAAGCCATTGAAAAACTAGGCTGTTTTGTTTGTTTGGTCTTTCCACCCCGGCGATCTTTTGCAAAGAAGTGGGGATAGGAACAATTGGGGTTAACATTTAAATTACTTTCACACCCGGCGGTTGAACCTTGGGGAGGTGGGATTAACGGATTTGCAATTCGGTGGATTAGCCAGACAATTGAGGGATACAATTGGGTATCGAGGCCTTCAAAATACGGCGATCTATGAAGGCTTCGAGAGAAGTCAGATCAAAAACGTTTAAGATAAGCTTACCCCCTTGTTAACTGCGATATAATAAGGAGGCCGGCGTCTTAATATGGGTTTCCGGTGGCCAAAAATACCACTGGGAAGACTGCGTCATTTATAACGACATGCTCGTCTCTATATTTTGTCGGAGGATGTGCTTAAATCTTTTGGACAAGTAAAGATATTCTAAAATCTTTACATAAGAACCTACAGGGTAACAAGAGGTAATAGTGGTGTATTACGTCTTGTTGCCCGGCGGTTCATTAACACTTGTGTTAGAACATTTTGGGGTAACCTGATGAGCATTAATTCCTGGAAATTTTCTTTTTTCCAGGGCGGAGTTCCGGCGGGTCAACAGAGGACCAGAAGGAGCCCGGGGGTAGGTTAGCTCTTCCCAGTCTCTGTCATGGCGCCACTAGACCCTGTTTTTGCTCTGTGCTTAACACCCTCTTGTTCAGGAATCCCTATTTTTGCCCATACTCTATGCATCAGATGCGTCAAATGCTTGGACCGGTCAAGGGGTTTGTGGGTGACGAAGAATTGTACTTTTTGTAGTCAATTGAGTACTAAAGTCTTACAACAAGATAATTTGGCCGCGGCGGTTGCATTGTGCGAGGTCAAACGGCTTTTATCTACTTATGCTACTTCAGTGGCTCATAAAGCCCTGCAGTGTGATAACGTAGTTCTGTGGGACAGATTGATTGCTCAGTATCCCCCACTTAAACGTCCCCCTTCTAGAAGTAAAGTAAATGTGCGTTTGTCGACTGAGACTGGGCAGGGTACAGTGATTAGTCTCTCCTCCGGCACATCTAAGAGTCCTCGAGAGCCGACACCCCCGGCGACAACTTCCAAGTCGAAATCGAGGTCCAGGTCAAGGTCTCCCCTCCGACAGCAGCCACATAGTCACTCTACTTCCCCTGCGAGAAAGAAGTGCAAGGAGGAGAAGACCAAGGATAGTCCTAGTGGAAAATCAAAGTCAAGGCGAAGTCACAAGTCTTCTAACAAAGATACTCATGTATGAAAGACCTCCAGGCGTTTGCCGGAGCCTCGTACCTCGCTTTCTGCCTCTACTCCCGACATGTCTCATGTCCAATCTGACAGGTCGGGAGTGGAGTCAGAGACTGTGGTGGGGGATATACCGGCGGACAAGTTGTCACCTAATATTATTCACAGTTCACATGTACCAGCTTTAGAGAGTTCTACCAGCAGTTATAACCCTCTAGAGGGCTCAAGTGAGGGCTCAGTAGTTGGTGTGGTACCTAGCTCACAAGTGAGTTCCGGCCAAGACCGGGGAGTTTGGAGGTACTCCCAGCCATGGCGTGACGGTTCACATCATTCTTATGCACCAATGGTATTGGCAGATGTCCACCGGGACGCTTAGATCCCATCGTCCATCCCGGACTTAACATGGCAGCATGAGGGGGTCCCGGCTTCGGTGGAATCCTCTCCTGAAAGGCCGGGGGAAAGGGATGAGGGTTCTATAATTTCTGAGATGGAGATTCAAGTCAGGTTCAGTGATGGACGACTCTCAGAGTAGGAATGATTTGCCACATAGTTCATCCTCTGCTACATTTGTCACAGCTGATGAAATTAATGGGTTACTAGCGAATGCACTAACTAAGTTTTTTGGTCAGCAGCAGGAGACTCCCACAGTTGGTTTGGGAGCTTCCACGACATCATCGAATGTCCGACCTCTGGCTACTGCTATTGCTTTGTCACAAATTCCGCACCCTCCCCCTGTATCACCTACTATGGTTACTAGGCCAACTTCGGCGGCATTGACTACTTCCAATGCGAGAGTAGTAGCAGATGTAAATCCTCCCCCTTTAGACAAAGCGCCAGTCCGAAAGGGAGCTATGCCCCTCCTTTACGGGCCAGATGAGTCATGGGTAACAATGTTCCCAGCAAAGCCAGAGGTAGCACAGTCCACTATTTGTTAGTGGCCCCTCCATCATTGACGAACATGCCTATTACATAAGGCATCCTCTTCAAACACTAATCCGCCGTAGTTTTGAATCTACCGCGCAGAGCATTTAAAAACTGAGGAGCCTTCATCATGAGCGCACGCGACCTCACTCATGGCTTCAGTCATTATGAATTGGGTTCTCACTACGAAAAAACTTCGTAAAAAATAAAAACAAAAAGAAAATAAGAATAACTATCCAATAAGCTTTCCATCATATCGTGGATGTACTTGTGTGGATTTCTGACCAGACGCTGATTCAGGCGTCATTCTCCCTTCTCTGCTCTGCGTTCAGCCTGCCCGGACGTGCCTCCCCACGCTCCGCTAGTTCCGCATTCGTGGCGTCCCTAGTGAGTTTTTTCTCATTTGTTTACTCTAGGATGTATCGAGTAAGGTTAGGATAGGCGTAGCAGGAGTGTCCTGGGCTGGTTGCCCGCAGTGCAGTGTATTTTGGGTCGAGTGTATGGGGCATCTATTTCGGATGTACCCTCGTGGTCCCGTTGTGGACATGTGAACTTTTCACAGCTGAGTTGTTTGGTTATGCAGGCGGCTTTCACTGCGCGTTAGTTAGTGCTGCCTTTTATCCTTCTGATGAGGTAAGCTTTGTTTGCTGACGTTCCCAGCGTATTTTTCTTCACTTAGTGAAGTTTTTTCTGGGTCCCGAGTCAGTCTTCCCTTGGTCGGAAGTTTATCGCTTCGGTGGTGTGTTGGCGGTGGTTCCTGTTGTGATATTTCCAGTGTTTGTGTATATTTCAACTATTATTATGCCGTCTACCTAGGCCTAGCCAGCCGCTCGTAGCTTTGCCACATGTCTAGTGTTATTATTTATTTTATAAATATGCCCTACTGTGTCATGTGTATCCGGGTTTTAGTTGTGTATTGGCTAATTCCTCGGACTATAATTGTTTCCTGGTTTAGTTGTGTATTGGCTAATTCCACGGATTATGGAGTGACCTTGGGGTTGTCGTGCGTGGCTCTCCTCGTGTCTCTTGTTGTTCAGATGGTGTCTGTTCAGGGTGGGTTGCCTTCCGGCGGGGTTTTCTCGGTTTCACCATGAAAATCCCGGCCGCGAGCAGTGTTGGGCCACACGTGGTTGTTAACTCTGGCTTGTTTCCCCGGCGTTGGGGTGTCTGTGGCTCTCCAGGACTGCGTCTCTGTGGGTGCCTGGTTTCAGGCCTCCTTTGATTCCCGGCGGGATGGCTGTTCCCATCTATAAAACGATTGTTCTTGAGGACACACGTTTTTGTAGTTTTTCTACCCGGTTTTACGAAAGCCACATGAAAAACCTAGCTGTTGTTTTAGGCTTTCCTCCCCGGCGATCTTTTACAAAGAAGTGGGGTCAGGAACTTATGGGGTTAACTTTTAGACTTCTCACCCGGCGGGTGCACCTGAGCAGGGTGGGATGAACGACTTATGTCTTTCATATAGTTAACCAATCCATTTAGTGATACTCTGTGTATCGCTGCCTTTACTTTTACGGCAATTGAAGGATCATTTAGGTTAACCAAATCGATTCTTCTCACACCGGCGGGTGCCCCTAGGTGGAGGAACTAAGGAATTTACAAAATTCGATTTCGATTAACCACTTAATTGGGTGATACTTCAGTATCGCCGCCTTCTATACTTACGACGATCTTTTGGGACAATTCGTTAAAAATCAGATCTCGTATCATCCTGCCCTGTGCTATTCTACTAAAATATTTCAAGGGCCGGCGTCTTTATGGGGGGGGGCTTTGTTACAAAATTGAATCTTGAGACAGTCACCACCTCCTACAGACTATAAGTGCCATACTGGACCATTATATCAGAGGGTATTCTTCACTTTCTTTAGCTAAAAGATTTGTTTAGCCTCTTTACCCCACCGCGTAGCGAGATGAGTTAGCTGTGCCTTTGCATCCCGTTACCCGGCGGGTTATTAACACTTGTATGCGAACACGTGGGTTAACCTTATGAGCATTAATTCCTGGAAATTTTTCTTTTTTTCCAGAGCTGAGCTCCGGCGGACCAATACAGACCCGGCGGTAGTTTCCTCACACCAGTCTCTGTCATGGCTAATGTGGCCCCAGTTTTTGCCCTGTGTACTACCCCTACTTGCGCGGGTATCCCATTTTTGCGCATACCCTTTGCATAAGGTGTGTTAGATGTCTAGACCGTTCAAGGGGTCTCTGGGTTACACTAAATTGTTCATTTTGCCCCCAATTAGCCCACAAAGTCCTGTGTGACAATGACAAGAGCTCGGCGGTAGGGTGGAGAGAGGTCAGACAAGAATTGTCGGCCTGCACTACCATTGTCGCACATAAATCACTTCAATGTGACAACGTCCCACTTTGCGATAAGTTGCTGTCAGAGCACCCTCCCCCTAAAGGTACCTCTAGCGTAACGGGTCTTAAGCCGACAGAGACTAGCCAGGGTTCTGTATCGTCTGTGGATACGTTTAAACGCCCGAGAGAGCCTACTCCCCCGGCAGCCACCTCCTCGTCGCAGGCGAGATCGAGGTCAAGGTCACCTCTCAGACAGCGGTCTTCAAGTCGGGCCTCTTCCCCGGCTAGTAAGAAGTGTAAGACTGAAGATTCCCCCAGTGGCCATGGTGGTGATTCTTCCAAACCTAGGTCTAGTTCGCGGTCACACCGTAGCCACAAATCCTCCAAAAAGGATTCCCATAAGAAGTCCTCTCGACATTCTACTAAGTCTAGTGCATCTCATCGTACCTCTACACCTGAAAATGTTTCTGTTACAGCCTCAGAGTATAGTGAAGCGCCTGTCCCTAAAGAGGATTTACCTATTGATATTTTAACCCTAGAAACGGATAGTTCAGGAAATTCAATAATTGAGAATGTTTCAGACTCTCAAGAGAGTGTAGGCCAGAGCCTCGGTGTTTGGCGGTTTGCTCAGCCAGGGTCTGACCATCCACGTCCGACTCATACGAGTCACACAGTAGCCGATGTCCACAGGGACGCGGCGACCCCATCCTCTATCCCTGATTTATCTTGGAAACAAGGTGCCCCTGCCTCGGCGGGGTCTTCTCAGGAGGATCGGGAGGAACAAGATGAAGTGTCTATAATTTCAGAGATGGAGGGACAAGGGTCAGGCTCAGGCCTGGACGCCGCACATGATAATACTGTTTCACCTGTAAGTTCTGCATCTAACCAGTTTGTTACGGCACAAGAAATTGTTGGCTTACTTGCTCATGCTCTATCAAAATTTTTTAATCAACAACGAGGAAAACCCCACAATGGACTTGGGGGCTCCCTTGACAAGTTCTGCGGTACGGCCTCTGATAACGTCGATTCGATTTATCTAAGATTCCTAACCCTCCTACTCTGTCACCCGCAGGGAGCTCTAAGCCAGCTACGGCGGCATTCACTACGTCAAATGTCAGGGTCATTACGGATGTTAATCCACCCCCTCTAGACAAAGCGCCTCTTAGAAAGGTAGCTATGCCCCTGCTTTATGGGCCAGACGAGTCATGGGTCCCTTTGAACCCCTCTAAGCCAGAGCTTGCCCAGCCTACCTTGTCAGGGGAACTCCCGGTACCACGTGAGTGGTTTATCCAGGGAAATAAGTCTAAGAAATTAAGGGCATTGGATGCCTTGGGTAATGTTTTGGACGTAAATATCAAGGCTATACCTAGTTATTATCATCAGGATTATTTTGTTTATGCATCTAAGCCTGCTTTACCCCCTGCCTCAGCTTCAAAACTTTTTTCAGACTGGTCTAAGCTGGATGGGTTTAATGATATTAAGGCTCTGTCGGCTCTACTCCTGAACTAGATTTACAGACCGTCACAGACGAGACAGCTAATCCAGTGTTGAAGGTGGGACAGTTGGGACCAGGACCTTGGGTGGATTGGGAGGTAGAGGCTCAAAACTTTGCAACCACTTTCACTTCTAAATCTTCCCACCAGATTCCTCAGGATACACATTCATGGTTCTCCATGCCGGTAGGTTCTGCCGGCGGAGTTCCGTCAGCTTTATTTTCTTTTCTAGCTGCCCCTAAGATTAATCTTTGTGAACTAAAGGAACCATTCACTACCCCTACCCCTTCTCACCTAGACAGAGAATTTAGGCTAAGGGGAAAAGCTTTCCGCCTGTTTTCACAGTACATAGTTTCTCAACAGGTGGCTAAGTCTTTACTCAGGTCTACTCAGGCAATCGCAGACGCGGATGCTCGAAGATCAGTTGAGTTATCCCGGCGTCTGATTCTTCAGTCGTCGATTCAATCCTTAGGTGACATACGCACAGCCTTACTTGAGGCGGTGCGAGCACGACAGGATCTTAGGATGTCATTAGTTCGCAAGCTGCCTGATCGCATTGCTAACCAGGTGGTAATGTCCCCAGTACTTACACCTTCTTTAATGTCCCCTGATGTATGGCGAACAGTGTTTAACATGGCACAGGCCGTGAAGCACAGTCCCGCACAGGCTAAGAAACCCGCATTTAACTTCCCCAAACCTAAGCCTCCTACTAAAGCTCAGCCAGGGGGTTCTAAGC
This sequence comes from Paralithodes platypus, assembly GCA_032716605.1. NCBI lineage: Eukaryota > Metazoa > Arthropoda > Malacostraca > Decapoda > Lithodidae > Paralithodes > Paralithodes platypus. The sequence goes on from CM064487.1 coordinate 97,854,492, forward strand.
CGTTTCTTCCGCCTAAGTCCTCCCAATCCCCCCTGGGTCAGTTCAGGCATAGACAGAGAGGGTTTTCAGGACAGAGGGGACGCGGCCAGTATAAGCCGGGGCAGGGCCAGTCTTCGGCCCACACCAGCCAGCCGGCGAAGCGTCCAACACCACCAAACCCACCATCAAAAAACTAAAGTCTTTCTCACTCCCAGTGCCTATCTTAGAGCCGGAGGAACCGAGGGAAGTACAGCCGGCGAACCCTTGTCTGCTAACTGGGTCGTTCCGAACGTGTCACCAAGCATGGCCGTTAAAAACCTGGGCACGGATGGTGGCACGCAAAGGCATCACTTGGCAGTGGCTCCGGCGACCTCGCTTACGTCAGCCGACAACGGCAAATTGTGTTTCATTAGAGGTGGAGTTGCTGGTCCAGGAGATGATTGCCAAGAATGTCATCATCCCGGTCCCTCCAGATTACCCTGTATTCACGTCAAAACTGTTTTTGGTTCCCAAACGGGACAGTGTTCAGATGAGGCCGGTCGTAGACCTGTCTTATCTGAATCTTCACATTTACAACGAGTCTTTCAGAATGTTAACAGTTCATCAAATCAGGCTAACACTTCCGCCGGGAGGCTGGATGTGTTCCCTAGACCTGACAGACGCCTATTGGCACGTGTCGGTCAACAAAAGATTTCAAAGGTTTCTGGCCTTGAGGATCAGGCACCAAAATTTTGTTTTTCAGAGGATGCCGTTCGGTTTGAACCTAGCACCTCGATTATTCACGAAACTAGTCCGGCAAGCCCTGATGCCGTTGTTAAAACAGGGAATCAGAGTGTTGTGGTATCTAGACGACTGGCTGGTGGTGGCAGAGACACAACAATTATGCATAAAACATGTCAATATCATTTTAAATCATGTCAAAACTCTAGGCTTCAAGGTAAATCTGGTAAAGTCAAACCTTGTTCCCTCAAGAGTAATTCAGTGGATAGGGCTGGTCTGGGACACCGCCGCTCTCACTCTGAGTCAGAGTGTGGACAATCGCAACAGGTTTCGCAGGAAACTGTTCAGGTTTCTTCACAGTCTGACTACGACACGAAGAGTCTGGGAGTCTCTGGTCGGCTCTCTCAACTGGATTCAGCTAACTGTCAAGTTGGGCCGGTTGAAAGTAAAACGATTAATATTGGAAGGCAACAAATATTTCCCACTCTTACCGGCGGGAAAATTATGGCCCATACCAAAATTAATCCACACCTTACTAGCGGTCTGGGCGAAGAGGGAAACATTGCACTCAATCATGTCATGGACCTCTCCTCCTCCAACGGTAGGGGTAGACACGGATGCGTCAGGCACCATAGGGTGGGGATTTCAGTCAAATCAGGGGCACCAGGGTCAGGGACTTTGGTCCAACTTAGAAATCTCTCACATAAATGTCAAAGAGTTACTAGTCCCCTTGTATTTCCTTCAGGCTCACGGCCCGGCGTTACGGGGCAAGTCAGTGGCCTTCAGAATGGACAATCTGAATGCAGTTCACTGTATTCAGAAACAAGGGTCAACGAGGTCAAGGAAGTTGCTACTCGTGTCGGAAGAGATTTTTGTTCTAGCCACCAGTCTAGATATTTATCTTCACGCATCTTATCTCCCAGGCGTAGCGAACGTCTGGGCAGACGCTCTGTCCCGGAGACAGAGCACGACAGTAGAATGGGAGCTCAAGCAACCCATTTTCGACCTAATGATTGCGGAGCTCTCCCATCCACAAGTGGATCTTTTTGCGTCCGAGGAGACTCACAAGCTCCCTCTATACCTCACCCGCCGGGCGATAACGCCGGCAGGGGGGCCAGACGCCCTAGTGACAGACTGGAACAGATGGAGCTCCATCTATCTGTTTCCGCCGCCAGATGCGTCACTAATGTGCCACGTAGTGAACAAACTACGAGTTTATCGAGGCTTAGTCTCGCTAATCGCGCCCCTGTGGCCGGCGCAGGTGTGGTACCAGCAATTAATAATGTGGTGCCCGGACCCGGTATCGCTCCCGGTCGGGTACTTCCACTTAGACACGATTGGCAACCTAGAGACCTCGCTGACTTTTGCATTATGGACATTCAGGAGGCCAAGTGGCTAGCACCATACGGTAGGGATGTGACCAATAAATTGCTCAATCAATATACTCAGTCTACTAAGCGACAATATCAATCTCATTGGAAAGCTTTTACTTCTTGGATTGTTAGAACGGAACAAACTGTACCCTCAGTGGCATTGGTTTTTAATTACTTGAACTATCTGTTTGAGCAGAAACGTTTATCTGTGGTTACTTTGAAGAATCACTTAACTGCGATTAGAGTGCCCTTTTTCGACCTTACAGGTCTATCCATACCGGTGGCGGAGGAAACAGGATTTATGAGAGCGTGTTTTAAACTCCGCCCACCTCCCCGTCAGCTCATGCCTACTTGGTCTCTGGACAAAGCTTTGTCTTTACTTCATTCTCGTCTGTATCAAAATACTGCAGACTTTGCTTTAATCTTAAAGAAGGCAGTTTTCCTTTTGGCTTTGGCCACCGGAAACAGAGTGTCTGAGCTGGCGGCGATGAGCAACACACCTAATTGTCTTAGGTTTGGTAGACTTAATGATTCAATTTCCATTGCACCCTCCCCGGCGTTTGTAGCCAAGAATGAGCATAGTGCACACGTGTTTTCTGAGTTCACGGTGCCGGCGTTAAAAAGGGGAAAGGTGCATCATAATTTATGTCCAGTGCAAGCTCTAACCAAATATTTGAGAATAGCTCCTCATAACCCCCAAGGTGCTTTATGGGTAGCGAGTACGGGTAAACGCTTACTTAAACGGCGATTAGCCTCTCTTCTGGTAGAAGTCATTAAAGAGAGTAATCCCGGCGTTGTGGGTAGGGCCCACGATTTACGCAAGTGGGCGGCCTCTTTACGTTTCCTGAAAAACTTTTCAGTTGAAGATATTGCGTCCACACAGTTGTGGGCGTCTAATCATACGTTTCTCTCTAGATACTTGTCAGTTGCTCTAGACAAACCTTCCTTACCATGTATAGCTTTAAGGCAGAGGGTCTAGGTGGCCCTGCAGTCACTTATGTTTATTTTCACGGAAGGGGGGGGGGGGTGCAGTCAGTTGACATAGGACACCCTAGACCCCGCCGGAGTATGAGAGCTGTGATACAATTTAAGGTTAAAATGTGATATGAAAATTTCTCTGCGAGAATTTGTGCTAGTACAAAGTTTAGTACAAAACAACGGTGTTGTTATAGTAGTTTTAGCTGCGAAAGCAATGTAACATTAGTTCAATGGAGTTCATTAGCAATTGATCTCCACATGTATTTTGGGGTTTATGATGTGCACATGTAAACTTATAACTTATTATTTTTGTCACCACTCGTTGAGTGGGGTGCCTTTTGTAACTACAGATCTGTGTTCAGAATCTTCAGGGTTACCTATTTTTGTCGGGCAGGCTTCTTTGAAGCACGCACCTGCCTGAACCCCTTTTTCTTGTATATTTCCGGCCTACGCCGTATTAAATACATTTTTCAAAAAGTAAGAATACTATGTGGTTGTTTTTATTATCTGCTTTTCTAGAGTTATGATATGATTACGAATGTCCCCCTCCAGTCTTAGATATCAGGCATGTTCGTCAATGATGGAGGGGCCACTAATAAATTATAGGTTTGACTCCTGTAAGGAGATAAAGAAAACCTAATATTTAGTAGTGGCCCCGTAATCATTGACGACTGGGGCCCTCCCGACCGTCCCCTTCCCATTCGTTGATGTATTAAGGATTTTGGTTTACTTGATATGTCAGTGAAGGAGGAATGACGCCTGATTCAGCGTCTGGTCAGAAATCCACACAAGTACATCCACGATATGATGGAAAGCTTATTGGATAGTTATTCTTATTTTATTTTTATTTTTATTTTTTACGAAGTTTTTTCGTAGTGAGAACCCAATTCATAATGACTTAAGCCATGAGTGAGGTCGCGTGCGCTCATGATGAAGGCTCCTCAGTTTTTAAATGCTCTGCGCGGTAGATTCAAACTACGGCGGATTAGTGTTTGAAGAGGATGCCTTATGTAATAGGCATGTTCGTCAATGATTACGGGGCCACTACTAAATATTAGGTTTTCTTTATCTCCTTACAGGAGTCAAACCTATAATGTATGTATAATAATAATAATCTTCTGGTTACTTATGTAGCGTCCGTATCTCCTCCTTCGAGGATTCACAAGCGCTTGGCTTTCTTTAGTCTACCAGATACCATTACCCATCCTCCTTGCTCATGGGGAGATGGTAACCGCCGGCTGTATCCCAGAAAAACTGTTCAATCTGAGCGGGGATTGAACGCGAGACCTTCAAGATGGGAATCAGGCACGCTATCAACTGAGCCAGCCGGACGGCTGGCAATGTATTTAATAGTTGTGAAAATATTGGTTGTTAAAAAAACAAAGTATCCATGTATACACAAATGTATACAAAGGCAGCGTTGTCAAGTTGTTGTTGTTGTTGTTGTTGTTGTTCCCCAAGCTGCCTGGCCGAACAGCCCCAAGGCCCCGTTGAAGGCCAAGGCCATAACCGAGCGCCCCCACAGAACCCTCCCTGCCGACCACAATAAAGCCTGGGTGACCGAAGCCACTCCATGGCTGGGAGCTAAGGAGGGTGCGGAAATGCCCGGGAAACCAAAGACCCACCCAGGGCCCTGTGCCCCTCAGCAATTATGAAGAGAAAGTTGAGGGGCAAAGGAAAAATGTGACGCTTTGGCTTCCAATCTTGGTAGATTGGGAGGTCAATCCACGGAAGAGGCGCCGTCACTTGAGATCTAGAAAATATATAAGTAAAAGGAACAGTCAGAGTAAGCTATGGGTATGGCAGAGATCGCTCAGTTCTCACTCTGATAGACCAGCCCATCACCACAGCGTTGTCAAGTTCTGCCAGGTAGGTAACTGAATTCTATGCCACCCTGTACAGTTAAAGTATGTTTTTTTTCCAGATGCCATAATTCCCGAGGAGTGGCCATGAACATTAAGCATTTGTCACGATTCGCTAGGTCAAGTTGCCCCGGCTTGACATCTACCAATAACATTTTGACAGTGAGGGCTCGATCTGCAGACCCTTTGAGTAACAGTTGATGTTCTACTGACTATGCCATGGCTCGCGACTTAAACATTGTATCCCAACTAATTGTGGGGTTACAATTACCCATATTCCAATTGCATCTAATGCCATCTGGATCATATGGCAGTACTAAGTAATAAGGTACAAACAAAGACATTTTGAAGATTACACTAGAGGCAATTTTGTCACTGCTATTTTTTCCTATGTGTATGAAGGAGACAAAAGGCAGGCTGCCTGCAACGATCGAGTGTCTCCCCAAAGGTAAAAGAGTGACAGAGAGACAAATTGAAGGAACGTTGGGATCATAATGCCTGGACATACAAAGTTAAAAGCAGTCTAAATCATAGGATACAGGAAAGATTGACTGAGGGAGAGCATTCCAGAGTTCAGTTGTTGAGTAGAAAAAAAGACTGAAAAAATTGGTTGATACTTGGCTTGGAGAGCTGGACAGAATAGTAGTGTTATACCAGGATATTTACTGGGTTTAGCTGGTTATTTCATAGGTCCAATCTCAATTGGGTAAATACTATATTCACACATGAACACACAGGGGTTGGACAACACAGGACATTTATAGAATTATAGTTATTATATTCAGTTAAGTGTACAAATACTATATGGCTTACTTGGCTAATTGTTCACATAAGACAACATTATTACAATACAATCATAAAAATATGTAAATATATATAACCCGTCAATTATACGAATTGCAAAATAGATAAAACTGGGTTTTGACTCTTTAAGCAATAAATAACATATACAAAATAAACAACATACTGTACACTGTTAGCTTTCTCAATTTCTTAGGACATAGGACCATAGGTGGGCACGATAACCAAAATCTTTAACTTCGTTAACCGTTATTTCGTTAACGAAAACCTTAACGTCGTTAACCGTTAACCGGCGATACATTTATCGCTCGTTAACCGTTAAATCGTTAAATCGTTAAATCGCTAAATCCGATCCTTTCGATAACGATATCGTTACTTGCATCGGACTGCAGGACGGAGCTACCCTGGGCCATGATGCCAAAGGTCTCGGCAATGGACATCTGGCGCCGATTCTTGCTAGTACTTGCCCCGCCGTCTGCTGACTGCTCGGATGAGGTCCTGGTCCTGCAGCTGCGGCCGCCAGCCTTGCAAGCTTCTTCAACCAGTTTTATCTTGTTAGGATGAATCCGGTTGAAGTGGCTTTTAATGTTGGCCTTGGTGCCCTTGTGCACCTTCAATTCGGTGATCTTGGGGAGGCAGGACAAGCACTGAAAGACGTAGTTGTCGCCAACTAACCTCTTATAGGCTACCCACTTGCCAAGGAATGGCCAGGGTGAGTCGGGTGACCGAGCCTCGTCAGTCACCATCGGCGTCACCTCAGGCTCAGAGTCATTAGACTCTAAATCTTGGCTCGATCCGCTCAATGCGGGCACCGACTGCGACACAGTATCTTGCGACGACATGATCACTAGTAATAGTGATTCAATGCAAATATAATAATAAATAATGTGAAGGAGCAAGCCGAGAAACACGTTGAACACTGTAACACAAAAGTATACGAGACGGGGAACTGCTAGATGTTACTGTGACGAGAGCTGCTTGGAGAGTGAGGAGGAACGAGGGTGCGTCGTGGACTCGTGGTCACGTGACCCCCAAGCGGCCCGCATGGGTGGAGAAGAAATTACGAGGGTTCGGTTCGGCTTTTAGTTACCTATTTATTGACTATTCTGCGGATTTCTGCCTGTTTGGCAATTAATTAACGATTATCACTATTTTGGAACAAAAAGTATCGACGTTACCGTTAATTCGTTAAAGCTGGATTTTTTTTTATCCGATAAATGTTAACCCGAAATCGTTAACGCGTTACATTATCGCGTTAGTGCCCACCTATGCATAGGACATGTATCAGTTATAAAAAGCGCACTCGGGGAGTCTTGGCACATATAGACGCATTAGATCACAAAAGCATTTCCAGAATGTAATTAGCATGAGTTTATATGCAACACAATTGATCATTGATATGGCACTTTATCATAGATAGCGAAGGTAAAGAAAGGTGTCTCTGAGGTTGAGCTTACATGTTGGATCAGTGGGTGTGTAAGGCTGCAAAGATAAAATATTATCATAGATAGCCTCTAATGAGTCCATATACAAAATATGACAGGGTATGTGTTTTGTATCCTCGTCTATAGAGGCCTATCAAATGAGAAGGGAGGTCTGTTGTACAACATTCAACTAGCTAAAACTTTGTTCTTGAGTCGTGGTCCAACATCTACTGGTCTTCTTTGGCTCGTCCCTGTAGTGGCTCAACGGCAGGCTCAGTAGTGGTCCTCCGTTGACATCTTGCAGAGGGTCTAGACACACTGTTACAAGCTTGAATTCTCAAAGTTTTATGCCGGAGCAATCTTAAGGAAAAATGCACTGACCAGTGTACAAGCATCCTTCCTTAATACTGCTGCTACAGGTTACAAACGACCGGAACTACCCGCGAAGGTAGAACAGTTTGTGGTCTGCTCTAGGTTTTGAGGCCCTTCAGGTACCAGTCCCACGGGTTGAGCCAGGCTCACCTAATTGCTACATCCAACTAATGGGTCTTGTTCCCACCACTTGCCTTACACAACCAGTATCGTATAAATACGATAGAATATGACTCTTTTGTGATCTCGTATGTCTCTGTGACGTCACGACGTAGGATGAGTAGATCGTATATTATAAGATTGTAAATAAGTTAAGTTATAAAAGGCCTATTATGCTATTAAGCAATATTGCCATGGTCTTATGTAGTATATATGAATTTATCATATATATTAATATAATTTATCGTATAGAGCAACCTAGATGCGGTACGATAATTTGGGCTCCTGGCGTTTTGCCAAGGCAGCAAAGTGTGCCTTCGAGGAACACCAGAGCCTTCACGAACACCAACCAGTTAATATCTAATTTTGCGCCCTTAGTTGATCGTGCTTTTGTGCCTCTAATCACAATACACATACAGAAATACACACAGCTACACCATCACGACGCTCTCATCGACGCCATGACTGACTGACAGATAAGCATAATATTCATGTCCATTCCCATGTAATCATTTATTCTTTCTTTAACTTGACTCGTGTCTCGGGACCGAAGTCTCGATCCCCATTGTCCACCGCCATATTGGGTAAACGTTCTCCCTTGCCTCATTGCCACGTGGAACTATTGGCGAGTTAATTCCTGGCTAATATTAACCCTTATAACCTTACCCTATATATAAATTTATTATGTGAGACCTTTGGATACAAATTAGCTTGTTTCAGATTTAATTCAATTTAGATATGGAGTAGTTTTCAATTAGATTTATTTATTTGATTCATTATAGCTTAGTAATATTTAACTTCCATTGATAGTTTACCACAACCAGTGCACCTTCTAATTATTGAGAGCCAAGACCCTCAGACCCTCCGCCGGAGAATGTGATAAGTATACGAGCTGTGATACTTGATAAGCCGGACTGGTTATACAGTCCCAAAAAAACATTGTTTTGAATATATATCATTATTATGTTACCTCCACCAACCGACTTTACTCCTAAACTCAATTAATGAAATCAACAAATACATGTGGCAGTCCAGGGATTCGAACCTAGGATGCTCACACCGAAATTCAGTGCATTTATCCATTGCGCTACGAAGACAGTTAAAGAATGGTGGACAAGCCTATGATTTATTATGCAGTTTCGAATCCTGCATATCAATCTAAGCAGGTACACAATTCCAACTGCACTATCATAGGCTATGGATAGATGAATGGAAAGAATAATTAATGGGGCCTTAACCCTAAGGAAGGCCTCTCTATAAACTAGCCTTGAACCTGAATGAATGATTATGTTACCTCCACCAACCGACTTTACTCCTAAACTCAATTAATGAAATCAACAAATACATGTGGCAGTCCAGGGATTCGAACCTAGGATGCTCACACCAAAATTCAGTGCATTTATCCATTGCACTACGAAGACAGTTAAAGAATTGTGGACAAACCTACGATTTATTATGCAGTTTCGAATCCTGCATATCAATCTAAGCATGTACACAATTCCAACTGCGCTATCATAGGCTATGGATAGATGAATGGAAAGAGTAATTAATGGGGCCTTAACCCTAAGGAAGGCCTCTCTATAAACTATCCTTGAACCTTAATGAATTATTATGATACCTCCACCAACCGACTTTACTCCTAAACTCAATTAATGAAATCAACAAATACATGTGGCAGTCCAGGGATTCGAACCTAGGATGCTCACATCAAAATTCAGTGCATTTATCCATTGCGCTACGAAGACAGTTAAAGAATGGTGGACAAGCCTACGATTTATTATGCAGTTTCAAATCCTGCATATCAATCTAAGCATGTACACAATTCCAACTGCGCTATCATAGGCTATGGATAGATGAATGGAAAGAGTAATTAATGGGGCCTTAACCCTAAAGAAGGCCTCTCTATAAACTATCCTTGAACCTGAATGAATTATTATGTTACCTCCACCAACAGACTTTACTCCTAAACTCAATTAATGAAATCAACAAATACATGTGGCAGTCCAGGGATTCGAACCTAGGATGCTCACACCGAAATTCAGTGCATTTATCCATTGCGCTACGAAGACAGTTAATAGACAGTTAATAGTTACACTATGAGATATAGAAGATAAGTTGTACAAAATATACAGTATGTACAAATTAAGCTTAAGGACCAAATATATATAATCAGATGATTTCTTTGTTCCTAGAGAACTTTGACGCCGAGGAAGGGTCAAAGACTTCTTATGTTTTTGGACAAGAATACAACATTCTTGGAAAATATATTTTATTGAATCTCAATGTGATTATAGGTTTGACTCCTGCAAGGAGATAAAGAAAACCTAATATTTAGTAGAGGCCCCGTAATCATTGACGATTATGCCTATTACATAAGGCCTCCTCTTCAAACGCTCATTTACCGTTTTTTTTTTTTTTTTTTTTTTAAGAGACAATGAACGGAGGAAGGAAAAACACAGATAAAACAAAAAGGTCCATGTGCCTAAAGGCATCCTCCATTCATAAAATGTTTGTAACAACTGGATTTAAACATTTGTTGATTGTAAGTTTGTGGAAAGCAATTCGAGGGAAGTGAATTCCAAAGAGTAGTAGCTCTGGGGATAAATGAATTCTGATAAGCAGAAGTTCTGCATTGTGGAGGAGAAAGTGTAAATTCATGGGCGCTCTCAGCTGCCCTAGTTCTACGGGGAAAGATGTGGAGAGGCGGCACAATTGAAGCAAGTTCCTCGGAACAATTGCTGTGAAAATATCTGTAGAATAATGCAAGGGATGCAACGTTTCTTCGTATGGCTAATGTAGGAAGGTCCTGTGTGATTGCAGGGTTATTGATTAATCTAATAGCTTTATTTTGAATTTTGTCCAACTGCCTCAATGCAACCACTCCACTTCCACCCCACAGAGGTGAACAGTAATCCATCTGAGAGCGCACATGACTTTTATATATTACGGCCAACTGCTCGTCAGTGAAGAATTCTCGAACTCTGTACAGGAGTCCCAGTTTTTAGAGGCATTCTTAGCAATGCTTCTAACATAATGTGTCCAGCTCAAGTTAGTAGTTAATGTTACACCGAGAATGTCAATACTAGGGGAAGTGGGAATATTTACATCATTAAAAAATATATGGGAGTCAGTGAGATTCTGTCGGTTAGAAAATTGAATGTACTTGGTTTTCTGTGCATTAAAGGAAACTAGATTCTTGTCCCCATTCATTAATTCTAGAAAGGTCCTGGTTCAGAGAAATTGCAGTGTTTATTTTTGAATTTATAAGATCGGGTTGGGTGAAAGAATTGGTAAATGTGAAGGAACTGTGGAGTGTTGAGTCATCTGCGTAGGAATGTATTGGATTATGAGTGGTAGATATGAGATCATTGATATGAATGAGGAACAGAGTTGGGGCCAAAACTGATCCCTGGGGAACACCAGCATTTATTGAGTGAAATTGAGAATAAAGGCCATCTACCATTACACGTATTTTTCTGTTATGAAGATAAGAAGAAATTAGTGGAACTAATGATGCAAGGCCGTAGTGTGACATCTTCGACAATAAGGATTGATGCCAGACTCTATCAAATGCCTTTGATATATCCAGTGCTATTGTATGTGTTTCACCATGTTGGTCTGTAGCTTGGTTGATTTGATGCGTAAGAAGGCAAAGAATGTCTGCAGTTGATCGACATCGTCTAAAACCATATTGCCTATCACTGATTAATTTATTATTCTCCAGATGCTTAATTATGTGATTATTTAATATAATTTCAAAAACTTTGCCAAGAGTGGAAGTTATAGCTATTGGTCTGTAGTTTAATGGATCTGAAGAGGCACCTTTTTTAGGAACTGGATGGATGTTTGCTTCTTTCCAGGGTACTGGGAAGCATGAGGTATGAGTACACAGACGGAAAATGTTTGCCAATACAGGAGCGAGCACCAAGGAGCAATTCTTAAGTACTATTGGAGGAATTTCATCTGGACCAGGAGCCTTATCTACTGAGAGATTCTGCAAAATAGTTTTGACATGTCTGGTGTGGATCTTAAGTGAGGGAATTTCAGGTGAATTAAAATTAAGTACAGGGACATCTTGATTTATGTCATCTAAGGTTGAGTTGGTGGAGAAAATATCTGCAAGAAGGTTAGCTTTACCTCGTGGGTCACTTACAAGATTGCCAGTCGGAGATTTTAATGGTGGAATGGATGAAGCAGTAGTGAAGTTGGATTTGAATGAGTTAAGAGTAGACCAAAATATTTTGTTATCATTTGGATTATTTAGAAGTTTATTTGCCTGCTTATGGAGAAAGTTTGATTTAGTTAGGTTTAATACAGTTTTGGCATGATTTCTGATGTTTCTAAAGTAATTAAAGGCTTCATGTGTTTTTGATCTTGTGTATGCATTGTAGGCTATTGCTTTTTGTTCAGTTACTCTAGCACAATTATGGTCAAACCATTTAGGTGAATTAGATCTTTTACTGTACTTTTGATGAGGAATAAAAGTTTCCATTCCAATTTTTACAAAATCTTGTATGTGGCTCAAGGTGGAGTGTGCATCATTAGAAAAGAAAGAGGTCCAGGGAATATCAATAAAGAAACCTTGAAGACCCTCCCAGTCTGCCCTATCGTAATGCCATTTAGTCACCAAAACAGGTTCAGAGTGGGAAGGTGTGGTAGGTGATAGACAGGTGGCCTGTATCAGACAGTGATCAGAAGATCCAAGTGGGGACCTCACTGTAACATCATAATTTTCTGAATTGGTTATTAAAAATAAGTCCAGTAGGTGGGAATTATGATTATGATTATCTGGTACACGGGTGGGTTGGTTGACTAGTTGAATGAGATTAAATGAGTCTGCAAATAGCTCACATTCAAGACCAGCATCATCAGTCCTGGCTGAATGAGTGAGCCATTCAACATTATGGACATTAAAATCACCCAACACAGTGATTTCAGAAGAAGCATTTAAGTTGAGGACACTGAGTTGTGAGGACAGAGAATCAAAAAGACTTTGCTCTGGAGGAGTATTTGGGGAACGGTAGATGCAACATATGTATTTAAATTTACCAGCAGAAATTAATTTGTATATAGAATAATCAAAATAGGGACAATTGAAACTAGTAACCTCCTCCAGGGCAATTTCAGATTTTGCGAAGCAACATACACCACCTTTAGGTCTGAAATTTTGGAGCAGTTGATAACCTGGAAAATTAAATCTAGATGTGTCAGATGTGGATGTTACTTGAGTCTCTGTCAAAAAAAGGAGAGTAGGGGATTCTGCTTGAAGAAATTGGTGTACAGAATTGATGTTAGAGTGAAGTCCCCTTATATTACTAAAGAAATAGCTGTACTGACAAGCAGCTTTGGGACGTTGCAATGCTCTTGACACAGTCGCATGATGACGACCGGGAGGGCCCTGTGTCAATAACCCAACCCTGCCGGGGGTGGATATCCGAGGGACCACCAGGTTTGCTCTTAACAATTGTACTGCCATATTTATAAGGTAAGTGTATGGTGTTACATGTATGATATGTAGTGGGAAGAGTAGTATTTTATGGATAGAGGATAGCGATGTAGGGCAATGTCGTGAAGTTGGATGTGTATGTTATATAAAGAGGGTTTTCCTGATACCCCTGATGTGTGAGGCAGAAAGATATGTATCCAGCTACCAAGGCCTGGGAGAGAAAATGGAATTCAGGCTATTCCCTGAGTCTCCCGAAACCTTGGCGGTAGTACTTCCCTGGGCGGGGCTGCCTACCCCTACTACCTACCTACTACCTACCAACCGTAGTTTGAATTTACCGCGCAGAGCATAAAAAATTGAGGAGCCTTCATCATGAGCGCACGCAACCTCACTCATGGTTCTGTCATTATGAAATTGGGTTCTCACTACGAAAAAACTTTGTAACAAATAATAAATAAAAAGAAAATAAGAATAACTATTCATAAGCTTTCCATATACTCGTGGATATACTTGTGTGAATATTTGACCAGACGCTGACTTCAGGCGTCATACTTCCTTCACTGACATATCAAGTAAACCAAAATCCTTAATACATCAACGAATGGGAAGGGGATGGTCGGGAGGGCCCCAGTCGTCAATGATTACGGGGCCACTACTAAATATTAGGTTTTCTTTATCTCCTTGCAGGAGTCAAACCTATAATTTATTAGTGGCCCCTCCATCATTGACGATTATGCCTGATATCTAAGACTGGAGGGGGACATTCGTAATCATATCAGAACTCTAGCAAAAGCAGATAATCAAACAACCACATAGTATTCATACTTTGTAAAAAAGACATATTTTGTGCATAAACTTTATACAGCATATATATTCAAAAAGGGGTACAAGCAGGAGCGTGTTTCGAAGAAGCCTGCTTGAATAAAAAGGGTTAACTCTGAGACTCTGTACACAGATCTGCTAGTTAAGAAGGCACCCCACTTAAGTAAGTGGTGAAAAATAAAAACTTATAAGTCTACATGTGCACATATAAACCCCATTAAACTAGTGGATATATTCCTAAAATATACCCAAACATAACATGAATTCTTGTACTTTCGCAGAAGTACTGAACTCTTGTACTTATGCAAAAGTACTTACATCAAAAATAAAATTCGCAGTCGCAACTACTGAGATTGTCTTAAAATTATATTGCTTCACAGCCAAAACTACTTACAACAAGAGTTGTTGTTTTACTACTATTGTACTTTAGCACAATTTCCTGTAATGCATATTACAGAGAAATTTTATATCACAACACCTATATTTATTAGTGGCCCCTCCATCATTGACGAACATGCCTATTACATAAGGCATCCTCTTCAAACACTAATCCGCCGTAGTTTGAATCTACCGCGCAGAGCATTTAAAAACTGAGGAGCCTTCATCATGAGCGCACGCGACCTCACTCATGGCTTCAGTCATTATGAATTGGGTTCTCACTACGAAAAACTTCGTAAAAAATAAAAAGAAAAAGAAAATAAGAATAACTATCTAATAAGCTTTCCATCATATCGTGGATGTACTTGTGTGGATCTTTGACCAGACGCTACTGCAGGCGTCATTCTTCCTTCTCTGCTCTGCGCTCAGCCTGCCCGGACGTGTCTCCCCACGCTCCGCGGGTTCCGCATTTGTTGCGTCCCTAGTGAGTTTTTTCTCATTTGTTTACTCCGGGATGTATCGAGTAAGGTTAGGATATGCGTAGCAGGAGTGTCCTGGGCTGGTTGCCCGCAGTGCAGTGTATTTTGGGTCGTGTGTTGGGGCATCTATTTCGGATGTACCCTCGTGGTCCTGTTGTGGACAGGTGAACTTTTTCACAGTTAGCTAGCTTTGTGATGCAGGCGGCTTTCATTACACGTTATTGCTTCCTTTTATCTTTCTGATGAGGTAGCGTATTTTTGCTGTCGTTCCCAGCGTATTTTTCGTCACTTAGTGAAGTTTTTTCTGGGTCCCGAGTCAGTTCTTCCCTTTGCCGGAAGTGTTTGCTACAGTGGTGTGTTGGCGGTGGTTCCTGTTGTGATATAATTCAGTGCTTTTTGTTTATATTCCGACTTGTTACTGTTATCCGTCTGCCTAGGCCTAGCCAGCCTCTCGTAGCTTTATCACATATACAAGTGTTATTGATTTATTTTCTAAATATGTACTACTGTGTCATGTGTATCCTGGTTTAGTTGTGTATTGGCTAATTCCACGGACTATTTATGTGTCCTGGGTTAGTTGTGTATTGGCTAATTCCACGGACTATGTTGGGCCCGGCGTTAGTTGTGTTTTAGCTACGCCTCGGTCCGGTGTTGCGTTCAGATGGTATCTGGACGGGGTGGGTTTTTTCCGGCGGGTTTTTCTCGGTTTCACCTTGATAATCCCGGCTGGTTGCCAAGTTTTGGCCACGCGTGGTTTAAACAGGCTTGTTTCCCCGGCGAGTGGGTGTCTGTGGCTCCCCAGGTCTGCGTCTCTGGGGTGCCTGTTTCAGGCTCCTTCTGATTCCCGGCGGGTTGGCTGTACCCATCTAACAGTGTTCATACGGACACGTGTTGTTTGTAGTTTTTTCGGTTTTGCAAAGCCAATATAAAACTATGCTGTAGTTGTATTTCCTCCCCGGCGATCTGTTTCAAAGAAGTGGGGATAGGAACAATTGGGGTTAACTTTTAAACTTTAAATCACCCGGTGGGTGCAACCTGGAAGGGTGGGATGACCGAATTTGCAAAATTCAGTTTAGTTGACCAGACAATTGAGGGATGCATTGTGTATCGCCTCCTTCAACATACGGCGCTTTAGGGCACAATTGGGGTTAACGTTTTTTAAACTATTATTCACACCCGGCGGGTGCTTCTTGCACGGATGAGAATAACGAATTTACAATTCAGTTAGTTAACCAGACATTTGAGGGATACGTTTTGTATCGCCGCCTTCAACATACGGCGATCTAAAAAGATACTTCGGCAGAAGTTAGATCTCGTATATTTGTCAGGCTTCCCAGTTTTTGATCTACGAGATAATTCGGGGGCCGGCGTCTTTTTTAGTTTTTTTTTTGTCCAAAATTTAATCTGGAAACAAACACCACCGGAAAGACTTAATCACTTATAAACGCCATGATGGTCTTTATATATTATGTCAGAGGGTATTCATAAATCTTTTGGACAAATTAAGATATTCTGAAATCCTTTACTTAGGAAACCCCACCGCGTAGCGAGCTGTGGTCGTTGAGTATTACGTCTCGTTACCCGGCGGGTTATTTAACACCTGTGTGCGAACATGAGTGGGTTAACCTTATGAGCATTAATTCCTGGAAATTTTATTTTTCCAGAGCTGGGTCCCGGCGGGTCTATGCAGAACCTGGAGTAAGTTTCCCTCCAGTCTCTGTCATGGCTACCTTTGCCCCGGTTTTTGCTTTATGCATTACGCCCTCCTGTTCAGGTATCCCTAATTTTGCGCACACCCTTTGTATAAAATGTGTTAAAATGTCTCGTTTGGTGGGGGTTACCTTTCCGGCGTTTTTCTCGTTGCTCCGAAAACACCGTTTTTGTTTACCGAGTTTTAGTCAGGATGGCTAAAATAGGTAAGTTACCCCGACGAGTTTGGTCGCTTGAGGGCTCATCAGAAACTGCGTTTTCTGTGGTCGAGCCTGGGATCAGGCTTCCTGTGTTATTCATTGCTTTATACATTACGCCCTCCTGTTATGTCTCGTTTGGTGTGGGTTACCTTTCCGGCGTTTTTTCTCGTTGCTCCGAGAACACCGTTTTTGTTTACCGAGTTTTAGTCAGGATGGCTAAAATAGGTAAGTTACCCCGACGAGTTTGGTCGCTTGAGGGCTCATCAGAAACTGCGTTTTCTGTGGTCAAGCCTGGGATCAGGCTTCCTGTGTTATTCCCGGCGAGGGGGGCTCCACACAGTTATTTTGTTTGGTCTTTCCCTCCCGGCGACCTTTTTACAAAGAGGTCTGGGGCAGGTATAATTGGTTTGACATTGCTTATAAAACCCGGCGGTTTTACCTTCGGGTGGTTATATTAACGGATTTGCGATTCGCGATAATTTGCCAAACAATTGATTGATACAATAGGGTATCACGGCCTTCAAGACGGCGATCTATGAGGGCTTCTGGCAGAAGCCGGATTAGAGATTAAGATAGGCTTAGACTTTTTATGGGATAATAAAATGCCTGAATCTTACTAGTGTTTCAAGTGTAAAGGGATACTTGAAAGACTTCATCTTTAATAAAGATATGTTTCATCTTTATGAGGATTCAGAAGTTATGCTTAATTCTTTCGAACAGGTAAAAGATATGCTGAAATCCTTAATAAACAATTGAAACAATGTTGTTTGTTTGTTTAATCTTTCCCTCCCGGCGACCTTTTTACAAAAAAGGTCTGGGGCAGGTACAATTGGTTTGACATTGCATATAAAACCCGGCGGTTATACCTTCGGGTGGTTATATTAACTGATTAGCAATTCGCGATCATTTGCCAAACAATTGATTGATACAATAGGGTATCACGGCCTTCAAGACGGCGATCTATGAGGGCTTCTGGGAGAAGCCGGATTAGAGATTAGGATAGGCTTAGACTTTTTATGGGATAAAAAAATGCCTGAATCTTACTAGTGTTTCAAGTGTAAAGGGATACTTGAAAGACTTCATCTTTAACCCGGGAGCTGCGGGGAGACTCTTAAGAGTTCCCCCGGCGCACTGCGGGGAGACTCTTAAGAGTCAGAGAAAAAAAAAATCAACTTTTGACATCGAAAAAAAAAAAAAAAAATTATATATTTTTTTTTTATTTTTTTATTTTTTTTTGGCCCCTGGGCCATGCAAAATCTCAGTCCTCTACCTCCCCTCCTTCCCCACTTTCCTCCTCTCCTTCAGTTATCACCTATTTTCCCTGTTATTCCCTTATTCTGAGGTATATTTTCGTGCTAACATTAGAAATCCGATTGGAGGGTGTGGTCATCACTGATAGCAAGCGAGTGCAAGAGAGAGAGAGAGAGTATCGATCGACTGTGTCTCAGTGGCCTTGGGGGAAATTGGCGGGAAAGCAGATTGCCTCACCCATACATTATACAACTCGCGGGCTATATCTCCGATTTTGACCATCCAAACGCTGTTTTCACTCGTTTTATTGTTGTTTCAGGTTAATACCTTTATAATCAACCCATAATAGGCGCATATGGATAAGTATTAATGCTATTAATGGCACAATGAATATTTTAGTGACGGAAACACCTCAAATACGTCAGCACAGGGGGACGTTTCCAATTACCCCCATGCGCACTTCAGAGGTTAACACCTTACGAGCGGCCTATGCGGTTTATTTATGTGTACCGCCCAGCGGGGTGTTTTTAGCCAAAATAGGGCTGTTTACGTGATCATTTTCATGCCTAAATAAGACCCAGAACGTAAAACAAGTATCTATCCCTGAAAGGGCATAAACAGAGCTTTCGAATGACACCATAACGATCCTTGTATGATGGATAGTTTTCTTGCAATAACCGTGCAACGCGAGTGCAAAAAGCAGGTAATTCGGTATTTCGGTACATAATTGAGTATGTAGCGAGTGAGAGAGGGAGGAGGGAGCTGAGATTTGTGTCAGTAGGTTCGCCGCGGTGGTCTGGAGCAGTCATACGCTCGCTAGTCTCCTGCCACCACTTGTCTCTCTCTCTCAGCCACATTACGTGCTGAAATTGCCACTCGAGTTATGTCGAGCGCCGCCACATAGTCCAGCTTTATTAAATACGACTTAAGTGGTGAGCCGCTAATAAAGGGTTAATAAAGATATGTTTCATCTTTATGAGGATTCAGAAGTTATGCTTAATTCTTTCGAACAGGTAAAAGATATGCTGAAATCCTTAATAAACAATTGAAACAATGTTGTTTGTTTGTTTAGTCTTTCCCTCCCGGCGACCTTTTTACAAAAAAGGTCTGGGGCAGGTATAATTGGTTTGACATTGCATATAAAACCCGGCGGTTATACCTTCGGATGGTTATATTAACTGATTAGCAATTCGCGATCATTTGCCAAACAATTGATTGATACAATAGGGTATCACGGCCTTCAAGATGGCGATCTATGAGGGCTTCTGGGAGAAGCCGGATTAGAGATTAGGATAGGCTTAGACTTTTTATGGGATAAAAAGATGCCGGAATCTTACTAATGTTTCAAGTGTAAAGGGATACTTGAAAGACTTCATCTTTAATAAAGATATACTTCATCTTTATAAGGATTCAGAAGATATGCTTAAAATCTTCTGGACAGGTAAATATATCCTGAAATCTTTAATATGAAACTAAAGGAAAACGAAAAGTAGTGGTGGAGTGCTACGGTTCGTTGACCGGCGGTCTTGTGACACATATTTTGTACCATTTTTTGGGTGTAACCCTATGAGCATTAATCCCCGGAAAATTCTTTTTCCAGGGCGGAGTACCGGTGTTGCACCAGGTGACCAGGTAGTTCCCGGGGGCGGGGTAGTTTTCCCCCAGTCTCTGTCATGTCGGCACTTGAACCTCTCATTGCTGTATGTTCAACGCCGTTAAGATCAGGTATCCCTATATTATTTTTATTTGTTAATGAAATAATTTAATCACTGAATAATAATAACCATATATATTTTCTATGATTATATTAGGATAATATTGTGTTT
Organism: Paralithodes platypus; assembly: GCA_032716605.1. NCBI lineage: Eukaryota > Metazoa > Arthropoda > Malacostraca > Decapoda > Lithodidae > Paralithodes > Paralithodes platypus. The sequence goes on from CM064487.1 coordinate 97,874,272, forward strand.
ATTTATAGTAATTTATTTTAATACAATTAAATATAAATTAAATTAATTAGTATACTTTATGATTTTGCTCACCAGCTATGCTTTCAATGTGTTAATGAGCTATGGGAGCTTTTAATTATCATAAACCTTTACAGGGCTCTCTTTCAGAGAGTATACCGAGCTCGCAAGCGAGGGACAGCCACAGCCAAGGTGTATGGCGATACTCACAGCCCTGGCAGGACAGAACACATCCCTTTGTGATTCAACTAGTGCTGACGTCCACGGGATGCCGATGTACCATCTTCTACCCCAGTTTTAACATGGCAACATGTGGAGGTCCCGGCTTCGGCGGGATCTTCCCATGATAAGCCAGACTTAACGGATGAAGAACAACGATCTCTGGTCTCAGAGATGGAGGTTGAAGAGTCCAGTCACCTTCTAGGCGACTCTCAGGGTACTGTCGAATCTCCACGGAGTTCGTCATCGGCTAGGTATGTACCGGCGGAAGAGATTGATGGACTACTATTGAATGCACTTAATAGGTTCTTTGGCCCTACGCCGGAAACTCCTTCTGATACGGGAGATCCCGCGATGTCGACGAATGTGCGACCTCTGGCTACATCCTTTGCTTTAGCTAAAATACCTAGCCATCCGCTTGTGTCAGACCCAATTTCCAATGTGCCAGGCACAGCAGCTCTCACTACTTCCACTGTGCGAGTCATATCAGACATATCTCCCCCTCCTTTAGACAAGGCGCCAGTCAAAAAACAGGAGCTATGCCTCTTTTTACGGGCCTGATGAGTCAGGGGTAGCAATGTTACGGAAATGTTTTGGATGTTCATATTAAGGACATTCCAAGTTATTATAACCATGACTTATTCTTACCACCAAATCCCTCCAGAACGCCATTCTTGGTTCTCTCTTCCGGTTTTTGGTGCCGGCGGAGTCCCCTCTGCTTGGCTGCCATTAGCACGCCTTCCCCAGCTTACCTAGACCGCGAGTTTAGGTTAAGAGGAAAAGCGTTTAAACCGTTTTCGCAATATATGGTTCCCAGCAAGTAACAAAGTCTCTGTTACGCTCTTCTCAGGCAATAGTGCCGCGGAAGTCAGGAAAGCCATTGAACTTTCCCGGCGCTTGCTTCTCCAGACTTCCATCCAAGTCTTTAGGAGATATTCGGACGGCCTTATTAGAGGCAGTTCGAGCAAGGCAGGATCTGAGGATGTTCTTAGTGAAGAAACTTCTTGACCGTATTGCAAGCCAAGTAGTTCTGTCTCCAGTTCTAATTCCTTCTTTGATTTCACCAGCAGTTTGGAAGACTGTTTTCAATTTGGCACAAGCATTCAAGCAAGGTCCCCGCAAGCCCTGATGCCCTTGTTAGAACAAGGGATCAGGGTCTGGTGGTATCTGGGCGACTAACTGGTGGTGGCAGAAACAGAAAAGTTACGCATCAGTCATGTCTACGTTACGTTAAACCATCTCATATCTCTAGGATTCAAGGTCAACTTAGTAAAAGTCAAACCCTTGTTCCCCCACGAGTATTTCAGGGGATAGGGCTGGTCGAGGACACAGCTTCTCTCACTCTGAGTCAGAGTGTGGACACTCGAAACAGATTTCGCAAAAACTGTTTATGTTTCTCCACAGTCTGAATACGACACAGAAACTTTGGGAATCTCTAGTCGGTTCTCTCAACGGGGTTCAGCTAACTGTGAAGTTGGGCCGGTTGAAAGTCTAACGTTTAATCTTGGAGGGCAACAAATTTTTCCCACTATTACCGGCGGGGATAGTATGGCCTATCCCAACGTTATTACACAACTTACTAGCGGTTTGGGCGACGAGAGAAAGGTTGCACGCAGTCATGTCATGAACCTCTCCTCCGCCGTCGGTATGGGTGGACATGGATGCGTCAGGCACGATAGGTTGGGGCTTTTAGTCAAACCTCGGGCATCAGGGTCAAAGGTTTTGGTCCCATTTAGAAATCTTCCACATCAATGTCAAAGACTTACTAGTCCCCTTATCTGTCCTTCAGGCTCACGGCTCTGCTTTACGGGGCTAGTCGGTGGCCTTCAGAATGGACAATCTGAATGTGGTTCACTGTATTCAGAAACAAGGGTCAATAAGATCTCGGAAGTGGCTAAACGTGTCAGAAAAGATTTTTATACTAGCCAACAGGCTGAACATTCATCTTCACGCATCTTATCTCCCAGGCGTTGCAAACGTCTGGGCAGACGCTCTGTCTCAGAGACACTTCAGTGGAATGGGCGCTCTTGCGTGTGCGGAGCATTACCATCCACAAGTGGATTTGTTTGCGTCTGAGAAGACTTGCAAACTCCCACTGTACCTCACCCGCCGGACGATAACGCCGGCGGGCGGACCTGACGCTCTGATGACGGACGAGAACAGGTTGAGTTCCATTTATCTATTTTCCGCCGCCAGACGCGTCTCTAATGTGCCACGTAGTCAACAAACTACAGGATTAGCGAGGCGTAGTCTCGCTAATCGCGCCCCTGTGGCCGGTGCAGTTTGGTACCAGCATTTGTACACGTGGTGCCCGCACCCAGTGTCACTCCCGGTCGGGTTGTTCCACTTAGAACACAATTGGCAACCTAGAAACCTCGCGGACTTGTTCATTATGGACATTCAGGAGGCCAAGTGGCTAGCACCATATGGTAGCGACGTAACCAAGATATTCACGAATCAATATACCCAGTCTACAAAGCGACAGTTTCAATCGTATTGGCAAGCTTTTATGTCTTGGATTCTTAGAACAAACCAAACTGTGCCCTCGGTGGCGTTGGTTGTTAATTATTTAATGTATCTGTTCATGCAGAAACATTTATCTGAAATTGATTTATGAGGGCAGGTTTTAAACTCCGCCCACCTCCCCGTCAGTTCAGGCCTACATGGTCTCTGGACAAAGCATCGTAGTTATTCTCGTTCCCGTATGTACCAAAGACTGCAGATTTTACAAAAGGGCAGTATTCCTTATGGCTTTGGCTACCGGGAACAGAGTATCTGAGCTGGCGGCGATGAGCAACACACCTATTTGCCTCAGGTTTGATAGGCTTCATGAGTGTATTCACATTGCACCTTCCCCAGGATTCTTAGCCAAGAATGAGCACAGTGAACACGTGTTTTCAGAGTTCACGGTGCCGGCGTTAAAAAGGGGAAAGGTGCACCATCTTTTTTGCCCAGTGCAAGCTCTAACCAAATATTTAAGAGTGGCACCTCTAAATCACCAGGGTGCTTTATGGGTCGCAAGTCCGGGTGAACGCTTGATGGAGCGTACACTGGCTTCTCTCTTGGTCAAGGACTTTAAAGAGAAGAATCCCGGCGTTGTGGGTAAGACCCACGATTTACGCAAGGGGACAGCCTCTTTACGTTTCCTTAATAATCTTTCGGTGGAAGTTATTAAGTCCACACAGTTGTGGGCCTCTAATCAGGAGTTTTTTGACGCGATACCTTTCAGTAGCTCTGGACAAACCTTCCTTGCCATGTATAGCTTTACGGAAGAGGGTATAGGTGGCCCTTTTAGTCACGTTTTGTTTAATTTCAAGAAAAAGGGGGGGGAGGGTGCAGTCAGTGTGACATAGGACACCCTAGACCCCTCCGGAGTATGTGTTCGGAACATACAAGCTGGGATACTGTTTGTAGGCATTGTTTTATAAAATTTCTCTGTAGTATTTATTGCAGGAAATTGTGCTAAAGGCCAATAGTAGTGTTACAACAATTCTTGTTGTAAGTAGCTTTGGCTGTGAAGCAATAGATTTTTGAGAAATCTCGGTAGTTGCAACTACGACTTTTACTTTTGAAGTAATTACTTCTCCATAAGTACACGAGTTCAGTACTTCTATGAATGTACAAGAATTCATTTATGTTTGGTTATATTTTTAGGAATATATCCACTAGTTAATGGGGTTTATATGTGCACATGTAAACTTATAAGTTTTTAGTTTTCACCACTTACTTTAAGTGGGGTGCCTTCTTAACTAGCAGATCTGTGTACAGAGTCTCAGAGTTAACCCTTTTTCAAGCAGGCTTCTTTGAAGCACGCTCCTGCTTGTACCCCTTTTTGAAGATTTAGGCTGTATAAAGTTTATGCACCCGAATATCTCTTTTTTACAAGAGTAAGAATACTATGTGGTTGTTTGATTATCTGCTTTTCTAGAGTTATGATATGATTACGAATGTCCCCCTCCAGTCTTAGAAATCAGGCATGTTCGTCAATGATGGAGGGGCCACTAATAAATTATAGGTTTGACTCCTGTAAGGAGATAAAGAAAACCTAATATTTAGTAGTGGCCCCGTAATCATTGACGACTGGGGCCCTCCCGACCATCCCCTTCCCATTCGTTGATGTATTCAGGATTTTGGTTTACTTGATATGTCAGTGAAGGAAGAATGACGCCTGCAGTAGCGTCTGGTCAAAGATCCACACAAGTACATCCACGATATGATGGAAAGCTTATTAGATAGTTATTCTTATTTTCTTTTTCTTTTTATTTTTTACGAAGTTTTTTTCGTAGTGAGAACCCAATTCATAATGACTGAAGCCATGAGTGAGGTCGCGTGCGCTCATGATGAAGGCTCCTCAGTTTTTAAATGCTCTGCGCGGTAGATTCAAACTACGGCGGATTAGTGTTTGAAGAGGATGCCTTATGTAATAGGCATGTTCGTCAATGATTACGGGGCCACTACTAAATATTAGGTTTTCTTTATCTCCTTACAGGAGTCAAACCTATAATACAGTATCACAGCTCGTATGCTCCGTACACATACTCCGGCGGGGTCTAGGGTGTCGTATGTTACACTGACTGCACCCCCCCCCCCCCCTCTTTTCTTAACTTAAACAATAAGTGACTGAGAGGCCCCCTAGACCCTCTGCCTTAAAGCTATACATGGCATGGAAGGTCTGTCTAGAGCTACTGAAAGGTATCGAGTCAAAAACGTATGATTAGAGGACCACAGGTGCGTAGACGCTATGTCCTCAACAGAAAAATTCTTAAGGAAACGCAAAGAGGCCGCCCATTTACGTAAATCGTGGGCTCTTCCCACGACGCCGGGATTACTCTTTAATGACTTCGACTAAGAGAGAAGCTAGTTTACGTTTCATTAAGCGTTGGCCCGTACTCGCTACCCATAAAGCACCCTGTTGATTCAGAGGTGCTACTCTCAAATATTTGGTTAGAGCTTGCACTGGACATAAATTATGGTGCACTTTTCCCCTTTTTAACGCCGGCACCGTGAACTCTGAAAAAACATGTTCACTGTGTTCATTTTTGGCGATGAACGCCGGGGAAGGTGCAAAATGAATACACTCATTAAGCCTACCAAACCGTATGCAATTAGGTGTGTTGCTCATCGCCGCCAGCTCAGACACCCTGTGTCCGGTAGCCAAAGCCATAAGGAAAACTGCCCTTTTTAAAAGTAAGTAAAAATCTGCAGTATTTTGGTACAGGCGGGAATGAAGTAAAGACAACGCCTTGTCCAGAGACCAGGTAGGCATGAGCTGACGGGGAGGTGGGCGGAGTTTAAAACATGCTCTCATGAAACCTTTTTCCTCCGCTAGTGGTATGGTTAGACCTGTAAGGTCAAGGAATGGCATCCTAATTGCTGTTAAGTGATTTTTTAACGTTACTACAGATAGACGTTTCTGCTCGAACAGATAGTTTAAATAATGAAAAACCAAAGCCACCGAAGGAACGGTTTGTTCTGTTCTAATTATCCAAGAAGTAAAGGACTGCCAGTGCGATTGATACTGTCTCTTCGTAGATTGGGTATATTGATTCATGAATTTATCGGTCACGTTTCTACCATACGGTGTTAGCCACTTGGCCTCCTGAATGTCCATAATGCAAAAGTCAGCGAGGTCTCTAGGTTGCCAATCGCGTCTAAGTGGAAATACCCGACCGGGAGCGACACCGGGTTAGGGCACCACGTTTTCAATTGCTGGTACCACAACTGCGCCGGCCACAGGGGCGCGATTAACGAGACTACGCCCCGATAATCCCGTAGTTTGTTTACTACGTGGCACATTAGAGAAGCGTCTGGTGGCGGAAACAGATAAACGGAACTCCACATGTTCCAGTCCTTCACCAGTGCGTCGAGTCCTCCCGCTGGCGTTATTGTCCGGCGGGTGAGGTACAGCGGGAGTTTGTGAGTCTCCTCTGACGCAAACAGATCCACTTGTGGACGGTAAGGCTCCGCAATCATTTGGTCGAAAATGTTTTGCTTGAGCGCCCATTCTACCGTTGTGCTCTGTCTCCGGGACAGAGCGTCTGCCCAGACGTTTGCTACGCCTGGGAGATAAGATGCGTGAAGATGAATGTTCACCTCGCTGGCTAGAACAAAAATCTTTTCTGACACGTTTAGCAACTTCCGAGATCTCGTTGACCCTTGTTTCTGAATGCAGTGAACCGCATTCAGATTGTCCATCCTGAAGGCCACCGATTTGTCCCGTAAAGTAGAGCCGTGAGCCTGAAGGAAATACAAGGGGACTAGTAACTCTTTGACATTGATGTGGGAGGTTTCTGAATGGGACCAAAGCCCTTGACCCTGATGCCCGTGGTTTGACTGAAAGCCCCAACCTATCGTTCCTGACGCATCTGTGTCTACCCATACCGTCGGCGGAGGAGAGGTCCATGACATGACCGAGTGCAATGTTTCCCTCTTCGCCCAGACCGCCAGTAAGCTGTGTATTAATTTTGGGATGGGCCATAATGTTTCCGCCGGCAATAGTGGAAAAAATTTGTTGCCCTCCAATATTAAACGTTTGACTTTCAACCGGCCCAACTTGACAGTTAGTTGAATCCAGTTGAGAGAGCCGACCAGAGATTCCCAGACTCTCCGTGTCGTAGTCAGACTGTGAAGAAACATAAACAGTTTCTTGCGAAACCTGTTCCGATTGTTCACACTCTGACTCAGAGTGAGAGCAGCTGTGTCCCAGACCAGCCCTATCCACTGGACCACTCGTGAGGGAACAAAGTTTGACTTTACCGGGTTTACCTTGAACCCTAGAGATTTTACATGATTTAATGTTATGTTGACATGATTGATGCATAACTGTTCCGTCTCTGCCACCACCAGCCAGTCGTCTAGATACCACAAAATCCTAATCCCTTGTTCTAACATGGGCATCAGGGCTTGCCGGACCAATTTCGTGAATAAGCGAGGTGCTAGGTTTAATCCGAACGACATCCTCTGAAAGACATAAGTCTGATGCTTTATTCGTAATGCCAAAAATCGTTGAAACCTTTTGTTTACCGGGACGTGCCAGTACGTGTCTGTCAGGTCTAAAGAACACATCCACCCTGCCGGTGGAAGTGTTAGCCTGATTTGATTCACTGTCAGCATACTGAAGGAGACGTTGTGAATATGGAGGTTCAGATAAGACAGGTCTACGACCGGCCTCATCTGAACACTGTCCCTTTTGGGCACTAGAAAGAGTTTGGACGTAAATACTGGGTAATTTTGAGGGACCGGGATGATGACATTCTTGGCGATCATCTCTTGGATCAGTGACTCCACCTCTAATGAAACAAAATTTGCCTTTGTCGGCTGACGTAAGCGAGGTCGCCGGAGCCACTGCCAGGTGATGCCTTTGCGTGCCACCATCCTCGCCCATGTGTTTAATGGCCATGCGCGATGACACGCCCGGAACGACCCAGTTAGCAGACAAGGGTTCGCCGGCTGGACTACCCTCTGATCCACCCGCCGGAAGACTGGCCCTGGGAGTGAGAGAGACCCTAGTTTTTTGGTGGTGGTGGTGGTGTATGCTTTGATGACTGGCCGGGTTTGGTCGGAGACGGGCCCTGGCCTGGTCGTTGATACTTCTGTCCTTTATGATTACCTGAAAACTTTCCTTGCTTGTATCTGTACTGAGCCTGACTTTGGGTGGAAGAGGACTTAGGCAGATGAAAGGGCTTTGCCCCACCAGGTTGAGCTTTTGAGACTGGTTTGGGCTTGGTAAAATTGAAAGCAGGTTTCTTAGATGGGGCGGGACTGTGCTTAAAGGCCTGAGCCATGTTGAACACTATTTTCCACACCTCCGGGGACATTAAAGAGGCAGTTAGAACACGGGACATAACTACTTGATTTGCAATCCTATCCGGGAGCTTCCTCACGAGAGACATCCTTAGATCTTGTCGTGCCCGCACCGCCTCTAGCAAGGCTGTACGGATATCCCCCAGTGACTGTATAGAAGTTTGGAGTAGCAAGCGTCTAGATAGTTCGATAGCCTTTCGGACTTCCGCGTCCGCGATTGCCTGAGCAGATCTGAGCATTGACTTCGCTACCTGTTGTGTGACAATATACTGGGAAAACAGTCTATATGCTTTCCCACGTAGTCTAAACTCCCGGTCTAGGTGAGCGGTGGACGGTGTGGAAAAGGGATCTTTAAGTTCGCATAGATTAATTTTAGGGGCAGCTAAAAATGCAAATAAAGCAGAGGGAACTCCGCCCGCAGAGAATACCGGCATCGAGAACCAAGAATGGCTTTCTTGTGGAATTTGGTGTGAAGATTTTGAGGTAAAAGTCGTTGCAAAGTTTTGAGCCTCCACTTCCCATTCCACCCAAGGACCCGGACCCAACTGCTCCACCTTCAAAACTGGATTTGCGGCTGTGTCTGTGAACGTCTTTAAACCTAACTCTGGTGTTAGAGCTGACAGTGCTTTTATAGCATTGAAACCGTCATGCTTGGTCCAGTCCGAAAACAGTTTTGAAGCTGACGCAGGGGGCAGGGCCGGTGTAGAAGTATACACAAAATAATCATGGTGATAATAGTTAGGAATGGCCTTAATATTAACATCAAGTACATTTCCTAGAATATCTAAAGCACGTAACTTTCTAGATTTATTCCCTTGAATTACCCACTCACGTGGTACCGGAAGCTCCCCCGACATAGTGGACTGTGCTACCTCTGGCTTTGCTGGGAACATTGTTACCCATGACTCATCTGGCCCGTATAGGAGGGGCATAGCTCCCTTTTGGACCGGCGCTTTGTCTAAAGGGGGAGGATTTACATCTGCTACTACTCTCACATTGGAAGTAGTCAGTGCCTCCGAAGTTGGCCTAGTAACTATAGTAGGTGATACAGGGGGAGGGTGCGGAATTTGTGTCAAAGCAATAGAAGTAGCCAGAGGTCGGACATTCGATGCTGTCGTGGAAGCTCCCAAACCAACTGTGGGAGTCTCCTGCTGCTGACCAAAAAACTTTGTTAGTGCATTTGCTAGTAATCCATTAATTTCATCAGCTGTGACAAATTTAGCAGAGGATGAACTCTGTGGCGAATCATTCCTACTCTGAGAGTCGTCCAGCACTGAACCTGACTCTTGAATCTCCATCTCAGAAATTATAGAACCCTCATCCCTTTCCCCCGGCCTTTCAGGAGAGGATTCCGCCGAAGCCGGGACCCCCTCATGCTGCCATGTTAAGTCCGGGATGGACGATGGGATCTCAGCGTCCCGGTGGACGTCTGCCACTACCGTTGGTACATAAGAATGATGTGAACCGTCACGCCATGGCTGGGAGTACCTCCAAACTCCCCGGTTTTGGCCGGAACTCACTTGTGAGCTCGGTACCACACCAACTACTGATCCCTCACTCGAGCCCTCTAGAGGATTATAACTGCTGGTAGAACTCTCTAAAGCTGGTACATGTGAACTAGTAATAATATTAGGTGACACTTTGTCCGCCGGTAAATCCCCCACCACAGTCTCTGACTCCACTCCCGACCTGTCAGATTGGACATGAGACATGTCGGGAGTAGAGGCAGAAAGCGAGGCACGAGGCTCCGGCGAACGCCTGGAGGTCTTTCGTACATGAGTGTCTTTTTTAGAAGACTTGTGACTTCGCCTCGACTTTGATTTACTACCAGGACTATCCTTGGTCTTCTCCTCCTTGCACTTCTTTCTCGCAGGGGAAGAAGAGTGAGTATGTGGCTGCTGTCGGAGGGGAGACCTTGACCTGGACCTCGATTTCGACTTGGAAGTTGTCGCCGGGGGTGTCGGCTCTCGAGGTCTCTTAGATGTGCCGGAGTAAGTACTGTAGCCTGCCCAGTCTCAGTCGACTTACGCACATTGACTTTACTTCTAGAAGGGGGACGTTTAAGTGGGGGATACTGAGCAATCAATCTGTCCCACAGAACTACGTTATCACACTGCAAGGCTTTATGAGCCACTGACGTAGCATAAGTAGATAAAAGCTGTTTGACCTCGCACAATGCAACCGCCGCGGCCAAATTATCATGTTATAAGACTTTAGTACCCAATTGACTACAAAAAGTACAATTCTTCGTCACCCACAGACCCCTTGACCGGTCCAAGCATTTGACGCATCTGATGCATAGAGTATGGGCAAAAATAGGGATCCCTGAACAAGAAGGTGTGATGCACAGAGCAAAAACAGGGTCTAGTGGCGCCATGACAGAGACTGGGAAGAGCTAAGCCACCCCCGGGCTCCTTCTGGTCCTTTGTTGACCCGCCGGAACTCCGCCCTGGAAAAAAGAAAATTTCCAGGAATTAATGCTCATAAGGTTACCCCAAAATGTTTTAACACAAGTGTTAATGAACCGCCGGGCAACAAGACGTAATACACCACTATTACCTCTTGTTACCCTGTAGGTTCTCATGTAAAGATTTTAGAATATCTTCACTTGTCCAAAAGATTTAAGCACATCCTCCGACAAAATATAGAGACGAGCATGTCGTTATAAATGACGCAGTCTTCCCAGTGGTTTTTGGCCACCGGAAACCCATATTAAGACGCCGGCCTCCTTATTATATCGCAGTTAAAAAGGAGGTAAGCTTATCTTAAACGTTTTTGATCTGACTTCCTTCGAAGCCTTCATAGATCGCCGTATTTTGAAGGCCTCGATACCCAATTGTATCCCTCAATTGTCTGGCTAACTATACCGAATTGCAAATCCGTTAATCCCACCTCCCCAAGGTTCAACCGCCGGGTGTGAAAGTAATTTAAATATTAACCCCAATTGTTCCTATCCCCACTTCTTTGCAAAAGATCGCCGGGGTGGAAAGACCAAACAAACAAAACAGCCTAGTTTTTCAATGGCTTTGCAAAAACCGGGAAAAACTATACTCCACCGGTGTCCGTATGAACACCTAGTGAAACGGGTATAGTCATCCCGCCGGGAAATACCTAGTAAGCCTGAACACAGGCTCCTCCACAGAGACGCAGTCCTGGAGAGCCCTCAGGCCACCACTCGCCGGGGGAAACTAGCCTATTTTAACCACGCGTGATATAAAACTCGGCAACCAGCCGGATTTTTTTGGTGCAATCGAAAAAACCCGCCGGAAAAAGGCAACCAGCCGGATTTTCTCGGAGCAATCGAGAAAACCCGCCGGAAAAGGCAACCCACACTAGCCAGATGCAATCTGAGAAACAAAATTGGGCCCCGGATAAAGCCAAAACACAACTAATCCAGGACACACATGACACGGTATTACATATTTAAATCATAAATCAATAACACTTGTACATGTAAATAAGCTACGAGCAGCTGGCTAGGCCTAAGCAGACGGAAATAACACTTAATCATGTCGTAATATAAACAAAAAGCACTGTAACATATCACAACAGGAACAACCGCCATCACCACATCGTAGAAAAACTCCCGGGAGAGGGAAGCCCTGACTTGGGACCTAGAAAAAATTCACTAAGTGAAGAAAAATACGCTAGGAACGTCAGACAACAAACAATAAGGCAACTTCATCAGAAAGATAAGAAGAAGCCTGATAACGCATAGTTAAAGCCAACTAAATAACTAGGCTAGCTAGCCGCGAAAAATGTAACACGCGTCCACCACGGGACCACGAGGGTACACCCGAAATAGGTGTCCCAAACACACGACCCAAATACACTGAACTGCGGGAAACCCGTCCCTGACACTCCTGCTACGCATATCCTAACCTTACTCGATGCATCCCAGAGTAAACAAATGAGAAAAAACTCACTAGGGACGCAGCAAATGCGGAACCAGCGGAGCGTGGGGAGACACGTCAGGGCAGGTTGAGCGCAGAGCAGAGAAGGAAGTATGACGCCTGAAGTCAGCGTCTGGTCAAATATCCACACAAGTACATCCACGAGTATATGGAAAGCTTATGAATAGTTATTCTTATTTTCTTTTTATTTATTATTTGTTACGAAGTTTTTTCGTAGTGAGAACCCAATTTCATAATGACAGAACCATGAGTGAGGTTGCGTGCGCTCATGATGAAGGCTCCTCAATTTGTTATGCTCTGCGCGGTAGATTCAAACTACGGTAAATGAGCGTTTGAAGAGGAGGCCTTATGTAATAGGCATAATCGTCAATGATGGAGGGGCCACTAATAAATATTAATTTACTGATGTACCTGCAAGGTTCTTTATAAGCAGACTTCTTCGAAGCACGCAATCTGCTTTCTTTCCATTTTTTACCAAAATTATTTATTGTAAACAATAAATTTAAGATTGTTATATGGTTCTTTTTCTCTACTTATGGTAATTTGTTAGTGGGTTTAAGGGTTAGATATTGTCACGAATGTCCCCCTCCAGTCTTGAATTATCAGGCATATCGTCAATGATGGAGGGGCCACTAATAAATTATAGGTTTGAGTCCCGGAGTGAAGAAGGAAAACCTAATATTTAATAGTGGCCACTCCATCATTGACGATATGTATATTAGTATAATAGTCTCCCATCAAACACCGCGGTCGCTAGTTTGAATCTACCGCGCGGGAGGACAGGAGTACAACTTCATAAGTGCAACGCGTATTCTCTTATGGAATCGTCTTTATGATTGGGTACTCATTACAAAAAAAAAATTGTAAAAAAGAAAAAAGAAAAAGAAACTTAATAATTGCTATACTCAAGCTTCCCACTGCGTGGATTTCTTGCGTGTGGATTCCTGAAGCTGACCCTCTAGCGTCCAAACTTCCTTCCTCCTCCCGCGTCCGATACGTGAGGGTGGGTTACTCTGTGCTCCTGCTTCATTCTTTGTTCGCTCAATTCTAGTGAGTCCTTGCTCATTCGTATACATCTGAGTTGTATTGAACATGTTTTTAGATTAGCTAGCACAGACTACCCCATTGGTACGTCTGCAGGAGGTGTGTAAATTAGGGTACTATTGTAACAGGCGCCTAGGTGTCCCAGGATCATCGCGCCATGTTTGTTATTGTGTGTTATGTTTTGCGCCTTTAGCTTTCTGATAGTTATTTAGGAGGCTACCATTCCACAAGTTTATGCTTCAGGCCGTCATTATGGGGTAGTTGCATAGTTTATTCTAGCAGATGCTCCAGTTCAAGGGTTGCCACACGTGGTGTGAAATCTTCTGGAGTCCGTATCTGCGCTTGGGCCCCTATCGCGGGCCTCTGCCTCCTCATGTTGCTGCTGCTGGGTCTTCGGAGCGTCTGGATGCAGCCGCCTTGATGTTTCGTCGTCACCTCATGGTCAGCCTCATTAGGGGTCTCCAATGTAGGCTAGGGGTTATTTATAATATTATAAATTAAGCTCTATATATGTGTAAGCCTAATTATTCCCCGAAATATTTGTAATTGCATGTGTGCTTTCATGCTTTTGGGGTTTGGGAGACGTCCCATTTATTTGGTGGGTTTTTTGGAGGTTTGGACTTTCCCAGATAAGTCCTCACCTCTGAAAATTTTGGTTCGTTTTTCCGGCGGCTTTCTCAGCAGAGCCGGCGTTTTCTCGTCTCAGATGATAAGAAACCAACCAAATGTCCCGGCGTGGTGTGCTGAACCACGAACCTTCTGGCGGAATATGCTAAATTCTTAAGGGAGTCAACTCGGCTCGCCGAGTGAACTCGCCCTGACCGACAGCCTCACGCAGTAACTTCTCTCGACCGGCGTAACAGTTAAGTGAGCTTAACCATGACTCAAGTCATGAAGCGAGTTAACTATCCATCTAATGCTAATAGTCAATGATAGTAAAACGCTTAAGGTTGATTGGGCCAGTGACACTTTGTCACAGATAAGCAGTTCATTATGTATGATAACAGGAAAGACCCGGGGTCTTTCTACCAGGTCCAGCGGAAGGTTAGAGTAGCAGTGGCTATAACTAATTTTCCGGCGGAGTTGAAATAGGATGTGTTAACACCTCTCAGGTTATACTTATGAGCATTGATTCCTGGAAATTTTCTATTTCCAGAGTCTCAAAACTTCAGTAGTAGTGGTCCCGGCAGCAGAGGAGTAGCCGCTTCCGGCAGGGGGGGGGGGGGGGAGTCCCTAGCTCCATCATGCCTCGCTTTGACCTTTGCGCTACGCCTGCTTGCTCATTATTACCAGTTTTTGCCCACAATTTATGTATAGTGTGTAAAGAGTCTTGATCGCTCAAAGGGACTATGGGTGTCTAAACGGTGTACCGTGTGTTCTGAGATACGAGCGGCGTTTTTTTATAATATATTTGTTCTGCTTAGCAGCCTTGAAGGAGATAAAATAAATTTTTAACGTTTATGCGAAAGACACTGCTCATAAAGCTCTCCATTGTGATGACGAGGAGCTCTGGGAACACCTCGTCATTAAATCTCCATTAGTTAAGCCGGCTCCGGCGAGGTCAACCAAACCTAAAGTTAAATCGAAAGTACTGTCTAAGCAGGTAGTGACGAGTAGTGAAAGTGACAATGCCGAGCCCCCCCCCCCAGTCGAAGAGGAGACGGTCGCCTTCACCGAAAACGCAAATCTAGATCACGTTCTAGATCTCCTAAGAAGCAGTTCCGACATTCTTCCGCGGAGTCTTCGAGGTCGACGAAATGCCGGAAGGAGGGGTCTGCTTCCTCAACGCCGTCCACTTCAAGTCTTTTAAGTGCCAGTACGGTTATTTCACAATCGCATCCCCAGCCATTGCCGGGGTCGCGGCCACCTCCCTCCACTCCTACCTCTTTAACGTTTAACATCCAATCTGGCGGCTCAGAGGGGCTGGAGTCTAGTCCCAGGGATGAACAATCATTGAGTGAGCCACAGGAGTTTACATTCGCCATTCCTAAGCTTAGTTATGTGCCACATAAAGGTCCCCCGGTTAACAGAGTATTAGCGGATCAGTATAGGGGTTCTCCTTCTTGCTCATAATTTTTTTTTTATAACTCTCAGGTGATACAGGACTCCCAGCCACCCGCGGCACAAAGCCGGGGGATCTGGAGACAATCAGAGCCCTCACAGGTTAGTGTTCAGGACAGGGAAATTGAACAGGTAGATATCATACCCTCGTCAGTCCCTGATTTGGTGTGGCCACCGCCGGCCCCAATGACTACTCCCCGGCCTCCAACACCGGAAGTGATAGAACTGCCAGAAGAGCCGGAAAACATAGAACTGTCTTCAGCTCAACCTATTAATAATGAAGTAGAGTCAGAAGGTGGGTCTCAGTCCTCTCGAGGATCCCACGGTAAGTGTGTGACTACTGAGGAGCTACATGATATTTTCCACAGAGTAATGCAACAGTATCAGCTACCTTCTTCTCAGGCTCCTTCCACTAACACTGCGGTAGTTCCCCCACTTGAGTCTACGGTAAGGCCGTTAGAGCCCTCAGGTGTTTCACATCCCTCTTTGTCTTCGGTTAACGTAACTCTGGCGACTGCCACGGCTAGTAGCACGACAGTGCCGGCCTCCTTGACTACCACTAACGTCCGTGTCATTACAGACATTACTCCTCCCCTCTTGATAAACCTCCACAGAGAAAAGGCCCTGTGCCTCTTCTCTATGGACTGGATTGCTCATGGGTTCAGTCAATACCTCAGAAACCTCACCTGGCACAAGCTACCGTATCGGGGGAACTACCGGTACCTAGTGAATGGACCATTGAGGTTAATAAGAGTAGAAAACTAAGAGCTAAGGATGTCCAAGGAAGGTTACTAGATGTTACCATTAAGGCCATCCCATCTGTTTATGGTGCTGATTTCTTTGTGTATTAGGCCTCCCCGGCGATACCTCCAGCCTCATCTGCAAAACATTTTGCTGACTGGTCAAGGAATGACGGCGTCAATGATATAAAAGCTCTACATGCACTAACGCCGGAAGTGGATACAGTTCCGGTACTTGATCAGACAAACACACCAGTCTTGCAGGTGGGGCAGGTAGGTGTAGGTCCGTGGGTGGACTGGGAACTAGAGGCGCAGGTTTTTGCATCTACTATTACCACTAAATCCTCCCATCAGGTACCTCAAGAAGTTCATTCATGGTTCACTTTGCCGGTTAACAAAGCAGGCGGAGTGTCACCGGCTCTATTTGACTTCCTTGCAGCTCCCAAACTATCACTTTACAACCTGCATGAACCTTTTACCACACCCCCTCCGGCTCACTTAGACAGAGACTTTCAGTTACGCAATAAAGCGTATAGACTGTTCTCTCAATATCTCGTCAGTCGCCAGGTTGCCCAGTCACTCACGAGAACTATATCAGCCATATCAGACCAACATGTAAGGAAAGCCACGGACTTGTCACGCAGGCTCCTTCTACAAAATTCTATTCAATCCCTAGGTGATATTAGAATAGCAATCATGGAGGCGGTTAGAGCAAGACAGGATCTAAGGATGTTCTTGGTAAAGAAGTTGCCGGAGGACATATAGCCCGCCGAGTAACTCTTTCCCCGGTATTAACTGCACCACTTCTTCCCCCAGAAACATGGAGTATTGTTTTCAATTTGGTAGATTTGTGGAAGCAGGGTACCTCCCTGCCAAAGAAAGAGAACTTTAAGAAACCTTACTCGAAACCTAAGATCGGCGGGAAGCCCTATCCTACTCAAACTAAACAGTCCTTTCGAGACCCAAGGCCTCCTCAACAGCAGGGAGGTACTCAGCACAGACCTAGGCAGCGGAAACAGTCAGGCTATAGAGGTAAGTCATACCAGAAGCCTACTCAAGGTCAGACGCATGCCAAACCTAGCCAGCCGTCTAACCCCACTCCGCCGCCACCACCACCAAAAAACTAGTCAGTTACACTCTCTCTCTCCCAGGGCCTACCGCAGGCGAGTTGGACTCGAGAGTTGTCCTACCGGACAGACCCAGTACAGAAACTGGGTCGTTCCGAGCATGTCGCAGGGCTTGGCCCCGGCGGTCATGGGCCAGGACAGTGATAAGCAAAGGCCTATCTTGGAAGTGGCTCCGGCGACCTCGTTTACGTCAAACTCTAGAATTCAACAATGTTTCTTTAGAGGTGGAGTCACTTGTCCAGGAGATGATCGACAAGCATATCATTGTCCAAGTAGATCCAACTTGCCCTGTTTTCACCTCCAGACTATTTCTAGTGCCAAAGAGGGACAGTGTGCAGATGCGACCAGTAGTCGATCTCTCGCGTCTGAACACACATATTCACAATTCACCCTTCAGGATGCTTACAGTGAATCAAATCAGGCTCTCACTCCCGCCGCAAGGCTGGATGTGCTCATTAGACCTGAAAGACGCTTATTGGCATGTCCCCATACACAAAAGGTTCCAAAAATTCCTCGCCTTGAGGATCAGGCAAGAGACTTACGTCTTTCAGAGAATGCCTTTCGGTTTGAACCTGGCACCAAGAATCTTTTCAAAATTAGTCCGGCAGGCCCTCATGCCCATGCTAGCCCAAGGTATCAAGATGTGGTGGTATCTAGACGACTGGCTAGTAGAGGCGGAGTCAGAGGAGTTATGTCAATTTCATGTCAAGCAAGTGTTAACTCATGTACAAACTCTAGGATTCAAGGTCAACTAGGCAAAGTCGCTCCTTGTTCCCACAAGAGAAATTCAGTGGATAGGACTGATTTGGAACACTACCAATCTGACTCTTACTCAGAGTGTGGACAATCGCAACAGATTTCGCAAGAAACTGTTTCTTTTTCTCCACAGTCTGAATACGACGAGGAAAACGTGGGAGTCTCTAGTCGGTTCACTCAACTGGATCCAATTAACCGTAAAGTTGGGCCGGTTGAAAGTAAAGAGATTAATCATGGAAGGCAACAAATTTTTCCCACTATTGCCAGCGGGAAAACTATGGCCAATTCCTCGATTAATTCACAACTTACTGTCGGTCTGGGCAAAGACCGAAACATTGTACTCGATAATGACATGGGTTTCTCGGTGACCGGCGGTCAACTCAACCAGTAGACCATTTCAACCAGTACCTCTCAACCAG
Source organism: Paralithodes platypus (assembly GCA_032716605.1). NCBI lineage: Eukaryota > Metazoa > Arthropoda > Malacostraca > Decapoda > Lithodidae > Paralithodes > Paralithodes platypus. Next base: position 97,892,352 of record CM064487.1, read on the forward strand.
TACCAAATCAACCAATACGGTTAGGTTAGGTTAGGTTAGTACTATATTTTGGCACTGGTTTGGTTGGGCTGGCTTAATTTGACACTGGTTGAGAGCTACTGGTTGAAATGGTCTACTGGTTGAGATGACATGGAATCGGGTTTCTCCTCCACCTACAGTATGGGTAGACACAGACACTTCAGGGGTAATAGGCTGGGGTTATCAATCCAACCTAAGTCACCAAGCTCAAGGTCTCTGGTCCCAAGACGTAACTTTTCACATCAACAAACAAGAGCTTCTAGTCCCATTGTTTTTCCTTCAAGCTCACGGCTCTTCCCTACAGGGGAAGTCAATTGCATTCCGAATGGACAACTTGACTGCAGTTCACTGCATTCAGAAGCAAGAGTCAACGAGGTCTCGAGAGTTGATGGGGTTGTCAGAACAGATTTTGGCTCTGGCCGAATCGCTGAGCATTCATCTACACGCATCTTACCTCCCGGGGATAGCGAACATCTGGGCGGACGCCTTGTCTCGGAGACAGAGCACCCTAGTAGAATGGGCTCTCAAGCAAACCGTCTTCGAAAAGATGATTGCAGGGCCATACCGTCCACAAGTGGATCTCTTTGCGTCCGAGGGGAATCACAGACTATCTCTCTATCTGACCCACCGGGCAAGAACTCCGGCGGGGGGTCCAGACGCTTTACTGGAGGACTGGAACAGGTGGAATTCAATCTATCTTTTTCCGCCTCCAGACGCTTCACTCATCTGTCAAGTACAGTAGTTCACAAACTATGGGGTTACCGGGGCAGAGTCTCGATGATCGCGCCAATATGGCCGGCTCAAGTGTGGTATCACCAGTTGCAAACGTGGTGCAGGAACCCGGTGTCACTCCCGGTCTCTGCCTTCCACTTGGAGACAATTGGTAACCTTCAGACCTCGCTAACTTTTGCCTTATGGACATTTACAATGCAAAATGGCTAACTAGGTATGGGCAAAGTGTCACTAGTAAATTTCTGAATCAATATACTCTGTCAACCAGGAGACAGTACCAATCACATTGGAAAACTTTCACAACCTGGATAGTAGAAACAGCGCAATCTGATGCCTCAGTGGCTTTAATTTTTAAATACTTAGATTATTTGTTTGAACAGAAGCGCTTCTCGTTTGTTACTTTAAAGAATCACTTGTCTGCCATTAGAAATTCCTTTTTCAACCTAACTGGTCTCTTCATACCACTGGCGGAGGAGTAAGGCTTGATGAGAACATGTTTTAAACTACGCCCACCACCACGCCAGCTCATGCCTACCTGGTCGCTAGACAAACCGTTATCATTACTTCAGTCGCGCAAGTTTAACCATGCGTCGGATTTTGAGTCAGTATTAAAAAAGGCTGTGTTCCTTATGGCTTTGGTGACAGGTAACAGAGTGTCAGAGCTGGCGGCGATGAGCAACGAGCCAAATTGTCTCAGGTTTGGGAGACTGCACGAACATGTGCAGATCGCGCCGTCTCCCACATTTATTGCCAAAAACGAACATTGTGATCATGTTTTCTCAGAATTCTCAGTCCCGGCGCTTAAACGAGGACGTACACCGAAAATTCTCAACGTTTATAAAAAAAAAGGAGTACCTAAACTCTCATGTAGCACTATTCACCCCAAAAAAATGCTCGAAGACAATTCAAGTGCTATACTACGTTGCCAAAAAAAATTCCACGTGTCCAAAATATTCCTCAAAAAACAAATGTCCAACAATCCTGCAATTCTTTCTTAGATATCCTGGCAAGGTCGCCATTTGTTACGACCGAGGCTACGAATAAAACAAGGGCACTTAATGATTGGACTAGTAATAGGGCACTATGCAACAACGGTACGCTAGATCCAAACCCTCGAACTTATATGCCGGCGAACAAAAACACCTATACCCTCCAGAGTTAATCTGCAATAACGGGGTATCCTTAACTGGGCATAAATGTACTCTACTTCAGGCTAACCCACACTGGTATAGCCTGATAACAAACAAGATTCAAGTTACGTTAAAATGCATAAAAGGGAAGCTATGGAAAGATCAATTAAATCACTGCAAGATTTAATACAATAAAAAGATGCTTCAATACAGTTACTCTAAACAACAATAAACTCTTCACTCCTATCTGAAAGAAAGTGAAGTATAGTCCTACAGCATAGACCTGGAAACTTCTGAAGAAAGTCTGATGCTCATAAGATGCTCGTATCTAATCTTGAACTATATAAAGGCAGGAGGCAGGACACAACACGTGTAAACTGAATACACTAAAAGATAGGACATATAATGTTAACTGACACGAGAATACTATAAATGCGCAACGGTAGCAATGCTCGACACTAAAAGAAGTACTTCCTCATCAACGAAACAGTCTGCTATGGTTGTGCAACTCAACAACCTAGACTAATAAATGCTGTGAATAATAATGCGTACATATCAAAGAGCTTATATTAAATACTAATAAGTGTCTACTCGATTAATAATGTCTAGCTGGAATACTCTAGGTAAGGAACTGTGGTTGAGCAAGACAGGCTCGTAGCCTAGCGAGGTCCTTAAGACTGCATCCTTTAAGTTACGTTAATTGACTAGGGTGCTCTCTTGATAGATCCAGATCACAAGTATCTGGTTCTATCCTGGCGACCCTCTAAAGACAAGCAAAGAAGCAACAAAGTGTGGAACTGGAACAGGCCAAAGCCCTCAGTCAACACAATGCTGCACTCGCAAAAAGACGCAGCCGAAAAGACAACCCAGGCTACCACAGGACCGGTCGAAGTCGTGTAGGTATAAAGAAACCATACACACATCGGAGACAACGACTACAGTAACCTTATCCCAGTCTAGCATTAAATAAAAGAGCAGAACACTAAATCAATAATGGAGACACACACCGAGTTCTTAACCTCTAATAACTAAGAACCCTCAAACCTATTCTAAGTACATGTAAATATCTCAGAGGACGGCGCATGCAATACAATGGGCCGGCTATGGAAACCGTATGCGGAACCCAAGGGGATAAGTAATTGAATAAAGGTGAGGAGCAATGGAAAAGAAGAAGGTCAGAGAGAGACACAGTGGTAAAGGGGGTGATCGGGAGAGAGTATGCAAAGGGATTTTAGAAGCATGCACGCCAAGCCTGTCCTGAGAAGGGCAGCTCCTCGGGACCCTCACGCAGGAGGTTAGTTACACAGGAGCTCGCAAGGGCGCGATGGTCGGCCAATCACGGGCCGAGACGTCATAAGGCAGCAGGCCCCTAGGACACGCCTGGAGCCACCAGCCAATCAAAGGCGAGGGAAAACTCCTCCGAGCGAGGCAGAACATACATACGCACGCACATATTACCACCTCGCTGCCTATATCTCTCTCTCTCCTTAACTCTTACACAATGCATCTTATATACTATTAATGATATAAAATACTTCCCGTTGCCACAGACGAAAATAAAGACCACCACTAGACTGCCTGTGACAATGCGAGTACTAGGAAATAAAGAACAACATTCTCTGATAACTGTAGCCCATTTCACTGCCCTGGCGAGCGCATTCTGCCAACGCTGGTAGACGTCACAAACGTCACCGAACGCCGCCACTTTACGAGGTAAAGGTTTAGTACATAGGATGTCATACTCATTCAACAACAATGTCCCTTGGTCATTCAGGTCCTCGGGCAAATTGTCATCCCATCCTATTTTACATCTCCAAACTTCCTGCATTAGAATCCTAGCTCTTATGGTAAAGGGTAATGCTAGACCCAAAGGATCAAAAAATTGCGCAACCTTGCTCAACAGACTTCTTTTTGTGTGCGCTCCTGTCTGCTGAGCAAAAGACTTTGTTTGAAAAGTTAGTATGTCATGTTTAGGTTGCCAGATCATCCCCAATTTCTGGACTTGTCCTGGTTATGAGATGCCGTACCATCCACCTGTATCAAACTCTGAAGATCTTCACTCTTAGTAACCCACTCGCGGAGAAATAAATGTGCTTCTGTAAACAATCTGCGTGCTTGCCAGTATGTATGTAACAAATCATCCGGACTATCGCTAGAACCCTGCAAATTGTCTATATATAACCCGCGAGATAGTTTACTTGTGTCCTCATGAGTATCCGATAGATGTTTTTTGATTGTGGCATTTAACAAAAACTGAACATGTGGCCCCAAAGAGTACAACCCGAAAACGGTAGATTATGACCGGACTTTCAGAGTCGCTAATGTCTTTGTACCAAAGAAAGCGGGTAACATCTCTATCTTCCTCTTTTAGTTTGACCATCAAGAATGCTTTCTCGATGTCACTGGTAAATGCGTACTGCCCCAGCCTAAACCGCAATAGATGTTGGGACAGCTCCGACACCAAGGACGGACCTGTCAGCAGGCAGTCATTTAGACTGGGTTGTTGACCTTGGTGGGCAGAGCAGTCATACATCACCCGTATTGGTGTGGTGACGCTGTCTTTCCTCATCCCATGATGTGCCAGATAGTGAACCCTAACCTTCTTAATCGGTTCCTTTACATCGACTCTCTCAATAAAGCCCCTATCTTCATAACTCCGAAATACATCGTCATACGCCTGGCGCGTGCTCGGTTCATTAGTTAATTTACGCTGTAATGCGCGCAAGCGACCTAATGCCAAACCATAGTTGGTAGGCAGGCTTATCTCAGTTCTTCCAGGGTAAACTAACCTTATATTGCTTGTCTGAGGCACAGTAGCTCACAGACTCATCAAACCTTTTCAGCGCAACTTCCGAGTCATAATCAGTCTCCATAGGATTAATGCCTATGTGATCCAATCTCCACAGTCGTTCCAGGTCGAACTCGGCAGTCTTTTTAGGGTCACTAGGTTGGGAATCCTCCCTTCCCAACTCCTCTGCCGCGGTTACATTCACTCTTAATATCGAGACCGTGTCGACCAGGACATTTGACTGTGTAGTATGCACCTTTCCACTCATGCAATAGCCAAATTTAGTGGGGATTAAAATTACACCACACATCTTTTTAAATCCAGGGTATACTACATCATAATAATGATCCACACCAAGTAGAACATGCACCTCACTCTGATCTCCCATGGGATCTGACAAGTTAACCCCTTTGCTACGTAATGCGTGTTCCACCTTCTTCACTCCTACAGATACATATTCTGGTAGGGTGTCTACTACGATACGTCGTAAAGTACCGTTTTTTACGGTAGAAATATGAAATCTCCGCTATCTCGTAGTCTTGTTTGTCAGTAACCCCTGTGAAGCCCTGCAATCGAAGAGTCTCAGCCCCTACGATTCGGTGCTTCAGTCCCACTAAGACAGACCTCTTTATAAAGGAACGTTGAGACCCTTGATCTAGAAGTACCCGACAAACTTTGTTACTGTCGTTACCTTCAATGGGAATCTGTATTGTGGGCAATATAGTGGTGTCTTGCGTGCTACCTAGTGTCACAGTTGTAGTACCCTCTGGTTTGACGTCTTTGACTTTATCTGCTGTAGGACACAACTTATCAAAGTGATGTCCTTTGCAGTGTCGACAGGGCCTTTGTCCCTGCTTACCATGTTCTTTACTTAGACAACCTACACATAGCTTCAATCTTTTTGCCTGTGCTAGTTTTGTCTCATTTGTTGGGTATTTTACACAGAAACTCCATTTATGTTTGTTATTACATAGCTTACATAGAATCTGAGCAGGTTTCTTATACGTACCCTCTTTCTTTTCTTTAGTCCCCACCATCATGCTTACTGTTCCCCTCATCTCCACATTCCCACTCCCTCCCGACACATACATTCTCCCTTTGTTCAACTGTAGATTATTAATTTCTTTACTGAACTGAGTTTTGAACTCCCCCAGATCAAACGATCTAACCTTATCAAGTATTGCCATAGGAAGCTTCTGACGTAAGATAATGACTATCATTTCCTGTGTGGTGAGCCCTAGGGTGTCTAGCGATCGAGTATGGCACTCCATATTTGCCCTAAAATTTGCTAATTCCTCAACCTTATACTGTGGTTCTGCGAGCTTTAACAAGGCAACGACATGGGCCATCTTCAACTGCTCTTGATCCCCGTATGTGGACTTTAATAATTGTACTGCCTCCAGATAGCTATCACCTACTACCGCAAAACCCTCTATCAAATGTAAGGCCTCTCCTTCCATTTGTCCTTTCAGGTAGTGAAACTTACGGACATTATCTAAAGAGGATTCATGAACTGTAGACCGAAATACATCCCAAAAAGCTAACCACTCAGTCAATTTGCCCCCAAATGTAGGAAGATTGAGCTTTGGGAGGTGCACAGTGTGTTTTGGGTCAACCCTTCTATGGGTCTCTTCTCGCCTCCCTTCTTACTTGCGACAGCACGCTGTAATATGTGCTTCGCTTTAAAGACAGGTTCATCATAGAGGGCGCGATTATCACACTCTGTAACTATCTCTTCCTCCTCTGTCATGCCTGCCACAATCACCTCACTCAGAGCCATAATACGACCGTGGGTAGCCTGGACATTGTCTAATCTAGCTTCTAATTCCTCGAGGTTAGCAGTAGTGATGAAAGTGTTGACATCTACAATTAGCCTATTTAATACTCCCCGAAGTCCCGCCCTCTGATTTTTAGGGGCTTTGCTCAGCACCCCACTAGACGGTGTCTCTTCCTGTTTATTCATTTTGCATGTAAGCCTATAGGCTATTTATCTAAATGTTACAAATACAAGGGTAAAATAGTAGTCTAGTTAAGAGACGCCGACCGGCAGACTTCTATGTTATGGAGAAAAAATAGTACACAAAATAGCAATACCTATTAAAGGGTCATATTGAACAAGATTTTTTTTTAGGTCAGGTCATGAGTCACAGGAAGTCTGAAATGAAAGAGAAAATTATTGGGGGAAGATGATGGGTGGGATGCAGGACTTAGGCAGGTGCAACGATGTGACCCTGCATTCCGGCTCTAACCATCGCTTGGCTAGCCCTACCAGATTATCATAGAGTTGTTCCTGCATCCTGATGCATGTCCCCTTGTTCATTGCCTTAAAATTCCTTACTGGTAGCTAATTCCCGACGTCTGGGCACCAATGTGGTAAACTATCAATGGAAGTTAAATATTTCTAAGCTACAGTCAGGACCCCCAATACACGATTCCACAAATGCGCGAAAACCCTAATACACGAGTTACCCCTCGAAAATAACATTAATTAATTAAACATTAATTACGCGAGGTGGTACCACAATACACGAATCGAGAGCTAAGAAGGGGCCAAATCCGCTATTCCCGCTTGATACGCGAGCACGTCTACGTTTCGCGAGGCCCAGGAGTAGCTCCGAAAAAAGAAGAAGACGGGCATATGCCTGCCTTCCTTCCCGCTTACCCTCCCTCCCACAGTCCCGCTCAAGCGCTCATAGCCGTGCGGAGTGACCAAACGGTTGTAGTGCCTGCCACTTTTTTCGCCATGCCACGCCAATATAAGAAGATAACACACAAAATGAAGGTGGAAGTGTTGGATCGCAAGAAAAAAGGAGAAGGAAACTGTGCAATAGGCTTGTCAGAGTAAACTGTTCGTACGATTTGGTCAGGGAGGGAGAAGTTGGAGAACATTGTGAAGTCCTACGGTCCTAGTCCTAGTCCTAGCCTATCTACTACTAATTTTAAAGTAAGGTTTCATATTTTTATTCATTGTTCTTCTTATATATAAGATATAGACTGTACTGTAGAGCCAAAAATGTCGAAAATAGGGCCAAAAATGTCGAAAATAGGCCATAATTGAGAGATGTCACCCAATCTAATTATTCCCATTAAAAGTTAGTTCCACAATACACGAATTCACAATACGCGATGCCTCCTGTCACCCCTATTCTCGCGAATTGGGGGTCCTGACTGTATAATGAATCAAATAAAATCAATCTAAATTAAAACTACTCCATATCTAAATTTAATTCAATCTGAAACAAGCTAATTTATATCCAAAGGTCTCACATAATAAATTTATATATAGGGTATGGTTATAAGGGTTAATATTAGCCAGGAATTAACTCACCAATAGGTCCACGTGGCAATGAGGCAAAGGAGAACGTTTACCCAATATGGCGGACAATGGGGAAACAAGACTTCGGCCCAGAGGCTTGAGTCAAGTGAAAGAAAGAATAAAATTATATGGGAATGGACATGAATATTGTGCTTATCTGTCAATCAGTCATGGCGTCGATGAGAGCGTCATGATGGTGTAGCTGTATGTATTGCTGTCAGTGTATTGTGATTAGAGGCACAATAGCTCGATCAACTGAGGGCGGAAATTAGATGTTAACTGGTCGGTGTTCGTGGAGGCTCTGAGCTGTCTTCCTCAGAGGCACACCTTGCTGCCTTGGCAAACGCCAGGAGCCCAAATTATCGTACCGCATCTAGGTTGCTCTATATGATAAATTATATTAATATATACGATAAATTCATATATACTACATAAGACCATGTCAATATTGCTTAATAGCATATTAGGCCTTTACAATCTTAACTTACTTACAATCTTATAATATACGATCTACTCGTCCTACGCCGTGCAGTGGGAACGACCGTGACGTCACAGAGACATACGGGATCACAAAAGAGTCATAGCCTATCGTATTTATACGATAACCTCATTAAGGTCGAGGTGTGAAGAGCCTGGCCGTGCGAGCATGGTATGGTAGAAGGACCCGGGGTAGGAGTGTATTTAGGCTTCTCTTGTATAGAGGCTAAGCGTGGCTCCCTCTCTGTCTTGGTCATCATTCTTCTTCTCTTCCTGGTCTACTTCTTCTCTCCTCGTATATTACATCCGGGGAATAAGCCACGGCACCGTGGGTAGAGGTCAAAGTGCTGAGAGTTTGTTGTGATGAGATGTGGAGGCATGTTGGATAATAGACGATACCATCTCCTGGGCCAGGCATCAGATGGCTTGGAGGTGTCGAGAATGAGGGTTGGGGAGCTGGTGGTGTCACAGTCTTGCATTCTGGCATGAAGTTGATCTGGGAAACTTAACCTCTTGTGGCTCCCGTCAAGAGAGAACCAGAAGACGATTTTGATAGAGATTTCAGGTGGTGACATTGTGAGTGAGGAAACAGAGAGGGGTGCAGATATACTGAGGATATACTTAGGAGTGATGGCTTGTGACCTGACATTGCCCTTTCTATTAGTGTATGCAGATGGAAAGGTACAGCATGATTTAGTGACAAATTTCTGGGATAGTATGGTGTGACTTGAGCTATGTAATGAGTGTGAGGAAGTGGTAGAGAGATTGCATTTGAAAGGGGTTGGTTTGGAATGATATGAATATAGGATGTGGAAGGTTGAGGTTGGGGAGAGGTGGTAGGATGTGAAATGAATGTTGAGGGGATATTAGCTGGAGATTGTGAGGAGGATGCAGATTGCAGGTGAGGTGGTGATGGGGCAGTAGGAGAGGTAGTAGGGTGCATTATTAGGGGGATAATCATTGATGATTTGCTAGGTGTGGTTATATTGGGTTGGCTAGATGGGTAGATTTGAGTAGGGGGAGCAAATCTGGTGGGCATGAAGGGTTGAATGATGCAGGGAGGTGAGGAGGGAGTGCGAGTTGATGTATACTCTAAGCGAGAGGGGATACTGATCAGTTTTGGGGGTGCTGATTGAGGTAACACTTTCTTGGGTATTCTGACTTTTCTTGTTTTGATAATTATTCATTTTTATTTATTTTTGTTGGTAGAAACGGGTAGTCTGGAAGGAAGGGGGTGGATTTTCTCTTAGGTAAACTGACAGGGGTAGGTGATTGTGCAATAGTGATATCAGGCGTATTGATAGGTGGTGATCTTGGGGCGAGTGTATGGGTGAGAGGTGTAGAAGTTTGGGATTGCGAAAGTGATTTAGTGAATTTGTGGAGGGGGTTTGAACACTTTGACAGGGGGACTATTGCAGTTATCAGTTTGACAAGATTCATTGTGAACTATCGGGAAGGCTTAGTGGTACTGAATTTCATTAAGTGGCTTAAACAATCTGACGTATCTGTTTCAGACTTTCAGTAAATGAGTGACTCGTGATAGTTATTATGACATGGAATGGATTTGGCACTTTCATAATCTGATATGGCCCGATGTAACGTGAGCCTAATTTGATGACAATCGGAAGTTTTGCAACCATGACTTGGTCTCCGATGGCGAGAGGGTTTTCCGGTGGTGGTTCATCCTTCTTCAGATCCTCGCAGAGTTGAGCGCGACGTAGTCGATTTTTCAGGTGTTGCAGAGGGTCGGACGAGGTTTGGAGAGATGTTGGGGGTTGAGCTAAGTGGCGAAAGGGCACAAATATTGGAGCTTCTCCGAAAACACGTTCATGAGGTGCTATGCCCTCATCGCAAGAGCAGGCATTCATGCCTGACTGAAAAATCCTGACTTGGGCAGACCAATCATCTGAATTCAAGGCGAGAAGATGGGTTCTTAGTTGGTTTGCTAGAGTCTTGTGGCTTCTCTCACATGATATGCATTACCTTGGGGCCAATATGTGGATCTTGTAGCTAAAGATTTTATTATTGTTGTTTCCAGAAATGTCCTGAAAACTCGGGGGCGTTATCAGAGTGAACAGCTTGAGGTAGACCGAAAATGGGAGATACATAATTTAACATAGCTTCAGCTACAGCCATTACTGAGTGTTCTTTGGCTGGGCAAGCAATGACAAATTTGGAGTAGGTGTCTACAAACGTGATGATGTATTTCTTGCTGGACTTAGCTGGTATGAGGTTCATTACGTCTACAGAGAGTAGTTGTCAGGACTTGGTGGCTGTGATTTTTCCTGATGGGCCTGGTGTTCTGGTCCTATCTTTTCCTTGGCAAAATGAGCGGCAGGCCTCATTGATTTGTTTGGCGATGGTGGTTGGATTTGTGGTCCAGTATACATCACTTAAGACTTGTACCATCTTTCGTTGTCCGAGGTGAATGCCGTTACCTTCGTGGATAATTTGTAACAGGTCTTGTGCAGTCTGAGGATCAACTGCGAGGAGGCCTTTTACAGTGTAGAGTTGATCCCCAACGTGTTAGTTGTCGCAGATTTTCTTGGACTACCAGTCAGGTTTTATTTTAGTCACGTATGCTTGCAGTAACGTTTCTGTGCCGCGTCGGTGGCTTGGCTGACTGATGTTTTCTGTGATGTGTGGTGCTCGGGGGAGACTAAACTTTATATTGGCAGTCGAGATAGGGCATCAGCATTTGTATGTAGTTTGCCAGGTATGCATAGAATGTCGAAGTTGAACTCCTCTATCTTTTTGACACTCAATTCGCAGATGGATGGGACGTCATAGCTACGTCATTACAAAGTTTGAGTTTAATTCTTGTAGGGATACCTTGTTTATTATTGTTTTTATATTTTATTTTATTGAGGGCACACACATCTAGCCCCCATCGATTATTATGATAATAACTGAAGTGCCAATATTATTAAGGTGCTAATTACGGGTACTTGACTGGGAAAGAACACGATCACTATACACAAAATTATAGGTTTGATTCCCGGAGGGAAGTAGTGAAAACCTAATATTTAGTAGGGCCCCGTAATCATTGACGATATTGCCTATTAATATAATAGCCTCCCTTCAACACCCGCGGAAGCAGTTTTGAATCTCCCGCGTGGAAGGGTCAGGGAGTACTCTCATAAGTGCACGCTTAATTTTCTTATGGAATCATCCTTATGATTGGGTACCCTACAGAAAAAAACTTCGTAGAAAATAAAAAATACAATTTAACTTAATATCTGTTATATTATGGTTTTCCATGCATGGATTTCTTGTGCGCAGCGCCCAGGCGCAGGCCCCCTAGCGGCCATTTCCTCCTTCACTGATATATCAAGACTCACTAGAAAATCAACGAATGGGAAGGAGATGGATGGGAGGGCCATGCATCGCCAATGATTACGGGGCCCTACTAAATATTAGGTTTTCACTACTTCCCTCCAGGAATCAAACCTATAATTTAATAGTGCCCCCTTCATCATTGACGATATTGCCTGAGTATACAAACAATAAATAGTATAAAAATATAAAAGATTGCAAGCAGGGCGTGACTTCGAAGAAAGTCTGCTTACTCATGACCAGATCTTTACTTTAAGATCTATACATGATAAATTGGGCACATCCTTGTGCCCTACTTAGAACTATAAACTCTTTGGAATATCATTCTAATCTGAACAATATTTGTACAGTGTATATGTTTTTACATTATATTAATCCTATATACAGTAGTTGCAACTATGATAGATTTCTTAAAACAAAATTAAAAACTTGAACCGTCATATCAGTTCGATTACAGCTCGTGATTTATCACAATCTCCGGCGGAAGGGTTCTGTGGGGCTTTGGGCTATTCGCCCCCCCCCCCCCCCCCCTCCCTTTTTTTTGTTCTCGCCTTAACCTTAATACATAATAGCACAGAGCCTACGAGACCTTCTGTCGTAAAGCTGCACAGGTACGCTTTGGCTTGTCCAGAGCGACCGACAGGTATCGTGTAAGGAAAGTATGGTTTGATGCCCACAATTGAGTTTTGGAAATGTCATCTATGGAGAAATGTTTGTATAAATCTAAGAGAGACGGCCCACTTCCTGATGTCGTGGGCCTTGCCCACTACGCCGGGATTACTTTCTTTAATAACATCTACTAACAGAGAAGCCAATTTTCTCCTAGTAACACGATTACCTGCCTGGTTCACCCACAGGAAGCCCGGTTGTCGAGGGTGAGCTGCCCTCATAAACTTAACTAAGGCCTCCACTGGACATAAAATGTGATGAGTATGTCCGCGTTTTAATGCCGGAACAGAACATTCTGAGAAAACATGATCAGAGTGCTCATTCTTTGCAATAAAAGTGGGAGACGGCGCGATTTGGACCTTGTCGTGCAGTCTCCCTAACCTAAGGCAATTAGGTTCGTTGCTCATCGCCACCAGCTCAGACCCTATTTCCTGTAGCTAAAGCCATCAGGAACACAGCCTTTTTAAGTAATGAATCAAAATCCGGCGCAGTATTGTATTTGCGCGACTGAAGCAAAGATAAGGCTTTATCAAGCGACCAGGTGGGCATGAGCTGACATGGTGGTGGGCGGATCTTGAAACACGCCCTCATAAACCCTTTCTCCTCCGCCTGCGGCATCGAGAGACCAGTGAGATCAAAGAAGGGGGTCCTGATAGCAGATAAGTGATTTTTTAACGTAACAACGGAAAAACGCTTCTGCTCAAATAAATAATCTAAGTATTTGAAGACCAGGGCTCCTGAGGCATCGGTTTGCCCCGACTCCACAATCCAGGTCGTAAAAGCTTTCCAATGCGATTGATATTGCCTCCTGGTAGATATAGTATATTGGTTCATAAGTTTACTAGTGACACTTTCCCCATACTGAGCTAGCCATTTGGCCTTGTAAATGTCCAGAAGGCAAAATTGAGCGAGGTCTGAAGGTTGCCAATTGTCTCTAAGTGGAATGCGGAGACCGGGAGCGACACCGGGCCCTTGCACCATTCGTTCAACTGGTGGTACCACGCCTGAGCCGGCCATAACGGCGCGATCATAGAGACTAAGCCCCGGTAACCTCTTAGTTTGTGAATTACCCTGCACATTAGAATAGAATCTGGTGGAGGAAATAGATAGATTGAATGCCACTTGTTCCAGTCCTCCAGTAATGCATCTGGTCCCCCCGCCGGAGTCACCCCGCGGCGGGTTAGGAAGAGAGGTAGCTTGTGAGTCTCCTCGGATGCGAACAGATCCACTTGTGGACGGTACGGCTCGGCAATCATCTTGTCGAAGACGGTTTGTTTGAGAGCCCATTCTACTAAGGTGCTCCATCGCTGGGATAGAGCATCCGCCCAAACGTTCGACACGCCTGGGAGGTATGAAGCATGCAGATGAATGCTCAGCGATTCGGCTAGAGCAAAAATTTGTTCTGACACTATTAGCAACTCTCGAGACCTCACTGAACCTTGTTTCTGAATGCAATGGGCCGCAACTAAGTTGGCCATCCGAAACGCTATTGATTTCCCTTGCAATGACGAGCTGTGGGCTTGGAGAAAATATAGAGGAACTAGGAGCTCTTGTTTGTTGATGTGCCATGAAATGCCCTGGTCCCAAGTGCCCTGCCCTTGATGGCCTAGATTGGACTGATACCCCCACCCCACTGTTCCCGAAGCGTCTGTGTCTACCCATACCGAAGGAGGAGGAGAAACCCAAGTTGTCATAGAGTCAGAGCTGGGCACCACAAACAAAAAGTCAAGTCAGCAAACACAAATCAGCAAACCCAGAACATAACTTCAGCAAACACAAATGTGCAAACCTTGTGAAATTTCTAGTCCTCAAATGCAAATATGCAAACGCAAACCGTTTTTTATGAATTTTAAATTTAAATTACAGAATCAAGGGTAAATCAATAAATTCAATCTCTAATGTCAATAAATATATATATTTACTTAAATATAATGTTGCCCAACTTCCATAGACCTCAAGGATATGCATACAGGCATTTAAAGCCTGGAAATTGCTGTAAATTGCCAAAACATTCCAGAACGTCACCCGCAGTGAAAGGGTTAATATATATAGCATAGGCCACTTAGTTTGTCCACATGGGCAGTAAAACATTGGGGCAACTTGTTTATGGGGAGAGTGCTTCAGTAATAATCAGTATTCGCAATTCCGCACCATTCAGGAGGAGGTACGCCGGATCACAGAGGTGCAAGGCGATTTATTCGTGGGCCCCCCTTTGGGAATGGCAATAGGCTATATACGCCTAGATAGGTCTACTTTAGATAGATTAACTAATTTAATAGAAAGTAGCCTAGGCCTATTCATTTTAATGCTCAGAATAAAGGCCTAGCTTCAGATCAAAATTTAATAAAATTTGATTGTAGGCTAAATTTAGTCTAGGCCTATATGATACTTTCAAAATTAACACTTTCTACTTGACACTAATAAAATGAGTGTGATTATAGGCCTAAGCCTATACATAGAAGTTAGACCATGCAATATTTAGCCTAGGCCTACATGCTTTGAGGCATTTTGATGGAATTAGTGACTGATTATAGCCTAGACCTAGGCCTAGGCTATATATTATATATAGAATTTAGAACATGCAATATTTATCCTACATGCTTTGAGGCATTTTGATGGAATTAGTGATTATAGCCTAGACCTAGGCTATATATGTAGAAGTTAGAACATGCAGTATTTAGCCTACATGCTTTGAGGCATTTTGATGGAATTAGTGATTGACTGATTATAGCCTAGACCTAGGCCTAGGCTAGCCTATATATATAGAAGTTAGAAAATGCAATATTATTTAGCCTACATGCTTTGAGGCATTTTGATAGGATTAGGGTAGCCTAGGCCTAGCCTAATAAAATTACTTTTATTAGTAATTAGCCTATAGGCCTAGGCTGTATTTAGAAGTTAGAACATGCAATATTTAGCCTACATGCTTTGAGGCATTTTGATGGGATTAGTGATTATAGACCTAGGCCTAGGCTATATAGCCTACCCTATATAGAAGTTAGACTTAGCCTAGGCCTACATGCTTTGAGGCATTTTGATGGGATTAGGGTAGCCTAATAACATTAGTTTAGGTTAAAAATTAACAGGCTATCAATCAAATTAACGATAGCCTAACTTTATAATCTTATATTAGGCTAGATTATAAAGTTATAAAGCCCTTCTCCAGAGACATCTTCGTGGTAATTACAGGTAATTAAGGTTTCTAGGTGGGGCCAGGGGTGGCTTAGGTCCTCGATTTCTGCATGCTCTGCAGCATCACTGTCAGATGATGGTGGTGAACTGCTCCCCATGCTGTTGGCAGCTGCGGTAGGCATGATGGTAGACTCCATGTTCACTTCAATAGGCCAAAAATATAAACAAAGTTGAAGTGCTAGCAGGTTGGAACTCTTGGACTGCTGTGTGTTGTAGGTGTTAGCTCGACGCTTGCTACTAAGTAAGTGAACAAACGTAAAGAGCCGATGTATAGGCCTAGTTTCCAGAACACAGGTAGTTGGCTTGGTCACATGACTTTTTTTGGCTGGAGCTGGGAGCGGCCCAGGGCTGGCTGGCGGCTGGAATTTTTATTTTGTGGACTCGAGGTTTGCAACATGGAGGTACTTTCCAGAGCTTCAAACCCGCAAATAGGCAGCCATTTTGGCGCCAACGCTAATTCGCCAACAAAATTACACTTCCGCCATGGCGGAATTGGCTATTTGCGGAAGTGTTGGCTAAAGTGCCCAGCTCTGCATAGAGTACAGTGTTTCGGTCTTCGCCCAGACCGACAGTAAGTTGTGAATTAATCGAGGAATCGGCCATAGTTTTCCCGCCGGGAGTAGAGGGAAAAAATGTGTTGCCTTCCATGATTAATCTCTTTACTTTCAACCGGCCCAACTTCACAGTTAATTGGATCCAGTTGAGTGAGCCGACCAGGGAGTCCCACGCCTTCCTTGTCGTATTCAAACTGTGGAGAAACCGAAACAGTTTCTTGCGAAATCTGTGGCGATTGTCCGCACTCTGAGTAAGAGTCAGATTGGCGGTATCCCAGACCAGCCCTATCCACTGAATTTCCCGTGTAGGAACAAGGAGAGACTTTGCCAAGTTCACCTTGAACCCTAGGTTTGTACATGATTGATTACTTGGTTGACATGATTGTGACATAACTCTCTTGACTCCGCCACCACTAGCCAGTCGTCTAGATACCATAACACCATGATGCCCTGGGCCAATAATGGCAGAAGGGCATGCCGGACTAATTTTGTGAAAACTCTGGGTGCCAGGTTCAACCCAAACGGCATCTTCCGAAAGACATAAGTTTCTTGCCCCACCCTCAGGGCGAGGAACTTTTGAAACCGTTTATTGATAGGGACATGCCAATAGGCGTCTTTGAGGTCTAAGGAGCACATCCAGCCCAATGGCGGAAGGATAAGCCTGATTTGGTTTACTGAACGCATCCTGAAGGATGGATTTATGATGTAAGCGTTCAGACACGAGAGATCCACTACTGGTCGCATCTGCACACTGTCCCGCTTTGGCACTAAGAAAAGTCTGGAGGTGAATATTCGGCAAGTTGGTTCTACTAAGGCAATGACCTTCTTTGTGATCATTTCTTGGACCAGGGCCTCCACCCCCGGCGAAACATGGGTGTGTTCGAGCGCCTGACGCAGTCGGGGTCGCCGGATCCACCGCCAGGTGAGGCCTTTGCGTACTACGGTTTTGGACCAGTATCGCTTGGGCCAGGCTCTGTGACATACCTGGAACGACCCCGTTTGCAAACTGGGGTCGTTTGGTGGAGCAATTCTCAAATCCGACACGCCTAAGCATGGCTCTGGGAGACAGAGAGTATGGGTGGCTAGTTTTTTGTAGGGGGTGGTGGGTTGGTATCAGACGGTTGGCTAGTCTTGGCTGACGTCTGTCCCTGATTTGGTTTGGGGTGTGACTTACCTCTATAACCTGAGTATTTACCTTGTTTGGGCTTGGGCTGATTACCTCTCTGCTGTGGAGGAGGCCTAGGGTCTCGAAAGGACTGTTTAGCATGAGGGGGTTGTGATTTACCACCGCTTTTGGGCTTAGTGAAAGGTTTCTTAAACGGTTCCCTCTTAGCCTGGGAGGTAGTCGGCTTCCACCCATCCACCAAATTGTAAACTACATTCCAAGTTTCTGAACTGAGGAGGGAGACAGTTAAAACTGGGGAAAGGGTTACCCGGCGGCCAATATCTTCCGGTAACTTCTTTACTAAAAACACTCGGAGATCCTGGCGTGCCCTCACAGCTTCCAAGATAGCTACTCTAATGTCACCCAGGGATTGTATTGAATTTTGTAATAGAATC
Organism: Paralithodes platypus; assembly: GCA_032716605.1. NCBI lineage: Eukaryota > Metazoa > Arthropoda > Malacostraca > Decapoda > Lithodidae > Paralithodes > Paralithodes platypus. The sequence continues at coordinate 97,910,124 of CM064487.1, forward strand.
CTATGTGACAGCTCTGTGGCTTTCCTCACATTTTTGTCTGCATAGGGATATGGTAACCTGGCGAGTGACAAGATATTGTGAGAACAATCTAAAGGCTTTACTCCGTTACTTAAAGTCCCTATCCAGATGGGCTGGGGGAGGGGTACAAAAAGGGTCATCTAATTGGTGAAGAGCTATCTTGGGGGCCGCCAAGAAAGCGAACAAGGCTGGAGACACCCCTTTTGCCTTAATCGCAGGTAATGAGAACCAAGCATGTAACTCTTGAGGGACCTGATGGGAGGTTTTAGATGTAATAGTAGAAGCAAATACCTGCGCCTCCGCTTCCCAGTCTACCCATGGCCCCACACCTACCTGCCCCATCTGCAGCACTGGTGTATGTGACTGATCAAGGACCGGAACTGTAGCCAGTTCCGGCGTGAGTGCATGCAAAGCTTTAATGTCATTAACGCCATCTGCTTTGGACCAGTCTGCAAAGAGTCGTGCAGATAAGGCCGGCGGAACTGCCAAGGCAGCTGAGAAGACAAAGAATTCAGCATTATATGTACTTGGTATGGCCTTAATAGAGACGTCCAGTAATCTCCCTACCTCTTCCTTGGCTCTGAGTTTCCTATTCTTGTTAATTTCAATAGTCCACTCACCCGGAACCAGTAGCTCCCCTGAAATAGTCGTTTGTGCTAGGAAAGGTTTTAAGGGGTGTACCTGAGTCCAAGAGCAATCAGGTCCGTAGAGGAGAGGCATAGGTCCTTTCCTCTGTGGAACCTTATCTAAGGGGGGAGGAGTGATATCAGAAATTACCCGCACATTAGTGGTAGTCATAGTGGCCGGCACTGTAGTGCCTGCCGCTGTGGACGTTGATGGGGTTGAAACCAAAGCAGGTAATGAGGACTTAGAGGTGGGAAAACCTGAAGGCTCTAATGGTCTAATCGTGGAGCTACTCGGGGGAGCCACCGGTCGACTAGAGGAAGGATCAGGAGAGGGAGAAACCTGGTATTGCTGCATGACCCTATGCATAATGTTACTTATTTCCTCCGTGGTTACACACTTACTATGGGAACCCCTAGAAGATTGGGAACTGGCCTCTGAGCCTTCAAACATTGAACCTTGAGCCGAGGGAACATTAACTTCCTCCGGCTCTTCATTAAACTCAAACTCAAGTATTTCTGGGATGTCCTGCTGTTCATCCGGAGTTTGTTCCGCCGGCGGCCAAACCAAATCAAGGACAGACGAGGGTAAAACTTCACTGTGAATACTTTCCCTATCTGTACCTTGGCCCACTCTCCAGCACCCTCGTTCGCCTGCCGCGGGTGGCTGTGAGTCCTGAATAACCTGAGAGCTGTCAAAAGACTGAGAATTTGAAGGTAAACCTCTGTACTGATCTGCTAACACCCTACTCGGTCCAGCCGTAGGGGCCTTGTGTGGTACCTGAGACAATTTTGGAATAGCAAAAATAAAATCCTGCGGTACACCTAAAGATTGTTCATGGTGAGGACTAGATTCAATGATCTCCAACCCCATCTCTGAGTCGCCGGATTGGACGGTAGGCGTACTGGAGGTAGGGGTCGAGGGCGGTGGCCTTACGGTAACTGTCCGGCTACTACTGTGCCCTGTACTGGCTGGTGTCACCTTATCCTCCTTCTGGCGTTTGGTTGATTTGGACGACTCCGCCGATGAGTGCCTAGACTTCTTTCTGGGGGATCTCGACCGTGACCGTGACCTTGACCGTTGCCGGGGGGAAGGCGACTGCCTCCGCTTTGGTCGGTCGGGGGGGGGGGGGGGGGAAGAGCCTCGGTGATCTCACTTTCATTACTACACGAGCTACTCACTACCTCTTTGGCAAGGGATTTCTTAGCTTTGGGTTTAGTAGATTTAATGGAGGCTGACTTGACCAAAGGTGATTTTATGACAAGACGTTCCCACAAGATATCATCATCGCAGTGAAGTGCCTTATGGGCAGTATCTTTAGCAGAAGAGTTGAAAATGTTCTTTATCTCTTTCAATGCCGCTAGGCACGATAAGTCTTTCTTAGTGATGAGCGCCGCCTTTAACTCAGAACAGACAGAACACCGCTTTGACACCCACAAGCCCCGAGAACGATAGACATTTTACGCATTTGATGCAAAGTTTGTGAGCAAATACAGGCAACAATGAGCAAGTAGGAGTAGCGTACATCTCAAACCGAGGCATGATGGAAGAAAAAAAGGGAGAACCCCCCCCCCCCGAATCAACCACCACCAGCCGCCGGGCTTGTTGTCACCGAAGCACTGGGTCAATCTGGAAAATAACATTTCCAGGAATCAATGCTCATAAGGATAACCTGTGAGGTGTTAAGACATCCTACCTAAAGTCTGCCGGAAAATTAGCTATAGCCACAGCTACTCTAACCTTCCGCTGGACTCGACCATGGAAAAACCTGGGGTTTCTCCATTTTAAGCTGATTGGACTGCTTACTTGTGACAAAATGTCACTGGCCCTAGTGACCTAAAGTGTTCAACTATCCGTGACTATTGAGAATAGAAAGATAGGTAACATGCTTGCATGACGTATCACAACACCTGCACACTAGACTGGAACGCCGGGCGAAGAAAGTCTTGCCGTATGACAAATCGGTCAGGGCGAGTCCCCTCGGCGGGCCGAGATAGCTCCCGTAGGAATTAGCATTTTCCGCCGGAAGGGTTGTGGTTCAGCGCACCACGCCGGGACATTTGGTTGCTCCCTAACTCGTCAACTAGACGAGAAAAGAGAGGCCCTGCACAGAAAACCGCCGGAGAAAACAACCAAAAAATTTTAGCGGGGGGGACTTATATGTAAAAGTCCCCCCTACCAAAACCCCCACATATATATAAAAAAGGGGACTTCTCCCAATGGCCCACCAATTACATGCAATGCACACATGTAGCATAATAATAGGGCAGACATAGGCATAATCACAAATACTTAGAATTTACAATCCTAAAACCTGAAGCCTACATTGGAGACCCCTAACTGCCTCAAAGTGACGGCCTGAAGCATAATCTTGCAGAAAGGTAGCCTCCTAGCTAATAATATATATTATCAAAAGCTAAAGGCGCAAAAACAACACTAAGGACTCACGAGAAGCGTAGGAACGAAGAATGAAGCTGGAGCACTAGGGATCCCCGCCCACCTGGCACGAGCGCGGAAGGGAGAAGGAGGAAATGGCCGCTAGGGGGCCTGCGCCTGGGCGCTGCGCACAAGAAATCCACGCATGGAAAGCCATAATATAACAGATATTAAGTTAAATTTTAGTTTTATTTTCTACAAAGTTTTTTTCTGTAGGGTACCCAATCATAAGGACGATTCCATAAGAGAATTAAGCGTGCACTTATGAGAGTACTCCCTGACCCTTCCGCGCGGGAGATTCAAAACTGCTGCCGCGGGTGTTGAAGGGAGACTATTATATTAATAGGCAATATCGTCAATGATGAAGGGGCCACTATTAAATATGGTATATTTACACATACAAGTAACATACACAATGGACACAGAATTACAATGGAAATAATACAGGAATAACATATGCAACACAACCTAGGCTTGCTGGTGCCTCGGGACTTCTGTGTTGGGCGACGTCAGTCAGACAACAGGGGAAACCAGGCAGGGCGCCTCATTGTTTCTGTTTCAAAGTCATGTCAGGAACAAGGGATGGGGACAGGGGTCTGAGCCATAGCAACTTCAGGCAACAGCTACTTCTTAAGAAACAAATTACTGCTGCAGGATCAAGGTCCGGGGACGGTGGTCTGAGCCATGGCAAATTCAGACGTCACCTACTTTTTCAGGAACAAACTACTGCTCCAGAAACAAGGGATTGGGACAGTGATCTGAGCCTTAGCGACTTCAGGCATCAGCTATTTCTTCAGGAACAAACTACTGCTTCAGGAACAACAGGGACTGGGACGTGTCCTGAGCCCAGGCGGTTTCAGGCGTCAGCTACTTCAGTGACAAACTACTGCTTCAGGAAAAACAGGGACTGGAACAATGGCCTGATCCAAGGTGGCTTCAGACGTCAGCTACTTCTTCAGTAATAAGGTCGGCTACTGCTGGGGCTCACTCTCGGTTTCTCTTCCCAATACAAGTGAACCCTCTCTCCAGGCTTGGGAGATATTGGGGCAGCTCTTCCTTCAACTGCTGGATTAGCTGCTCAAAATAGTCGTCAGTGTCATCAGCCGATGATCAGTGTCTTTAGCTCGCTTAGCTTGGGACATTCGAGCAATAGTTCAGCCTCCAGTGGAGGCTGCGGCAAGTTAGAAGTAGTCAAGTCTACTTTTTCAGAAAAAGGGTAGTCAGCTATATATTCATTTGTCTATTCTCTTTAGAAAGCCGTCGTCAGTGCCGTCCTCCAGGCTGGATTACTGCTGCTGAGGGAGGGAGGAAGGGTTTGAGTGAGTCCCAGGTCTGAGTTGTGACAAGTCTGAGAGCGATTCCGGGCATTATATGGCCCAGTCCTGGAACAAAGGGCCTTTCTGGTGAATCGGGCTGGACCAATCATAGTACACAACCTAATCAGCCTTAGCTCCCGTGATCCGGAATCCAGGTTTTCCCAGAGTTGATACTGGAGAAGGTTTGTTGCTGCTAGTGATCCAGAATCCGGGTTTTCTCATGGCTGAAACTGGAGAAGGTCTGGAGAGGTTTGAGGCTACCTAGGCTGGCCAATCATACGTCGAGGCTCCGCCCACTTACCTTTTTGTGATCCGGAATCCGTGTTTTCCCCAGATCGATGCTGGAGAAAGTTTGGAGAAGTGAGACCTTCCAGTTCAAGTTCACTGAGGGGCACAGGTGCTGGTGAGGTTCTTGGGCGATCATCCTCATGACGATATGTTGCCAATAGTTCTTTCACCATCGAGATTGGGGGGGCATGGTTCGTCTTCATCAAACGTCATGTCTCCTGTTGTGCCAGGGAAGGTCTGGGGCGGTTGTTCTCTACAAAGTACTTCGCCAGTACCTCTTTCACCGTCTAGGATGGAGGGAGGTGGATCGTCAACCTTATCCGTTGATTCTGTGCTTTCATGGCCACTGAACTCGATAATTACAGTATTGCGTTCAGTGTTTCATGGCCCATGGTTTCTCGAGATCCCGCTCATCAATAATATTAACTCTTTCACGTTTTTATGATGCAGAGGTTGCCAGATTAGCAATAATAAATAGAGTGCTCTCACTCTTATAATTACCTCTCCAAAATTAGTTTTCTGCCCACAGCTAACTCAAAGACAACTGCAGAGGTTGAAGTAACTAAACTAAAGGTTTCTAAATACCCCTGATGGTAACAAAGGCTTTAAAGTATCCCTAATAGGCTCAAAATTGCATCAAGAACGTGAGAGGGTTAATAACAATAATAATAATACTAATAATAATAATAATTATATTAATTATCATTATTATTATTATTATAGTAAGGATAACAACAATAAGATAAATGAACTTACCATAGCACCTCTCACTAGCTTGCTGTATTCAGCTGTGGTTTAGTATCGAGTAGTAAGACTTCCATCACAAATATTGGTAATGCATAGATACAAATCATATACGGAAGTTATGAGAAATATGAGAATATCTCCACATCATTACAAAATTAGATTATGACGATGTTCCAATGAATTTTTGTCTAACAAATTTCCCGAATTAGCTCATTCCAAATTAACTGTAAACAGCAATGGTTAATCCCATTTATAAAGCTGGCGACTCAAGCTTGCCTAGTAACATTCGCCAAGAGTTTGTATTGTTAGCACTAAGCAAAATCTTGGCATAACTATCAAGTAATAGACTATAATGTTATACCTGGCTTTTTGCTGGGTTTACTGAGTGAAGGTGGATCCTAACTTAATTGGGTAGAGAATCAATTCACACATAGACACACACACAAACATGCAGAGGTGTAAGGACAACACAGAAGTACATTTATAGTTATTATACTTATTATCATTGATGATATGCCTTAAACAGTAATGGCACTCTTTGAACCTTAGAGTCAGCTGTTCAAATCAACCACCCCAGAGTGTTAAGAGACCAACATCGTAAGCGTACGCTCATATAATCACTTATGGGATCGTCCTTATGAACGGGAGCTCACTATGAAAAAACTTAATAAAAAATAATAAAAAAAAAATAAAAAAAACTAGAACTACTAATCTGCTATGCTTCCCATCGTGTGGATGTTGATAGCGTGAGTTTGCCCTCAGACGCTGAACCGCCTAGCGTCATTCTGCCTTCTCACTCTGGGGTTCGTTGCCGTCGGACGTGAGGATCGGACCTTTCTTCATTCTTCATTCTACGGTCTCTACTAGTGAGTCTTTTGCTCATTTGTATTATCTGAGATGTTCTAGAATAGGTTTAGATTAGATAGGTCCGGGCGTTCCGATTGGCACGACCCCCAGGAGTGTGTTTAGTAAGGGTGCTTTGAGCTGGCGTCCCCTCGCTTCCCCTATGAACACGGCCGCCCCCCTTGAGGGCGTTTTTATTGCTCTATTTTAGCCTAGCTAGTATTGTGTGAGGCTTTTTTTACTACAGGGCACCGCTTTTTGGCTACCTTTCTGGTAGGTTAAGCGGGTTTTTTATCATCAGCAGATTCTATAGTTTAAAGGGCATAGCGCATGTGGTCAGCCATGGTCAGCTATCCTCATTATCATAAATGTTAATGTACAGTATACCTCTTATGTGCAATAATAGTAGTCCGTGTTTTTTAGAAATGTAAATATAAATAAATTAGTGTTGTTGTTGATGTTGTTGTTCCCTAAGCTGCCTGGCCGAACAGCCCCGAGTCCCTGAGAAAGGCCATGGCCACGATCGGGCTTTCCCACAGAGCTCTCATTGAGTGTAGATTGTGTTGTTGGCGTAAGTGGTTGTGTGAAATGCAGTCTTCTATGATGTGTTTAATGGTATGGGGTGCTGTGTTACATCCCGGGCAGGCGTCGACAACGGAGTCATCCAGTCTCTTCTGATAGCTCAGGAGAGCTTGATGGTGTCCGCATCTCAGCCTGGCCAGGTGGACTCTGTCCTCGCGAGGAAGGGAGGATTCGGAAGGATGGATTTCGGGAGGTTGTGCATGCAGCTGCGTGTTGTCTGTGAGTGAGTGGATGGATCGGTGAGAGATATGAGTATGGATGTGCTTCTGGAAGTTGGTTCGGGGTGGGCAGGGAGGGAGAGAGGACAATAATTGTGTGTGATACCGTGTGCTGGGTGTTGTTTTGATATTTCTTGGTGTCTGTGGGTGTGTTGCCATGTAGTTTAGTGGGTGGTCTTGGTTCGTGGAGGCTGCTGCCAGGAATTGAGTGCCTCTCATGTCCAGATGGTCATTGACTTTGAGAATTTTGGTTTCTTGATGTAGGTGATCTGTGGGTGAAGTAGCTGTGCAGCCTGTAATGATCTTCAGGGCTTTGTTTTGAATAGTCTGTAAGGTCTTATGATGTGTTTCAGCTAGGTTAGAAGCCCAGGCTGGGCTTGCGTATAAATTAGTGTTGTGGACGGTGGTGGCGAGAGGCATTTCCGAACTGTTGTGACGTATATAGAGGCATTTGGGTACCCTTAGAATAACACAATCGGTCAAAGAGTTTCAGGGGTCAGGTCAATGGCCACCATTTTGATTCTCAGTATCTCTGTTAAGTACTTCAGGCTGTGAAAGCAGCAATACGGATGGACATATATTTATACGAGGGGTATGAAAAATTGTATGAGCAGCATAAGCTCCATAATGAAATGTATATATTAGGGCAAGCTATCGAACAATGCACTGTGAAAGTGAAAATCAAGATGGAATATTTTGATACGTTGGACGTACGCTGTTGTGCTAAAGTAGCCTACCAGTGTACCGTTAATGCAAACAGTAGACTAGTCGGTACGACTGGTGTTGCCATATGGACAGAGCTGCCAATACGTATTTATTTATGATTAATGAGACCAAACTATGAATAATTGCATTGATAGATACAGTACTTAAGGATAGACAAATTTGACACTCATGTCATATAAATATAAAATACTGCCTTCACATTACTTTCATAACATATGACATGTATTAGGGCAAGCTATATCAAGGCAATATCAAAACAGATTCGAAATCCGCGGTCTACCAAAACCACGAGAGAGAGGCAACAGGGGCTGCCATCAACTGTCTAAGCTTAAGATATCTTACATGGCTTTGTTTACTATTTTAGATTAATATTTATGGTAAACCAAGATAACTGTGCAGTATCAATCATTCTTTAACATGTTTTAGACAGTGATAAAGTGGAAAGGGATATTGCATGAGCTATGCTCTTTAAGGGTGGCTTCACTTAGTGGAGAGCCTTCTGTAGTTGTCTGCGTCGTCTCTTTCCCTACGCGCTGTCGTCAAGATGGAGGTGGATAATGGTTTCTTCCTGAAGGTAAGAGTGTCGCTGAATTATCGTGTTTCTTGCCCTAGGCCTCGTGGCCAGCCTCTATGTAGGGGTTATTTTATGGCTAGGATGTTAAGTTATTATTATCATTATTAGTCCTGACGAATATATTTATGTACGTGTGTGGTTTTTTTCGAACTTGTTGCAAACGAGTTGAAAAACACAAAGGTTTGGTTCTGTTTTTCCGGCGGAAGGTTCTCGAGTGCTACCCTGTCGGATGCCCTCTAGCGGCGAGCTAGTGTAGCAGATCCAAATAACCCGTTCATGGCCGCGTGCCAGAACGAATTCCCGGCGGAAGGAGAAGGCTTTCAAAGGGATTCCCGGCGGAAGGAGAAGACTTCCACAGGGATTCCGGCACAGCCGGAATGACTCACCTATACTATAAAATATTCCTCACGCGGCGGGGAAGACTTCTAATCCGTCGTCACGGTGGACGGGTCATTGAGTTAATATAATATAGGTCAGACGTCAGCGCGGAGGAAGTAATTTTGTTAACATTATAACATTCCGGCGGAATGGTAACTAAGTATAGGCCGGTGATAAGCATTATCATAGATAAGTAGTCATAATACCTTCAATTGAAGAAAACCAAGGTGTGTTTTTTCCAGATGGGTACACAGGAAAATTAGAGTAGTGATGATCGCTACGTCTATTTTTCTTGCGTATTCGAGGTAATAACATGTGTAAATGTCTTGGGTTTTCCTTATGAGCATTGATTCTTGGAAATTTCTTTCCCGATCCTACACGTCCACCTCGACAACGATCCCCAGACTGGGGGGCCGAACCTGGTGGGGGGGTTAATTCAACATGGAATACACAACTCTTTGTACTACACCAATGTGCATGAATGTTCCTATCTTTGGGCATAAACTTTGTGTGAAATGTGTGTCTTGTCTTGATCGGTCTAGAGGACTATGGCTAACTAAGCGATGTAGTGTATGTACTAGACTTCGTGATGGTTTGCTTAACCATAAAGACACGGCGTGTCAAGTGGCCCTATTGGAAATAAAAGGTAATTTTAATAACTATACGAAGGAAGTAGCCCATAAGGCATTGCAGTGCGATGATCAGGCTATGTGGGATAATTTGGTGATCAAATCTCCGGTAGTTAGGACTAAATCAATTCGTTCGGTGCTATCAAAAAAGAAACCTACTAAAGTAACTTCTAAAGAACTGATTAGTACGGACGATGATTCAGATGACACAACAAAAAGTAACCCCCCCCCCCCCGCCGGCATGTGAAACGGCCGACGCCGGATTCGTCATTTAAGGAAGGTAGGACCCGGTCTCGATCGAGGTCACCCTTGAAGCAATCTTCGCGTTCTTCAGGTCTGTCAGCTCCGCCAGCGACCAAGAAACGAAGAATCACACCAGAAAAAGTGACGACGGAGGCGAAAACTTCTGGCAGTAAACGAGTTATTACGTCCCGCACGGAGACGTCGAGTGCGCGATTCCGGCAACCGCCGGTGACAGCACCTCCTGCCCCCATTTCTATCTTGCCCAAGCCAAACGTCCAATCTGGCAGGCCGGAGGTAGTGACGGAGGTAGCAGAGACACCTCCCAGGGAAAGTGTTAGTGACTTTAGCCAAGTGTCGCAATCATTACGGCCAAGTTATGTAATTCCCCGATCTAATATGCCGCAGGGTTTCAGTGTTCCGTGTTCTTTTGTCCCGGCTCAGGTGTTAACCGAACAATATCGAGGATACCCGGGGGGCACGGGCGAGTACTATGATAGACCTCAAAGCCGGTTGTCTGCTATCTCTGAGGACACTGATAAAGACTTTGTGCAATAAACCGGTGAGGTTCATGTACCATCATCTATACCGGATTTGCATTGTGAAGATTTTGAACGTAATGTGTTGGAACCCGCGGTTCGGAATGAGACGGTTCGATCCCGCTCAGACCGGCATCCGGAGGCGAGGTTAGTTGAAAGTATGGAGTGACAAGAGATTCCTGATGATGGGTCAGAACAATTAGAATCGGGGCAGAAACAGTCGGGCCATTCGGATGGTGACTCTGTGGTTTCGATGGACAGTTCCAAAGATTTTGTTACTAGGGCAGATTTACAATAATTTTTGATTAAATGGTGGAAAAATTTCATGTGAGTAAAGTGGTGCCGGAATCTCCCTCACCATCGTCAGTTGCTAGACCACTGGGTTCACTTAAGGTATCAACTAGACAGACTCATTTTCCCTCCCCTATGACATCTAGTCCAACTCCTTCAACGTCAACTTTGACGACCTCCAATGTCCGAGCTGTCACGGACGTAATTCCTCCACCTCTGGAGAAAGTATCTCTCAGCAAAGGCCTTATGCCTCTCCTTTATGGGCCGGATAGGTCCTGGGTTGATATCGTCACCTTAAACCCACAGGTCGCGCAGCAAACGATCTCGGGGGAGCATCCGGTACCTGAACATAGGGGTATTCAGGTCAATGAGAGCAAGAAACTTCGTGCTCTTAACATGTCCGGGGAACTTTTAGACGTATCTATTAAGGCCATTCTAAATTTATATGCCCCAGACTATTTTGTGTACAGTATGCTGTACTTCTTCCCCAGCTTTGCCACCTGCCTCATCTGCACGGCTGTACTTGGATTGGTCGAAAGTTGATGGTTTCAATGATGTTAAAGCTCAAGGAAAAAACTACGGAAATTACCTTATTTTAGGGTATTTTCACCTCTGGTTACGCGATCGCTACAAGATAACCCGTGGTCGGCACCACGATTGGGCCGTCACTGGCGCGTATTAGGTCTCCCCACCATCGCCCGTCCTTGCGAGACAAGGAAGAAACTACGGAATTTACCTTATTTTAGGGTATTTTCACCTCCGGTTACGCGATCGCTACAAGATAACCCGTGGTCGTACAAGGATGATTCAGATGTCATTGGAAAGCTCTATTATCGCCCTTTCACGGATATATAATTGTATTACGCTCTGGATCTTGTTTATGCATAAAAAAGAGCATGGAATGAAGCTCATTTTCGGTAAATATACCCGCCCAGCAGCTAGGTCATGTCAACAAACATGCCTGGTCTTAGGGAGTTAAAAAAAAAAAACAGATGATAATAATAGCCAGGAAAGAAAGCTGTACAGCACCATAACAGCAGATAAAGGAAGACCCTGGTACAAGGCTATGGCCTTATCTTTATTCATCCATAATGGCAAAACTACCATAAGGTAGTACTTAATTTTAATTCGCCTGAAATTCCCTCACTTAAGATCCACACCAGACATGTCAAAACTATTTTGCAGAATCTCTCGGTAGATAAGGCTCCTGGTCCAGATGAAATTCCTCCAATAGTACTTAAGAATTGCTCCTTGGTGCTCGCTCCTGTATTGGCAAAAAATTTCCGTCTGTGTATTCATACCTCATGCTTCCCAGTACCCTGGAAAGAAGCAAACATCCATCCAGTTCCTAAAAAAGGTGCCTCTTCAGATCCATCAAACTACAGACCAATAGCTATAACTTCCACTCTTGGCAAAGTCTTTGAAATTATATTAAATAATCACATAATTAAGCATCTGGAGAATAATAAATTAATCAGTGATAGGCAATATGGTTTTAGACGATGTCGATCAACTGCAGACATTCTTTGCCTTCTTACGCATCAAATCAACCAAGCTACAGACCAACATGGTGAAACACATACAATAGCACTGGATATATCAAAGGCATTTGATAGAGTCTGGCATCAATCCTTATTGTCGAAGATGTCACACTACGGCCTTGCATCATTAGTTCCACTAATTTCTTCTTATCTTCATAACAGAAAAATATGTGTAATGGTAGATGGCCTTTATTCTCAATTTCACTCAATAAATGCTGGTGTTCCCCAGGGATCAGTTTTGGCCCCAACTCTGTTCCTCATTCATATCAATGATCTCATATCTACCACTCATAATCCAATACATTCCTACGCAGATGACTCAACACTCCACAGTTCCTTCACATTTACCAATTCTTTCACCCAACCCGATCTTATAAATTCAAAAATAAACACTGCAATTTCTCTGAACCAGGACCTTTCTAGAATCAATGAATGGGGACAAGATAATCTAGTTTCCTTTAATGCACAGAAAACCAAGTACATTCAATTTTCTAACCGACAGAATCTCGCTGACTCCCATATATTTTTTAATGATGTAAATATTCCCACTTCCCCTAGTATTGACATTCTTGGTGTAACATTAACTACTAACTTGAGCTGGACACATTATGTTAGAAGCATTGCTAAGAATGCCTCTAAAAAACTGGGACTCCTGTACAGAGTTCGAGAATTCTTCACTGACGAGCAGTTGGCCGTAATATATAAAAGTCATGTGCGTTCTCAGATGGATTACTGTTCACCTCTGTGGGGTGGAAGTGGAGTGGTTGCATTGAGGCAGTTGGACAAAATTCAAAATAAAGCTATTAGATTAATCAATAACCCTGCAATCACACAGGACCTTCCTACATTATCCATACGAAGAAACGTTGCATCCCTTGCATTATTCTACAGATATTTTCACAGCAATTGTTCCGAGGAACTTGCTTCAATTGTGCCGCCTCTCCACATCTTTCCCCGTAGAACTAGGGCAGCTGCGAGCGCCCATGAATTTACACTTTCTCCTCCACAATGCAGAGCTTCTGCTTATCAGAATTCATTTATCCCCAGAGCTACTACTCTTTGGAATTCACTTCCCTCGAATTGCTTTCCACAAACTTACAATCTACAAATGTTTAAATCCAGTTGTTACAAACATTTTATGAATGGAGGATGCCTTTAGGCACATGGACCTTTTTGTTTTATCTGTGTTTTTCCTTCCTCCGTTCATTGTCTCTTAAAAAAAAAAAAAAAAAAAAGGTTGTTAGATGGCCGTTGACTAAAATAGTTCATTCGCCCTTTGATAGGTATTTTGATTTTAGTCCTAACAGGGTGTCTAGCCACCCGCCACACCAAGTGAAACCTGGTGGGGGAGCCGGTTTAGTCGCTGACAACCCGACCATGGAACAGGTAGTATCAGATTACATGTTACTGATAGCAGGATAACCTGACCTGACTTAAAAAAGGTCTACATTCTTGGTCTACCCCCTTCCACATCACTCTCAAAAACCCTCTTTGCCATCCGCACGGTCTCCATTCGCTCCATGCGATCATACCACCTCAGTACATTTCATTCGACATTCTACACACCATCCACCTCAACATCACATCTCTCATGTACTTCATGGTTTGTCATTCTATCCATCCATGTGACTCCACAAGTTCCTCTTAAATAACTCATTTTGACTGCCCTCACTCTCAGCTTGTGTCCCTCTAGCAATGTCCAAACTTCACTTTCATTTCTCAAGGTGGGGACTACAACAGTATCATGCAATAACCTCTTTGCTTCTATACTAACCTCCAGGTTGTTGTTGTTGTTGTTGTTCCCTAAGCTGCCTGGCCGAACAGCCCCGAGTCCTTAACCCTTAAAGAGCGGCGCTCGCCTTAAGTCGTGCACCAATTTGCAGCAAGTTAGGAGCATTATTAAGGCTTTTAAAGGGTTAAAATCGAGTGCAAATGGCCGGGAGCGCAGCAGGCCACACGTCCGACACCAAGGGCTTACCGCCACCCACTGCTCCCTCTGTTCTCGAGAGGACGGTAGTGTTACCATTAGTGAGCGTAGTGGGAAAAAATATGCCGCTATACGCTAAACTTCCATGTTGGTGGCACCACTGCATGAGAACCACGAGTGCTACGTAGCTCGTTCTGGTCTCATTCTGAAGCTTTTAGCGCCTAGTTTTTTGCTGAATACATTTCTTTTCATGCAGATACTTGATTGATCATTCAGGAGGGCCTGAATATGCCCCAAATAAATCAAAACACCCCGCTAGACAAGGCCATGGCCACGGTCGGGCTTTCCCACAGAGCTCTCAAAGAGTGTAAATTGTGTTGTTGGCGTAAGTGGTTGTGTGAAATGCAGTCTTCTATGATGTGTTTAATGGTATGGGGTGCTGTGTTACAACCCGGGCAGGTGTCAACGACGGAGTCATCCAGTCTCTTCTGATAGCTCAGAAGAGCTGGATGGTGTCCGCATCTCAACCTGGCCAGGTGGACTCTGTCCTCGCGAGGAAGGGAGGAATCAGAAGGATGGATTTCGGGAGGTCGTGCTTGCAGCTGCGTGTTGTCTATGAGTGAGTGGATGGAACGGCGAGTGATATGAGTATGGATGTGCTTCCGGAAGTTGGTTTGGGGTGGGCAGGGAGGGAGAGAAGACAGTATTTGTGTGTGATAGCGTGTGCTGGGTGTCGTTTTGATATTTCTTGGTGTCGGTGGGTGTGTTGCCATGTAGTGTAGTGGGTGGTGTTGATTCGTGGAGGCTGCTGCCAGGAATTGTGTGCCTCTCATGTCTAGATGATCTTTGACTTTGAGGACTTTGGTTTCTTGATGTAGGTGATCTGTGGGTGTCGTAGCTGTGCATCCTGTGATGATTTTCAGGGCTTTATTTTGAATAGTCTGTAAGGTCTTATGATGTGTTTCAGCTAGGTTAGAAGCCCAGGCCGGGCTTGCGTATTCCATAACTGATCTTATGTATTGTTTGTAGACTGTGGTGGTGGTTTCTTTGTTGTGTCCAAATTTTGTGTGGGCAAGTGATCTGAGGGCGTTTAGTCTGGGTGTGTTTCTTTTTCGTGTTTGTGGTGTGCTGTTTGAATGTCATTTGGGTGTCGTATGTTACTCCTAGGATTTTGTGTGTGTGTGTGTGTTAGGGGTGTGTTGTTTATGTTGAGTCCCGGGACGTAATCGTGCTCTCCTGTCCAGCTTGTGAGGAGGGTTGCAGTGGATTTAGCTGGGGCTAAATTGAGTCTGTTTGTAGTGCACCATTCATGTAATGTGTCAAGATATTCTTGAAGGAGTCTTGTTGCTGTGTTTGGGTTTTGGTGCGTGCTTGTGAGTGTTATGTCGTCTGCGTAGGAGGCTATGGTTATTTGGGGTGAATTTGGTGTATTTATATCATGCATGTACAGATTGAAGAGTGCGGGCGACAGGACGGATCCTTGCGGGACTCCGTTTGGGAAATTTCTAATGCTAGATGACTGACCGGCAAAAGATACGTGTGCACATCTGCCTGCTAAGAAGTTGGCCAGCCATCTTTTTGTGTTGTTGTGAATGTTTGTGTTGTAGATTTTGTTTGTTAGGTTGTGGCGGGGGATGGCATCGAAGGCTTTACTAATGTCGAGTGTGGCAAGTACTGATCTGTGTGGTGGTCTAGCTGAGTTGATGCCGTCAAAAGCTCTTTGTGTAAGGTCTGTAAGAAGAGTGTTTGTGGAGTGCAATGGCCTGAAGCCGTGTTGTGTTGGAGAAAGGGGTAAGTCAGGTGTCATCAGTTGTAGTACAAGGCGCTCTATGACTTTGGAGGGGGTGCAAAGGAGTGTGATAGGGTGGTGTGAGGAGGGTAGCGTGGGGTCTTTGTTAGGTTTGGGGAATGTGATGATGATACCATGCTTCCAGATGTCTGGTACTGTGTTGTGTGAGTAGCTGTAGTTTGATATGTTAGTGAGTGCTTGTATGCCTTGTGGTCCCAGGTGTCTGAGGTGAATGTTGCTTATGTTGTCTAGGCCACAGGCGGGTGAGAGCTTGAGATTGTTGATGATATGCATTGTCTGGTTGTTGGTGAAGGGTGTATAGTCAGGGTCTGTGGGGAATTGTCTTTTTCGTCGGATGACACGTCGGTCGTCTTTGTGGGGTTTTAGGTGACTGACATGAGAGAAGTGATTGATGAGAGTGTTTGCTTGTTGTTTACGTGAAGGAGTAGAGTCTGTTGTTGTGATTGCAGCATGTGATTGTGTTGTGTTGCTGTTGGAAAGTGTGATGCTGTTTAGTGTTTTGTAGAGTTTTTTGGAGTTTGTTTTGTGATCGAGTGTTTGTAGGAAGTTATTCCAATTTAGTGTTTGTTGTTCTTGTATTTTGTTGTTAATCTGGATGTTGAGTGCTTGAATTTGTTGATTGATGTCTTGTGTGTGGGGTGCTGGGGAGTGTTTCAGTGTGTCGCATTGTATGATGAGGTTTTGAATTTCTGGTGAGAAGTTGGGGTTGTGTTTTTTTTTGTTACCTCTTGGAATGTGTTTCGTGTCGGCGTTTTGAATAGTCGTGTTGAATGTGTGTACAGCATTGTTGATGTTAGTGATGGGTGTACTGTTTAAGGTTTCAAAGTGTTGTTCTGTCTCATTTGTGAAAGCTTCCCAGTTAGCTCTTTTATAGTTAGTGTAAGTGTGTCTGTGGCTAGCTGGGGTGAGTCTTGTTTTGGTGGTGATAATGATCGGGAGGTGGTCTGAGCCCAAGGTTCTGATCACCTTCCAGGATGTTGTGGGAGCGAGTTCAGGGGAACAAAGGGTGATATCAGGAGATGATGGGGTGTAGAGGGCTTGGTTGGGAGTATGGGTATGCTGATGAATGTTATTGAGGATATATAGGTTGTCTGTTTGGTGTTGTAAGACCAGCCCTCTGTCTGTGTCGGGGTTGTCGACAAACCAGGCCGACGTCTTTGCATTGAAATCACCACCCAGGATGATGTGTGGGGTGTTTGTGATGTGTTGTATTTGTGGTCTGTAATCGTTTGGTACTGTAGGGGATGTTTGGGGAGGGATGTATGTATTTATGATGGTAATGTTGGAGCTGTTGCCAGTGCGTATTTTAATTTATTGTATTTCTGTTGCGTTATCGTTTGGGGGGAGGAGGGATTTGGTATGTGCACTGGTGTCTATATATGTTATATCTTTGTGTACCAGGGTGATGAGTCCACCGCCAATGCCGACGGCCCGGTCTTGTCGTATGGTGGTAAAATTGTGAAATGTAGGTGTTTTATGTGTTGTACGGAGTTTTGTTTCTTGTAAGATGGCAATGTGTATGTTGTGTTGTTTGATGAAGTGTGTGAGTGCGTGTTTCTTTGTGTTGATGCCATCTATGTTTAGTTGAAGGATATTAATGTTGTGTGTGCGGTGTATGTTGGGTGCTGCTGCACGAGGATGGGGTGGGGGTGGGGGAGGGGGAGGGGGGAGGGGGTGATGGTGGGGGTGGGGATTGGGGTGCAGGAGATGAGGGTAGGAATGGATTAGGTTGTGGTGTGGATGGGCTGGGTGGGTTGGGGAGGAGAGGTGGACGGGTTTTAGGAGTGGGAGTGGATGTTATGGGCAGGTTATGTGGATTGGGGAGGAGAGGTGGACGGGTTTTAGGAGAGGGAGTGGATGGTATGGTAAGGTTATGTAGATTGGGGAGGAGAGGTGGACGGGCTTTAGGGGAGGGATTTGACTGGGAGAGGGAGGGGCATGAGGAACATGTCCAGGTGTTTGTGTAGTGTTTCATGGAGGCAAGTGTTGTGCAGGTGAAATGGGTCCAGTTCCCGCATGAGTTGCAGAGAACTGAACCCTTAGTTTGGCGGCTCGAAGTAATGGGTTTTGAGCAAGTTGGACATGTGTATTTGTAGGTGGGTCCTGGGTTGCTCTCAATGTCTCCGGCTAGAAGGAGTCTTCGAGAAATGACAGACGGAGAGTAATTTCTCGGTGTAGGATAAACTGTGTATTGTGTGTATTGTGTGTGTGTGTGTGTATGTGGTGTGAGAGGTGTGAGAATTGCCCGGCGCGACCGCAGCCGCTCCAAGGACGCGTGCCCCCAGGGAGGGGGCAGGGGATAGTTGTGGCGGTTTGGCTCCCGGAAACTGCTCCCCACGGTCGGCAGCCTGCTGTCCTCCACTGTCGGTGATCTTGTCCCCAGACGGGAGGGTAGGCAGCCATCCATGGTCAGCAGTTCCGGGAGGTGGTCCCACGGCGTAGACGCCGCCACTCCAGGACCTCCAGGTAGCGGTGGTTGGTTCTCTATGGTGTCCCAGTAGAGGTTCATCATCCCTAAGGGATCATTAAGGTACCAACAGGGGCTCGTGGGAAATGCGGGGGGAAGTCAGTGCGGGAGGCAAGGAGGCGCTGACAAAGTGGTTTAACGGGACAGGTAGCCTATGGGCAGACGCGGCCTTCTTGAAAGGGTTGGCACGGCTGGTCAAAGGTGAAAGAGAGAGGGAGGTGGTCCACATGGAGCTTCGGCGAATCGGCTGTGGCGGTTGTTATCTTGGGAACAAAGGGAAAGGGATCCACGTTGACAAGGATGCTGCAACTGTTGTCTATAGGACAATGGAGGAATAAGGGGAAGGGCGTTGGTCAGCACCGTGGCGGTGTCCGACGTCTGTATCAGCGGTTTTCAGGTACCACAGAGGTGCAGGGGCTGCTAGGGGTGTTGGCCAGCACCGTGACAGTGTACGAAGTCTGCTTCAGATAGTCTTTCAGGTACAACAGAGGAACAGGGCTGCTAGGGACATTGGTTAGCAACGTGGCGGTGCGTGACATCTGCGATAGGCATTTTTCAAGAACAACAGGTGAACAGGACTGCTAGGGTGTTGGTCAGTACGGAGACGGTGTCCGACGTCTGCTTCAGGTATATTTGAGGAACAACAGGTGAACAGAACTGGTAGAGGTGTTGGTTATTACCGTGACGGTGTCCAACGTTTGCTTAAGGAAGTTTAAGTATCTTTAAGGACCAACAGGTGGACAGGACTGCTAGGGTCATTGGTCAGCACCATGACAGTGTCTGACGTCTACTTCAGGTGTCTTTCAGGAACAACAGGTGGGCAGGGTGACTAGGGCTAACAACTTCTTCCGGAGCAACAATACATACATACTTACATACAAAAATTTAAAGACCGAGTGCTCCACACAAAACGCGGTTCCAGTCTCACGTCATAATGGCGGCGTTCCAGGCAACCCTGTTTACCCGGGAATGGCGAGAACACTCTTAAGAGGTTTTGGTGGGCAAAGGCGAGAACACTCTTGAGAGGTAAGTCCTAAAAAAAATAAAAATAAAAGGCCCCAGTAGCACTTAAAACAAGTGAAATGGTGTTTAAGTGAGATAATTCACCTCCATACAGTCAGTCCCCCCAATCCGTGCCTATATGGGCGGCATTACACGACGTGTTACGACCGGCACAACGAAATAAACAAGGGCACTTAATATTGGACTATAAAATAGGCTAGTTCTGCAACAACGGTACGCTGATTCCAAACCCTCGAACTATTAAGCCGGTGAACAAAACACTTAAACCCTCCAGAGTTAATCTACTGGATAACGGGGTATCAATTAACTGGGTTTAGTGCACTTCTACAAAGGCTTTCCGGTGACGGCAAAGCCTACTCACAACAAGAGTAATTACGTTAATAAAATGCTCTTAAGTAATAACAATGCTTAAATAAACTATGACAAGATTTAATAAAAGGTTATATGCTTACGTTATCTTTAGTGTGAGCCTGGACTCTACACTAAACTCTTCAATGCTCTATGAAAACACTTGAAGTCTAGTCCTACAGCAAACAGATATGGAATCTTCTGAAAACGTCTGATGCTCTAAGATGCTCGTCGAATATAGAACAGAAATAATGCAGGGGCAGGACACCAAAGCGAGTATCCTAGATACACCAAAAAGTAGGATACATATATATAAAACAAGAGAGTGCAACAACTCTGTGACAGCACTAATAACAGCCACTCAAAAACAGTACTTCCTTAGCCAACATAACAGCCATACTGGGTTGTGCACTATGCATCAACCTAGGCATAAACAATACGTGAATAATTCCTAAAGCATACGCAGTTAAAGTTAATAAACAATATGCTGTTTTTCTTACTAATAAAGTCTAGCAGCGGTATATAGGTACAGGGAGCCTAGGCAGAGCTCAAGCATGCTCGCAGCCTACTGTCTCCCCTGAACAGATTTCCCTTATCTTACGTTAAGTGACTAGGAGGCTCTCTTGGTAAGTCCAGATCTCAAGTATCTGGTCTTACCCTGGCGCTCCTCAAAGGTCAACAAAATGAGGTAGCAAGCATACAAGCAAGAGTAGGCAAAAGCCCTTCGCTTGTATACTGCTAAGCTCGCAAAGGAAAATATGCACAAGGGTTACAGGCTACCTAGCTCCGTCGAAGTCGTACAGGCTCTGACTTGCCATATACATAACTCAGACAACGACCAAAGATACCCTCCACTGTCTAGCATTAAATAGTAATAAAGAACAACCAAATAATTAGAAGCACCCAATAATATGAATCCATGTGACTATGACTCTAATAATCCCTAAAGCTAGTGCAAAACATATATGTGAGAACAGGCGCTGGTAATACGACTGGCCGACTATGGAAGTCGTATGCGAGAACCAGAAGGAATGGATAATTTAATAAAGATAAGAAGTATTGGAAAGAAGGAGTTCAGAGAGAGAAACAGAAGTAAAGAGGGTTAGATTGGGGACAGAATGCGAGGGACGTCTAGGACCAAGCGCAACATGCCAAGCTCTAAGGAGAGGAAGAAGGCAGGAGCCCCCACCACCGGGCAAGGATAGCGGCGACCAATCACAGGTCACTACGTCACATGAAAAGCAGGCGTCATATGACACGCCAGGCCCGCCGTCCAATAGGGGGCGGGTGGCCCACCGAGTGAGGAATGCACACGTACACGTACACACACACACACACACACTACCACCTTCCTGATCGTTCACCGTACTGTGCGGACGTATCAGCCTGGCGCTCCTGGCAGCCTAGACCAGCTGTTGGTCTTCACCTTTTTCTTCATTTCCTCCTCTACTACTGACACAGAAGCTCAACATGGAACTATAACATCTTGGACTACTAAATCCTTCAATATGCTGCAGAAATTACTACTTTTGGTCGCTGTTGCCGTTAGTGGTTTGTCAGTGTGCTGCCTGCGGACCAAGTCCTCGCCATCGTCTTACCAGCTTGAGTGGAGTGAAGCACCGAACCCCTGGACCCGCCACCGAGTCACTATGCCCCGACTAAAATACACCAGGAAAAACTGATTTCTACTAAAAAAAGGTAATGGATACCCTGCACCCTGTATTATAGAAAAACTTAAACATTTGAAAATATTTCACGCCCGTGGCAACAAAAGGGGGCGAAATTTTCCTCGTAATATAAGTGTTGTGAAGACCAAAAGAAAAATGAATAAACCAGTGACTATAAAACCGTACAGACATTTTGAAATACCCAGGATTTGGTACAGTCTTCCTTCCCTCCTGCTATCCAATGTTACTTCACTAACAAATAAAATTGATGAACTTACAACAGTGATACATAATTGCTCACCCGGCATCGTGGCCATAACTGAAGCCTGGCAAATAATACCAGAAACTATCCATATTGAAAACTACCGCCTTTTCTGTCACCTGCGAACTGAAAAACGTGGTGGTGGTGTGGCCCTATTCTGCCGCAGTGAACTTTGCCCATTCCCCCTACCCATTAATGTACCGAACGAAGTGGAAGCATTATGGATCCGAATCACTCCCTCCTTACACCCCAGACATGTTGCATATATTATTTGTTGTGTTGTTTATCACCCCCCAAGACACCATACACGTGATTTACTCCTACAACATATTTCTGATACGTCTGACCTTTTAAAATTACAGTACTCATCATCTAAATTTATTATATGTGGTGATTTTAATGAAATAGACACGTCTGACCTTCAAACATACCTTCAGCTAACCCAAGTAGTAAATTTCCCTACACACCATAATAATATTTTAGATATAATCTTAACAGATATGTCAAACCTTTATGAAACCCCGATTCCAATGTCGCCATTTGGACGAAGCAATCACACCTCTGTTTTCTGGACTCCCAAACCTACTTTCGCTCACACAAATAAGAACAAAACACACACGTACAGACCTATAACCGACTCGGCAATTCGACTCTTCGGTGATTGGATTGTTCGATACCCATGGGTTGAGGTGTTAACTGTTGAAGATGTTTATCGCAAATGGGAAAATTATCTCAATACTATTAATATAGCCTACCTACATTTCTTCCCGGAAAAAACTGTAGTTACTCACCAGTCTGACCTCCCTTGGATTAATTGCCGTATTAAACGCCTTATGCAACAACGTGACAATGCCTTTAAAGCCAACAACACCACCCTTTTCAAATCACTTCGAAACAAAGTTATTAGAGAAATTAAAATGGCAAAAAAGACTTTCTATCCCAACAAAATACAACACTTGAAACACACAAACATTAGTGAATGGTTTAGCCGAATTCAGGAATTTTGTGGCCTTAAGAACCGACCCTCTACCTTCCCGTGTGTCAACCATCTCACCAGTAATGAAGCAGCCGAGACAATAAATAATCATTTTGCCTCTATATGTCAACAACTTCCCAAGCTCTCTCATGACCAGCTCCCAGCATACCTCCCTGCCCCCTCCCCCCCACCTATCGTATTAGAGTACGAAGTTTGCCGTCGTTTACAGATTCTCAAACCTAAACGCTCCTCCACTCCACTCGATCTTCCTATCCGCTTATACAAAGAATTTGCTCCTGAACTTTCCTTACCTCTCACATCCATAATTAATGCTTCCTTACAACAATCCAAATGTCCTAAAGATTGGAAGCATTCCTATGTAACTCCAATCCCTAAATCTTCAAACCCTCAATCTCTTAATGAACTACAGCCCATAGCTATTACACCTATTCCTAGCCTTATTTGTGAAAGTTTTGTAGCTGAATTGGCTTACAAAGATATATACAATAAATTAGACTCGTGCCAGTATGGAAATATTAAATCCTCATCCACCTCACACTACCTCATCAGTTTTCTTGACTTCATTCATAAAAATTTAGACCGCCGAAACACGTCAGTAACAGCAGTATTCATAGATTTCAAAAAAGCCTTCGATCTAGTGAACCACACCATTATAATTAAGAAAGCACTACACCTTGGCCTCAGGGAATGTCTTACCTCCTGGTTGGCGGATTTCCTCAACGACCGTCAACAATCCGTCCGCTTTCTAGGCAGTATCTCCAGTTCTCAAACACTTACTTGCGGTTTGCCTCAAGGGACACGAATGGGGCCCCTCGGTTATTTAATACTCAGCAATAACGCCCTTCAAGACGCAGAACTCAAATGGAAATATGTTGACGATTCCACACTAGCCTCTTCCATCAGCAACGCTTCTCCAGACTACAGCATTCTCCAAGCCAACCTAGATGCCCTACTGACCTGGACACAAGATAATGATGTCACTATTAACCTAAACAAAACACTTGTCATGAACTTCAATGTTGCTTCTAAACCCATCCCTCCACCCACCCTCAAGCTTGGCAATCACACCCTCGAGATAGTTCAGTCCACTAAATTACTTGGTGTTTTCCTTCAGCAAAAACTACTCTGGGATAAACATGTTAACACCATAGCTAGTGCTTCTTCTTATCGGCTACACATGTTACGCACCCTGAAACAACTAGGGGTTCCCAGAGATGACATGCTACTTTTATACAAATCTTTTATATTACCCAAACTCTGCTATGCTTCACCCGTTTGGTCATCCTCTCTCAACTTAACCCAAAGAAATAAATTAGAAAAAATTCAGAAGAGAGCACTCAGAATAATGTTAGGGGCCAACTACACCACTTACCAAGATGCATGTAACCTAATTAACGTACTCGCCATATCTAACCTCTACGAACAACACCTTCAGCAGTTCTCCAGCAAACTACTAAACAACCACAGACACCGGCACCTACTACCGCCCGCCGACGCCCCTCCTCCTCTACGCGCTGTTCGCCACTTCAACCGTATTGTCCCCGTAAGAGCACCACGGACTGACCGCTACAAGAACAGCGCCATTCCTTCAATAATTAAGGTCTTAAACAATCAATAAATTATATACATATTTTTCATTGTAAATTAGCCTGTTAGCTCTTGTGTCAATTTTAATTTAAATTTTAATTTTAATTTTAACTATGTATCAACTTCCTTGTATATTTTCAGCCTTCGGGCTGCTTTTGTGAATAAACCGTTAATTATTATTATTATTATTACCTCGCTCTACCCTCTCTCTCTCTCCTTGCAACTAACACACTAAATATCTTATAACTCTATCAATGATATAAAATACTTCCAAGTGTCACAGACAAGAATAAAGGCAAACACTGATTTCTCTGTGACAACATGAACACTAAGAAAGATAGAACATCATTCTACGATTATTATAGCCCATTTCACTGCCCCGGTGAGCGCTAGCGAGTACGAGTACATTCTGGCAAGCTGGCCAGCGTAACACCCCGCCCAAGATGTGGGACGTTTTAACCTCAGGTAAACGCCACATCTGACCAGACAGAATGCCCACAAACCCCGCATCACCCAGCTACTCCCCAAGTTGTGAAAAACAAGGCACAATCACAAACGTAAAAACACTTCATTATATAAAAAAAAAATCTACACAACACTTCCCCAAAATAATAGTATCACTTAACAATATTACGCTCAACGAGCAAGCTTCACCAAGCCTAGCCTACTAAGAACAAAAACTCAGAATGTCTTAGATTCTTGCTGTAACATACTTATATACTATCAAAAGAAAGAGTTTTTATGTGAGGTTTTTGTATTATTTTAATAATATTTTTGGCGGCTTTTGCACTACAGGGGCAAGCCTAATTTTTCTCCACTCAACCCAAGACACCTGTGGTGATCTACCCTGGGTCCTCCACCCTAGACAAACAGTCAGCTATCACGTTGTCACAACCGGCAATATGGCGAATGTCTAGGTTGTACTCCTGCAACATTAAGGACCATCTGGTTAGCCTCATATTCCGGTTGTGGAACTGATTAAAAAACTTCAACGGGTGGTGGTCAGTGTAGATCACCACGACTGGGCCAAAAGCGGGAACATACACCTCAAAGTGCCTGAGCGCCAGCACAATGGCCAGAAGCTCCTTCTCTACCACTGAATAGTTCTTTTGTGCTGAGTTGGAACTTCTTAGAAAAGAAACTTACTGGGTGTTCCACACCTTCTGTGTCTGTTTGCAACAAGACGGCACCAGCCCCTACACCGCTAGCATCTGTCGCTAGCTGAAAAGGTCTCAAGAAGTCTGGGGCCCTGAGTATGGGGTGAGTGCACAAAAGATGCTTCACCAAGGAGAATGCTTTCTCACACTCAGGTGCCCACACAAACTTTTTTGTCTTTGCAAGTAGGTCAGTCAGAGGAGCCAGCACCGAGGAGTATCCGCGGATAAATCTCCGATAATACCCTATCATGCCCAAGAACCTCATGATTTGTCGCTTGGTGGTCGGCCTGGGGAACTGGTTAATAGCCTGTATCTTAGTTTGGGAGGGGGGGGTCACACCTGGCCTAACCCTACCACGAACCCTAAGTACTGCACAGTTGCCCGAACAAAATCGCATTTGCCCAGATTGACCACCAAATGAGCCTCACTTAGCCTCCCGAACAATGCCCCGATGTGCTCGCAATGGCTTTCAAAGTCATCATCGTAGATTATTACATCATCTAGATAAACGGTGCAGTTAGGGATCTCCGCCACTAACTCATTCATCAGGCATTGGAAGGTTGCAGGTGCATTCTTCAACCCATACGGCATTACGTTGCAACGGTAAGTGTTCCCATCCACCACAAACCCGCACACCAGCTTCGCCCGCTCAGACAACGGCACCTGCCAGTAGCCTTTGACAAGATCCACCTTGGTCAGGTAACGTGCACACCCGATCTTGTCAACACTGTCATCTACGCGGGGAAGAGGGTAGGCATTGGTGGGGGTTAAGCCGTTCAACATCCTGAAGTCAATGCAAAACCTGACCTTGCCGTCTGGTTTAGGCTGCAGAGTGACGGGAGATGTCCACCTAACCGCCCCTTTCTCTATCAGCCCCCTCTCCAACATGTAGCCTAATTCCGCTCGGAGAGCCGGAAGTTTAATGGGAGGTACACGATAGGGCACTGATTTAAAGGGGGGGTGGTCTCCCAACGTCCACATCGTGCACCGCATGAGTTGTGAGGCCTGGGTACTTGGCAAAAACAGTGGGGTATAAACCGAACAGGTGCTGGATCGCTGCACGCTGTTGCTCAGGCAGGTGCTCAAGCGCTTCCACAGCCACCTGACTCGTGTTCCCCGCCCACTGATCCGCCGAAACATGACAATCCCAACTTTCCTCCACCTGTGCCTCACTGCCCCCCTCTCCTTCTCCACCTTGGCCACTGCAGACCAGCACGGGGACAGTAGGTTGCTCAGGTGGGCGCCTCACGAACTCTTTTAACAGGTTCACATGACAGAGCTAATTTTTCTTCCGCCTATCCGGAGTAGCCACAAGGTAATCTAGGTCGGATAACTTCTTCACGACCTTGTAAGGACCGACATACTTGGCAGACAGGGGATGGCCTACTAAGGGCAATAAGACCAAAACCTCCTGTCCTACCACAAACTCCCGGAGCTTTGCTTTTATGTCATACCGATCCTTCATCAAGGCCTGAGTACCCACCAAATATCTCCCTGCCAACTCCAGGCTTTTCAGCATCCTGTCTCTGCTCTCGAGGACATACTTGAGTAGAGAACATGGCGGCACAGTCCCTTCCCAGATCTCTCTCACCATGGTCAGAGGACCTCTAACCTGATGCCCGAAAACTAACTCATTGGGGCTGAACCCAAGGCTCTCCCCAGGTACCTCTCGTGCCGCAAACAAAACGTACGGTAGCCCCAGGTCCCAATCTTTGCCATTCTCTAAACAGTAGCACTGCAACATGCTTTTCAAGGTGGAATGCCATCTTTCCAACACCCCTTGACTCTCTGGGTGATAAGCTGAAGAGACAACCGTATTGATCCAATGTTGCTGCATGGTCTGTTTAAAGAGAGTGGACGTGAAATTTGACCCTTGGTCCGACTGAATTTCCTGCGGGTACCCGTATCTCGAGCAATACAACAGCAAGTTTCGCACAACAGTTTTAGACTTGCCATTTCTCATAGGGTATGCATCAGGGTAGCGAGTGGAGACGTCCATGATGGTTAGCAAAAATCTGTTACCTGCACTAGTGGGAGGCAGAGGGCCTACCATGTCGATAACAACCTTGCTGAAGGGAGGACCGATAGCAGGCACTGAGTGCAACGGAGCCTTAGGTATGATCTGGTTCGGCTTTCCCACCCTCTGGCAGGTACCACACATCGCCACCCAGGCCGAAACTTGTGCTTTAATGCCTGGCCACCAGAACAACCTAGACAACGAGGCCAACGTTTTACTCGCACCCAAGTGACCTGCCAACGGAACATCGTGCGCCAACCGCAACAGGCTATCACGGCACTTTTCAGGTACCACCAACTGGTCAACCACTCTTGCCCCACCATCCCAACTATGTCTGGGATCCAAAAAACGGCGATACAGAATTCCCCCAACATGAAAAAAATCTCCCGGCTTTGCATCCCCGTCCTCATCGAGTTCTATAGCCCCGTTCCCACAACGCTCAAGCCCAGGATCTTCTATTTGCAACCGACATATATCAGAGGGTGCCAACCTGTCCAAATACTCCTGGAGCAACTTGTGGCCACCCCCGATACTGGGCTGCTCAAGCCTTGCCTGCTTCACCTGGGAACGTTTCTGTCGCGGAGTGCTAACACGCCCTACCATGTCACTAGGGGGGACAGGTTCTGGGGCCACTCCGGACCTCAAAATTGGTGCGAGTACCGAGTCACCAAGGAGTGTCGCTGGGTCCAAACTCTCAACCCGACCACCAGCCTTGACTTTCTCCCTCCGACCCTTCCTCCGCTGGTCTGAAACCTGGGTACTAGGCTGTGATACCTGAGCGGACTGAGACCTGGTGACAGCACACGCCATCTGCTGCATCTGGCACCTCTCGAGCCACTCTTGCCCCTCGCTACTCGTGACGGCCGCCCTCTCGGCAACGACTAAGGGTGGAATCTCGGAAATAGGCACCGCAAAGTCGTTACCGAGAAGGAGGTCGACCCCCTCAACTGGCAATTTCTCCACAACACCCACATCCAACTCCCGTGTCACACCGTCCACCTCAAGCTCCACTCTGACCAGCGGGTAAGACCGCGTAGCATTGATGCCTTGAACCACCACAACCCGAGCCGCGTTAGTAGGCTTGCCAGTGAAGTTCTTATGAAGTGTCTGGGAAGCGCCCGTATCACGCAGCAACTCAAGCCTATGCTCCACACCAGCCCACCTCACAGTGCCGTGCCCCCTATGACCGCAAAAAGCATCTCGGACGGGTGACAAGCCCTCCTGCTGCTTCTGCACCGACTGTGACTTCGCAACCGACTGTTTACCCCGGGCAAAAGCGGAAGACCTCAAAGACACACCGATGTTGCTCACTAGTGACACCACTGCTGTAGGCGGTGTGCTCGGACATGAGCGCGCAATAGGCCCCTTCTTATGACACTTGAAACACTCCACTTCGCTCTTGGACTTCCCCTGAGGTGGGGAAGGGCCCTGGCCTTTCTTTAACGGGAAGGGTTTCGACTTGGGATCAAAATTGGCACCAGTACTCTTAAATGGGTAATTAGTTGTGTCATTAATTCGGGGGGGTGGAGTGGTACGCCCCTTGTTACCTGCCTCAGCTCTCTGTGCAGACCCGCACCCACGAATCAATGACAACCTGAGGTCAGCCAGCTCAGCCACCTCTTGCAGAGTTTTAGGTTGCTTTTCTTTTAGGTTAAGAGTCAAGTCACTACCAGTACATTTGAAAAATTGCTCTAACAACACTAATTGCTTCACCGGCTCAAAAGTAGTTGCTTTCTCCGACCTTAACCAATTCTCAAACGCATCTGACAGCTCTCTAGCGTGTTCCTGGAAAGTACTCTCCTTTCTCTTAGGAACAGCCCTAAACTTCAGCCTATAGGTCTCTGGCTGCAATTCATACGCCCTCAGGACAGCCTCTTTCAACACCTCATAATTCACACAGGAATCTAGGGCAAAGCATCGTACGCCTTGAGTGCTTTCCCCGTCAATCGTGAAGAAACAAAGGCTGCCCACTTCTCCTCGGGCCATTGGTGCTCCCGGCACTTTTTCTCAAAACGGAGAAAGAATTCTGTAACTCCTAACTCATCAAACACTGGAACCAACTTTAGTAGATGCGACAGGGACTGGTCATGGGGTCGACCCCCCTGGACGAAACGGTTCCCCGTCACCTCTATACGAGTTTTCTCTAGGTCAACATTGGCACAATACTTTGCAGACTCATACTTGAGCTCAGCCTCTCGCTGCTTGAGCTCAGCCTGTCGCCCCTGCTGCTTAAGTTTGGCGAGCCCGAGCTGAAACAACATCTCGGGAGTCAAACCCTGAGGAGGGGGTGCTACTACCGGGGACCCACCCAGTGAGTCACCTAGAGGCTTACCCAACCGCCAGCGGACATCGGCCTGCGGGAACGTACTCAGCTCCGGAACCCGAGGGGGCGCCATGATAGGAGTTGAGTGGAATGGGGGCTGGGACGAAGGTGCCCCAGCTCCCGCTCCACCCGAAGCCCCATGCACCCCACCCAGCACACAGGTAACCAGCTCACTTCTCGACCAACCGCTATTGCAAGAAAACCCTAAGACCGTGGCTATACACTGCAGTCCGTACCGGTCCAGCCCCGACACCCGGTCCGCCGTCACAGGCTCCTCCAAAAACCTCCGAGCATCCTCCTCATCGTTCACCACCCGAACGCCGTCAACCTTCAGGCGTCAGGCTCTGTCAAGATCGGCCCTCTGGCGGTCCCACTACGTAAATGTGAACGTAAAGCTTCCCAGGATGTTATAATTGTGGCGTGAAGGATCGCCCATGACAGAGCCTGAAGGGGAAAGGTATACACTTCATGCGTTAGAAGCCCAATGACATATGCTTCAGAAACGTGGCCTGTCAAAGCGGAGGATATCAACAGAATGGAACGCAATGAGATGAGAATGGTAAGATGGATGTGTGGTGCCAAACTGCAAGGTAGAATATCAAGTGAGGAGCTAAGGAGAAGGTTAGGTATCAAGAGTATCAGTGATGTGATGTGTACTAGCAGACTTGGATGGTTTGGACATGTGGAGAGGATGGATGAACAAAGTTGGGTGAAAAGATGCAAGTCCATGAATGTGGAGGGAGCTGCACCGAGGGGTGGACCAAGAAAGACGTGGGATTGAACTTTGTGGTCTGATTGTAAATCAAAGAACCTGACAAGTGAGGCAGCTCTTAACCTCTTAAAAGGCGAGCTGTGTGTAGGCTCTGTCTAGAGTTTTTAGAGGCGGACTCCCGTTGGAACTGCTTTATGCAGACGATTTAGTCCTAATAGCTGACAGTGTGCAAGATGCTGAGGCCAAATTCAGAGAGTGGAGAGAGGGCATGGCGAGCAAGGGTTTAAGAGTCAATATTAACAAAACCAAGGTTATGCATTGTAGATTGAGACGAGGCAATGTGGAAAAGAGTGGTGCATACCCATGTGCAGTGTGTGGAAAAGGAGTGGGCGCTAACTCAATTCAATGTAGCATCTGTCGATGTTGGGTACACCATGGGAGTAAGAACTGTAGTAGAATAAAGGGACCCCTGCCGAAGTATAAGTCAGAAATAGAGAAATTTGAGTGCGTAGTGTGCAAAGGCGAGCTTGTGTTAGGTGATGATCCTGTGGCTGTGAATTTTGGAAATGAGTCTTTGGAGCTGGTGAACAAGTTTTGTTACCTAGGAGATACCATCTCTGCCGGTGATGGGGCCGAGGCTGCCACTGTTGCTAGAATTAGATGTGGCTGGGGGAAGTTCAGAAAACTGATGCCAATCCTGACCATGAAAAGAATGCCTCTCCCCCTGAAGGGAAAGGTGTATGCCTCATGTGTTAGAAGTGCAATGACGTATGCCTCAGAAACATGGGCCGTTAAAGTAGAGGATGTCAACAGAATGGAGCGTAATGAGATGAGAATGGTGAGATGGATGTGTGGGACCAGGCTACAGGATAGAATAACAAATGTTGAGCTGAGGAGACGTTTAGGTATAAAGAGTATTAGCGAGGTGATGAGTACAAGTAGACTGGGATTATATGGACATGTGGAGAGAATGGATGAACAAAATTGGGTGAAAAATGCAGGTCTGTGATTGTGGAGGGATCTGCACCAAGGGGTGGACCGAGGAAGACCTGGGATCGGACTATACGTGCCGATCTCAAATCCAAGAACTTGACAAGTGAAGCAGCCCTCAACAGGGTTGCCTGGAACGCCGCCATTAGGACAAGAGACTGAAACTGCACTTATGTGTGGAACACTCAGTCTTAAAATGTTATGTATGTATGTATGTATGTATGTATGTGTAATGGACACCCTACCTCCAGGCGACAATATTAGGCCCCATTCCCACCTAAAATAGTCATTTTACGATAAATATGGTTATTACTTAGTCATATGTGCCTATTTTACGTTTAATATGAAGATAGTAACATCTAACAACAATAAAACAAGTGGGACTAGTGTTTGGCTGGTCAAAATCGTGAATTATTGCCGACCGGTCCATTCATGAAATGTGGAGCAGAGCGAGGCAAACCCTCCCCTCGCGAGGCCTGAAGCCTGACTGAGTCACTCACCCACACTCTCCATTACGCAACACACTCGCTAGTCACATGACCACACCATAGAACCTGCTTGGAGATGCTGACACAAAAATATACCAATGAATAAGGGAATACGAGAGAAAATAGGTGATAATAGAGGGGGGGGGGGAGGAGAGGACTTTGACATATGTGAAGGAGTGATAGGAGGTACAGTCAGTCCCCCTAATACACGTATCCTCAGTCCGCGTTTACCCTATTCCGCGCCGAGGGGTAAAACAGGTACTCAAAATCCCTAAAACACGTATTGACCCCACAAAACACGAATCACGGTTGAAGAGTGGTGTAAAAATGCTGTTTTTTGTATTCCGCGCCACCCCCCCTCCCTACTCCGCACGCACACCCCTCGGGCCCTCGGAGGCCTAGGCTTCCCCGGCCCCGCCACTGTCACTGGCCCCGTCCCCGTCCCCGGATAAACCCATAGATTTCCCGATCGCAGTAGTGCTTTCACCAGTTTATTCTTCCTAGGCATTTTGAAGTTGTTGAAGGGTGTAGGAAGGCGGTTGTTACACAATAAATGGGTCAAGTCTCAGCACACGGACACTTAAGGATATTGGGACTGAGAAGGAAGCGCACACACACACACACACTAAGATGATAGCTAGCCTTAGAGACCTGCCTTATGAGGAGAGATTGGAGAGGCTAAAGCTGCCAACGCTGAGGGAGAGGAGAGAGAGAGGTGACATGATCATGATGTTTAAGTGTGTGAAAGGTTTTGAGAAGATCGACAAGGGAGATTTTGTGGTGAGGGACGAGGGAAGAACCAGGGGTCATGATTGTAAGTTGAGGAAAGTTATATGTAAGTCTGATGTAAGAAAGTTCAGCTTCCCGTATAGAAGCATTGAGTGTTGGAATAAGTTGGATGGGGAGGTGGTGGGAGCAAGAAATATCCAAACTTTTAAAGCAAAATTGGATAAATGTAGAGAGAGAGACAGGACAACACGAGCTTAGGCTCAAATCCTGTATACTACAATTAGGTGAGTACAACTAGTGTAAGTACACATAACCACACATACGCTTCCTTCTCAGTCCCAATATCCTTAAGTGTCCGTGCGCTGAGACTTGACCCATTTATTGTGTAACAACCGCCTTCCTACACCCTTCAACAACTTCAAAATGCCTAGGAAGAATAAACTGGTGAAGGCACTACTGCGATCGGGAAATCTATGGGTTTATCCGGGGACGGGGACGGGGCCAGTGACACTGGCGGGGCCGGGGAAGCCTAGGCCTAGGCTATATGAACTCGCCCTGTCGCGGGGGTCTGCCTCGGAGCCCCCACTCTTCTCACCTACTTATAGCATTTAATTTTAATGTAAGGAATAACTTGTTTATGTTTCTATTATTGTGTATGCTTGGTTGTCCAATTAGTATTGATTTTGATCAAAAATTACCGTCAAATGTGTGGAAATGCGGGCTGCCGCCCATATGTATTTTTCTCCATAAGTTATGTTATCCCCAATGCGCGAATTCGTAATACACGTCTGTTACGCTGGCCAGCTTGCCAGAATGTACTCTTACTCGCTAGCGCTCGCCGGGGCAGTGAAATGGGCTATAATAATCGTAGAACGATGTTCTTTCTTTCTTGGTGTTCATGTTGTCACAGACAGATCAGTGTTTGCCTTTATTCTTGTCTGTGACACTTGGAAGTATTTTATATCATTGATAGAGTTATAAGATATGTACAAAGGAGTACAAAGGAGTACAAATGAGTACAAAGGAAATCAAGCAACAACAGATCTAGTGACCCTTCTAGGCTGCTTGTCCTCCAAAGCACTGAGGATCAAGTGTCCAAACAGTGGTTTAGAGTGGGTAAGGGAACATTGGAAAGTGAACTACTGCCCTGCCACTAACGTGGCAGGACTAGGAAGTTAGTAGGGGACATATGGGTTAGTAACTGAGGGGAGGATAAAGTTATTCATTTACAAACGCAGTCAGTCGCGGGTTTGATGCGAGATATTTGTCTAGGCGGAATTTAAATGAATCAACGGTGCTGCAGTCTATAACGTCTCGGGGAAGCCCATTCCACAAGTTGACAACTCGATTGAAGAAGAAATTCTTAGATTCGTGCGAGTTAAAAGATTTACCAATAATTTTGCAAACCGTTTCCCCGCGTGTAATTAGATTGGTCGATAGTGAAGTACTTACTACAGTTCATATTGTCGATGCCTTTGATGATTTTGAACACTTGAATTAAGTCGCCTCTTAATCTGCGCTGGGTTAAAGGAAATAGATTTAATTCTCTAAGACGCTCTTCGTATGGTTTGTTCTTTAGGCTAGGTATCATTTTGGTAACTCTACGTTGAACTCGTTCTAGCTTGTTTATATCTTTTTGGTAATAAGGGCACCAGGATTGAACGCAGTATTCCAGAAGAGGGCGGACTAAGGAATTGTAAAGGGTTAGGATAACTTCTTTGGATTTATGCTCAAATGACCTGCCTATAAAGCCAATTATTTTGTTTGCCTTCTTAACAACTTCTGAACATTGTTGACTCGGTTTTAGGTTACTCGATATTGTTACTCCCAGATCAGTTTCTCTGTTTACATTCTTAAGCTGAGTGCCATTCATCGAATAGTTTGCTTTCTCATTTAGGTATCCGACATGTAGTACTTTACATTTATCCGCATTGAAACTCATTTGCCAAATTTGGGCCCAACATGACAATTTATCTAGATTGTGTTGCATATCGTCAACTTGTTCTTTTGAGAGTACGCTATTTGCAATTTTTGTATCGTCGGCAAATTTTGAGATTGTGCAGGTGAGACCCTCATCTATGTCGTTGATGTAAATTATAAAGAGAATTGGTCCTAGTACCGATCCCTGGGGTACCCCGCTACTTACATTGGTCCATTTAGATGCCTTACCGTTTATGACTACCCTTTGCTTTCTGTTGCTGAGCCAATTTTCTATCCATTTCAACACACCGTCTTGTATTCCATGCGCTTTTAGTTTTAGCAGTAAACGTTTGTGGGGAACTTTGTCAAAGGCCTTTTGAAAATCAAGGTATATAATATCTACAGCTTTACTCTCATCGTAGAGGTTGAGGATATCGTGGAAGAAGTCTAAGAGGTTTGTTAAACAGGAAAGTTTTTTACGAAAGCCGTGTTGAGTATCTTTAAGTATGTTATTTTCCTCTAAGTGATTTACGAGTCTGTCTCGTATGACCGTTTCTAGCATTTTACATACAACTGAAGTTAAGCTAATTGGACGATAGTTACTGGGTAGGGATTTGCTGCCTTTTTTGAATATCGGTGTTACGTTGGCTAGCTTCCACTGATCAGGCATAGTTCCAGACTGCAAGGATTTATTGAATAGTAATGTCAGTGGTTTGGAGAGCTCATTCTTAGCTTCCTTTAGAACTCTAGGTGAGATTGTATCAGGTCCTGGCGTTTTATTTACCTTGAGTTTATCTAAACAATTCAATACTTCTCTCTCTGTAACGGTGATATTGCTTAGAACATCTGAATTATCAATCTGAATCGGCGATGGTGTAGGGATATCACTGAGGTCTTCTGTTGTAAAAACTGATGCAAAGAAGGTATTGAGGGCATTACTCATTTGTACTTCGTCTTTGGTGTATTCTCCTTTTTCATCGACTAACGGTCCAACAGTTGAAGTAACTACTTTTTTCTTTCTGATATAACTATAGAATTCTTTCGGGTTTGTTTTACTTTGATTCGCAATATGTAACTCTAAGGTCTTTTTACTTTGCTTAATTAACTTTTTGGCTTTGCGTCGTAGCTCTACAAATTTCACACCCGTTCTTCGTCATTTTGTGAGGATTTTAATCTATCATTAGCAAATTTTTTAGCAAGCAGGCAGTTTGAAATATCTTTATTCCACCATTTGGGCTTATTATTATGGCCTGGACGCCGTATTTTCGATGGTATGCAGTCTTGCACTGCTTTTAGGTAAGTGGTTTCGAATAACTTCCAAGATGTATTTATGTCGTTATTGTTAATTAAAAAGCTCCAGACAGTTTCTTTAAACATAGCTCTAAGTTTATGGAAGTTTGCTTTCTTGAAATTAGGGACTTTTTCGATGCTACTATTTGGTTCGTTACTAGTAAACTTTAAAGTGAAAGTTATCGTACGATGGTCGCTGTTACTGAATTCATCACCAACATTCAAATTCTCTATTAATTCTTCTTTTGTTGAAAGTACAATGTCAAGAACGTTATTACCACGGGTCAGCGTTCGAACAAATTGATAAAGCGAACTCTCTTGCAAGTTCGTATACAAGTCATGTCCGGAGTGTGAAGTAAGAGTATCGCCCCACTTGGTCACAGGTAAATTAAAGTCGCCAAAAATTACGGTATCTTGTGAGTTACTTACATCTGCAATTTGTTCGTAAATTTCTCGGTCAGTTTGCACTGATTGAGCTGGAGGTCTGTATATTAATGCAAGTATTATTTTTGTACCTTTATTATTCTTTATTAGCACAAAAGATGCGTCGACGTTCACAATTTGAGGTTTTGACAAGAGGGTAGGGTTAAGACTTTCTTTGATATAAAGTAAAACGCCACCTCCATTTCGATTTATTCGGCTTTTCTCAAACATTACATAACCGGGAAGTGAATACTCTGCTAAAAAGTCTCTATCTTCTGTATTGAGCCAAGATTCTGTTATGCCAATCACATCATAATTTTCTGTAAACACTAGCTCCTCTAAATCTGAAAATTTATTGCGTATGCTACGAGCATTTGCATAAAAAACCTTTAAATTTGTTATTTTAGAACTCACGGAACGCTCTTTAATAATATTTTTGGTTCTTGTCGGATCTACATTTATGTTCATGGCTGTCCTCGGTCCTCGCTGTCTTCGGTCCTTATCGCTGGTGGTCCTCGGTTGCCTCTGTTTTCTTCTTGGCGTTGGATGATTTATGTCACTGCTGCTTCTTCTCTGATGGCGTTTTTTGATCCATGGCTGCGGACTGCTTCGTGTAGGAGACGACCCATGCGTGCTGAACCCACAGGGTTTAGATGAGTGCCATCCTTGCGGAACAGAGTAGGCTGGTTGTAGAAGTTGTCCCAGAGGTTGATGAATTCAACTTCTTCCCTCAGACACAAATATTTTAGTCGGCTATTTGTGCTGAAGGCCTTGTCGTAGAATTTATCAGGTGCGTCGATCTTGGGGAGAATGCCTGAGATGATGATATTCCTTGACTTGTTTTTCCTATGTAGTGTGTTAGTTGCAAGGAGAGAGAGAGGGTAGAGCGAGGTGGCTTATCCATATGCATGCGCCTATTATAGGTTGATTATAAAGGTATTAACCTGTTACAACAATAAAACAAGTGGAAACAGTGTTTGGATGGTCAAAATCGGCAATACAGGCCGGGAGTTACATAATGTATGGCTGAGGCAACCTCCCTGCCCTCCACCCCTCCCCTTGTCTGGAGAGACACTGTTCCGCAATAGTCTCTCTCTCGCTCTTTCCCACGCTTGGTAACAGTGATGACAACGCCCTGCTACCAACTCGCTAATGTTAGCACGAAAATTAACCACAGAATAAGGGAATAACAGGGAAAATAGGTGAAAACTGAAGGAGGGGAGGAAAGTGGGGATGGAGGGGAGGTGGAGGAGTGATATTTGGCATGGCCCAGGGGCACAAAAAAAAAATAAATAAATAAATAAATAAATTGGGGGGTGTTTTAAATGGATTTTTTTCCCCCTTACTCTTAAGAGTCTTCCCGCAGTCTGCCGGGGGAACTCTTAAGTCTCCCCGCAGTTCCTGGGTTAAGGATCTTTTTGGTTAAGAAGCTGCCAGAAGATATAGGGCGTAGGTTAGTTTTATCACCAGTTCTCACAACCACGCTAGTTTCACCGGACACGTGGACAGTATTTAGCCTCATAGACTCAACGAGAACGACTGCCCCCACGCCTAGGGAGGAGTCGATAACTAAATCTCATAAGACAAAATTTAGTCCTCAGAGTCACACTAGTGGTGCTAAGTTTTTTTCTTCCTTCAAGACTCCTTCCAAGCCTGGAAGCAGTGGCTCCAACCGAGGCAAGACCCAAGGGAAGGGACAGTGGAAATGGTACAAAGGGCAATCTAAGGGTAAGTCAGGTCAGGAATCGCGACCCACTCCCCCTAGCCAGTCTTCACAGCCCACCACAACCCAGTCAAAAAACTAGATCACACAGCTCTCTCACTCCCAGGGCCCCTGAAGGGCGAGTTGGATACGAGTGTTGCTCTGCCGGACATGTCCAGTTGCGTGACTGGAGAATTCCGGACGTGTTACCGGGCATGGCCCCGGCAAACTTGGGCCAGGACAGTGGTACGCAAGGGCATCACTTGGCAGTGGCTCCGGCGGCCTCGATTACGTCAACCCTTAGAATTCAACCATGTTTCATTAGAGGTGGAGTCACTAGTCCAAGAAATGATCACCAAGCATATCATTGTCCCGGTCAATCCAACTCGCCCTGTTTACACGTCCAGACTTTTTATCGCGCCAAAGAGGGACAGCGCTCAGATGAGGCCGGTCGTAGACTTGTCTCAACTGAATCGCTACATTCACAACCCATCTGAACATTCAGGATGCTCACTGTGAATCAGATCAGGTTAACACTTCCACCGCAAGGCTGGATGTGTTCTTTAGACCTGACAGAAGCCTATTGGCATGTCCCGGTAAACAAAAGGTTCCAAAAATTCCTCGCATTAAGTATCAGGCATCAAACTTAAGTTTTTCAAAGAATGCCTTTCGGTCTGAACCT
Source organism: Paralithodes platypus (assembly GCA_032716605.1). Taxonomy (NCBI): domain Eukaryota; kingdom Metazoa; phylum Arthropoda; class Malacostraca; order Decapoda; family Lithodidae; genus Paralithodes; species Paralithodes platypus. Next base: position 97,948,635 of record CM064487.1, read on the forward strand.
GGCACCTCGAGTATTCACCAAATTAGTCCGACAGGCCCGGCCCTGTTACCACTATTAAGGCAAGGGATCACGATCATGTGGTACTTAGACGACTGGCTAGTGGTAGCGGAGCCCATGATAATATGCCTCCAATCAGGGTTCATTGTGCAGGCGACGAAGACCTAGTAAGTGTCGCATGCGTGGAGTGGCCGAAGGAGATCGGTGGTCTTGCCCAGAGGGTATTTCATGGGAGACCACGTCATCGGCCTCTCCTTCTGACTGGGGACACTACTGTGCTTATAGGGCTGGAGAACACAGTTCCCGGCAATTTATAGAGGTCAAACATCTTCCATGACATAGTCACTAGAGCGTCAACTCTTGATCAAATGTTCAGCGGATTGAGCCTATCTATCTATCTATCTATTGCCTGACGCCGTGATCCCCGAAGGGGTGGCCACGAACGAACCGCCCCCATACACCTCTGTCCCCAGTCAGTCGACGCCCCTCCTCTCAACCAGCACCGCCTTCATCCATATACTTCCTCACTCCATCCTTCCACCTCTCTTTCGGTTAACCTCTCCCTCTCTGTCCTTCCACCTTGCTCTCGTACACCTTCTTGGGTCATTCTCTTGCTTCCCATACGTTCCATATGGCCGAACCATCTCAAGGTGTTCCTTTTCACACTTTCCAGCACATCTACCTCCACACCACACCTTCTTACTTCCTCATTCGTCTGTCTATCCCTCCATGTGACTGCACGAGCCTGCACTGTCAAAATGTTATTGGGCAGATTGACCTAACAATTCGTGACAAACGCCTGATGTTCATGGCCAGCCCTTCTCAAGAATTACGTCATCTGGTCCAAAAAAACAAAAAAAATCTGGGCCGCGTCGGAGCATTTGGCACGGCGGACTAACTCACAGTTCCAATATGCCACAGACCAAACTCAACTACAAGGCAGAGTCCACCTGGCCAGACTGAGATGTGAGCACCATTCAGCTCTTCTGAGCTATCAGAAGAGACTAGATATCTCTGTCATCGACACCTGCCCTGGATGCAACACAGCACCCTATACTATTAAACACATCATAGGAGACTTCATTCCACACAATCACTGCCAGCAACATTATCTACACTCCTTGAGAGCCCTGTGGGAAAGCCTGGTCGTGGCCATGGCCTTCCTTAGGGACTCTAGGCTGTTCAGCTAGGCAGCCTAGGGAACGACGACGACGACAACAACAACAAGGCAACCGTGATATAATATACATCGGCCAGGAGAAGGTAAAGGAGAATAGCCACAGGCTGTCCGCAAGTACAGCTTAACCTACTCATTTATATCGAGCCTAATGTACTAAGTCACATGTCGCACAATAGATAGGACACCTATATCTATACATAATCATGTTAACTCTTAGGCTATAGTGCAAGAAATCAATTAATTTAACAGAAGTTGTAACACATCATAAACCTAAGGAGGTGGCTGCCTACATGGTAAAGCAGGGGGGGACTCCAAGTTAAAAGTATAATGATGAATACATTACCATAATGATCGCAACAAGGAAACCTTGACTTCAGCACGCCACTCCTAAAAGAAGAGCTCTCGAAGACAGTGGAGTTCATGATAAACCCCTCATAACGTGAGACAGTTCAAATTAAAATAGTAAATTAAGCCTCCAAAAGCCAGCCCGAACACCACCCACACTGGCCGAGGTGTGCAACCCCTGTAGAAGAATCTGGAAGGCTAAGCTAACACAAGCCTCCCACAAGCAAAAGCTAGCTAAAAATATACATAATAATAAAACATAAACTATAGGTTTGACTCCTGTAAGGAGATAAAGAAAACCTAATATTTAGTAGTGGCCCCGTAATCATTGACGAACATGCCTATTACATAAGGCATCCTCTTCAAACACTAATCCGCCGTAGTTTTGAATCTACCGCGCAGAGCATTTAAAAACTGAGGAGCCTTCATCATGAGCGCACGCGACCTCACTCATGGCTTCAGTCATTATGAATTGGGTTCTCACTACGAAAAAACTTTGTAAAAAATAAAAACAAAAGAAAATAAGAATAACTATCCAATAAGCTTTCCATCATATCGTGGATGTACTTGTGTGGATTTCTGACCAGACGCTGATTCAGGCGTCATTCTTCCTTCACTGACATATCAAGTAAACCAAAATCCTCAATACATCAACGAATGGGAAGGGGACGGTCGGGAGGGCCCCAGTCGTCAATGATTACGGGGCCACTACTAAATATTAGGTTTTCTTTATCTCCTTACAGGAGTCAAACCTATAATTTATTAGTGGCCCCTCCATCATTGACGAACATGCCTGATTTCTAAGACTGGAGGGGGACATTCGTAATCATATCATAACTCTAGAAAAGCAGATAATAAAAACAACCACATAGTATTCTTACTTTGAAAATATATTTAACAACGGCGTAGCCGAAAAAATACAAGAAAAAGGGGGTTCAGGCAGGTGCGTGCTTCAAAGAAGCCTGCCTGACAAAAAATGGGTAACCCTGAAGATTCTGAACACAGATCTGTAGTTACAAAGGCACCCCACTCAACGAGTGGTGACAAAAAATAACAAGTTATAAGTTTATATGTGCACATAATAAACCCCAACATAAACTTGGAGATAAATTGCAAAGGAGCTCCATTATTCTAAAATTAAATTGCTTTCGCAGCTAAACTACTCTAACAACACCGTTGTTTTGTACTTAACATTGTACTAGCACAATTTCTCACTGAGAAATTTTCATATCACATTTTAACCTTAAATTGTATCACAGCTCTCATACTCCGGCGGGGTCTAGGGTGTCCTATGTCAACTGACTGCACCCCCCCCACCCCCCCTTTCCGTGAAAGTAAACAAAAGTGACTGCAGGGCCACCTAGACCCTCTGCCTTAAAGCTATACATGGTAAGGAAGGTTTGTCTAGAGCAACTGACAAGTATCTAGACAGAAACGTATGATTAGACGCCCACAACTGCGTGGACGCATGTCTTCAACTGAAAAAAATTTCAGGAAACGTAAAGAGGCTGCCCATTTGCGTAAATCGTGGGCCCGACCCACAACGCCGGGATTACTTTCTTTAATGACTTCTACCAGAAGAGAGGCTAATCACCGTTTAAGTAAGCGTTTACCCGTACTTGCTACCCATAAAGCACCTTGGGGGTTTTGAGGAGCTACTCTCAAATATTTGGTTAGAGCTTGCACTGGACATAAATTATGATGCACCTTTCCCCTTTTTAACGCCGGCACCGTGAATTCACAAAACACGTGTGCACTATGCTCATTCTTGGCTACAAAACCTGGGGAGGGTGCAATGGAAATACATTCATTAAGTCTACCAAACCTAAGACAATTAGGTGTGTTGCTCATCGCCGCCAGCTCAGACACTCTGTTTCCGGTGGCCAAAGCCAAAAGGAAAACCGCCTTTTTTAAGAGTAATGCAAAGTCTGCAGTATTTTGGTACAGACGAGAGTGAAGCAAAGACAAAGCTTTGTCCAGAGACCAAGTAGGCATGAGCTGACGGGGAGGTGGGCGGAGTTTAAAACATGCTCTCATAAAACCTGTTTCCTCCGCTACCGGTATGGAAAGACCCGTAAGGTCTAAAAAGGGCACTCTAATCGCAGTTAAGTGATTTTTTAATGTTACCACAGATAAACGTTTCTGCTCAAACAGATAATTCAAATAATTAAAAACTAATGCCACTGAGGGTACAGTTTGTTCTGTCCTAACGATCCAAGAAGTAAAGGCTTGCCAATGTGATTGATACTGTCGTTTTGTAGACTGAGTATATTGATTAAGTAATTTATTTGTCACATCTCTACCGTATGGTGCTAGCCACTTGGCCTCCTGAATGTCCATAATGCAAAAGTCAGCGAGGTCGCTAGGTTGCCAATCGTGTCTAAGTGGAAATACCCGACCGGGAGCGATACCGGGTCCGGGCACCACATTTTCAATTGCTGGTACCACAACTGCGCCGGCCACAGTGGCGCGATTAGCGAGACTAAGCCTCGATAATCTCGTAGTTTGTTCACTACGTGGCACATTAGTGACGCATCTGGCGGTGGAAACAGATAGATGGAGCTCCATCTGTTCCAGTCTGTCACTAGGGCGTCTGGCCCCCCTGCCGGCGTTTTCGCCCGGCGGGTGAGGTATAGAGGGAGTTTGTGAGTCTCTTCGGATGCAAAAAGATCCACTTGTGGATGGGAGAGCTCTGCAATCATTAGGTTGAAAATGGGTTGCTTGAGCTCCCATTCTACTGTCGTGCTCTGTCTCCGGGACAGAGCGTCTGCCCAGACGTTCGCTACGCCTGGGAGATAAGATGCGTGAAGATAAATATCTAGACTGTTGGCTAGAGCAAAAATCTCTTCCGACACGTTTAGCAACTTCCTTGACCTCGTTGACTCTTGTTTCTGAATACAGTGGACTGCATTCAGATTGTCCATTCTGAAGGCCACCGACTTGCCCCGTAACGCCGGGCCGTGAGCCTGAAGGAAATACAAGGGGACTAGTAATTCTTTGACATTGATGTGCGAGATTTCTAAGTGGGACCAAAGCCCCTGACCCTGGTGCCCCTGATTTGACTGAAATCCCCAACCTATTGTGCCTGACGCATCCGTGTCTACCCATACCGTTGGTGGAGGAGAGGTCCATGACATTATTGAGTGCAATGTTTCCCTCTTCGCCCAGACCGCTAGTAAGGTGTGGATTAATTTCGGGATGGGCCATAATTTTCCCGCCGGTAAGAGCGGGAAATATTTGTTGCCTTCCAATATTAATCGTTTTACTTTCAACCGGCCCAACTTGACAGTTAGTTGAATCCAGTTGAGAGAGCCGACCAGAGACTCCCAGACCCTTCGCGTCATAGTCAGACTGTGAAGAAACCTGAACAGTTTCCTGCGAAACCTGTTGCGATTGTCCACACTCTGACTCAGAGTGAGAGCGGCGGTGTCCCAGACCAGCCCTATCCACTGAATTACTCGTGAGGGAACAAGGTTTGACTTTACCAGATTTACCTTGAAGCCTAGAGTTTTGACATGATTTAAAATGATATTGACATGTTTTATGCATAATTGTTGTGTCTCTGCCACCACCAGCCAGTCGTCCAGATACCACAACACTCTGATCCCTTGTTTTAACAATGGCATCAGGGCTTGCCGGACTAGTTTTGTGAATAATCGAGGTGCCAGGTTCAAGCCGAACGGCATCCTCTGAAAAACAAAATTTTGGTGCCTGATCCGTAAGGCCAAAAACCTTTGAAATCTTTTGTTGACCGATACGTGCCAATAGGCGTCTGTCAGGTCTAGTGAACACATCCAACCTCCCGGCGGAAGTGTTAGCCTGATTTGGTGTACTGTTAACATTCTGAAAGATTCGTTGTGAATGTGAAGATTCAGATAAGACAGGTCTACGACCGGCCTCATCTGAACACTGTCCCTTTTGGGAACCAAAAATAGTTTGGACGTGAATACAGGGTAATTTGGGGGGACCGGGATGATGACATTCTTGGCAATCATTTCCTGGGCTAGTGACTCCACCTCTAAAGAAACAAAATTCGCCGTTGTCGGCTGACGTAAGCGAGGTCGCCGGAGCCACTGCCAAGTGATGCCTTTGCGTGCCACCATCCGTGCCCAAGTGTTTTAACGGCCATGCTTGGTGACACGTTCGGAACGACCCAGTTAGCAGACAAGGGTTCGCCGGCTGTACTACCCTCGGTTCCTCCGGCCTTAAGGTAGGCGCCGGGAGTGAGAGAGACTTTAGTTTTTTTATGGTGGGGTTGGTGCTGGCCGCTTCGCCGGCTGGCTGGTGTTGGCCGAAGACTGGCCCTGACCTGGTTTATTTTGGCCGCGTCCTCTCTGACCTGAAAACCTACTCTGTCTATGCCTGTACTGACCCTGGGGGGAGTGGGAGGACTTAGGCGGAAGAAAAGGTTTAGATCCCCCTGGCTGAGCTTTAGTAGTAGGCCTGGGTTTGGGGAAGTTAAATGCAGGTTTCTTAGAAGGGCTGGGACTGTGCTTAACGGCCTGTGCCATATTGAACACCGTTCGCCATACTTCAGGGGACATTAAAGATGGAGTAAGTACTGGTGACATCACCACCTGGTTAGCAATGCGATCAGGTAGCTTACGAACTAACGACATCCTAAGATCTTGTCGTGCTCGCACCGCCTCAAGCAAGGCGGTGCGTATGTCACCTAAGGATTGGATTGACGACTGAAGAATCAGTCGCCGGGATAACTCAACCGATCTTCGAGCATCCGCGTCTGCGATTGCCTGAGTGGACCGTAGTAAAGACTTAGCCACCTGCTGAGATACTATGTACTGTGAAAACAGGCGAAAAGCTTTTCCCCGTAGCCTAAATTCTCTGTCTAGGTGAGTAGGGGTAGGGGTAGTGAACGGGTCCTTCAGTTCACAAAGATTAATCTTAGGGGCAGCTAGGAATGCAAACAAAGCTGACGGGACTCCGCCGGCAGAACCCACCGGCATGGAGAACCATGAATGTGTATCTTGAGGGATCTGGTGGGAAGATTTAGAAGTGAAAGTGGTTGCAAAGTTTTGAGCCTCTACCTCCCAATCCACCCAAGGTCCTGGACCCAACTGTCCCACCTTCAAAACTGGATTAGCTGCGTCGTCTGTGACGGTCTGTAAATCTAGTTCAGGAGTAAGAGCTGACAGAGTCTTAATATCATTAAACCCATCCAGCTTAGACCAGTCTGAAAATAGTTTTGAAGCTGAGGCAGGGGGTAAAGCAGGCTTAGAAGCATACACAAAATAATCCTGGTGATAATAACTAGGTATAGCCTTGATGTTTACGTCCAGAACATTACCCAAGGCATCCATGGCCCTTAATTTCTTTGACTTATTGCCCTGGATAAACCACTCACCGCAGTACCGGGAGTTCCCCTTGACAAGGTAGGTTGGGCAAGCTCTGGTTTTAGAGGGGTTCAAAAGAACCCATGACTCGTCTGGCCCATAAAGCAGGGGCATAGCTACCTTTCTAAGAGGCGCTTTGTCTAGAGGGGGTGGATTGACATCCGTTATGACCCTGACATTTGAAGTTGTCAATGCCGCCGTAGCAGGCTTAGTGCTCCTTGCAGGTGACAGAGTAGGAGGGTTAGGAATCTTAGATAAATCAATTGACGTCATCAGAGGCCGTACCGTAGAACTTGTCGAGGGAGCCCCCAAGTCCATTGTGGGGTTTTCCTGTTGTTGACCAAAAAATTTAGATAAAGCATGAGTAAGCAACCCATCAATTTCTTGTGCTGTAACAAACTGGTTTGATGAAGAACTTACAGGTGAATCATTATTATCCCGTGCGGCGTCCAAGCCTGAGCCAGTGTTCCATATCCGAAATTATTGAAACTTCGTCTTTTTCCTCCCGATCCTCCTGAGAAGACCCCGCCGAGGCAGGGGTACCTTGTTTCCAAGATAAGTCTGGGATAGAGGATGGGATCGCCGCGTCCCTGTGGACGTCGGCTACTGTGTGACTCATACGAGTCGGACGTGGGTGGTCAGACCCTGGTTGAGCAAACCGCCAAACACCGAGGCCCTGGCCTATGCTCTCTTGAGAGTCTGAAACATTCTCAATTATTGAACCTCCTGAACTTTCCATTTCCAGGGTTAAAATATTGTCCTTCCATATCCGAAATTATTGAAACTTCGTCTTTTTCCTCCCGATCCTCCTGAGAAGACCCCGCCGAGGCAGGGGTACCTTGTTTCCAAGATAAGTCTGGGATAGAGGATGGGATCGCCGCGTCCCTGTGGACGTCGGCTACTGTGTGCCTCGTATGAGTCGGACGTGGGTGGTCAGACCCTGGTTGAGCAAACCGCCAAACACCGAGGCCCTGGCCTACGCTCTCTTGAGAGTCTGAAACATTCTCAATTATTGAACCTCCTGAACTTTCCATTTCCAGGGTTAAAATATTAATTGGCAAATCCTCTTTAGGGACAGGCGCTGCACTGGACTCTGAGGCCGTAACACAAACTCTGTCAGGTGTAGAGGTACGATGAGATGCACTAGACTTTGGGGAATGTCGAGAGGACTTCCGATGTGAATCCTTTTTGGAGGATTTATGGCTGCGGTGTGACCGCGAACTAGTCTTAGATCTGGAGGATTCTCCGCCGTGACCACTGGTGGAACCTTCCGTCTTACTCTTCTTACTCGCCGGTGAAGAGGCACGACTAGATGACTGGTGTCTGAGAGGTGACCTTGACCTAGATCTCGCCCGCGACGAGGAGGCGGATGCCGGGGGTGTAGGCTCTCTCGGGCGTTTAGGTGTAGTCGCAGACGATACAGAACCCTGACTAGTCTCCGTCGGCTTAATACTCGTGACTCTAGAGGAACGTTTAGGGGGAGGGTGTTCTGACAGCAATCTATCCCAAAGTGGGACGTTGTCACATTGAAGTGACTTATGCGCGACAATGGTAGTGTAGGCCGACATCTGTTGTCGAACCTCTCTCAACGCTACCGCCGCGGTCTTATCATTCTCACAAAGGACTTTAACAGCTAATTGGGAGCAAAAGGAACAATTATGCATAACCCAGAGACCCCTTGAACGGTCTAGACATTTAACACACCTTATGCAAAGGGTATGTGCAAAAATAGGGATACCAGCACAAGTAGGGGTAATGCACAGGGCAAAAACTGGGGCCACGGTAGCCATGACAGAGACTGGTGGGTGAAAACTACCGCCGGGTCTGTATTGGTCCGCCGGAGCTCAGCTCTGGAAAAAAAGAAAATTTCCAGGAATTAATGCTCATAAGGTTAATCCAACATGTTCGCACACAAGTGTTAATAACCCGCCGGGTAACGAGATGCAAAGACACAACTAACACATCTCGCTATGCGGCGGGGTGTAAAAAGTCTAAACAAATCTTTTGCTAAAGAAAGTGAAGAATACCCTCTGATATAATGGTCCAGCATGGCACTTATAGTCTCTTGGAGGAGGTGACTGTCTCAAGATTCAATTTTGTAACAAAGCAACCCCCCATAAAGACGCCGGCCCTTGAATTATTTTAGTAGAATAGCCCAGGGCAGGATGATACGAGATCTGATGTTTAACGAATTGTCACAAAAGATCGCCGTAAGTTAGAAGGCGGCGATACCTAATTGTATCACTAAATTAAGAGGTTAAATCGAAATTGAATTTTGTAAATTCCTTAGTTCCTCCACCTAGGAGCACCCGCCGGGTGTGAGAATCGATATTAACCTAATTGAACCTTCAATCGCCGTAAGAGTAAAGGCAGCGATACACAGAGTATCACTAAAATGGATTGGTTAACTAACTGAAAGACATAAGTCGTTCATCCCACCCTACCCAGGTGCACCCGCCGGGTGAGAAGTTTAAAAGTTAACCCCATAAGTTCCTGTCCCCACTTCTTTGTAAAAGATCGCCGGGGAGGAAAGCCTAAACAACAGCTAGGTTTTTCATGTGGTTGTCGTAAAACCAGGTAGAAAAACTCCCAAAACGTATGTCCACAAGAACGCCGTTTTATATGGATGGGTACAGCCATCCCGCCGGGAATCAAAGGAGGCCTGAAACCAGGCACCCACAGAGACGCAGTCCTGGAGAGCCACAGACACCCCCCCACGCCGGGGATACAAGCCAGTGTTAACAACCACGTGTGGCCCAACACGGCTCTCGGCCAGGATTTTTTCATGGTGAAACCGAGAAAAACCCGCCGGAAGGAAACCCACCCTGAACAGACACCATCTGAACAACACAAGACACGAGGAGAGCCACGCACGACTAACCCAAGGTCACACCATAATCCGTGGAATTAGCCAATACACAACTAAACCAGGAAACAATTATAGTCCCGAGGAATTAGCCAATACACAACTAAAACCCGGATACACATGACACAGTAGGGCATATTTATAAATAATAAATAATAACACTAGTATATGTGGCAAAGCTACGAGCGGCTGGCTAGGCCTAGGCAGACGGCATAATAACAGTTGAAATATACACACACTGGAAATATCACAACAGGAACCACCGCCAACACACTACCGTAGCAACAACTTCCAACCCAGGGAAGACTGACTCGGGACCCAGAAAAAACTTCACTAAGTGAAGAAAAATACGCTGGGAACGTCAGAAAACAAAGCTTACCTCATCAGAAAGATAAAAGGCAGCAATAATTAACGCGTAGTGAAAGCCGCCTGCATCACAAACTAACTCAACTGTGAAAAAGTTCACATGTCCACAACGGGACCACGAGGGTACATCCGAAGTAGATGCCCCATACACTCGACCCAAAATACACTGCACTGCGGGCAACCAGCCCAGGACACTCCTGCTACGCCTATCCTAACCTTACTCGATACATCCTGGAGTAAACAAATGAGAAAAAACTCACTAGGGACGCAACGAATGCGGAACCAGCGGAGCGTGGGGAGGCACGTCCGGGCGGGCTGAGCGCAGAGCAGAGAAGGAAGAATGACGCCTGAATCAGCGTCTGGTCAGAAATCCACACAAGTACATCCACGATATGATGGAAAGCTTATTGGATAGTTATTCTTATTTTCTTTTTGTTTTTATTTTTTACGAAGTTTTTTCGTAGTGAGAACCCAATTCATAATGACTGAAGCCATGAGTGAGGTCGCGTGCGCTCATGATGAAGGCTCCTCAGTTTTTAAATGCTCTGCGCGGTAGATTCAAAACTACGGCGGATTAGTGTTTGAAGAGGATGCCTTATGTAACAGGCATGTTCGTCAATGATGGAGGGGCCACTAATAAATAAGAGTCTGCCACTATTTCTATTCTCCACCAGGGGTCAGACTGGGTATCCTAACTGCCAAGCGACACCAGCTAAAAATGAACCTTACACTAGCTTAGCTTCCTAACCAGCTTAACACATTCCAAATATAACAAAGACTCACTGTGGAGTGCAAAATGGACGGCTAGGAGAAAGACTTGGAAGGGCGCACAAGAAAAGTATTACACAGGTGTTGCCAGACACTTAAGCTCTACAGTGCACAGCTGAGGAATGTGAAGCGCATTCAACAGACGCTTAATCATTTAGTTTTAATTGAATTAGTATTGTCATTTATTACTTCATCATGGTATCCAATTCAAATGACGTTCCTTAGGTATTTTAACGTGTCGCCAATGAAGTTGGTACAGTAGTTCTATTGTTGACGAGTGTGATGCTCCTTAAGAAGGGCTTACTTAGTTAACAATGCCGCCGAACATGAATATTGGCAGTATGTCATTGCCAAAGGAGACACTATTAAATATATTCAGTATTGTTGTCTGTTGATTAATCACGTCACGACCGGAGGAACACTTAGTTTCTCCACCACAGTATAAATAGGTAAGTAAATAAAGAATATACAGTATATTTATAACTCTATTGTACTTCTTGTCCTTACATTATATAACTTCCCTACTGTCTTTTTGTTAGTACAGTTGGGCCTCATGTAATGTAAGGCAGAGTAACACGTTTTTGTATTTAAGCGAGTACCCGGCATGCGACAGCTCCCTTTAACACAAACTAAAATTTGTGTAACATGGTAGAGGCCCAAAAAAGGCTTAGTGTTGTTACTTTGTTCTTCCAACTGTTCATATTCTCTTTTTCTTTCCTTGCTACTTTTGACAACCAGTCACTGTTTCTACTTGTATTTGACATTACTGCTTACACGCGATCGATAATTATATACGGTGAGAGAGAGAGAGAGAGAGAGAGAGAGAGAGAGAGAGAGAGAGAGAGAGAGAGAGAGAGAGAGAGAGGAGAGAGAGAGAGAGAGAGAGAGAGAGAGAGAGAGAGAGAGAGAGAGAGAGAGAGAGAGAGAGAGAGAGAGAGAGAGAGAGAGAGAGAGAGAGAGAGAGAGAGAGAGAGAGAGAGAGAGAGAGAGAGAGAGAGAGAGAGAGAGAGAGAGAGAGGGGGGGGGGGGGTATGGTAAGTGGTGTAATTAAATTGTAAAACTTGCAAAATAAGCAATCCATGTGACTGATTGATGCGTATGGGGGGGGGGGGGGCGCTCTGCCTCGAGTCGACTACCCTCAGCTGTGAGGTATGTGTGAGTAACATACATACATACAATTATATATTTGACAATAGGAGTATGAAAATACCTTCGAGATCAACAATTTATTGCACCATGTACAGTATATTTTGTTCAAACTTTTGAAGTGGACAAATTAATATCCCTACAACACAAAACAGGAAGCCAAGAGAACCATTCATTTACAATTATGCCTTTTGTTAACTTAGTCTGGCTATAACTAGAAGGTTTTATCAACTTTAGGAAAGACGTGGGAGGCAAATAGTTTAGCGACTTTTTTACCCATTAGATTCCAAAGGGTTGACTCAAATCATCCCCTAAGGTTTCAAGAGACAATTCCAAATTGAATGAAAGGATCTATTTACCCTTTATATTCTTAACCCTCCAGCCCCGGCTATTGTATTCTATAATTTCCCCGAAACCCGGGGTTTTTGGCCGAAAAACGTCTACGCCTAGGCTACCGTATCTTTGTTATTTTGACTGCTTCCGCATTCCCGCGCATCCCCAAGCGTAGATGTGTTTCGTACCTGTAGAATGGCGTTGAGTAGAGCTCTCCAAGTCAACTGGTTCAGTTGTGATGACGATTTCCGTGGAGAGAACTTTGTGGCGATATCAGCCACTTTTCACTACTTTTCACTACTTAACAATAACACACCCACACACGAACAAGCGACGCCTCTCCTTCTTGTGGTCGGAGATGCGCGGCGTCGGTCCAACCGGTTGTTGTTTACATGCGTCGGACGGACGCCTCGCACACCAAGCTTACAGGCTTTCAAGCTGCCGGTGCCTCAGAGCCCTACCAGGTTCCGCGGGCGCATTTATGGGTTTCTCAGAGCCCAACCGGGTCTGGTGGGTTAAAGGCCAATCCAATACTAAAGAAAATCATCTACTGCTAGCCAGAATATATTAAAAAATTGCTATTGTACTGAAAGATGTATTTAACGTTAACAAATAAAATACAACCATTTCCCTGGTGAAGATTTGGGAACCAGGATATACCGGCTCATATTTACGACATTCATTTGGATTCTGTAATTTCTAAAAGGGTCATCACTCGACACGCACATTGAATCCAGTACATGCAGGAGATGCAAGCTTAAAATTGCATATACTGTAGTAGAATGGAAGATTCAGTCCTTGAAATTGGCAAAAAATTGCATGTGTGAGGTGTGAGACATTTTGAGTTGCTTGTATTGGGTTGTGATAAAGCTGCCTTAACTCCTTCAATATGATGATGCCAATTATATTATATGCTCGCTATCATTAGTCAATGTTTATTCAGATTAGGAAAGAGCTGTTAAAGTCTGAGGGTTAATTGAGATGAGTTTTTACCCCTTGTTACTCATAAAATTCCTTCCTATTCTGCACAAAACCATTCAAGAATACTTATAGAGATTTTTTTTCTTTTTTCTGGACCCCTTCTCCCTAATGAATAGCCCCATTAGTTTTGAGATTTTAAGACATTCGACCCATTAGTTTGGCGATTTCAAGACCTTTTGTGCCATTTAAGGTGTCTGTCTATCTTTTTCTGAAGAGCAATAGCAAGCCTGTAATTTAGGAAAAAAAAAAAATATATCTACAATTGTTTTTATAAATTTATCTTGAAGGGGGGTTTGGGAGTATTTCTATAAGGTTGATAGAGGTCTTGGAAGGAAATTTAGATAATAATAATAATAATAATAATAATAATAATAATAATAATAATAAATATAGGAGTATATGAACAAATAAATACAAATCTGCCCTTGAAAGGCATCATGGTACTGAAGGGGCTAACAAGGTATTTGAACCAAGCTGAAACCACTTGTCCTGTACAGTACTCAAACTGGTGGAAATACAGCATTGTGTGATAACCCTTTTAGACACTATCTCACCCCCCTGCAGCCACTTGCTTCAACTGTTGTCAGTTACAAAGTATTTTATTCTAAGAAGGTACTGTTGTATATTTTTAGAAATGTCTTTTCAACAATGTAAAGATAAGAGTTTCTTTATATATTCTTAAATACTTCTCACTGTTCACAAGAGTTGAAGACTGATAATGTTTTTTCAATCATCTACAAACACTTTTTTGTTATGCAAGTATAATATTCTCCATGCTCTACAAGGCCTATATAAATAAGATACCCATTCTTTGTCCGATTTAATAGAAGCTGCGGTGTGAACAAACTAACATATTGTCACCATCCAGCACAGAAATTGAACTTGTGGTCTTTTAATTGTGAAAATATAGATCATGACTGCGCCTTTAACAGCTTAAACTTTACTTTAAAAGCCTGGGTAACAATTGTAAGATAGTGGCTGCATTGCGATATAACCCATGCTGATACAACACTACAGAATTCATACAGAAAAAGGCAAAACAAAACTTGGATATATACCATATGTAAAGAGTGTTAAACGAGAAACAAACCACACTTCTTATGGATCATGCATCTTTAACCCCCAACAGTCGGTTAATTTATAACTTGCACGTTACCGCCAGCGGGTAATATGACGTTATTTAGGTGGCTGTAAATCTGTAAATATAGTGATTAGTATATATAAAAAAAAGGTAGAGGGGTAGGAAGACCTCCATTGAGATGGAGAGACTGTGTAGGACAAGCGTTGGAAGATAGAGGAATGACTATAGATCAGGCAAGAGAAGTGATAATAAATAGGAATGAATGGAGAATGCTAGTGAATAGAATAGATGAGTGGACACGCAGTCGATTGGGAGAGAGGGTCATGCGCCAGTTGGACTAGATAATAGTCCGTCAGGCGCTTGGCCCGGGGAGCCGGTGGTAATGAAGGGTACGCCTGGAAGCATGGTGAGCGGGCTTGTTGTGGCTCCACTGTGGGTCTGCCTGCAGAAATCGGAGCCTCTCCGGGAGATCTGGGACCTGGGAATCTTTTTCTGGGGACGGGCCTGGGTCTCTGGGTATTTCTCCTGGACGACCTAGATGTGTGTGATTTTGTGCTTTGTTTTGTTTTACTGATGTGTTGTGATGTCCATGTTCGGGCTCTGTTTTAACATCAGGAATTTGAATAATGTTGCATATACCATAAGAAGTATTGGTCTAAAATTTTGACATCCTAACAGTATAACAAGTCATTTATAATCTTCTCTACAATTAAACTAAATATGAAATTGTTACTTTGTGAATAATGAAATTACTGTAGTATTATATTAGGCTGGGCTGTAAAAAGTGTACTGTTCCAACAAAATAAACATTACAGAAAGACAAAAGTACACATATCTTTTGCATTCCCTTCTGCACAAGTC
Source organism: Paralithodes platypus (assembly GCA_032716605.1). NCBI lineage: Eukaryota > Metazoa > Arthropoda > Malacostraca > Decapoda > Lithodidae > Paralithodes > Paralithodes platypus. The sequence goes on from CM064487.1 coordinate 97,963,910, forward strand.
AAATGCAATCAACCACTCAGACTTATAACTTTAAACCTTTCAAAACTCCATACTGGTAAAACTATACTCCATCCACATTAACTTGGCAAAAAATCCTCACCTCTTAAGTATGATAATAAATTAACTTGATGGCAGTGGTGTAGGGACTCGGAGTGGCACTTAAAAGCTGAATAATTAAGATTTTGTTAATGTCCAAAAGACAGAAAACATATGTAACCACTCAGGGGTAACTGTGAAAATTATTGAATAAGCAGCAAACTTAATTAGAACAGAGTATAGAAAACCTATTATATCACTCTTACTTTCCAGATAAAACTAATTAAAATAAATATTTTGAGTGCAGACTGGTACAAAAGACAGCTCAACATAACCTTGCAGCATTACACAGAGTGAAAGCACCTGTTGATCAAACACTTAAATATTACATTTGTTACAGCAGCCTTCAAGAGTTATTTACACTACCGCTACACTAGTTTTGGGAGACTACAGCATGAGTAATTTCAACACCTATTCCAAAAGAGATAATTATTGACATGAACAGTAAAACCTCTCTCTTTTAGACAAAGTAGGGGAAGACCCTAGGGTGAAGGCTGGTCCTATCCTGAGTGAGGTTTGGCATCCTCTACCCAACCTTGGCCATTTCTGTCTGTCTCTTTTACTGTCCTACTTTTCCTTCTGGGGGCAGGGGGCCAGGAATCCTCCTCCCCTTATATAATTCACCTACAAGACAAGGCAGAGAAAGGGGTGAGGGAATGCGAAAGAGGTCCTGGACCCTAAGAATTGGAACTTTTCGAGCTCTGCCTCGAGTCAGCCACCCACAGCTATGGGGTATGTGCCGGAGTATATACAGTACATACATACAGGGGAAGACCCCATCCAAAATTTTGAGTGACTTGATTGAGAATGCGAAAGGGGTCCTGGACCCTGAGAATTGGAACTTTTCGAGCTCTGTCTCGAGTCAGCCACCCCCAGCTATGGGGTATGTGCCGGAGTATATACATACATACAGGGGAAGACCCCATCCAAAATTTTGAGTGACTTGATTGAGTCTTGCTAAGACACAGTTAGCACTATGCCAACATCAGCCAAAGTGATGACCTGATGGGGTGGTGTTGTGAGGGACTTAATTGTATTATATTTCAACTGCGGAAAGGCAACCACATCTGAGCCGTTACAATATAGGTAATGGAAAACGATGTTAAACCACTGTATGTATGAATGTATGTACAGTATATGAACAAATTTCTCTGTCAGACTTATAGTTTGGTCTTTTGGACTTAGTACATAACATTAGGTTGATAGTCTGAACTGTATATCGGGTGTTTGGACATTACCTCAACCTTTCACACTTTGTCTGCAAATGGACTTATAGTCCAAAACGGATACCTAGTTTGAAAGTGGCAGGTGTCCGGAAGCCCAAGGTTCAAAACAAGCAAGAGGGGTTTACTATAGGTTGAGGGGTATAAAGCCCAGTCTCTTTGGCAAGTAAAATTTGTTCTTTTCTTTCCTTAAGTACTGTCTCCACAATAACAGGATTATTTCGTAAGTTCAATCTATGTTCAAGACAATTCCACTAAAATATATGCTCAAGAATTTATATTTAAACTTGATCCTTTACCATGAACTACTTGTCACCCAAAACCAAGGGTAATAATGCAATAACCTTTTAAACTAATAGCAACTGATCCATTCTAGATCCCACTTGTCTTCTTACAATAATAACTCTTAAAAAGACCCACAATATTGAGTTTTCATTATTAATGTACAAAGTATTATTATTAATGTTTATCTTCAGTCAGATAGTCAATTGGTATCAGATTTTTTCCAGGGCACTTCTTGTGTTCAAAGGGTCAGGCCAAACAGTTTATCAATACTTTTATAAACCGAAACAGTTCAATATTTCAAATAGATCATTATATTATATCAACAGACACACCAGTACTTTTAAACTTTCCCAACTATGGAGCCCATCTTGAGGTATTACTGCATTCGACTGACAAGTGATCCATATCAAGGGTCCAGTTGCAACATACCAGTAACAATTATATATATATTCACAGAGGGTTATAACTAGGGTTAAGGTCGCAGAACAATTGATCTTAATTTTCATATTCTCTACCGACAAATATGAGGACATTTGTAATTATGAGTTAGCTATAGATATATACAGTATAAGGGTTTTGGATGACTGCAATTGAAATGCATAATATCTAGACAAACAACAACTCTTTTAACTAAAAATAAAACTTTTTAGTTTCTTCCAATGTGTACAATCACCTGCACAAGTAGCTGGTACACTACTACTGTATATGAAAAACTTGAGAACAGTGACAAAGAAAGGACAGACTTGGGACATGTGTCTTTCATGATTTGTTTTAAATCTTTTATCCCAGGAGGATCACTTGCTTTCATTGGGAAGTGTTTGGTGTTGGGAGGGAAATTAATTAGTTAGATTATTACATCAGCGTATCAATCTTGTTCTATTATACTGTATATATATATATTTACACCACTTACAATTGCAGGCAATTGTAAGTTCAGGGGACCAGATATTCTGCTATGGCCAAAACCCCAAGTACAACCTCCATGAATACAGATGTGAATAGAGACCCTATAGTAACTGATTGGCCAACCTTCGCCGTATTGGTCATTAACCTCTCTTTATACTAATTTTGCCCATACCCATATAATGAACATTTGGCAATACAGTACTGGTATAGGACACAGTATACAGTTTTGTCTTTGGATCTAAATTATACATAATCAAAAATAAATGTCAACCCACTGTTTGACAATGGCACCAAAATGTAATTCATAGAAAAAGATAGCCGTTCTCTCTTACTACAGGATCTCTAGTGGTGACTTATCAGACCAACAACTGACCCATTCTAGGTGTCCAGTTATGACCTAGTATAAATAATGACTATTAGACCTACAAGTGACCCATGCTAGGAGTCCACTTGTGTCCTACAACAATAATGACTTGGTAGGTTAACAACTGACCCATGCTAGGTGTCCAATTGCAACCTATTAATGACTAAACAGACCAACAGTTGACCCACTCTAGGAGCCCAACTGTGGTCTAGTATAACAATGACTAATGGCGGAATCCTACAAGCACTCTTTCCAGATTTTATTAAATTTTATTTTCCCTCAGGCACATTTTTTGTGCTGATATCAGAAACAGTTTGGGGCTGTCTTACACTTGTATTGGAATCTAGACTTGATGCATTTTTGTTTTTGTTTTACCAATATGCACTCCCTGCTCAATAGCTGGGCTAAGGTGGGTGCCCTAATGATCAGGGACTTCAGTGAACAGTTGCCACAAATTGCTAGACCGCACCGTCCACCACAGCACTGGCATCGGCCAAATAGCACACTGGCTGGCGCGAGACTCAAACCCTCGACCTCACGATTTGCAGGCGAGTGCTCTACTAACCGCGCTACGACATGTGACTTAAGAATATTTTAGGAAGACAAACTTTAATAACTTACTCAGAAGCTGGCAAGTAAAAAAGAATAATAATAACAATAAACCCACAAAAATACAAGTAAATTAATAATAATAATAATAATATTATTAACAATAATAATGATAGTTTTTAGCGCCATGCACTCCCTTGATTGACAGGAATAGGGCGTGCCCTCGTTACAGAGACTTAACTGGACATTTACAATGAATCGCTAGAACGAGCTGCCCAAACGCTCGCCATTTACCAATGGCACGGCATGGGATCGAACTGCAGACCCTATAATCAGCAGTCAGACGCGCTACCGACCATGCCACGGCCCGTGGAATAATAACAATATTATTAAAGTAAATTCATAAATAAGTAACTATCGGAAAAAATGCTTGTTTGACTCCGCCTTTACAGAGTCGTGTAAGTGACCCATCCTAGGAGCCCACTTGTGACCCATGGTACCTCAAATATATATATATATAATCTATCTATACATAATCTGCATACAAAAATATCACTATCCTTTCTTGGGATGAGTGAGGTTAAGGCAGCACTAGCCATCACGAGCCCTCCGGAGCTAAGCAGGAATATCACCACTCACTAAAATGGCTGCTGTATTATATGCCATGTAACACCAACCTGATACTTTCCCCCTTAAAAATGTCTAGATGAGTTAACCATATCCTCCACAGCAACGGTATCGACTGCTTTAGGTAAAATGTCAGCACGTTGAGAGGCTCGCGGAAGATTGTTGAGTAAAGAGATGCAAGTACAGTACAGTCAAAATCAATACAGTGCACTCCCAGTATTGGCGCCTAGGTCGTACCGGCCCCCTTCCGCATATACATTATTTTGTGTATACGTGGGCACTATTTAACATAAATTTCAATGGGAAATCGACTTAGGTCGTACCAGGCTCTCCCATCTTGGATCCCCATTTCCCCCCAAATACATCCTACCCGATAGCACTATCGTTAGTGAGTGCTGTATGTATTTTGTACTATTGTACTATAGTCTTGTCAAATTGCAAATTTGTTTAATATACATTATTTTTATATAAATTATAATTCCTTTATTCATACAGAATTTAGTAAAATTTACCAGAATGTCCCGGACTTCCCAAATTGACTAATTCCTTGAACGTGATGATAGTGCATTGTTATGTGTGCGATTAGTTTGCTTGGGAAACGCATTAACTTGTTCATGTAGTGATGTAGACCCTATGTGGTGGATTTTTCTTTTATTTCATAATTATATTTTGCTAAATCGTTATTTCCACATAGCGATTTTGATTAGTTCTTTTGCCTTTATATTGTCTTTGTCCCAGTTTTGGTTTGTTTATTTTGCAAGTTTTACAATTTAATTATGAGTAGATTATTTACCCCACAGACTTTATTTGAAATCAGTCATGTATAGGTTAGCCTAAATCATCGGCATAATTTTGCCGCTTTTGTCTGACACAGTGTCGGTAGGCTTGACCACTGACTGGCCTTGCTCTCCGTTTTGATGGTCACGAACATTTAATTCCTTCAACATTACCACCAGGCCCACTGTCCCTATCACTGAATACAATAAAGGCCCTAATAAACGCGAAAGATACAAGGTTCAGGCAGAAAAAAGCTTGTAAACAGGTAGTTTCCCAACACAATGGTGGCTTTGTTCGGTCGGCTGTGAGCTGCAAGATGGCCGACCAAAACAAGAATCGGGATGCGCATCTGCCCGCCCGATTCATATCTGTGAATAGCTGGTATATTTTTTTTTTTTTTGCACGGATAACGAGTAATGGGATATTTAGGGGTGTCCGCGGATAGCAAGTTTCGCAAATGCTTGGATCGCGGATAACGGGAGTGCACTGTAGTTTGCCAACAACCTTGTTCATATACTGTGTTTTAAGTTACTATCGTTCTTCCTTGATTAGTGCTATTTGTTTCACATTGTATGATTAGATTATGGCTGTACAGTTGCTCTAGGAAGACTTTGTAAGAGTTAAAAGTTATCTTCGAGCAAACAACTTGCATAGGGAAGTTGCAAGGGACCATGCAGTGTACACAGGAGCCTTCATGAATATGGCTTATTCATTCAAACATGGATATGATTATTTATTTTTTTATATATTTCTCCTATTAGGGTGCATACATAGCATAAAATATTGCCATGTACCACAACATTTGCCCCTTCATTTCCAATTACACATTATTATACTGTATTCAGTTGATTCTTTATCATTACTATTTAAATATATTCTTTTGCAGGAAAGCCCTTAAAGTCTGAAGACTACTTTTTATATATAATTTTCTTTCTTGTTTTAAATCATGGGAAAAAAAATAAGTTGTTTGAGAATACCCAGAGTGAAGGGATCAATACTTGCTTCCAGGTGAAATGCTTATATTTACAGTATATATTAAAAATGCTTATATTTACAGTATATATTAACACTTTTTGAATGATAACACATCAAATTATGCATACGTATATAAAGTAGTATTAATTGTACTGTACATAAACATTTGACCATCTGAAGCGTGGTACATGAACCATTTTAAGATCATAAATACTAATGCTACATTCACACACAATGGAGGATCTTCATCAATGGTTCCACACAAACTAATATTTAACCTAAAACAAATTGCACCTATCTACCACTTTCCATGTTCAGAAAGCATAGATGTTGATTTGGAACTCTCAAATAATGCAAAAGATGTTTAGCAAGGAAGCATTCAACTACTATACTTCAATAATTAAGCAATATAAATGTTTAAATATAATTAAGCTTGCATAAATCTTTTCTTGGGGACTTTTAACCCATCTATAAGAATAAACACAAATTGTCAAGAGAGATTATACCGATACTTAAATTAATGTGTGATCCAGGACTCCTTTATTACGTGTTTGAAGATAATTCATTACCAAATTGAAGATAATTCATTACCAATAATTGTCAACGTCATTTATATTTTATGTTCTATGGTGACTGATATACTGTAACTATGATTATAATACAATTTCTGATGAAAACTTGAAAACTTATGAACAGCCCATAGTTCCAATAAAACTAAAATTTTCCATATATTTAACACTTAAAGAGCGGGATCTAAAAAGCAGCAAGTTAGGAGCATTATTAAGGCTTTTAAAGGGTTAAAAACGAGTGCAAATAGCCGGGAGCGCGGCAGGCCACACGGCCGACACCCAGGGCTTACCGCCGCCCACTGACTCACGCTCCCTCTGTTCTCGAGAGGCCGGCAGTGTAGCCAGTAGTGAGTGTAGCTGGAAAAAATATGCCGCTATATGCTAAACTCCCATGTTGGTGGTACCACTGCATCAAAACGACGAGTGCTACGTAGCTCGTTCTGGTCTCATTTTTAAGCTTGTAGCGCCTAGTTTTTTGCTGAATACATTTCTTTTCATGCAGATACTTGATTGATCATTCAGGAGGGCCTGAATATGCCCAAAATAGCCCAAAACCCCCCGCTAGACGAGGGTTAAAAAAAAAACATTGAGGAAAAGTATTACATGCAGCACTCAATGCCTTAGTGAGTGTGTCTTTTTCCATATAAGAAAATTGACAATCCGTTAAAAGTAGAAGCCCCACATACACTCCCACACACATTCTTCCACGTATAGGCTTACACAAGAACAACCAAACTGTGAAGTCAATATACTGCATTGGGTTGGCTAAAATAATATACATCTCACCACTTGCTATATTGGATTATAAATGGTTTGAGTATTTCTTTCCTAATAACTTTATACTTTAGGACAAAATTACATATATAATTCTTTTAGTTCACTATGGTTTGTGAAATACCAAAATTAATAATTTACTGTATTAACACCAATAACACTACAGTCACCACCAATCCTGCAAGTCTTGGTATTCCTTTAGGTATTAATAGTATCAGTCAGCAAAGAGATGCACACAAACAGGTTAGGTTGATTTGGGCATGTGGAGAGGATGGATGACCAAAATTAGGTGACAGACAAGTCTGCATATGTGAAGGGAGTACCCAGAGGAGTAGACCTAGAAAGATGTGGGTTCAGGTTCTACAATCTGATTTCAAATTACATAATTTAACAAGCGAGTCAGCCCAGAATAGGGCTGCCTGGAATGCATCCTTAATGAAACGAAAACAGTAACACTTATGGATCACTCAGTCTTTCAAGTTCATGCATGTATTGTTTGTATGTAAGCAACATTAAAGTCGCTTCAAGCTAACCTGGCAGAAAATGGCAACACTGCCTTTTTATACAGTGATATAGCCAAGTGGTATGCTGTATGAACCGTTCTATGGATATTTTGTTTTAACAAGTAATATCTTCACAACCAGAACGTCCTGAACTTCCCAAATTGACTAATTCCTTGAATATGACGAGAGTGCAGTACAGTATAGTGATGTACCGTTAACTGGGGTGAATTCGGACATCGCCAAAAAAAAAAGTTAATTATATAATTATTAATTTATTAATAAACATAATAGACATTTCTTTTCACCAGGCTTTTCGTAATACGTTTGTATTAATTTTGTGTGTAAAGATCTTTAAATATATTTCGACAAGTCAATTAAAAAACAAAATAAGGTATATAATAATATTTTGTAATAATGGCAAACTTTCTTTGACAGAAATTATAATGATTAGATGCAGGAAAGTTATTAGTGCCAAGATGTACTATAATTTCATAATTAGTGTGAAAGTATAAAATAATTAATTGGCATCATCGTTTATATTATTCCCTTAATTAGGTATTAACCCTCCAGCTCCGGCTACGCATTACATAAATATTCCCCGAAATCCGGGGGTTTTGGCCGAAAAACGTCTATGCCTAGGCTACCGTATCTTTGTTATTCTGACTGCTTCCGCATTCCCGCACATCCCCAAGCGTAGATGTGTTTCGTACCTGTAGAATGGCGTTAAGTAGAGCTCTCTAAGTCAACTGGTTCAGTTGTGATGATGATTTAATGGGAGATAACTTTATGGCAAAAACAGACACTTTACACTACTTTTCGATACTTAACAATAACATACAGGCACACACGAACAAGCGACGCACTCCTTCTTGTGGCCGGAGATGCGGGGCGTCGGTCCAGCCGGCTGTTGTTTACATGCATCGGACGTACGCCTCGCACACCAAGCTTACAGGCTTTAAGCTCATGGGCATTCAAGAGACCTTCCGGGTAGCTAGGGTGTGTTTTTTATGGGCGTTCAAGAGCTCTTCCGGGTCTGGAGGGTTAAATGATTTATTTTTTAAATATCTGTAAAAATTGGGTGAATTCGTGGAGGATGAAAATTAATTAAATAAATAATATTATTTAAACTAATTTTAGTTACAAACTGTCAGATTTGAATATTGAGTGTAATTGGGTTTATATTGTCATTACATGGGGTATTTCTGAGTTATGTCACAATAATCCTTATTTTTACATTGTCAGGGTCATACTGGTACCCAGAGTATAGGTCAATAAATTCAGATATGTCCGAATTTGACCCAAAGGGGTCGTATCTTATGATATGGTATTTGTGGTCTTTACGTTTTCAGGGAGTGTGATAAGACCCTTTTAAAATGTTCAAAGATGTCCGAATTGACCCCTGAAAGGTCTGAATCTATACTGGGATCACTGGTTAGTCCTATGAATGTATTTTATAACCATGTCCGAATTCAGGCTAGGTGTCCGAAATTGCCCCAAATCCTGCCCGAATTTGGACACCTTTATTATACAGTATTTATAATATATACAGTATATGCAATACATACAAGTGCATAGATACAAGTTTAAAGACCATTTTGTCCACAGAGAATGTGGTTACAGTCTCACATCCTAAATGGCAGCTTTCCAGGCGGCCCTGTCAAGGGCTGCCTCTGTTGTCAAGTTCTTTATTTTGAGATCGGACCGGAGTACCCAAGCCCACGTCATTCTAGGTCCACCCCTACGCGCAGCTCCCCCCACGTTCACAGTCGAGCATTTCTTCACCCAGTTCTGATCATCCATTCTCTCCACATGTCCAAACCAACCAAGTCGGCTCGTACGCATCACTTTACCAACACTCCTAATGCTCAGACACCTTCTCAATTCCTCGCTTGATACCCTGTCCCTAAGATTAATCCCACACATCCATCTCACCATTCTCTTCTCATTCCGTTCCATTCTATTGACATCCTCCGCTTTAACCGGCCACGTCTCAGAGTCATAGGTCATCGCGCTCCTAACACACGAGGTATACACCTTCCCTTTAAGGTGGGGTGGGAGCCCTCTCATGGTCAGGCATGGCAACAGCTCTCTAAACTTTCCCCAGCCACTTCTGACTCTAAATAGCAATGGAACTAGCTTCAGCGCCACCTCCGGCGGAAACCGTATCGCCCAGGTAGCAGAATTTATTCACACATTCCAGCGTTACACTGTCGAAATCAACACTGACAGGCGGGTCATTTAATACAAGATCTCCCTTGCACACTGCACATTCAAAGTCTATTTTCTTGTCAAAGGTCCTCTAGCTCCACTATATCTCTTGTGTACCCAGTCACTACAGATGCAACATTGAATTGAATTACTTCCCACCCCCTTCCCATATACTGCGCATGGATAGTCGCCGCTTCTTTCCATAGTTCCACGCCCTACTCCACTAATCATGACCTTTGTTTTATCTATGTTAACACTTAGACCCTTATTTGCCATACCTTCCCTTCATCTTTTGAACTTCGCATCTGCTTCCTGCGCACTATCTGCGATAAGAACTAGATCATCTGCATATAACATCTCCCATGGGAGTCCTGTCCTAAATTCCCTTGACAGAGCCTCCAGGACTAAAACAAACAGTAATGGGCTCAGAACCGAACCTTGGTGAACTCTAACCTTCACTGGGAACTCTTCGCTCAGGCCCCCATTCACTTTAACTGCTGCCCGTGACCCCTCATACATTCTCATTATCACACGCATCAGCCACTCTTCTACTCAGAGTTTTCTCATAGCCCACTGCACTGCCTACCTGGGCACCCGGTCAAAGGCCTTCTCCAGATATACAAAAACTAGTTATAACTCCCTGTTTTTCTCTAAGTACCTCTCTTGCATTTGCCTAAGAGTGAAGATAGCATCAGTTGTGCCACGTCCCGGCATAAATCCAAACTGCATGTCGTTGATAGCAACACTATCCCTGATTATGCATTCAAAAACCCTTTCGCTGACTTTCATGACTTGATCGCGCATTTCCAAACCCCGATAATATCCCGTCTAAGGGGTCACCCTTGCCTTTGTATATATTTACTATAACACTTTTCTGCCATGCATCGGGAATTTTTTCCTCCTTTATGATAGCATTAATCAGCTCTGTGACCAATTTTACCCCAATATCTCCAGCTGCTTTTAGCATCTCAGTGACAATGCCGGAGCTCCCAGCGGCTTTTCCTGACTTCATTTTATCTATAGCACTTTTAACAGTGTCGTACCCTATCAAAGGCGGATGTATTTTAATTTCTTTAATGCTATGATTGTATACCCCAATGTACCAGCTACACATACAATACTTAAGATCTTAAATTGAGATTAAAACAAGACTACATTCTACGAAAATACGCAAAAATCGTCCGAATTCGCCCCAGTTGAAAGTACATTCTTTATGGTGGTTTGTGTTCTTTTATTTCATAATTATATTTTGCTAAATTGTGATTTCCACAGTGAATTTGATAAGTTTGTTTGTCTTTATATTGTGTCGTTCCTATTTTGGTTTGTATATTTTATTTTACATTATAATACATTGCCTTCTAAAATACCTCATCAACCACTTCCTGGTGGCGACCGTCACCCGACGGGCAGGTTTTTCCAGCTATAATGTAGCCTGGGAGAGAGGCCAGCTGTTCCAGGCAGCGCAGGAGGGCCTTGTCCGGAGCCCACAGAGTCTGGGCTCATACTGATGTGTGACAGAGTTCCCTCGCACATCTGCAGCGTCACACATAGCAAAAACAGCTCAAAATTGCTCATTTTTATCGATTTTGACTTCGTTTGCAAGATCGTTGCAAGACAACCAGACGTACAGAGATGATTCAGTTGTCATTTGAAAGCTCTATTACCGTACTTTCACGGATATATAATTGTATTACACTGCCTTTGCTTATGCATGAAAATGAGCAGGGAATGAAGGTAATTTCGGACAATTATGCCCACTCGAACGGGGTTAAATGAAGAAAAGGTTATAGAAGCTACTGATATCTTCAAAGTTGCAATACAGTACAAATAAAATTACCCGGTATATGAATAATGATGAATATAATTTCATATTTGTTTTAACCAACCCACCAATTAATTTACAAATAAACCTAACTAGTGAAATCAATGAGAGTAATTAATACATGTGGTACTCCAAGGACTTGAACCTAGGATACTCACACCGAAATTCCGCACACTATGCATTAGGCTATCAAGACAGTTACGCACAATTAAAGTTTATTAATTATTTTATTTAGCAGTTTTGTTCTATTATTTTCCGAAGGTTTGTACCATTGAAAAGACTTGTATTAAGAGATAGATCACTAGTGTTTTCTAAATTGTTGTAAGTCTCTTATTTTCCGGTATATCAAACTTATAATATAGCCTACTCTTTTAATCTGTGACAGCATCTATAATTATCAAGTTACATAACGGAATAGGCTACAATTATAAGTTGTGTATATAAAACAATTAAAAACTTACAATTTTGAAAATACCATCGTCTTCTGAACGTATGTATCTACTTAATGCAAGTGGGCGGGTGCCCAACCCCGAAAGGGGTTGAAATAGGGGAGCTATCCCTCCGCCAAAGGCGGCTTTCTAGGGCCTTTCCTAGCTGATGCTGAGAGGATTGGGTTCTAGTCATGTGGTGATGGGCTGGTCTATCAGAGTGAGAACTGAGCGATCTCTGCCATACCCATAGCTTACTCTGACTGTTCCTTTTACTTATATATTTTCTAGATCTCAAGTGACGGCGTCTCTTCCGTGGATTGACCTCCCAATCTACCAAGATTGGAAGCCAAAGCGTCACATTTTTCCTTTGCCCCTCAACTTTCTCTTCATAATTGCTGAGGGGCACAGGGCCCTGGGTGGGGCTTTGGTTTCCCGGGCGTTTCTGCACCCTCCTCGGCTCCCCGCCATGGAGTGGCTTCGGTCACCCAGGCTTTATTGTGGTAGGCAGGGAGGGTTCTGTGGGGACGCTCGGTTATGGCCTTGGCCTTGCTCGGGGCCTTGGGGCTGTTCGGCCAGGCAGCTTGGGGAACAACAACAACAACAACAACTTAATGCAAACCGGCTCCCCGGGCTGGGTGCCTGAGTATTACTTGTTAAAATATAATATCCATGAAACAGTCTATACAGCCAGCTCCAGGTCCATACAGAAAGGCAGTGTTACCAATTTCTGCCAGGTTAGCTTGAGGCGACTTTAATAATTTTATTTAGTTTAAACTTTAACTATAAATCATCATTTGCATAGGCTATCTGTAATAATACAAGAATGTTAGGGATGGCTAGGGTGATTCTGAAGACATGTGATGTAATTGTAGTAGTGACTGTTGTTGACGTTAGAATATTCAAGATACGATGAAAAATTACACTATGCCATTCAACCATCAAGAAGTAGCAGTGGCAATCTGGGAAGGAAGTAACAACAATGTTTCAAGACCATTGGCATCTCATAAAAAGTTAATATTTTCCAAGGTTCCAGAATAAGGGAACCAAAGCTCACTCATTAAATTTATGTAGGGATGATCATTTTGTGTAACTAGTTACCAATCTCACAATGGAAAAATGTATTCCCCATTCATGAACAAATTCTGGTATACCTGGTAGCAAGACAAAATGTAAAAATGAAAAAAACACATACAGTACCTCTGTTGTTTTGTTGAATAAGTAAACTAATAGGTTTTTATTTTCATCTAGCATTGAAAGTGTCCAGAGTTCTGCATATCAGATTGCCAAACTTATATTTTCAACATACTAAATTCCACTCAAATTAACTTTTAAGTAAATCAATCCAAACTTTCCAAGTATTTTATACAACCATTTATAACCATATATAAGTCCTTTTTAATCTGTTTCCAATAACTATGAAGTGTTTGTATAATTAATTAATACATCCACACCATTTAACGTAACTGACTAGACATCAACAATTGTTCCTTCATCTGATTTACTCTATTTTAAATGTCTTTACAATTTTTGATATATTTCTAACAATATTGTATTACAACACACCCAACATGCAATACCAAACATATATTTGTGTTTCTCGATATAGTAACACAACTGAGCTGCCCATTTACCATTAAAGGGAAACACTACAGTACAATACAAACGAACACTCTGAGATTCAACTTCTTGTTCCTGGCAGTCTTGAGCAACAGAAACTAAATATTATGATGTAAAACTTACAAAATAATGTACAGAACACAATCTTTTGTGATACTAACTCCAGTACGATAACAATATTTTCATATTATTCAGCGTTGTTTTATTAAACCATTTTCCATCACGTGGGTATAATCTTTCATAATGTGCATCCATCATAATCCAGATGATATATTTGTTCTTTTACTTTCAGAATGTATGTGTGTGTGTCTGTACAAGTGTACTGTGGGTGTTGCTTGTGTGCTTCCAGTGAACATTGTTTGAATACATTTGGTTAATGGAATTGGCTGACTTGTAAATTGAAGTAAACAAGCAACCTTGTACTCAGTGATCTAATTAGCATGCAGAATAAATAAATATAAACAAGCAAACTTGTACTCAGTGATCCAAATAGTATGCAGAATCAATAAAATTTAAAAATAAATAAATAAATACCTGTAAATAAAAGAAAAATTAGATTGATAAATTTAGTTACAAAAACCTGAATTTTTCAATAAGTGTAGTCTCACTTCGCTCGCTTCTATAGTAATCACGCTAGGGCAAGTTACTGTGAATGAAAATTAGCCGAAACACCCAGCAGTGCCATGCGCTTCCCTAAAATGTTTGCTGAAGTGAAAGAGTTAATACAGTTATTCTGTTTTCACTATTTGTAATATTTTCATGCATACATCAATACAATAGTAACGTTATAGATTTGTTAAGGAAGCATCAGACTTCTGTTGTAGTTACTACATATTATACTCGGTTTATCTTTACCTGTGAAAAAATTCCTCCCTTGCAGTTAATATCTTGATAATGGCAGCATTGGCAACTATAACCGGTATATACTTTGCATTATAATAGCAACTCCTTCATAACTGATAAAATACATTGCCATAAAGCTTTGCAACATATGAACAATCAAAATGAAGACGAGATACTTTCTCATTGGTTAAGAAAAAACAGTACTAAGAGAATTACCTTAATTTCCTAAGAGTCTGTTATTTGAGCAGTTTATATTTCTTCACAGTTGTCTAGTAGTCCTCTCTTGTCCTCACACCTGTTGGTCCCTCGGCTGCTGCCTCGATATGTCTTACCCTCCTTCTTAACACTGGTATAGCATGGCTGGGGAGTCCGAGATAACAGTATAAACAAACTATATATTGCAACACAAACCAATAATCTATATTGGTATATGGTAAAGCCCCTCTCTTTCAGACCCAAGGGATCCAGAAACTCACAGTTGTAGAACAACTGGTAGGCATCCAATACTAACTGTACCTCTCATGTAAAGTTCAAATACAATAAAGTAAAAGTCTGAAAGACTAAGGCATTTCACATTTTTAAAAATTGTGCACTTCCAGAAAGGATGTCCTCAAAATTACATTAGTCTGAATGAGAGGGCTTTACTTTATATCAACTAATGGACAATCCTTCCAGTTTCTGTATTCTATCTATTTATTTTCTATTTACTCAGGCCCATTCCCCATTTGTTCTATTTTTTTTCTCCCCGAGTCGGCCGCCCCCCAGTTTCTGTATTCACTCTTACTATTTCATTATGCATTAGCCTGTACATGTATATATTTTCTAAATTTACAAGCCAAGTTTCCTTGGAATACCTGTACTCTATTCTATTTATATACACAGTAACCAACTTCCCCTTTAAGTGAAAGGAAAACCGTTAATTAATTAAAGTTAGAATATCTCTTAATTTTATCCATATACTGTACAGTACTTCTAATTCTCTCGCCCCACTACACCTATTATGCACCAAGCCATGACATATAGAACACTAAAGTCAATTATATTCAACCCATTTTTGAAGACCTTGTAGACACCAGCTGTTCAAGTAAGTACTCATGGGAGAACTTTAGTTGGCATAAAAGAATGACTAGACGTCCTGCTTTACCATCTGGCCTACATTATTGACTTTTCCTTCTGAGCCCGTTACATTAAATGTAATTCCAACTTGCCCATAAGATACACACACTCTAGCTTTCTTGTAATAAATCACAGGTGCTACAAACTACATTATTCTTATTCTTTTTTTATTTTTATTTCTTTATTTTTTTATTTATTTTTTGTATTTTGTTTTTGTTTTATGGGGATACCAGAATACCACTTTGGTAGTGCAGCCAGGCTCTGTAGCTGTAGACCAGTGGTTCCCCTTTTCTAAACACACCTGTGCCTGGCATACTGAAAACCAGGGCCCCTTCAGGGGTAATCTATCTGTCTATATACTCAGGCACATACCCCATAGCTGGGGGTGGCCGACTCGAGACAGAGCCCGAACAGGGACAACACAACAAAAAAAATCACAAAAACTAAACACAAACTCACACACATCTAGGTTACCCAGGAGAAGACCCGGAGACTCAGGCCCATTTGGGGCCCCCAGCAAAATTCCCAGGTCCCATACCTTCCAGAGAGGTTTCAAACTCAGCAGGCAAACAAGCAGCGAAGCTTTACCACCACAAGCCCGCCCACCACGCATCCAGGCGTACCCTTAATTTATACCGGCTACCCAGGCCAGGCGCCTGACGGACTATTATCTACTCCATCTGGCACCCGACCCCCTCTCCCAAACGACTGCGTTTTCACTCATCTATTCACTAGCATTCTCCATTCATTCCTATTTATTACCACTTCTCTTGCCTGATCTATAGTCATTCCTCTATCTTCCAACGCTTGTACTACACATTTTCTCCATCTCAATGGAGGTTTCCTACCCCTCTACCTTCCCTTGTATCTGACACCCATATTCTCTTTGTAAGCCATTCATCTTTCATTCACTCAACATGCCCATACCAGTACAGCACCCTTCTATCCACTCTGGCCAAAAAATATTCCTGCTGACCCACTATCCTACGTATCTCTTCATTCCTCAATCTGTCTCTACGAGTCACTCCACACATACTCCTCAAGCAGCTTATCTCTATCACATCCAGCTTTCTTCTCTCGTTTGCTTTCAGAGCCCATGTCTCAGCCCCATACATCACTGTTGGTACAACTATCCCTTGATGCATTGCACTTCTAGCTTTCATTCCAAGATTTCTCACCTTCCACATACTTCCCATTGCTCCGAAAACTTTCCTTCCTTCACATACTCTGTTTTACCTCCGTTTCCATACCACCGTTCCTGCTTATCATTCCTCCTAGATATTTAAAACACTCCACTTGTTCTAGTATTCACCGTCCAGCCGCACATCTAGATTCACCCTACGAGCACCTCTATTACACACTATCACTTTATTATTATTGGAGAGCCGGCAGCCATCCACAGACCTGTTCCTCATGCCCCTCCCATTCCCAGTGAAAATCCTCACCAACACCCCCCACACCTCTCCTTTCCAACCTACAACGCCAATCAGATAACCTTTACATCCTTAACGACATCCATCAACATACCCATATTTCCCACAAAACCCTCTTCCTCCTATCATCTCCAGATATCACTTTTTGCTCCCCAGAACTCGCCCCCACAACATCCTGGAGGGTGGCCAAAGCCTTAGGTTCTGACCACCTCCCGATCATTATCACCACCAAAACCACACTCACCCCAGCTGGCCACAGATACACATACTGGGAGGTTTGACGTACCTCCCAACCTACCAAATAGGAAAACCTACTATTTGGTAGTAGTCTTGGAAAATCCAACGTCAAGGCTATTAACCTAATTGCAATGACGACTTGTCTATTTTGACTGCTATGTCGTCATTCCAACCGCGGTTAAAAAGAAAACGTCTAGAGTCTACTCCTTATCTTGCTCTAGGAGACGTTGTACATTAACCAAAACTACCACCGAAGGTGAAAAAAGCATAGAAGAGAAGAAAAAGGGGTTTACCTTAGTTACCGCTTAAGGCCCATCCCGTGTTCCGTCATGTGCAGATCCCTGTCGAACGTGCGCATGAGCGACCCTCTCTTGTCATCACATCTCACGTCAGCAGAAGAACGCGGATGGGCAGGGGTCCGGCGTGAGGGAGGGTATTATGTACGTTGGATTTTCCAAGACTACTACCAAATAGTAGGTTTTCCTATTTGGTAGGTTGGGAGGTACGTCAAACCTCCCAATTTGTTAGTAGTCTTGGCAAATCCAACGTCAAGGCTGCATAACAAATAGGAGGAGGACATCCAAGCCCAACCTACCAAAAAAACCAATGCATAAAACAAAATTACGAATGACAAAGACACAATTTAAACGAGAGTTTAATAAAAGAGTGAAAAACTGAGGAGTAGCTAAAAAGAACAGTTTTAACACATGCCCGTCATTCATAGTAATGCAAAAACATAGACTTGTCTGAAACCAAAAAGGTACTGTACCCAAAATCCCTTTTCTTCAAAAACCAACAAAAAACACTGAACACAAGAACAAAACACAATTTTCAATGTGGCAAAAACACTTACGTACTGGAACAATACGTAATCCCAAACTTGCAATCCAGTGTTGCAAACCCATACCCCCCCCCCCCCCCCCTCCCCCTTTGTCAAAAAAAACAAAGGAAAAGAACGAGGGACAAGGGGGGAAGACCAGGGATCTTCGCCAGAGCACCAGGAAACACGACCCCCGAGAGCAATCACCGGCCGAGGGGGTCGAACACTGGACACGGAGAGGTAGGAGGAGATGAAGGAATTGATAGAAGACCACAAAACCGCTGAGGCGAAGGCAGGGAAGGATCGACGGGGCAGGAACCGGAAGGAGGCAGCAAAGGATCTGACATCGCGAGCAGAACCCCTACAAACAGGGTGACGGGCACGAACGGTCCGACAAACGTGGCGGCCCAGCTGCACCTGCTAGAGCCTCCCACCTGTCCGAGGAGACACCCACACAGCAGTACCCGAAGGCGGCGCCACAGACGCAACAGAGGAGTGCAAGGCTGACACCGGGCACAACACATGGCGAGGATGCCCACGCCGTAAAGCCTGGACGGCGAAAGGCTGGAAAACGGGGGCCTCCCTCCCATGCGTGGTAACAAAAGGTGGGGAGGAGGCGAACGAGACGCCATGCAAGGACTGGGAGAATCGCACGCAGTCCCGGGGCCGTGACAATGCCGCTAGTGCAGACACCCGATCCCCAGTGGCCAGAGCGACAAGGAAGAGTGGACGCCCGAGCAACGGAACCGGCGTAGCGGCCCTTGTATACGTGGGGGAAGCCAGAAGGACCAGAGCCCGCCCCAGATCCCACAGCGGAGGGACCTGGCGCGGAGGCGGTCGATCCCGGAAGGCAGCCGTCAGGAAGGAATCCAGCACCTGTGGCGGAACGACCAGCCCAGCGACGGACCCAAAGAACCCCCTGGACGGCAGACAAGTGGGTACGTATAGCGTCGACTGGAAAGCGACGTGTACGGAAGAGGTGAAACAAGGAACGTAGGACGAGGGAAGGAGAGCCAACTGGCAGGCGAGTGGCCTGTAGCCACCTAGTAAAAGACCTCTAGCGTGACCCGTAAGTCCCCCAAGGAGAAGACGGCCAGGAACGCTGCAGGAAGTCAGTCAGGGCCCGGCCGGGGACCGGGAGCCACCGTGCCTCATGAACAAGCACGATGCGAAGGCCAAAGAGGTCCGCAGGACCCCAACCTAGCCCAAGTGGAAGCCGGAGACAGGGAGAGGGACCGGACTCGGGCACCACCGCGGCAACCGGGCGGACCAAGTCCGTGCCGGCCACAGAGGCGCGAGGAGCCAGACGCAGCCGTGGTACAGCCGCAGCTTCGTGAGGACTGGGCACATCAACAGCGCGTCTGGTGGCGGAAAGATGGATATCGACCGCCACCTGTACCACGTGACCATGAAAGCGTCCGGACCCGCCCCCCGGAGCGCGAGGCCGGAGGGAGAGGTCCAGAGGCAACTGGCGCGGCACCCCCGATGCGAACAAGGCGACCTCCGGAACACCTCAGGAAGCCGCGAGGTCGGCGAACACAGTCCGTTTCATCGCCCATTCTACAAGAACGCCCTGCCCTCTCGACAGGGCGGCCGCCCAAAGGGTGGCAGGCCCGGGCAGGGAGGAGGCATGCAAGGAGAAGGGGTGTCGGTCCGCGAGGAAGAACAACTCCACCGAGACCCCCAATAGAGTCAACGACCTGGAGGACCCCCGCATAAGGAAACAGGGGACAGCTTGTCTTGTCCAACACGAAGGCCACCGACTTACCCCGAAGGGCCAGCGCGTGGTCCCGCAGGAAGAACAAAGGAACCAACAATCCGAGGGCATAGACGGGTAAGAGGAGGGAGACCCACCCATCTGCCGGGAAGTGGACGTCCCAGGTTCGATTGGGAACCTCACCCAACCTCGCTCGACGTAGCTGTGGTTACCCAGACCGTCGGCGGGGGGGGGGCGGTCCAGGGCACAGCCGCAGAGAGCGAGCCCCGAGCAACCCAGCGACCGAAGCGTCGGCGAACGGTACGCGGGAGCGGCAGGAGCCGATCCATAGGGGCAACGGAAACACCGCGGTGCCCATGAGGAGGAGGCGGCGTAGCCAGAGGCTCCCTAAGGGAAGGGGCAGAGCGGCCCAATGCAGCGAACCCACGAACGAGTCCCAGAGCCACCCCGGGAGGGAGACCGAGTGCAACACGGCGAGGACCGTCCACCGAAGGTGCACCGCGGCCGGCAGACCCCGGGTCACCGTAGCGCCGGACAAAACCCATGCGAGACCGACCCATGGCACGACACGCGACGGGGTCAAGCGTGACTTGGGAACATCGAAGGGGAACCCTAACCGTGCGATGTTGCGAACGACTGTGAGGGCGTCGCCAATGCACAGGCCTAGGGCGTCGGAAACTACCAACCAAACGGCCAAGGAAAACAGGAGCCGGAGCCCGCCCCTGAGGAGAGGACCCAGAGCCTGCCCCACCAGTGCGGAGAAGATCTGCGGGGCGATGTGGAGACCGAAGGGAAGGCCGTCGAACAGGAACACACGATCGGAAGTCCGAACGGCCAAGAATCGCTGGAAGCGAGGATGGAGAGGAACGAGCCAAGACACAACCTGGAGGGCCAGCGACACTACCCACGACAGAGGGCACAGGGCCAGGCGTACCAGGGGTACCGGCAGCATCCGAAACCGTGTGTGCACGATGTGCCCGTTGAGGGCCGACAGATCCACCACCGGTCGCATCGCGTCGCAGGTCGGCGACGGAACCAAAAAGACACGGGAGAGGAAAAGCGGGTGACCGGCGGTCAACTCCCTCGACGCTACCCAGCTCGGGCATGGAAGTGAACACGTGGGCCACCTCTGAAGAGATGGGCCGTTGTCGGGGACAAGAGCGGAGTGGGGGTCTGGACGTCCACCTCCAGGTGAGACCCCTCCGCGCAACCCGCCGCCCCCAACGTCCCTCGCGGCTACCGAGGGGCGCAAGGGCGAAAACAACCCGAGGGAGCACCCGAGAGGAGGGGAGCGACCCGGTACGCCCAGGCGAGAAGGAGAACAAGGAGGCCGACCCAGAGAACTACACATTGTGTTGACGTGGAGGTACCCCCGGTACGGGCCGTGCGGGCATAAGCGCCACGTTGACCTCCTCTACCCCCGCCCCCCCCAACCTCGTCGAAAAGGGCGGGCCACCCCAACCCCAGGCCGGCGCGGGGCTGCAGCCTTCTAAGGGCGGCTGGAAGTGGAAGGCCGGCCAGCCCCGACACAGAGGGGATGAAAGGGGCAAGAACAGAAGTGCGAGGCGGAACCGATGCACTGGCCAGCAACGTCCCAGTCCTGCGCCCGTGCAAGGCGGCAGCACTTGCAGCAATACCCCGAAGAGGACCGGCAGAAGGACGGGACTGAGAAGACCCCGCGCGCGGCACAGCGCGTCGGTGCGTGACGTAAGCAGGGTCCGTAACGACACAGCGCGGCGTCGTGTGGCGGAAGCAGGGGCCGCCGACAGAGAAGCGTAGCATTCCCAAGCATCCTGCGTAAAAAAAAAAACGACGTATATAGCGCAGAGTACAACAAACCCTGACGAATAACCAAGGGGGCCGGCCGGCAGAACGAAGACCGTACCGTCGTGCGGTGCCGAGTTGCCGCGCACAAAACCGCCTTCAGCTCGGGAACCAAAGACACCACGAGCCGAAGGTGGACCCGCTGAACGCGGTCCAAACCCTCGCGAAGATCGCCTGGCGCAGACGCCTCGAAAAGCCGCAGGTGGTGAACAGACGTCTGGAAGGAACCTAAAGACAAGACAATAAGTCCGTCACCCTCTGTCGCAAGGGAAAAACCTTGGCGACAGATGGCTGATCCGGGGGAGAGAAGAACGGGGTAGCAATAGAACAAAGTTCAAGAACGGGCGCGCTCATCCAGGACCAGAACGCGCCGTCCAACCCGCCGACAGACACAAGAGGAGGCAAAATCAGGGACGACTCCGGGGAGGGACGGAAGGAGAGCCGTCGACGGATCGGTGTGTGAAGTCGAAGGCCTCAGCAAACCAGGCCTCCAATGGGAGAGGGTGACCGAGCATGATGGCTAAGCCAGGCGTACCGGCGTCGCACAAACCTGTCCCATAGGAGGACAGACCCGTCAACACAGCCAGGGACTGAACAGCCGGAAGGATGTCAGGGCGGCTGAAGTCTGACCAGAGCGTAGGCCTGCAGAAGGGAGGGGGACCGTAGCAGGGGTAGGTAGGGTGAGGCGCGGAGGGTGAGTCACCGCCAAGAAGGGCGAGAAGAGGGAGTCTTCCATCGACACCAAGCGCCCGTCGAAGCGTGACACAACCCAGCCCTGCATAGCCGACAATCGATCCGAGAGAGGCTACCCCCCCCCCCCCCCCCCAGATTGGGCGGCCCGCAGGGGCGAGCGTGAGCGAGACCCACGACACGAACCAGCAGCGTCGCGGCCCAAGGAAGGCGAGCGACGATGGTTGTGTCGCCATTGAGGGACGCTTCCCCGATCACGAACGGCCGAGGGGGAAACAGCACCATTCCCCTCTTCCAGCGACACATCAGCTCCTGAGAAAGGGGACCCCAAAACCTCGCGAAACCCCACCGAGGCAAGAGGAGGGGTACCCCCCTGGCGAGACGGTAAGTGAAGGTCAGGAAGAGAAGAATGAGGAGGAGCAGCACGACGGGAGTGGGAAGGCTGGCCGGGTGAAATGAGGCCAGGAGCCGCGGGGGGAAACAGAGCAAGGATCCCCGGGGCTTAGATAACAGGGCGGCCCGACACCGAGGCGGAGGAGGGAGGGACCACCACCGTGGGACGAGACCGTGAAGGAAGAATAGGCACTGAAGCAGGTGAAGTAGGAGAAGCAACGACATCCAGGCGGACCCTCCTGGACAGTGTAGGAGGAGGGAGCAGAGGGCCAGCTACAGCATGAACAACCGCGCGCGGAGAGGACAACGTAAGAGGAAGTCGTCTGGGCTGGGGAAGCGGGCGGAAGGGAGTAGAGCCCCTATCCGTAGAGGCCAGGGCGGGCGCACAGGGGCAGAGCCGCTAACCCCGGCCTCAGGGCGAGAACCATGACGAGGGCGATGGGCGTCGTCAAGGCGATCAGGAGGACGACGAGGCGAGCGAGAGCGTGGACGGAGGCGGGGAACCCCCCGACGATGGGACGACCGGCTGCGGGACCCAGGGGAGAGGGCCCGAGCAGGGAGAGGGCCAGGTGAACGGCCTTCAGTCGGGTCAGGGATACCCAGGGCGACGCGGATCCGGTCGGCAACAAAGGCCGGGGAACGGTGGCCCACAGTCCTAATGTGGCGGGAGACCATCGTCCACACCGACGGAAGGGAAGCAGAGGCCACAGCCGCCGCCGAGGAACCAGGGCCATGGAGCAGCACAACCACCAGGGCCAGACACGTGCCACACAGAGCAGGGAGGTAGGCCGTAGAGGACACACAGAGCGAGTGGCGCAAGCAGGACTTGTGCCTCTCCAAGCACGGGGAGCGACAACCAAGGCGAAAGCAAGGCAGCCTACCTGCACTAGAAGAACACACACCATAATCAGCACGTCGAAGGAGTAAGTGGAGAGAATGTCCAAGAAGAACCAGGGAAGGAGCATGGGGAAACAGGAACACACATGCAAACAGGTATCCGTACTCACCCTAAACTGGGACCACAGAGGTAGGTGAGGAGGGCGGCCGAGGCGGAAGAGCACTAGCAGAACCTGCAAAGATGGAGAAAGTGTTAACCACCACTCAACATCTTACATGCAGGGCCTATAACACCAGTAAAGTGCATACACCAATATAGTATCAGGCAACAAGATGACATAAAAAAAAAAAAATCAATAGTGAAAGCCAACTATTACCGCAAATTTGCGGGCCAATGGAGGCATAACCGTACCGACACCACCCTCCCGCAATTTTGCGGGACCCCCCAACGATCTCCGCAAATTTGCGGGGAGCCGAAATGTCCCAGAGGACCGAATCAAGCCCCCGCAAATTTGCGGGATCGGCCGAGATGGTCCGGCGCCGAAAAGCGAGAGGAGCGTCTAGGGAATACCAAAAGAGGCCCAGAAAAAAGCGTCATCTCCTTATGAACTCCAAACGACGATGGCCATCAAGCTGAGCAGTGTCTTCCTTGATAATATCCTGACTCAACCGGTCAAGGGAGAGGCAAGGAAGACACACCAGGGGAGAGGAGGCACATCCCCCAGGAACCACCCAACCCACAGAGATAGAGCAAAGCCCATGAGGAGAAGTGGCAGGAAGGGTGGTTTGGCACAAACAGGGGCCCCCGTAGGGTACCCCAGGATTGGGCAAAAGGGTATGAAAGGATGGAGGAGAAAACAGTAGGGGAACACAAAAACCAGTAAATGAAACCGGCGAGAAAAAGGGTGGCCTAGCCATGAGGAGAGAATGTGTCAGGGGCGAAAAACCCTGTGGTGTGAGGGAGGGGCCCCCGTGGGGTACCCCTGGATATCACGAACCACCAAGCGCCCAGGCCCTTGAGACACAGTGAAGGCTCGAAAGGGGGGACTCGGGAATAACGCTAATAATGCGGCCGACACAAACCCGACAAACAGCACCGCCACCACGAAATCTCAGATTGTGAACCAACTGTACACCTAGGCTATGAAAATATGAAAACTCATAGGGGCATAGCAATTCCTGAATGAGAAACAAGCTAGGCTAAAATAAGCTAAAAGCTAAACTATGCCCAGACTAACAGGAAAAAAGAATATGAAAAGAGAAAGGAATGAAAAACACACGAGGAACGCCAGGCGCCCCCGTACCTTCGGTAGCTATTTCCACACGCGTCTCCATTAAACACACTGAGGAGCCCATTTACGTGTGCCCTAGATCACGTAACATCTGTCTAACAAAAAGAAGGCCAGATAAGCCGAAACGAACCTAAACAGGGTGAATTAAAGGAGCACAACAAAAGCGACTGCATTCAATGGAGCGCGTGAAAAAATGATGACAAGAGAGGGTCGCTCATGCGCACGTTCGACAGGGATCTGCACATGACGGAACACGGGATGGGCCTTAAGCGGTAACTAAGGTAAACCCCTTTTTCTTCTCTTCTATGCTTTTTTCACCTTCGGTGGTAGTTTTGGTTAATGTACAACGTCTCCTAGAGCAAGATAAGGAGTAGACTCTAGACGTTTTCTTTTTAACCGCGGTTGGAATGACGACATAGCAGTCAAAATAGACAAGTCGTCATTGCAATTAGGTTAATAGCCTTGACGTTGGATTTGCCAAGACTACTAACAAATATGAACTATAAAAGAGCCAACTGGGAAGCTTTCACAAATGAAACGGAACAACACCTTGAAACCCTAAACAGCACATCCACCACTAACATCAACAATACTGTTCACACTTTCAACACAATTATCCTAAGCGCAGACCAGAAACACATTCCAAGAGGTAACAGAAAAAGACAACCCCAACTTCACACTAGAAA
The DNA here is from genome assembly GCA_032716605.1 of Paralithodes platypus. Classification (NCBI taxonomy): domain Eukaryota; kingdom Metazoa; phylum Arthropoda; class Malacostraca; order Decapoda; family Lithodidae; genus Paralithodes; species Paralithodes platypus. The sequence goes on from CM064487.1 coordinate 97,989,524, forward strand.
TTCAAAACTCATCAGACAACGCGACACACTAAAACACTCCCCAGCTCCCCACACACAAGACAACGCACAACAAATCCAAGCACTCAGCACACAGATTAAAAAAAAAATACTAGAACAACGAAAACTAAATTGGAAAAATTACCTCCAGGCACTTGATCACAAAACAAGACCACAATTTGTTTTATAAAACATTAAACGGCATTACGTACACTTTCCAACAGCAACACAACACAATCAAATGCTGTTGCAATCACAACAACAGACTCTATACCATCATACAAACAACAAGCAAACACTCTCATTAATCACTTCTCTCATGTCAGCCACCTGAACCCCTATCATGACGATTGACGTGTCATCCGACGTAAGAGACAATACCCCACAGACCCTGACTATGCACCTTTTACCTACAACCAGACAAGGCATATCATCAAGAATCTTAAGCACTCACCCGCCTGTGGTCCAGACAACATAAGTAACATACACCTCAGACACCTAGGACCACAATGCATACAAGCACTCACCAACATATCAAACATCTGGAAGTATGGTGTCATCATTATATTCCCCAAACCCAACACTACCCTCCTCACACCGCCCCAACACACTTCTTTGCACCCCCTCCAAAGTCTCAGAATGCCTCGTACTACAACTGACCACACACGCTCTACCCCTAGCTCCAACACAACATGCCTTTACGCCACTACACTCCATAAACACTCATCTTACAGACCTTACACAAAGAGTTTTTGACGGTATCAACTCTGCTAAACCACCACACAGATCACTACTTGCTACACTAGACATTAGTAAAGCCTTTAGATGCCATCCCCCGCTACAACCCATCAAACAAAATCTACAACACAAACATGCACAATACAAAAAGGTGGCTGGTCAGCTACCTAGCAGGCAGATATGCACATTTATCATTTGCCGGTCAGTCATCTAACATCAGAAACTTCTCAAACCGAGTCCCACAAGGATCCGCCTTGTTACCCGCACTCTTCAATCTATACATGCATGATATACGCACACCCCACGTACCCCAAATAAATATAGCTTCCTACACAGACGACATAACACTCACATGTACACAGCAACACATCTCCTTCAACCCTATCTCAACATACTACACGACTGGTGCACTACAAACAGACTCAAATTACCCCCCGCCAAATCCACTGCAATCCTCCTCACAAGCTGGACAGCCGACTACAGAAATGCCCCACTCCTCACCATAAACAACGCCCCCTTAACACACACACAAACCCAAATTCCTAGGAGTAACATATGATACTCTAATGACATTCAAACAACATATCACAAACATCAAAAATAAACTGACACCCAGACTTTACACCCTCAGGTCACTTGCCCACACAAAATTTGGACACAACAAAGAAACTACCACCACAGTATACAAACAATACATAAGATCAGTGATGGAATATGCATGCCCTGCCTGGGTTTCTAACCTAGCTGAAACACATCACAAAACCTTACAGACCATTCAAAATAAAACCCTAAAAATCATCACAGGCTGCACAGTGATGGGCTGGTCTATCAGAGTGAGAACTGAGCGATCTCTGCCATACCCATAGCTTACTCTGACTGTTCCTTTTACTTATATATTTTCTAGATCTCAAGTGACGGCATCTCTTCCGTGGATTGACCTCCCAATCTACCAAGATTGGAAGCCAAAGCGTCACATTTTTCCTTTGCCCCTCAACTTTCTCTTCATAATTGCTGAGGGGCACAGGGCCCTGGTTGGGTCTTTGGTTTCCCGGGCGTTTCCACACCCTCCTCAGCTCCCCGCCATGGAGTGGCTTCGGTCACCCAGGCTTTATTGTGGTCGGCAGGGAGGGTTCTTTGGGGGCGCTCGGTTATGGCCTTGGCCTTGCTCGGGGCCTTGGGGCTGTTTGGCCAGGCAGCTTGGGGAACAACAACAACAACAGATCACCCTACATCAAGAAACCGAAGTCCTCTAAGTCAAAAGACCACCTAGACATGAGAGGCACTCAATTCCTGGCTGCAGCCTCCACAAACCAACACCATCTACTACACTACATGGCAGCACACTCAGTCACCAAGGAACATCAAAACAACACCCAGCATACACGATATCACACACAAATACTGTCATTTCTCCCTCCCTGCTCACCCCAAACCAGCTTCCAGAATCACATTCATACTCATATCTCTCGCCGTTCCATCCAATCACTCAAAGACAACACGCAGCTGCATGCACGACCTCCCGAAATCAATCCTAAGTCCTCTCTTCCTCGCGAGGACAGAGTCCACCTGGCCAGACTGAGATGCGGGCACCATCCAGCTCTTCTAAGCTATCAGAAGAGATTGGATGACTGTCGGTGACGCCTGTCCAGGATGTAACTTAGCACCCCATACTATTAAACATATCATAGAAGACTGCATTCTACACAATCACTTACGCCAACAACATAATCTATACTCCTTGAGAGCCCTGTGGGAAAGCCCGATCGCAGCCACGGCCTTCCTAAGGGACTCGGGGTTGTTTGGCCAGGGAGCCTAGGGAACGACAACAACAATAACTTTCATTGACGTTCACCCTCGGCTTCCTCCTCCCACAAACCACACCAAACGCATTGACTACTCGCTGCAGTTTCTCCTCAGAATCCGCCACCAACGCTGTCATCAGCAAACGGCAACTGTTTCAACTTCCAATCTCTACTATTCTTTCCTACTAAACCCAATCCTCTACCCATAGTTCTCATTTTCACAACACCATCCATATATACATTAAATAGCCCCGGTGACATTACACAACCCTGTCACAGACCTACATTCACAGCAAACCATACACTCAACTCATTATTTCTCTTCATAAATACTCTTGACTGCTCTTAACAAATTACCTCCAATTTCATAAATCCTTAGCACCTTCCACAAAGCTTCTCGATCCACATGATCATACGCTTTTTCCAAATCCATAAAAGCCCAAAATATCTCCTTATGCTTCTCTAAATACTTCTTGCATAGCTGTCTTACTGCAAAAATCTGATCCACACACCCTCAGGGGTAATGAAAATAGCAAAACAGTGGAAGTACTGTTCAGTGAGGGACTGCTCTGAGTCTGCTCTTTCAGTTCTAATGGTCCTAATCCACATAGTGGCTATGGCACTGCAGTGGGAACTGGGGGCATATCTGAGAGACTGGAGGCAGATTCTGCCATGTCAATCTCTTTTGGTGAGACTTCAATGGAAGCAAGGGATCAGACTCACGTACAGGGTGACGTAGAATTCGGTTACCTACAGTACTGTATATGCTAAAAGCCGCCGCACCTGCCTGACAGAATTGGTAATGCTGTCTTTCTATACCTTTGTATAGCCAAACAGTAAGCTGTGTGGACTGTCCTATGAATATTTTGGTTTGTCAAACAATATCTTCACAACCAATTTGTTAGTAGTCTTGGCAAATCCAACGTTAAGGCTATTAACCTAATTGCAATGACGACTCTATTTTGACTGCCATGACGACTTGTCTATTTTGACTGCTATGTCGTCATCCCAACCGCGGTTAAAAAAGAAAACGTCTAGAGTCTACTCCTGCTCTAGGAGACGTTGTACATTAACCAAAACTACCACCGAAGGAGAAAAACGCAGTTACATCTGACAGCCCATACCGTCTTCTGTCCATGTTGACACCTGGTTGAACCTGAGTGCATGCGCCACTTTCCAAGTATCATTTTCACCCGCGCCATCATATGATTCAGACGTCTCTGCTTGTGTTCTTCCATCCACCCTGTCACCGTAATTTTTCGGCTTCTTTAGCTTTTTTTTTATGTTAGACAGATGCTAATGAAATGGGCTCCAGGATGTTTAGAATGTATCATATGGAGGTCGCGTGTGGAAATAGTCTACCGAAGGTTCGGGGGCCGCCTGGCGTCCTCCGTGTTTGTTATTAATTCTCTTTCGCTTTTCATATTGTCTTTTCCGTTAGCTGGGCATAGTTTTAGCTTATTTATAGCCTAGCTTGTTTCTCATTCAGGTTTGGCTATGCCCAATTGAGTTTTCATATTTTCATAGCCTAGGTGTTTACGTTTGGGTAAAATTCAGAAATGTGTCTGTGTCGGTCATTTCTCACCTGTGTTCTTTCCCGAGTCCCGCCCTTTCTATCCTCAAGAGTGGGTCAGGGCCTGGACGTAGTGGGGTTTTACTCCCCAGGGTTTTTTCGCTTCCGACACTCACTTCAAATAGGCTATGTGCCCCCCTTTTTTTTTTTCTCCCCAGGTCACTTTCTGGCATGTTTTTACCCGTTTACGTTTCACCTCCATCTTTCGCCCACCTTGAACTCGTGCCCTTTCGTCACTGCTGGTCGATGTGCTGTTGCTGTCATCTTCACCCTCGCCCCGCTTTGGCTGGTTAGGCGAGTGGGGGGCGGCGCTCCCTACCTTATCGTAGTGGTCTACCTTGCGCCCTCCCACCCCACATCTTCATTGCCGAGTTCAAGGGCACATTTTCGTTGGGCAATCATCCTCTTTCTTGTACTTTCGGGGGTCCCCAAGTGTGCTAACCCCCTACCTGCCTCGGTCTCTTCCCTGGGCTATGCTCGTTCTATCGTGGGTAGGGTGGATCCTGGGGGATTTTCCTCGCCTCCCCTGGTGTGTCTTCCCTGCTGCCCACCAGCCTAGGCCTGGTTTGGTTGGGTGTTTGTTCTAGGATGACACTGTCAAGCTTGTGGGCCCCCATGCACAGCTTTAGAGGAGCCTGCATTTGCTGGCTTGTTTTTACCCTTTCCATTTCACCTCCATCTTTTGCCCACCTTGAACTCGTGCCCTTTCATGCTGTTGGTGAGATGTAGCTGTTCTTCTAGAATCTAGAGGCTAGCCTGTACCACGTAGCACACTGGAGTGGGTTAGGCTAATGGGGGGCGGCGCTCCCTGCTGTGTCGTCATATTTTCCCCAGCTGGAGCCCCCCCCCCCTCATCGCCAATTTTTAGGGCGCGATTTCGGTGGGCAATCATCCTCTTTCATGCACTTTTCAGGGGTACCCCTGTTTGTGCAAGCACCCTACCTGCTACTGTCTCTTACTGGGCTATGCTCGATCTCTGTGGGTTGGGTGGTTCCTGGGGGATGTGCCTCCTCTTCCCTGGTGTGTCTTCCTTGCCACCCCCTCCCTTGACCAGTTGAGTTGGGTCCTATTCAAGGAAGTCATTGCTCAGCTTGACGGCCGACACAAGCTTGGAGATCATGCTCAGCTTGATGGCCCTTACACAAGCTTGGAGATCATAAGGAGATGCTGGGAGTCCTGGGGGATGTGCCTCCTCTCCCCTGGTGTGTCTTCCTTTCCACCCCCTCCCTTGCCAGGTTGAGCTGGGTACTGTTCAAGGAAGACACTGCTCAGCTTGAAGGCCAACACACAAGCTTGGAGATCTTGCTCAGCTTGTTGGCCCTCACACAAGCTTGGAGTTTATAAGGGATGCCCACAACCTTGCGGCCTGTTTCCCTTTGTGTGTCTTCCTTGCTGCCCCCTCCCTTGCCAGGTTGAGATGGGTGATGTTCTTGGAAAACACTGCTCAGTTTGTAGGCCCTCACACTAGCTTGTAGTTCATAGATGCCCGCACTGATGCGGGTCTCGTATAGCGCGAATTCGCATTTGTGCGGACTGCGGATTCGCGGTCCCGCTCATTTGCGGGTTGTGGTGTCACATAGGACACCACAATAGGCCCGCAATTTTGCGGAGGTGGTTAGTTTTTACTGCTAACCAATGTTGTCTTTGTCTTCACTGTCTGGGATTTTACAATGACATGGATGGTGTATAGCTGGTGTTTTACACACACCTTCTACCTCTGGTGTGTCTTCCTTGCTGCCCCCTCCCTTGACAGTTTGGGTTGGGTGTTGCTCTTGGAAGACACTGCTCAGCTTGTAGGCCCTCATGCATGCTTAGAGTTCATAGGAGATGCCCACAACCTTGCGGCCTGTTTCGGTCCACGGTCTGCTGTGGTTCCATGTTCGCTGTGCATCTGGAACCGCTGTACTCTGAGCTCTGTCTACTACAGGGTTGTTTGCTCCGTACCGCCTGTGGGTGCCACACGCCTCCCTGTTTCCGGCACGCACCGTCGTTACGTGTCACGGTCGGAGTACTGTACGCAGTCCGCTCGCTCGGCCGGTCAGCCCTCTCCCTCTGGTCGTGCTTCGTCGGGCTGGATTCCCCTGGCCGGGTGGTGGCGTGCCACACCCTTTCCGTCAGAAAGGGGGGGGGGGGGGGGAGGTAGTGGTTGCTCATGGCACTCCGAGCCGTTTCGGAGGGGCTTCCACGTCTCAACACGTGAAGGCTCTCCAGGTCGGTCTCCTTCTCGCCTCTCAGACAGGGTTGCTTACCTTGTCACGGGAGTCCCCACTGAATTTTTCTCCCTTGTGCCCATCACTGGCTGCGAGGGACGGGGGCCGTACGGTTACCAAGAGGACTCTACCCTAGAGACGTGGTCGCCATGGTCGTGTCAATGCACGACAAAGGGTAGTTCCGGTGGCACAACCCGACCACAGGGTTTTCCTTTCTTGTGTGTTCCTGGTACCGTAGACTGCCTGTGACACGCTGAGTCCGGTGCTGGTTCTGTTGGTCCTCGCCAGTTCTCTCTTGAGCGCACCGTTTCCAGTGCTGTTGGTACTCCTGGTCCGACTGGCGCTGCGACCTCTGTCGTTGGTGATGTCACTAGAGCTACCGGGTGCATTTTGGCACTCTACTGGTGATACAGGCTCTGGATCCTCTCCTGCGAGACGGTATCCAGCTTCTGTTTTTGCTTGGACGTTTGGCGGATAGTCTCCAACACCCTGGCACATCACAGGCTTGGAGCTCCCACTCGTTCATGCGACTTCAACGTCAGTGCTGGTGGTCGGGCACATGCCCCTACAAATCGATGCTCTCGACCGGCTGGTGACGTTCCTCCTGAGGGTTCACGCACTGGCCCTCGGGCGTGTCGGTGACTTTCGGGGTGCACACTCTGCTGGGGGGTCCATTGTCTCCCTTCGGTCACGGGGTCACTCGGGGCACGCTCGCTGCAGCCGTGCCCTGGCCTGCCCCTCTGCCGACGATCTGGGTGGTCGCAGATACGTTGTGCGAGGTGGCTTAGGGCTCCCGGTTGTCCATGGGGCATCAATGTCTGGGCTGACGATCTGGGCACACGCCCCTACCCATCGATGCTCACGGCCTGTTGGTGCCGTTGTTCTTCCTGTGGGTTCACGCGTTCGCTCTTTCAGGCGAGTCGGTGGCTTTCAGGATGAACGTTCAGTCGGAGGTCCATGGTCTCCGCGTGCTGGGGTCCCCCAGGTCTCATACTTTGTTGGGGATCGCAGAGCCGTTGTTCTTCCTTGTTCTTCCTACCTGCCCGTGACTGCCTGTTGTACGAACAGGCTGTTCTGGTAGAGTGGACGCTGACGCATCCTGTCTTCGTCGGCCTGACTGCTTCTTGGGGCGTTCCGGGGCTCATTCTGGTTGCATTCGCGGACGTAGGGGCAAGGTGGCGGCGCTCTTCGTATTCCTCCTCCGGTCGCACTCTTGCTATGCGACGTCCCCCTGAAGCTAATCTATATTTTATTAATTTCACCACAACATCAAACACCCCCAATGAAATCAATTAAAGTATATATGTGATCCACCGGGATTCGAACCTGGGTTATCACACAGATTTTTGCCACCTTAACCATTACACCACCAGGACGGTTAAAGGTTTATGCACAGGCCTACGACTTATTATCCATTCTCGAATACTGGATATTAATCTAATCATGTTCATATTTCCAAAGACAGTTCTGCGGCTGAGTCTGGTTATTGCCGCCCCCGTGGCTGGCACAGGCTTGGTGCGCCCGGCTGCGGTGAGGCTGCTCGTTTCCGGTGCCCCTGCCTGTCTAGCGATTCCTCTTAGGCCGAGTTGGCGACCTCGGGCCCTTGTTGACGTTCGCGGGCTCGGTGGCTCCCGGTCCACAGACGGGTCCTTCCTGCCTTCCTCTCCCGTTCCTGGTCGAACTCTCGATGGTCTTCTGTGTCCCGCTGGACGTCTCTTCCGCCCTGGATGCGGGACAGAAGACTTTAGCGCTGCTTGCTTCGCTTTTCCACGCCCGTCACTTCATGTTTCGCTCTGTACGCTGCCGCCTGTCTACCATCCAGGTGGTCTTTGTGTCTCTGGCTGGGCTGGTCGTTCCAACGACCGTGCTGGTTTCCTTCCTGAAAACTGGCTTCCGGGCACGACCGCCGCCACGCCAGCCCCCTCCTCTGTGGTTTCTGGACTGGACTCTGGACCTTCTGGCGTCGCGAATATCCACACAGGACGCGACGCCGGTGCTGTTGCTCGGGAGTCCTTTGTCCATTGTGGCGCTGGTTTCTGGTAGTCGGGTGGTGGGACTGGCTGCCGCTGGCTTTCCGACATGGCCGTGCTCGCCTTGTGTGATGCCCGGTGTACTCCTGGCTCACGTATGTGGAGTCTGTGGTGCTGGCGGGGTGGGTGTCACCGAGGACTGATGTGGGGTTGTCGAGGGTGCCGATTGGCCGCCTCCTTTGTCGGGTACTTCGTGCCGGTTTCCCTGCATGTGGGGATTCTGCGCAAGTTCTTAGAACCTTTGCAGCCTTCCTACGGTTCCTGCACTGTCGATCATTGCCCAACATTGCCTCTGTGAGTTTGTGATCATCGATCACACCCTTCGTCACCTCCTACCTCTCCGTGTCCGTCGTCTGACCCGCCGGGCTGGTGGCCGCTCTCGGGAGTCTCGTGTCCTGGTGCCCTGGCTGGGTCCCTGGGCTCCCTCCTCGTCATTCTTTATTTTCTCTGGGAAAAGGGAGGGAGTACGGGTTACGGACACTGTGGTCACGAGCTTGGGTATATTTATATATGTGACCTACTTTTCCCATGTATGTATGTTGGTATGCTGTAAATATCTGCGCTTCAGAAGAAATGGATTTTTGAACGGTACTGTTGTAGATCTTTCAAGTTTTCTCTGATGCTATGAATGACAAAGTCACACTGACAAAACTGTGCTTCTTTAACTACTCCGAAGTTTTTCACTCTTTTTATTAAACTCTCTTGTTTATATTATTGTGTTCTTTGTCATTTATATTTTTGTTTTGCATCTGTATTTGGTAATTGGGCTTGGATGTCCTCCTCCAATTTGTTACGCAGCCTTGACATTGGATTTGCCGAGACTACTAACAAATTGGGAGGTTTGACGTACCTCCCAAGCTACCAAATAGGAAAACCTACTATTTGGTAGTAGTCTTGGAAAATCCAACGTACATAGTACCCTCCCACACGCCGTTCCCCTGCCCATCCTCGCTCTTCTGTCTACGTGAAAGGTTTGATGACAAGAGAAGGTCGCTCGTGCGCAAGTTCGACAGGAGTCTGCACCAACAGAAAACGGGATGGGTCTCAACTGTAACTAAGGTAAATTCCTTTTTCTTCTCTGCTATTGCTTTTTTCACCTTCGGTGGTAGTTTAGGTTAATGTACGTCTCCTAGAGCAAGTTAAGGAGTAGACTCTAAAAGTTTTCTTTTTTAACCGCGGTTGGGATGACGACATAGCAGTCAATATAGACAAGTCGTCATTGCAATTAGATTAACACCTTACGAGCGGCCTAGGCGGTAATTTATATGAACCGCCCAGCAGTGTGTTTTTACCCTAAATAGGGTTGTTTACGTGATCATTTTCATGCCTAAATAAGACCGAGAGCGTAAAACAAGTATCTATCCCTGAAAGGGCATAAACAGAGCTTTCCAATGACACCCCAACCATCCTTGTACGACCGCTGGTTTTCTTGCAACGGTCGCGCAACACAAGTGCAAAAACCATGTAATTAGGTAGTTTCCCTACATAATTCCCTGTGTAGCGAGTGCGTGAGGGTGGGGGAGGGTGGGATTCATGTCAGTAGGTCCGCCGCGGTGGTCTGGAGCAGTCATACACTTGCTACTCTCCACCCACCACTTATCTCTCTCTCTCAGCAACATTACGTGGTGAAAATGGCACACGACATAAGTTGTGAACCGCCACTTAGTCCATATTTATTTCACACGACATAAGTTGTGCGCCGCCAAAGAAGGGTTAATAACCTTGATGTTAGATTTTCCAAGACTACTACCAAATAGTAGGTTTTCCTATTTGGTAGCTTGGGAGGTACATCAAACCTCACATTCATGACAATATCTAATAATAATAATAATAATAATAAGCATGTTACTTATTTCTCATAAGCGCCAATTTTTCCGAAGAATTCACTAGCGCTCGAAAAGAGAAAGAAAAAAGAACAAAAATCAATGCATCAAAAGAAGGCTCATATACAACACACATTTAACAATCACTAGCAGTGGCAAAATAGCCTAAACTCTATAGCCATCTGTCATGACACCTCTCTCAAGATCATAGCTTCTCTCAAAGAGAAAAGTCTTAAGTTGTCTCTTGAAGCATTCAACAGAACTCCGTTGTCTCATGGACAGCGGCAACCTGTTATACAACCTCGGAGCCATGTAGGAGAATGACCTCTCAAAGAAAGAAGACTGCTGGAAAGCCCTTGGTTCATCAAGACGAAAAGGGTCATTGTCATGACGCACAACTACACCATGGTGTGCCCACTAACAAATTACCATAGGTAGAGAAAAAGAACCAAATAACAATTTTAAATTTATTGTATATAAACAATATTTTTGGTAAAAAATGGAAAGAAAGCAGCTTAAAGAAGTCTGCTTATAAAGAACCTTGCAGGTACATCAGTAAATGAATATCACATTGAGATTCAATAAAATATATTTTCCAAGAATCTTTTATTCTTGTCCATATACATAAGAAGTCTTTGACCCTTTCTCGGCGTCAAAGTTCTCTAGGAACAACCAAATAATTTGATTATATATATTTGGTCCTTAACCCGGCAACGGCGAGAAAGCTCATAAGAAGTTTTACTGGGCGAGGGCGGCAAAGCTCTTAAGAGGGAGGCCTAAAAAAAACATTTAAATGGCCCCAGTAGCACTAAACAATTTTTTTTTTTTTTTGGTTTTTTCCCCTATACCTCATATCACTCCTCCACATCCCCTCCTTCCTCCCTTTCCCCTCCCCCTTCAATTATCACCTATTTTCCCTGTTATTCCCTAATTTGTTGGTATATTTTTGTGCTAACATTAGCAAACTGTGTGGAGGATGTGCTTACGTGCCTAGCGGGTGTGTTACATAACCGAGAGTGTGTATGAGCAGGCTGAGTGTGGCTTGAGGCCTCATGGAGGGAGGGGTTGCCTCAATTTGCTCCATAATTCATGAATGGGCTGGTCCATGTATATTCGCAATTTTGACCAGAAAAATTATATTTTCACTTGTTTTATTGTTGTTACAGGTTACTATCTTCATAGTGAAGGTAAAATAGGCTCATATGAATAAGTAATAACGATATTTATCGTAAAATGACGATTATAGGCCTGAATGGAGCCTATATGCTCGCCCATGGGCATCGAGTTCAATACCCCCTGCTCGCCGTTTATAGGTTAAGATTAATTTGTACATACTGTATATTTTGTACAACTTATCTTCTTTATCTCATAGTGTAACTATTAACCCTCACAGACCGGCTTCGCATTCTATAAGATATCCCTGAAACCAGGGGGATTTGGCCGAAAAACTTCTTGCCTAGGCTACCGTATTTTTTTTATTTTAACTGCTACCGCATTCCCACACATCTCCAAGCGTAGATGTGTTTCGTACCTGTAGACTGGCGTTGAGTAGAGCTCTCTAAGTCAACTGGTTCAGTTGTGATGACGATTTCTGTGGAGAGAGTTTCGTGGCAATGTTAGCCATATGACACACTTTTCACTACTGAAACAACAACACACAGCCACACAAAAACAAATGACGCCTCTCCTTCTTGTGTTCGGAGGTGCGCGGCGTCGGTCCAACCGGCTGTGTTTATATGCGTCGGACGGACGGCTTTCAAAACAAGCTTCCGGTGCCTCAGAGCCCATCCGTGTTCCTGGCCCTAGTTTGTTATGGGTGCCTCAGAGCCCAACCGGGTCTGAGGGGTTAATGATATATATTTAAAAAAACAAAATTTGGACTGTATAACAAGTCCGGCTTATCTAGGTATCACAGCTCGTATACTTATCACATTCTCCGGCAGAGGGTCTAAGGGTCTTGTCTCTCATCATTACCCCCCCCCCCTCTACTTTTTACATATAAGATCATTCTTATAACTAGTAGCACACAAGACCTATTAGATCCGCTGCCGTAATGCCACACAGGTAAGTTTTGGTTTATCTAAGGCCACAGATAGATAGCGCGTCAGAAAAGTATGATTGGATGACCACAATTGTGTATCCGAAATATCATCTATGGAATAATTATGCAAGAATCTTAATGAAACTGCCCACTTTCTGATGTCGTGGGCCCTTCCCACTACGCCGGGATATTTTCTCGGATTCCATCTACAAGCAATGATGCCAATTATCTTCTTGTGACGCACTTACCTGCACTATTAACCAACAAAGCTCCCAGTTGCTGAGGTTGTGAGACTCTCGAAAACTTTATCAGAGATTGTACTGGGGATAAAATATGGTGTGTGTCTCCGCGTTTAAGCGCCGGGACAGTAAATTCAGAAAAAACATGATCGGAATGTTAATTTTTTGCGACAAAAGTGGGGGAAGGAGCAATTTGTACATTAATATTGCGTCTACCAAACCTGAGGCAATCAAGTTCGTTGTTCATCGCTGCCAGCTCAGACACCCTGTTACCTGTGGTAAAAGCCATAAGGAACACAGCCTTCTTTAACAGTGAGTCAAAATCCGGCGCATGATTATACTTGCGCGAATGAAGCAAACACAATACTTTGTCAAGTGACCAGGTAGGCATGAGCTGATGGGGTGGTGGGCAAAGCTTGAAACATGCCCTTATGAACCCTTTCTCCTCTGCCTGCGGGATAGATAGCCCTGTTAAGTCATAGAAGGGAGTTCTGATAGCTGACAAATTATTTTTCAGTGTAATTACAGAAAGGTGTTTTTGTTCAAATAAGTAATCCAAATACTTGAAGATCAAAGCTACTGATGTGTCAGTTTGTGCCGTTTCTACTATCCAGGTCGTGAAAGACTTCCAATGCGATTGATATTGACGCCTGGTAGAAAGAATATACTGATTGGGAAATTTATTAGTGATACTCTCTCCATACAGAGTTAACCATTTGGCATTCTGAATGTCCAAAAGGCAAAAGTCAGCGAGGTCTTTAGGTTGCCAAGTAGAAGTACGAGATCGGGAGTGACACCGGGGTCTCGCACCACATTTTCAACTGGTGGTACCACTCCTGAGCCGGCCATAAAGGCGCGATCATCGAGACTAAGCCCCGATAACCTCGTAGTTTGTGAACTACCTGACACATGAGTGAAGCGTTTGGAGGCGGAAGCAGATAGATGGAACTCCACCTGTTCAAATCCTCCATCAATGCATCTGGTCCCCCGCCGCAGATACTTCCCGGCGGGTTAGGTAGAAGGGGAGCCTGTGGTTTTCCTTGGACGCGAATAAATCCACTTGTGGACGATATGGCTCTGCAATCATCTGGTTAAAGATGTTTTGCTAGATAGCCCATTCTACTTTGGTGCTCTGTCTTCTTGACAGGGCGTCTGCCCAGACGTTCGCTACGCCTGGGAGGTATGATGCATGGAGATGAATGTTCAGCTCTTCGGCCAGAACAAAAATCTCCTCTGACAACTCTAGCAACTTCCGAGACCTCGTTGACCCTTGCTTTTGAATGCAGGATACCGCATTCAAATTGTCCATTCGAAAAGCTACTGATTTCCCCCGCAAGGTGGAGCCGTGAGCCTGAAGGAAAAATAAAGGGACTAATAGTTCTTTCGCATTGATGTGAAAATTCTCGGATTGGGACCAAAGACCTTGACCCTGATGGCCTAGGTTCGACTAATATGCCGTGTCCCAGACCAGCCCTATCCACTGAATTACCCGTGTGGGAACAAGGTTCGACTTTGCCAAGTTGACCTTGAACCCTAGGGATTGAACATGGTTTATAATTTGAGTGACATGAATTTTGCATCGACTCGCTGATTCTGCCACCACTAGCCAGTCGTCTAACTACCATAACACCTTGATTCCTTGATTCAATATTGGCATGAGGGCTTGCCAGACTAATTTTGTGAATATTCTCGGTGCAAGGTTCAATCCGAATGGCATTCTCTGCAAGACATAAATCTGATGCTCTATCCTCAAAGCGAGGAATTTTCTAAACCTTTTGTTTACCGGGACGTGCCAATAGGCCTCTGTCAGGTCTAACGAGCACATCCAACTTTGCGGCGGAAGTGTTAGCCTGATATGATTCACAGTGAGCATCCTGAACGATGTGTTGTGAATGTGTCGATTCAAACAAAATAGGTCTACGACCGGTCTCATCTGAATGCTGTCCCTCTTTGGTACGAGAAAAAGTCTGGACGTGTAAACTGGGCAAGTTGGATTGACCGGGACAATGATATGCTTGGTGATCATTTCCTGGACTAGTGACTCCACCTCTAATGACACAAGATTTATTTCTAGTGGTTGACGTAAACGAGGTAGCCGGAGCCACCGCCAGGTTGTGCCCTTGCGTACCAATGTCCGTGCCCAAGTCCGCCGGGGCCAAGCCCGGTGACACGCCCGAAATGACCCAGTTCGTTGACTGGGCTTGTCCGGCGTAACTACCCTCGTATCCAACTCGCCCAGGACAGGACCCGGGAGTGAGAGAGTTTGTGATATGACTAGTTTTTTTATGGTGGTGGGGTAGGGTTAGACGGCTGACTAAGTTTTGGCAGAAGTCGATCCCTGACCTCATTTATGTTTTGGTTGATGCTAGTGCCATTTAGCCGGTTGTTTTCCCTGCTGGTACTTGGGCGGGGTGCTTCCTTGTGCTGGAGGGGATTTATGGCTCTGAAAGGGCTTAGACCCACTAGGTTGGGGTTTAGCACTGCTCTTGGGCTTGTAATAAGGTTTCTTAAAGTGATCTTTCCTAGCCTGGGAAGAACCCTGCTTGACAGTATCTACAATATTGAAGACTGTTTCCCAAGTGTTGGGGCAAAGTAAAGAGGGCGTCAACACTGGTGAAAGGATTACCCAGTGACCAATGTCTTCCGGTAATTTCTTCACCATGTAGACTCTTAAGTCTTGACGTGCGCGGACAGCCTCCAACAAGGCTATCCTGACGTCGCCCATAGATTGTACAGTGTATTGAGTTCTGTAGTAGGAGCCGGCGGGATAAATCCGTGGTTTTCCTAACATCTGTGTCATTAATAGCACCAATTGTTCTAGTGAGGGATTGGGCTATTTGGCAACTGAGTAAGAACTGGGAGAAGAGCCTGAAAGCTTTGTGTCTCAACTTAAAATCTCTGTCCAGATGTGCCGGAGGAGGCGTTGAAAAGGGGTCCTGTAGGTCCCATAAAGCTAATTTAGGAGCGGCAAGAAAATCAAAGATAGCAGGGGGAACTCCTCCGGCTTTTGTGATAGGAGTACAAAGGAGTACAAAGGAGTACAATGGAGTACAAAGGAAATCAAGCAACAACAGGTCTAGTGACCCTTCTAGGCTGCTTGTCCTCCAAAACACTGAGGATCAAGTGTCCAAACAGTGGTTTAGAGTGGGTAAGGGAACATTGGAAAGGGAACTACTGCCCTGGAACTAATGTCCGTGGTAGGATTAGGAAGTTAGTAGGGGACAGATGGGTTAGTAACTGAGGGGGGGATAAAATAAAGTTATTCATTTACAAACGCAGTCGGTCGCGGGTTTGATGCGAGATATTTGTCTAAGCGAAGTTTAAATGAATCAACGGTGCTGCAGTCTATAACGTCTCGGGGAAGCCCATTCCACAAGTTGACAACTCAATTGAAGAAGAAATTCTTAGATTCGTGTGAGTTAAAAGATTTACCAATAATTTTGCAACCGTTTCCCCGTGTGTAATTAGATTGGTCGATAGTGAAGTACTTACTACAGTTCATATTGTCGATGCCTTTGATGATTTTGAACACTTGAATTAAGTCACCTCTTAATCTGCGCTGGGTTAAAGGAAATAGATTTAATTCTCTAAGATTTTGTTCTTTAGGCTAGGTATCATTTTGGTAACTCTACGTTGAACTCGTTCTAGCTTGTTTATATCTTTTTGGTAATAAGGGCACCAGGATTGAACGCAGTATTCCAGAAGAGGGCGGACTAAGGAATTGTAAAGGGTTAGGATAACTTCTTTGTATTTATGCTCAAATGACCTGCCTATAAAGCCAATTATTTTGTTTGCCTTCTTAACAACTTCTGAACATTGTTGACTCGGTTTTAGGTTACTCGATATTGTTACTCCCAGATCAGTTTCTCTGTTTACATTCTTAAGCTGAGTGCCATTCATCGAATAGTTTGCTTTCTCATTTAGGTATCCGATATGTAGTACTTTACATTTATCCGCATTGAAACTCATTTGCCAAATTTAGGCAATGAGAACCAACTATGATTCTCCCGAGGTATTTGGTGGTAGAATTTTAAAGTTATTGTAGCCGCAAACTGTTGCACCTCAATCTCCCAGTCCACCCAAGGGCCTGAACCTACCTGTCCCACCTGCAGGACCGGATTGCCGGACTGGTCACTCACCGAAAGTGTATCCAGTTCCGGCGTGAGCGTGGCTAAGACTTTGATGTCGTTCATGCCGCCAGTATTGGACAAATCCACAAATAGTCATGCAGAGGAGGCAGGAGGAATAGCTGGTGTGGGGGAATACACAAAATAGTCATAAGAATAAACATTGGGGATGGCTTTGACAGCAACATCCAAAATCTGACCATGTGTGTCTTTTGCCCTTAATTTTCTTATTCATCTGGTTTACCCAGTCACTAGGGACTAGGAGTTCCCCCGCGATTGTCGTCTGTGCTATGGCTGGATTTTGTGCCATTATAGTCACCCATGAACAATCGGGACCGTAAAGCAGAGGCATAGGGCTTTTCTTAATCGGCACCTTTTCTAAAGGAGGGAGCTTAATGTCCGTAATTACACGCACGTTAGTGGTGGGTAAACCCGGACTTTGCACACTACTAGTAGAAGCAGTAGGTTGAGTTACGTTAGATAAGGAGGGTGGAAAATTAGATAGAACAACGACTCTGGTTGACACTAATGGCCGCACAACAGACCCAATCGGAGGAGCTTCCGGCATAGCTGTGGGAGTTTCCTGTGACTTAGGTGGAACATTATATTGTTGCATCATATTATGGAGAATGTAATCTAGGTCCTCCCTGGTGAAATATTTTTGGGAACCCTTGGATGACTCAGACCCTTCCTCAACCGGCCCAGGCTGAGCTGAAGACAACTGTTCTACGTCTTCCGGCTCTTGCTCTGTAACCTCCATCTCTTCCGGTTGTTGCCGGGATTCAGATGTAAACAGTTCACTACCTGGCCATTCTAGGTCAGGGACGGAAGAGGGAATATTGTCAACATTGTCACTACCTCTATTATCCGCCGGGTATTGTTGTAAGGGCTGTGTTCGCACGGTCTCAGGGTGTCTCCACACACTGCGGCCTTGCTCTACATTAGGTTGTGTATCAGGGATAAATCGAGAAAACTGACTTAATTGTAAACCTGTATCATAGCCATGTGGCTCACTCACTGTGTAACCCCCGTACTGTTCAGCAAGAACTCTTCGAGACACTATAGGAGCCCGGCTACGTGTAGTATCTAATTTAGGGATAGCAAAATTCACATTATGGTCCACATATCTTTCACTAGCCCCGTACCTGGGAGTTGACTCAGCTCCCTCCGTCCCTACGTCGGAACTGCCAGATTGGACGTTAGGCATGGTAGAGGTAGGGGCGGAGGGCAATGGACGCGACCCCGGCGATTGCCGAGGCCGCGAGCACGTCGCCTCCTTGCGGGAATGTTTATGACCCTTCCCCTCTGACTGTCTGTCACTAGACGACGCCGTGTCTGTCTTCCGCCTCTTAAGCGACCTGGACGTCTCTGTGGACGACTTGTAGGACCGCTTGAGCGGCGATCTGGACCGGGACTTGGAACGGTCCTCTTTCGGTGATGTAGATCGCGCTCTCTTAGGGCAGCCAGGGGGGATTGCCCTACTTGAGTCACTATTGTCACTACTGCTCACTATTTCTTTAGAGTGAATTTTGGGCTTATGTTTTACTTTAGAGCTGGGCCGAGAAGGAGGAGTTTTAACAACTGGCGATTTAATTACTAATTGGTACCAGAGTGCCTCATCATCACAATGGAGGGCTTTATGAGCAATGTCTTTTGAATAAGAATTAAACGTTTTTTTAACTTCTTGATATACAACTAGACATGATTGATCTCTTTGAGTTAATAATCCATTCCTCAGGTCTGTGCATACTCCGCACCTCTTTGAAACCCAGACTCCCCTGGACCTATCGAGGCACTTAACATATTTTACACATAGTTTATGGTAATAGACCGGGATGTTAGAACAAGTTGGGGTAGAGCATAACGTGGCTAAGGGCATGATGAAGACTAACGACCCCCCGATAAAGGGGGTGGGGGGACCCCCGGGATCGGCCCCTCCCCCTGGTGTCCGGTGCCCGTACAGATGTATTGTGATCTGGAAAGAACATTTTCAGGAATCAATGCTCATAAGGATAAACCGAGACATTTACAGATCATATCACCCCCAAATGCGCCGGAAAATTAGACGTAGCCACACTGCTACTCTAATCTTCCTTCACACTTGTCGAAAAGATCTCGGAGATCCTTTCTCGGTTTGAACTCTTACATGTATTTACCTAATTGTATTTACCTAATTGTAGTTTACAGGAGTTGAGCTAAGCTCGTGTTGTCCCGTCTCTCAGTCTACTTTTTATCCAATTTTTTCTTGAAAATATGGATGTTCCTTGCCCCTACCACCTCCTCCTCCAGCCCATTCCATTTGTCAATACATCTATAGGGGAAGCTAAATTTCCTGATATCGTTCTTGCAGGTAGGTCTTTTTACTTTGTAGCTGTGGCCTCTAGTTATTCCTGTATCCATAATTAATATAACCTCCCTATCCAGCCTCTCCAGCCCCCGGGTACATTTGTACATCATTATCATGTCTCCCCTCTCTCTCCTCTCTTTTAGACTCGGTAGATTTAATTTGTCTAGCCTCCCTTCATATGGCAGTTCTCTGAGACTTGGAACCAATCTAGTGACTGCTCTCTGGATTCTTTCTAACTTGTGAATATGCTTCTTTAGATGCGGGGACCACACCACTGCTGCATACTCCAATCTTGGTCTAATCATACTCTTCATAATTTTCGCTACCATGGTCTCATCCAAATAGTTCAGAGCAACTTTCATATTCCCGGCCATTGCATACATTCCGCTAAAGAGCTTGTTAATATGTTTCTCTGGCGACAAATTATCTTGTATAATCAACCCTAAATCTTTTTCTTTTTCGGCCTTGCTAATTATATTATCTCCCATCCTGTACTCCCAATTTGGTCTATTCACACTTCTTCCCATATTTAACACATGGCATTTACTTATATTAAATTTCATTTTCCACTTGGTGCTCCATTCGTATATTTTATCTAAATCCCCTTGCAGCTCCTCACAACTACTTTTATTTGTTATTTGTCTCATAATTTTTACGTCATCTGCAAACATTGACATGTAAGAGTTTATGCCTATCGGCAGGTCATTCACGTACATAAGGAACATGAGAGGTGCCAACACAGATCCCTGCGGCACACCACTCTCAACTTTCCGCCACGATGAGTAAGTTCCTCTAATGTTGGTCCTCATTTCCCTATCTGTTAAATAGCTCTCCATCCATTTCAGCAAACTCCCCCTGACACATCCTAGCATCTCAAGCTTAGATAACAATTTCTTATGTGGTACCTTATCGAATGCTTTGGAAAGGTCTAAGTAGACGCAGTCCACCCATCCGCCTAATGTGACTAAGTGTTACTGAACCATACTTTAGATAATTCCTTTTGGATATAAATTAATTATCTAACACAACGTCTAACATGACCTGATAGTTAATTACCCCACTGGACTTTTCCGCCGGGCGGATTCAAAGTCATGTCATGCCGTGAGGCTCTTCGTATAGGCGAGTTCTCTCGGCCGGGCCGAGATCACCCCCTTAGGAATCTGCATTTCCGCCGGGAGTCTAGTGGTACTCCAGATCACGCCGGGATCCTTGGATTTATTCCCTGCTCGCCTGCAAGGCGAGCCTCTGGCATCAATACCCGGTAAAGATCGCCGGAGGGAAAACCTAGCTAATTTAAGAGTATTGACTTGTCCGGGCAAGGCAAATACCCTAAAAAAAACTACCCGCATAAGTCAGAAAGTCTCCTGACACCTTCCAAACATGTATAATAAACACCACATGAAAGTAAAGGTCACATCTTAGGGCTAAAACATATTAATAATTAAGCAATTAATAATAACCCCTAGCCTACTAAGAATACCCCTAATGAAGCTGGCCACGAGGCTCAAGGTAGATATTTTGATGAATAATACACCCTTACCTCCCAAGAAGACACAGCAGCAGCAACACGCAAGGTGCCCCAAGCCAAAAGGGGAAAACAGCAAATCGGATTCTGGAAAGTTCCCCACCACGTGGAACAAAAACAAAAACACATGGCGCGCGTGTCCAACGCGGACCGAGTGGGCGCCTACACATAAGTACTCTATTTTAACACTTCCTGTGGACGTACCAATGGGGCCGACCGTCCTGGCTAATCTAAACCTATTCTATAACATCTCAGATAAATACAGATGAGCAAAAGACTCACTAGAGGTGAACGAATGTCGAATGAAGCGGAGGACAGGTTAGGCTCACCTGGTCGGGACGGCCACAAGGGAAGGAAGGAGGAATGGCGTCGCCTGGTTCAGCGTCTCGGATAGAATCCACAGAAAGACATCCACGAAGTTGGAAAGCTTTATTATAACAATTCTTAAGTTAATTTTTCTTTTTTACAAAGTTTTTTCCGTAGTGAGTACCCAATCATAAAGACGATTCCATAAGAGAATGAGCGTTGCACTTATAATGTAGGCACTCTTTCCCCTGTATTTACCTAATTGTATTTACCTAATTGTAGTTTACAGGAGTTGAGCTAAGCTCGTGTTGTCCCGTCTCTCAGTCTACTTTTTATCCAATTTTTTCTTGAAAATATGGATGTTCCTTGCCCCTACCACCTCCTCCTCCAGCCCATTCCATTTATCAATACATCTATAGGGGAAGCTAAACTTCCTGATATCGTTCTTGCAGGTAGGTCTTTTTACTTTGTAGCTGTGGCCTCTAGTTATTCCTGTATCCATAATTAATATATCCTCCCTATCCAGCCTCTCCAGCCCCCGGGTACATTTGTACATCATTATCATGTCTCCCCTCTCTCTCCTCTCTTTTAGACTCGGTAGATTTAATTTGTCTAGCCTCCCTTCATATGGCAGTTCTCTGAGACTTGGAACCAATCTAGTGACTGCTCTCTGGATTCTTTCTAACTTGTGAATATGCTTCTTTAGATGCGGGGACCACACCACTGCTGCATACTCCAATCTTGGTCTAATCATACTCTTCATAATTTTCGCTACCATGGTCTCATCCAAATAGTTCAGAGCAACTTTCATATTCCCGGCCATTGCATACATTCCGCTAAAGAGCTTGTTAATATGTTTCTCTGGCGACAAATTATCTTGTATAATCAACCCTAAATCTTTTTCTTTTTCGGCCTTGCTAATTTTATTATCTCCCATCCTGTACTCCCAATTTGGTCTATTCACACTTCTTCCCATATTTAACACATGACATTTACTTATATTAAATTTCATTTTCCACTTGGTGCTCCATTCGTATATTTTATCTAAATCCCCTTGCAGCTCCTCACAACTACTTTTATTTGTTATTTGTCTCATAATTTTTACGTCATCTGCAAACATTGACATGTAAGAGTTTATGCCTATCGGCAGGTCATTCACGTACATAAGGAACATGAGAGGTGCCAACACAGATCCCTGCGGCACACCACTCTCAACTTTCCGCCACGATGAGTAAGTTCCTCTAATGTTGGTCCTCATTTCCCTATCTGTTAAATAGCTCTCCATCCATTTCAGCAAACTCCCCCTGACACATCCTAGCGTCTCAAGCTTAGATAACAATCTCTTATGTGGTACCTTATCGAATGCTTTGGAAAGGTCTAAGTAGACGCAGTCCACCCATCCGCCTCTTTCTTGGAGTACATCTATCACCCTACTGTAATAACATAGCAAACTGGTAACACAAGATGTCCCTTCTCTGAATCCAAATTGCTTTGGGGTTATTATTTTCTTTCTCTCCAACATTTTCATCCATCTCTTCCTAATTAGCTTTTCACAAATCTTGCATACAATACTAGTAAGTGAAACTGGTCTATAGTTTAGAGGGTCCTCAGGGTTTCCATTCTTGTATATCGGAATGATATTAGCTCTTTTCCATTCAACAGGAACCTGTCCTTTATCTAAGGAAGCTTGAATTATGTCCCTCACTGGCTCCACTAATTGCTCTGCACACTCCTTTAAAACCCAGGCAGACACTTCATCCGGTCCCATAGCTTTCCTTACTTCAAGTCCTCTCATCGCAGATAACAGCTCATCTCTAGTTATTTCAATCTTACTAAGACCACTCTCCAGTACTCCCGCCTGTGGTTCGTCAAAACCTTCCTCTCTAGTAAAAACTGACCCCAATTTGTTATTCATTACCTCACACATGTCCGATACATTTTCATACGTCCTAGCATCAACTCTTAATTTAGTAATTTGTTTCTTTACCTTCAACTTACTGTTTATATATTTATAAAATAATCTAGGGTCACTTTCACATTTATTTACTATGTTCTTCTCATAGTTCATTTTAACTTGCCTAATTATGTGGCGGGTGTTTCAAGCAGGCTGACCGCGGGTGTTCGAAAGAGAGCCATTACTTAATAGGCATATCGTCAATGATGGAGGGGCCACTAATAAATAATGATACTTGGAAAGCGGCGCATGCGCTCAGGTTCAACCAGGTGTCAACATGGACAGAAGACGGTATGGGCTGTCAGCTGTAACTCAGGTAAATCCCTTTTTCTTCTCTTCTATGCGTTTTTCACCTTCGGTGGTAGTTTTGGTTAATGTACGTCTCCTAGAGCAAGTTATGGAGTAGACTCTAGAAGTTTTCTTTTTCAACCGTGTGGGATGACGACATGGCAGTCAAAATAGACAAGTCGTCATTGCAATTAGGTTAATAGCCTTGACGTTGGATTTTCCAAGACTACTACCAAATACATGTAGTAGATTTTCCTATTTAGTAGGTTGGGAGGTACGTCAAACCTCCCATTATATACATTGCCTACTACAGCTAATATACTATTAATTCCAACACCTCCAACAAGAGTGGTCTCTGAAACGGATACGAATGGAGAAACTTGAGGATGCTGTTCAAGTGGCACAGTTTATATGAAAGCAGGTAAAATAATGATAACTTTAATATATAAATAGCTTTCCCTTTGATAAACATTTAATGAATAAACACATATTTAATTAAAGCTACAACAAAAATAAGCAATATAAATCATATTAGTTCATGAGCTCAAGCAACAGAGTATGAAAAAGCAAAAAATGGGAATAGCACCATAAGAAATTTAAGAGAACATATTTGTCTATTCCAAAAACAAAGCTTTGAGAAAAACATGCTAACCTTTACTCTTTTCAAACCCTCTACAATAATATCCTTCCATTAGATTTGAAGACAGAGAAAGGGGCGAGGAAACGTGAAAGTGGTCCAGAACCCTAAGAATTGGATTGTTCACATGTACTTTGATCTCCAAAGCTATGACTATGTGGCACAATAATACTGCTCTATATTAGATATAAGGTATGTAATGCAACACCCTCCCCTTCCTCCACCACTCTGCATCGTTGCCCTACATGTGACAACCATGGAACTTCAGTCCACAACCATATACAGCATTTCATCTGCCGACTCCTAATATGCCTAATCTATCTATTGTATCTATTGTAGAGTTTGCCACGAGCAAGTGGCACCGATGAGCATGCCGCCCTTCGGTAATTTGTATAAGGTTTATTCCCCTAGAAAGGTTGCCGACCATGGCTGACAAGTCCCATCCACCCGGATTTTTATAAGGTTGTCTCCCCTAGATGAGTTGCCGACCAAGGCTGACGAGTCCAGACGAGACCCAGAATCTGCTAATTCCTATGTTACATTTATGTTTGTGTTTAGATAAAAGGTATACTGTATACAATTTATTTAAAACAAAAATGTCAATGAAGTCTGCTGTCTCTAGCATCACTGTATATCATTTAGCTATTCACAACAAGACTACACAAAATCGGACAGTTTGGAAGAGGATTGCCGTTGCCAAGGGGCAATTGATTTTCTCACGTGAAATCCAGTACAGTATAGTATAAAGTACTATACAAAACACTAATTCAGTAATCCTAAATCATAGTCATGGTGAATACATGCATGATTAACTAAAAATATAACAATTTATTTTGTCAACTGGTGAATACTATGAACCAAGAAAATTGTTATAAGTTAAATTAATAAAAAAAAAAAAAAAAAATTAAATGCTACTAGCCATTAAAAAGTTCATCATACTGTATAAACAAAAAATTCAATCACCAACAAATCAGCTGTTTTATATGTACCACTGCATGAAATCAGTACAAAATTTTAGTTGAAATATCACTAGTATTGATTTGTTTGTTAGGACAACTGTTCTCAATTAATTTGACTCATTTACCTAAAAATTAGTTCTACCACTCTACCTTACTAAGTCAATGTTCTCCTTACAGCCAAAAGTGTAAAGTTGTGGACAGGAATATCTGTACAATATTAAGAGAACATATGATACATTCATGCAATATTTTGAAAAACTTATGAGCCATAAAAAAAAATAATTGTCGCGCTTAAATAGATTATTATGTTAGGGAAATGTTCAATATGCTTACATAGATTATTATGTTAGGGAAATGTTCAATTACTCGCTGTCTAAGAGACTAAGACTGCACAATCATGGCCAGAAATACCTCTACAATTCTGTCAATAGACAAAAAACTGTCACAAAAATCAAAGTATTGGGGCTCACCAATGAAGAAAAACTATTTAGTCTTACCAGTCAATCTTACTATCTTGTTTATAAGACAAGGTGTTGAGGTATTCATGACTGCAACTGTACAACAAAGGACAAATGAACATGATACAAATACAGTACTGTGAAAGGCTGTCTGCATTTCACCACTGTAACAGATAGTACATAAGTAAATGTGAATGTATGATCTTGAGAACATTGAGCAACATTATTGCAATAAGATAAAAGCAAAACTTGACTTTCAAACTACAATAATGATCGGTGAAAACATTAAATCCCAACACTATTTCACAGCACATACAGTACACAACGTTAACTAGTCCCCCAGTGTACCATGCAGAGAAGTATAGAGCTATAACTTACAGTATCACAGAGAGTCATCTGACAGCAGTCCTCTATATTGATGCTGACCCCATCACCACCACTACCAACAGAACACGCCGACCCGCCCGCCAGTCCCGATTTGCCCCCAGAATTAAAGCGCTTCTTGGGGCCAAATCGTTTGACTTGCCGAGGTTGTGTGAGCGAGGCTGTAACAGGGTGGGGTGTTAGAGCCTCCCGTTGATACACTACAGTCCGTTAAAATTAACTTGGCAGCTCATTCACAAATACTAATTATATATTTAATTCATATTTATCATTTGGAGATAATAAAAGCTCATTAATCAATTTCTCCAGCTACTCCATGCACCACTGCTAACCATACATATTTTCATTCACAAATATATACAGTACAGTACATATACAATATTTTCTCAAGTCAAACTACAGCCGTATCCCACCGAGGCGAGGTGGCCAGCTTGTGTGTAGTGTATGAAGTGCATGGTTAATGTTACTGTACTGTTGGAGTGGCTGTAGTTGTGAGTGTTATATGTAACCAGTGTAATCAGCTTCATGTGCTGAACAGGTACAAGCATTCACAATGTAAATGCGACACTGGTTTACAACACCTCTGATATCCTTCGTTACAGAGAGGGGCTGGAGGTCATGAGGATGAGTGATAAATAAGCAATCATCCAGTTCACGCGGCCAGCATGAAACGACAATCAATGAGAAATACAGGAAAGTTAGATACAGTAAAAGGTTTCTCATCTAACTGAAGGGGTTGTTGTTGTTGTTGTTGTTCCCTAAGCTGCCTGGCCGAACAGCCCCGAGTCCCTGAGGAAGGCCATGGCCACGATCGGGCTTTCCCACAGAGCTCTCATTGAGTGTAGGTTGTGTTGTTGGCGTATGTGGTTGTGTGAAATGCAGTCTTCTATGATGTGTTTAATGGTATGCGGTGCTATGTTACATCCCGGGCAGGTGTCGACGACGGAGTCATCCAGTCTCTTCTGATAGCTCAGGAGAGCTGGATGGTGTCCGCATCTCAGCCTGGCCAGGTGGACTCTGTCCTCGCGAGGAAGGGAGGATTCGGAAGGATGGATTTCGGGAGGTCGTGCTTGCAGCTGCGTGTTGTCTGTGACTGAGTGGATGGATCGGCGAGAGATATGAGTATGGATGTGCTTCTGGAATTTGGTTCGGGGTGGGCAGGGAGGGAGAGCGGACAGTAATTGTGTGTGATACCGTGTGCTGGGTGTTGTTTTGATATTTCTTGGTGTCTGTGGGTGTGTTGCCATGTAGTTTAGTGGGTGGTCCTGGTTCGTGGAGGCTGCTGCCAGGAATTGAGTGCCTCTCATGTCCAGATGGTCTTTGACGTTGAGGATTTTGGTTTCTTGATGTAGGTGAACTGTGGGTGCAGTAGCTGTGCAGCCTGTAATGATCTTTAACCCTCCAGCCCCGGCTATGTATTATATAAATATTCCTCGAAACCCGGGTGTTTTGGCCGAAAAACGTCTAGGCTAGGCTACCGTATATTCGTTAATCAGACTGCTTCCCGCATTCCCGCACATCCCCAAGCGTAGCTGTGTTATTTACCTGTAGAATGGCATTAAGTAGAGCTCTCTAAGTCAACTGGTTGAGCTGTGATGATGATTTCATTGGAGATAACTTTATGGCCAAAACAGCCACTTTACACCACTTTTCGATACTTAACAACAACATACAGGCACACACGAACAAGCGACGCTCTCCTTCTTGTGGCCGGAGATGCGGGGCGTCGGTCCAGCCGGCTGTTGTTTACATGCGTCGGACCGACGCCTCGCACACGAAGCTCACAGGCTTTCAACCACTGGGCGTTCAAGAGGCCTTCCGGGTACCTGTTATATGCTTTTTTATGGGCGTTCAAGAGCCCTTCCGTGGTGAGAGGGTTAAGGCTTTGTTTTGAATAGTCTGTAAGGTCTTATGATGTGTTTCAGCTAGGTTAGAAGCCCAGGCTGGGCTTGCATATTCCATCACTGATCTTATGTATTGTTTATATACTGTGGTGGTAGTTTCTTTGTTGTGTCCAAATTTTGTGTGAGCAAGTGACCTGAGGGCATTAAGTCTGGGTGTCAGTTTCTTTTTAATGTTTGTGGTGTGCTGTTTGAATGTCATATGAGTATCATATGTTACTCCTAGGATTTTGGGTGTGCGTGTATATGTTAGGGGTGTGTTGTTTATGGTGAGTTGAGGGATGTATTCGTGTTCTCCTGTCCAGCTTGTGAGCAGGGTTGCAGTGGATTTTGCTGGGGCTAGATTAAGTCTGTTTGTAGTGCACCAGCCATGTAGTGTGTTGAGATAGGGTTGAAGGAGATCTGTTGCTCTTTTTGGGTCATGGTGTGTGCATGTGAGTGTTATGTCATCTGCATAGGAGGCTAAGTTTATTTGGGGCGTATTGGGTGTAGTTATATCGTGCATGTGCAGATTGAAGAGTGCGGGCGATAGGACGGATCCTTGTGGGACTCCGTTTGGAAAGTTTCTGATTCTAGATGACTGACTGGCAAAAGATACGTGTGCACATCTGCCTGCTAGGAAGTTGGCCAGCCACCTTTTTGTGTTGTTGTGCATGTTTGTGTTGTAGATTTTGTTTGTTAGGTTGTGGCGGGGGATGGCATCAAAGGCTTTACTAATGTCGAGTGTGGCTAATAGTGATCTGTGTGGTGGTCTAGCTGAGTTGATGCCATCAAAAGCTCTTTGTGTAAGGTCTGTGAGAAGAGTGTTTGTGGAGTGCAGTGGCCTAAAGCCATGTTGTGTTGGAGCTAGGGGTAGGTCGGGTGTAATTAGTTGTAGTACTAGGCGTTCCATGACTCTAGAGGGGGTGCAAAGGAGTGTGATGGGGCGGTGCGAGGAGGGTAGCGTGGGGTCTTTGTTGGGTTTGGGGAATGTGATGATGATACCATGCTTCCAGATGTCTGGTATTGTGTTGTGTGAATAACTGTAGTTTGATATGTTAGTGAGTGCTTGTATGCCTTGTGGTCCCAGGTGTTTGAGGTGTATGTTGCGTATGTTGTCTAGGCCACAGGCGGGTGAGTGCTTGAGATTGTTGATGATATGTTTTGTCTGGTGATTGGTGAAGGGTGTATAGTCAGGGTCTGTGGGGAATTGTCTCTTACGTCGGATGACACGTCGGTCGTCTTTGTGAGGTTTTAGATGACATGTGAGAAGTGATTGATGAGAGTGTTTGCTTGTTGTTTACATGAAGGAGTAGAGTCTGTTGTTGTGATTGCAGCATGTGATTGTGTTGTGTTGCTGTTGGAAAGTGTGATGCTGTATAGTGTTTTGTAGAGTTTTTGGGGTTTGTTTTGTGATCAAGTGTTTGTAGGAAGCTATTCCAATTTAGTTGTTGTTGTTGTTGTTGTTGTTCCCTAAGCTGCCTGGCCGAACAGCCCCGAGTCCCTGAGAAAGGCCATGGCCACGATCGGGCTTTCCCACAGAGCTCTCATTGAGTGTAGATTGTGTTGTTGGCATAAGTGGTTGTGTGAAATGCAGTCTTCTATGATGTGTTTAATGGTATGGGGTGCTGTGTTACATCCCGGGCAGGCATCGACAACGGAGTCATCCAGTCTCTTCTGATAGCTCAGGAGAGTTGGATGGTGTCCGCATCTCAGCCTGGCCAGGTGGACTCTGTCCTCGCGAGGAAGGGAGGATTCGGAAGGATGGATTTCGGGAGGTCGTGCATGCAGCTGCGTGTTGTCTGTGAGTGAGTGGATGGATCGGTGACCGATATGAGTATGGATGTGCTTCTGGAAGTTGGTTCGGGGTGGGCAGGGAGGGAGAGAGGACAATAATTGTGTGTGATACCGTGTGCTGGGTGTTGTTTTGATATTTCTTGGTGTCTGTGGGTGTGTTGCCATGTAGTTTAGTGGGTGGTCTTGGTTCGTGGAGGCTGCTGCCAGGAATTGAGTGCCTCTCATGTCCAGATGGTCTTTGACTTTGAGGATTTTGGTTTCTTGATGTAGGTGATCTGTGGGTGCAGTAGCTGTGCAGCCTGTAATGATCTTCAGGGCTTTGTTTTGAATAGTCTGTAAGGTCTTATGATGTGTTTCAGCTAGGTTAGAAGCCCAGGCTGGGCTTGCGTATTCCATCACTGATCTTATGTATTGTTTATATACTGAGGTGGTAGTTTCTTTGTTGTGTCCAAATTTTGTGTGAGCAAGTGACCTGAGGGCGTTAAGTCTGGGTGTCAGTTTCTTTTTAATGTTTGTGGTGTGCTGTTTGAATGTCATATGAGTATCATATGTTACTCCTAGTTTTTGTTGTTCTTGTATTTTGCTGTTAGTCTGGGTGTTGAGTGCTTGGATTTGTTGTGTGATGTCTTGTGTGTGGGGTGCTGGGGAGTGTTTCAGTATGTCGCGTTGTCTGATGAGGTTTTGAATTTCTGGTGTGAAGTTGGGGTTGTGTCTTTTTCTGTTACCTCTTGGAATGTGTTTCTTGTCAGCGTTTTGGATAGTTTTATTGAGTATGTGTACAGCATTGTTGATGTTAGTGATGGGTGTACTGCTTAGAGTTGTGAAGTGTTGTTCTGTCTCATTTGTGAATGCTTCCCAGTTAGCTCTTTTATAATTGGTGTATGTGTGTTTGTGGCTAGCTGAGGTGAGTCTGGTTTTGGTGGTGATAATGATCGAAAGGTGGTCAGGGCCTAAGGTTCTGACCACCCTCCAGGATGTTGTGGGGGCGAGTTCTGGGGAGCAAAAGGTGATGTCTGAAGATGATGGGTTATAGAGGGCTTGGTGGGGAATATGGGTATGTTGATGGATGTCATTAAGGATGATGAGGTTATCAGTTTGGTTTTGTAGTACCAGCCCTCTGTATGTGTCGGGGTTGTCGACAAACCAGGCCGACGTCTTGGCGTTGAAGTCACCACCCAGGATGATGTGTGGGGTGTTTGTGATGTGTTGTAAGTGTGGTCTGTATTCATTTGGTACTGTATGGGGAGGGATGTATGTGTTTATGATAGTTATGTTGGAGTTGTTGCCAGTGCATATTTTAATTGATTGTATTTCTGTTGTGTTATCATTTGGGGGGAGGAGGGATTTGGTATGTACACTGCTAACTATGTATGATATTTCTTTGTGTACCAGGGTGATGAGTCCACCTCCGCCGCCGCCGCCGGCCCGGTCTTGTGTGATGGTGGTGAAATCATGAAATGTAGGTGTTTTTTGTGTTGTGCGGAGTTTTGTTTCTTGTAAGATGGCAATGTGTATGTTGTGTTGTTTGATGAAGTGTGAGAGTTTGTGTTTCTTTGTGTAGATGCCATCTATGTTCAATTGGAGAATGTTAATGTTATGTGCACGATGTATGTTGGGTGCTGCTGCACGAGGATGGGGTGGGGGTGAGGGAGGGGGTGAGGGTTGGTAGGGTGGGGGGGGGGGGGGGGATTGGGGTGCAGGAGATGGGACTTGGAATGGATTAGGATGGGGTGTGGTGTGTTGAGTTGAGGATGTGGATGGTATGGGAAGGTTAGGTGGGTTAGGGAGGAGAGGTGGACAGGTTTGAGGGGGGGGGGGGGGGCGAGTGGATGATATGGGAAGGTTAGGTGGGTTGGGGAGGAGAGGTGGACGGGTTTTAGGCGAGGGATTTGACTGGGAGAGGGAGGGGCATGAGGAACAGAGGAAGGGGTTGTTGTTGTTGTTGTTGTTGTTGTTGTTCCCCAAGCTGCCTGGCCGAACAGCCCCAAGGCCCCGAGCAAGGCCAAGGCCATAACCGAGCGCCCCCACAGAGCCCTCCCCGCCGACCACAATAAAGCCTGGGTGACCGAAGCCACTCCATGGCGGGGAGCTGAGGAGGGTGCGGAAATGCCCGGGAAACCATAGCCCCACCCAGGGCCCTGTGTCCCTCAGCAATTACGAAGAGAAAGTTGAGGGGCAAGGGAAAAATGTGACGCTTTGGCTTCCAATCTTGGTAGATTGGGAGGTCAATCCACGTTAGAGACGCCATCACCTGAGATCTAGAAAATACATAAGTAAAAGGAACAGTCAGAGTAAGCTATGGGTATGGCAGAGACTGCTCAGCTCCCACTCTGATAGACCATCCCATCACCACATGACTAGAACCCAATCCTCTCAGCATCAGCTAGGAAAGGCCCTAGAAAGCCGCCTATGGCGGGGGGGATAGCTCCCCTATTTCAACCCTTTTCGGGGTTGGGCACCCGCCCAGGGGGAAGGGGTTAAGCTATACTGTATACTGTATGGCCCGAATTCAGAACAGTGGTTTAAACCTCGGATTTCGGGGCAGGTTTAAACCCGGGATTGAGATTACTCGATCCTGGATCGAACACAAAGGTTTATCCGTATTCAGAACACGGGATTGAGATCGAGTAATCCGCGGCTTAAAACTCTTTTTAAGTTGAAGGTTTGCAACAGCCAATCACAGTGCCATACGGAATGCAGTTAGCCAGCCAATAAGCATATGAATGAGCCATATTATCTATATTATATATTTAATGCCGTCACTGCCTATTTTAAGTGTAATACATGAAGCATGGCCTGTGATTGGCTAAGCGAGTCAGTCAGCCTTCATTCTCGCTTACTTCTTGTGTTTATTTGTCTTTATTTAACTTGTGTTTACTTTAAGATATATACATTATTATTGTGTTTCCTGTGATATTTAATAGCTCTTTAGATTCGGATAGCACTGTAACTTATTAAGTACAGTAATCATTAAAATTGCTTACACATATCTAGTTTAATGAATAAATAAGGAATAATACAGATAATAAGTAAATTATCAGGGTACTGATAAACTAGCCAATCATGAGCGTGCTGCTGCTTCCACTGACTTTCACTTTTACCGACATAGGCTACAGTACGTGGATTCATGTCACTTGTTTTAAGTAATAGCGAGCAATATAGTCATACTTATCATGGTTTTTATATATGCTCAACTTTATCATAGGGATTGTAATATATTAATAGCATGACGGGAAGCTGAAGCGGCCGAATTAAGACCAATTAATTTTGAAGTGAGAACGTAAGTGTAGGATACGCGAGATAGTGCTATTAAAATCTGTGTTACGGGCAACTCTATTCCACCCCTTAAACCAAACTTGTACAGTCCATCCTCCTATAACACGAGCTCCTACAACGCGATCCTCCTTCAACACGAGGGGGGGGTCCCGAATTACCTAAACCTCTTATAACCCGAGCCGATAACATATAACGCGAAATGGCCTTGCCGAGTGCTTCAAATCCGGCGCCTCCTCTTACTGCGCGACCCCCCCCCACCTACAGCGCGACGGCAAGAGAGCTTCGGAGCTGGCCCAGCTGGGTTGACGGCAAGCTGAAACATCTCACTCAACTTACTGTTTCTTCATTCTAATTTAATTCGGTATATTTGTTTATCCAAACATGATCTTATAATTTACTTGCCTATTATTAGGAAGTAGAGTAATAAGAGCCCACAGTAACAAATATCCAATTGTTGATAATAAATTAATGTCGGACAGTACGTTTGGTTAGATTTTGTCCACGAAACAACAACAAACCCCAGCTGTGACTATGCTTGGCGGTGAATATTATTCCGATGAAATGGAAGTTGTATAGCCTAGCCTATATATTTATTAAGCTAAAAAAAATACGGAAAAGTGGCAAAATTGGGGGGCCCAGTCCCATATAGAATTATCTCCATTTAAAGTGTTATTCCTACAACGCGAAATACCTACAACACGAGGCCCAGTGCCGCCCCTAAACTCGCGTTATAGGAGGATGGACTGTACTTTGTTACTACATCTACCGCATGCGCAGTGCTTTTAATACTCAGTCAAATGGACAAATATATATAGTATAAATAGCTCAACTGAAATACGTTGTAACCATTAACTATGTAGGCGAAAAAAAGTAGCCTAACCAATGTGACTTGTTATATAACCATGCATCATTACAACCTACTAGGCTATTAAAAAGACAACTCATGTCTCCAATAACTCTTCTCCTACTTGTTAAATGCATTTGAAAATAATGGTTCACTTGTGATTCCTTTTATATTGTAAGCTATATATTTTAATTTGTACAAAGGATTAACATTGTGCATGGATACAGTAAATAATTATATTTGCTGCGCAACATGTAATGGACTAATAATATTGGTTCTATGGTAACCTAATACATGTGTATCGTATCTAATAAATGTTCGGGGAGATTTAAATATAATTGTTGTATTATTCAGCTTGGAAAGCATCTCAGGTTATCAAGACATTAACAACTATTATCGAATAACTACATCAGTGGTTAGGCTACGGCAGTGCTTCGTTCGTTTGGCACCTATTATATAATTATTAGTATTCTTCGACCATTTCCAACGTAATGTAAAAGCTGTTGCCGTTTTTTACAATATAATGGAATCAGTTTAATGCCAGTTTGTGTTAGTTGGAAATAATAATATGATATTTCATCGGCGAGTAGAAGCCTTCGATCGATCGTCTGTCAAGCCTCCCGCTGATTTAAACCTCGGATTAACTGCCTGAGCTGCATTCTTACACTTGTCATTACTTATTTATATAATCCTTGCTTAGAATGCCTCCAAAGACTGCAACTAATCAGCACCAGTCTTTGTTATTTTATATTATGGGTTTCTTATGGATTAGTGTAAGCAATCATGAGTAATTTAAGGTTTTTATAACTTAGATCTAGAGTCAAACCTACCCTCCCGCAGGTTTAAACCTCGGATCGAGTAATCTGCGGATTGACTGGATAAGCAGCTCAGGATTTCATTCTGAATACCGATAGTCCTGGATTGAGTTTCAATCTCGGGTTTAAACCAGCGCGGAGACTTAAACCACTGTTATGAATTCGGGTCTATATGTTTAGCGCATGTTCGGTGGCTTATGCACCTAATAATGCTCTGTGTAACAAAGAAAATAAAACAGTAAAGGAGATCAGATACTGAACACAAGACAGATATCTAGTAATCCTTATACTCCACCTAAATCTCTCC
The DNA here is from genome assembly GCA_032716605.1 of Paralithodes platypus. Lineage (NCBI taxonomy): Eukaryota > Metazoa > Arthropoda > Malacostraca > Decapoda > Lithodidae > Paralithodes > Paralithodes platypus. The sequence continues at coordinate 98,023,881 of CM064487.1, forward strand.
CCAATCATACTTAGAGGATAAAGATTTGCTGCCAAGTTAATATGAACCAACAATACATATGCAAAACACCCTTTACTCTTTATATATACCAGTCAGAGATTCAAGCAACTGATCCCAGGTATTTCAGCCAATGGCCAATAAAACCACACATCCTCTAATTTTCTTACAGTTTCTCAGCACAGGATAGGTTAGTTTAGTTGGGCCAGTTGTTTGAATCCCAGAAAGGTATTAATGATGCTATTACACTCATTCTGTGCATAATGTAAATATAACCTACTCTAGTTTAATAATACAAACCACTACAGATACTCAAGTTACTTACAGTAATAAAATGTATGTTGTCTTCCATTACAACCTTCATGCACAAAATAATCATAGGAAAAGAAAGGGAAAAGTACTGTAGAGACAAAATTATTTTCATATTTCCAGCAAAACTTTAAATACATAACTTTTGATGGATGGTGCACTATATTCAAATCATCTGTAAATATTCTTATACTCAATACAGTATCATTAAAATAGTTGCAAGAAATCAAGAAGCACTGAAGAAATTCAGCTTCTTCAATCAGCTGGAATAAAGCTCAAGTGCTGAGATTAGCAATGATAAGTAAGTAAAATGTAAAGCCTAAGTCATTCACCAACAAGCATGAAACACAAAAATCAAAGTACTGTACCTGCAGCATAAAAAGATAATGGAAGCTACAGTATAATCATGAGCTACAGTCTATGAACTCAGGCAAGATTACATGATGATACATTATGCAACAAGGCTTTTTAAAAAAATAAGTATTTTTTTATAAATTTTAATTTTAATTTTCCTCAAATTCTTGTAGACAATCCTCATATCTTCCCAAAAACCCTCCACCTCCTCTATCTTCTTTTCACTTCCTGGCCGATATGCACTCACAAGAACCCACCTTTCACCCTTAAACCGCATTCGCACACACATCAGCCTTGATGACACCTCTCTCCACTCTTTTATAAACTATCTTAACTCCTCCTTCACAATAATAGCCACTACCTCTTGTGCATTGACTCCCTCATCTACTCCAGACTTCCTATTTATTAGTGGCCCCTCCATCATTGACGATATGCCTATTAATATAATGCCTCTCTTTCAAGCATCCACGGTCAGCCTGTTTGAAACACCCGCCGCAGGGGAAGGAGTACTAACATCATAAGTGTAACGCTAGTTCTCTTATGGAATTGTCTTTATGATTGGGTTATCACTACGAAAAAAAATTGTAAAAAAAAATAAAATAAAATTAACTTAATAATTGTTATATTAACCCTTCCAGCCCGGCTGTCCTTTTATAAGGACACCGCGGCAGATGGGCAGGACCCCGGGTGTCCTTATAACAGAAAGTAAGCTTGAAAGCCTATTCAGCTTGTTTTGAAAGCTGTCCGTCCGACGCATGTAAACACAGCCGGTTGGACCGACGCCGCGCACCTCCGAACACAAGAAGGAGAGGCGTAGTTTGTTTTTGTGTGGCTGTATGTTATTGTTTAGTATTGAAAAGTGGCTGATATGGCTGACATCGCCACAAAGTTCTCTCCACGGAAATCGTCATCACAACTGAACCAGTTGACTTAGAGAGCTCTACTCAACGCCAGTCTACAGATTGGAAACCACAGTACGTTTAGAAATGCGTGGGGATTTTCTAGCAGTTAAAATAAAAATTATACAGTAGCCTAGGCGTAGACGTATTTTGGCCATATCGCCCGGGTCTCAACAACGTCCTTAGGATAGGGCCCCCAGAGGAGGGGGGGGGGGGAGGCTTTCCAACTCGTGGATGTCTTTTGTGGATTCTACCCGAGACGCTGAACCCAGCGACGCCATTCCTTCTTCCTTCCCCTGCGGTTATACTGAACAGTGGTGCCTCGCCAGTGCTCCGCTTTATTATTCATTCGTTCAACTCTAGTGAGTCCTTTGCTCATTTGTATATATCTGAGTTGTTGTAGAATAGGTTTAGACTAGCTAGGACTGACAGCCCCATTGGTATGTCCGCAGGGAAGTGTTAAAATAGGGTACATAAGTGTAGGCGCCATGTCGGTCCGCTTCGGGCCAGAGCGTCATGTGTATTTGTTCTTGTTTCTGCGCCTTAGTTTTGCTATTTACTAGTTATTTAGGAGGCTATATACATCCGCGGAAATATGCTTCTAGCCATCTCTATGAGGTAGTTGCATTTTATTTATCATTAGCAGACGTTCTGGTCTAAGAGTTGTCACACGTGGTGCGGAACTTTCCAGAACCCGAGTTTGCTGCCACTGTTGCTAGAATTAGGTGTGGCTGGGGGAAGTTCAGAGAACTGATGCCAATGCTGACCATGAAAAGAATGCCTCTCCCCCTGAAGGGAAAGGTGTATGCCTCATGTGTTAGAAGTGCAATGACGTATGCCTCAGAAACATGGGCCGTTAAAGTAGACGATGTCAACAGAATGGAGCGCAATGAGATGAGAATGGTGAGATGGATGTGTGGGGCCAGGCTACAGGATAGAATAACAAATGTTGAGCCGAGGAGACGTTTAGGTATAGAGTATTAGCGAGGTGATGCGTACAAGTAAACTGGGATGGTATGGACATGTGGAGTGAATGGATGAACAAAATTGGGTGAAAAAATGCAGGTCTGTGATTGTGGAGGGAGCTGCACCAAGGGGTGGACCGAGGAAGACCTGGGATCGGACTATACGTGCCGATCTCAAATCCAAGAACTTGACAAGTGAAGCAGCCCTTAACAGGGTTGCCTGGAACGCCGCCATTAGGTCAAGAGACTGAAACAGCACATATGTGTGGAACACTCAGTCTTAAAATTTTATGTATGTTTTATGTAGGTACTGTATTTGCTCTTTTTTCCCTCGAGTGTGGGGTTTTCTGCGTTCGCTGCTGCTGTGTCATCTTCGGAGGTAAGGGTAACATATTCAGTGTAATTTTTACCATGAGCCTCGTGGCCAGCCTCAGTAGGGGCTTTATTCTTAGTAGGCCAAGGGTATTTTTTATTGCTTAATTAATACTGTGTTTTAGCACTAAGATGTGACCCTCGCTTTCATGTGGTGATATTATACATGCTAGCAGGGTGTTAGGAGACGTTCTGACTTATTTGGTGGGGTATTTTGGGGGTGGCTGACTTTCTCAGATAAGTCAGTACCTTCAAAGTTTGTTTTTTTCTTCCGGCGATCTTTCTGTGTATTGATGCCAGATACTCGCCTTGCAGGCGAGAAAGGAAACTTCCAAATAACCCGGCGTGGTGTGCTGTACCACTAGACTTCCGGCGGAAATGCAGACTCCGAAGGGAAGTAATCTCGGACCGGCCGAGTGAACTCGCCCAAACCGATAGCCTCACGCGGCATGATTTTACTTATAACGCCCGGTGGAAAAGTTCAGTGAGGTAATTAACTATCCCTCGGGTCCTAATAGACGATCCGTTAGTTAATTAAATGGTTAATATGAGTCGGTGACACTTTGTCACAGGTAAGCAGTTCTAGAAAACGAAAAAGTCATCTAGGCTTTTTCAAAACAAAGTACAGCGGAAGATTAGAGTAGCGGTTGTCTATAGCTAATTTTCCAGCGTATTGGGGGGTGTTTCTGATGTGTGAACCTCTCGGTTTATCCTTATGAGCATTGATTCCTGGAAATTTTCTATTTCCAGATCACAGCATATCAGTAAGCGGCACAGGTCTACAGGGGAAGGGGCCGATCCCGGCGGGGGGGGATCATAATTAGCTCCATCATGCCTCTAGTTACTCTTTGTGCTACACCCACATGCTCTCTAATTCCGGTCTTTGCACATAAACTCTGCGTGAAGTGCGTTAAGTGCCTAGACAGGTTAAGGGGCCTCTGGGTTACTAAGAGGTGTCCCATTTGCTCTGACCTACGTTCTGAATTGTTTAATAAGAGAGACCAATCATGCCTAGTGGCACTAAATGAAATTAAGAAATTTTGTAATGCCTATTCGAAAGACATTGCAATAGATAGATAGATAGAAGGCATTGCCCATAAGGCATTACATTGTGATGATGAGGCTTTCTGGGAGCATCTAGTTATAAAATCACCGGTTCTTAAATCACCTTCTAAGTCAACTCCAAAATCTAAAGCTAAGCCCAAAATTCTGTCGAAAGAGTTAGTGAGTAGCAGTAATAGTGACTCGAGCAAGGCAACCCCCCCCCCCGGCCGCCACAAGAGGGCGCGTTCGCCTTCACCACGGGACCAGTCCAGGTCCAGGTCAAGGTCGCCCTCAAGCTGTCCAAGCAGTCTTCAGCAGAGACTTCTAGGTCTCACGAGACATAAGAATGACGCGGCGGCGTGAAGCCACAAGAAATCTGATAAGGGTCATAAAAGTTCCCGCACGGAGGAGACGCAGACGCAGCACCGGCTAACGCCGGAGTCACGGCCAACGCCCTCCGCCTCTACCTCCATGCCTAACGTCCAATCTGGCAGCTCCGAGGTAGGGACGGAGGGGGCCGAGTCGACTCCCAGGGATGGGTCTGAGGAGTCTTTGTGGGTACAAAGAGATGTTCATTTTGCCATTCCAAAATTAACCTTTAACTTGCCAATAAGTAGGCCTCCCGTAGTTTCTCAGAGTGTTAGCTGAACAATACCGTGGCTACACGGCTAGTGAACACCAGGACTATGAAGGTTCTCAAGTAAGTCAAGTGATACCAGATTCCCAGAATCCTATTGAACAAGGGCATAGCGTGTGGAGGCACTCTGAACCCTTAAGTGTAGAGACCAATGGTCAGTTTCAGGGAGATACTAGGGAAAGTGCTAATGTAGATACCATCTCATCATCAGTACCTGATTTAGTGTGGCCAGATAATGTCCAGTTGTCTGAGCTCCGGCGACAACCGGAAGTAATGGAAGTGCCTGAAGAGCCGGAGGACGTAGAACTGTCCTCAGCTCAGCCAGGACACATTGAGGAAGGGTCAGAAGTGGAATTTGAATCATCCAAAGGGTCACCCAGTAAAGTGTATAACAACCGATGATCTTGATTACATATTACATAGGGTAATGAAGCAATACAATGTTCCTAAGCAACCTCAGGAGACTCCCATAGCTACGCCGGGAGCTCCCCCGATTGGTTCAGTTGTGCGGCCGCTAGAGCCTACTAGAGTTGTTGTGCCACCTAATATGTAATTTCCCCCTATTAACGTAACTCATGCTACTACCTCGGCGAGTGGCACTGCAGTGCCCGCCTCCTTAACGACTACCAATGTCCGTGTCATCACAAACATTACTCCCCCTCCTCTAGATAAACTTCCCCATAGGAGAGGCCCTATGCCTTTCTTGTATGGACCCGACTGCTCTTGGGTTAAAGTCATGGCAAAAAACCCTGGTATAGCACAAACAACCATATCGGGGGAGGTCCTAGTTCCTAGTGAGTGGGTAATTGAGATGAGTTAGAACAAGAAGTTAAGAGCCAAAGATAAACAGAGTCAAATCTTAGATGTGACAATCAAGGCTATCCCTAATGTTTATTTTTATGAGTTTTTCGTATATTCACCTACCCCGGCATTACCTCCTTCCTCATCTGCACGGCTCTTTGCAGATTGGACAAAGACTGACGGCGTCAACGATATAAAATTTCTCAATACGCTAACGCCGAATTTGGATATAACTCCAGTGCTAGATCAGTCAAACAACAGTATTGCAGGTGGGGCAGGTAGGTCTAGGTCCGTGGGGGGACTGGGAGATTGAGACGCAACAGTTCGCAGCAACAATAATGTCAAAATCCGCCTATCAAATTCCTCATGACAACCATCTTTGGTTTTCATTGCCAATAAATCAAGCCGGAGAGGTTCCTCCTGCACTTTTTGAATTCCTTTCTGCCCATAAGTTGTAACCATGGGACTTGCAGGAGCCCTTTCCTACCCCCCCTTCGGCACACCTGGATAGAGACTTTAAATTGAGGAATAAAGATTACAGACTCTTTTCACAATTTTTGCTAAGTCGCCAAATAGCCCAGTCCCTCACGAGGACTATAGCCGCTATTTCTGATCAGGATGTTAGGAAGGCCACGGATTTATCCCGGCGGCTTCTGTTACTAAATTCCATTCAGTCTTTGGGGGACATACGGATAGCCTTGTTGGAGCCTATTCGTGCACGTCAAGACCTGAGAGTGTATATGGTGAAAAAGTTACCGGACGACATTAGTCGCCGGGTAACCCTGTCACCGGTGTTAACTTCATCTTTGCTTAGCCCTGAGACTTGGAAGGCAGTGTACAATATGGTTGACAGCTTACATCCGAGTACTTCCCAGGCTAGGAAGGCGCACTTTAAGAAACCGTACTCCAAGCCTAAGAGCAGTGGTAAGTCGCAACCTAGTGGGTCTAAGCCCTTTCAGGGCCCCATGTCTCCCCCGGCGCAAGGAAGTACTTCGCTCAAGCTTAAACAGGGAAGTGGTATAAGAATAAGTCACAACTCAGGTCAGGGATCGACATCTGCCAAAGCCAGTCAGCCGTCTAACCCTACCCCTCCACCACGTTATCACACACAAATACTGTCTTCTCTCCCTCCCTGCCCACCCTAAACCAACTTCCGGAAGCACATCCATACTCATATCACTCGCCGTTGCATCCACTCACTCATAGACAACACGCAGCTGCAAGCACGACCTCCTGAAATCCATCCTTCTGAATCCTCCCTTCCTCGCGAGGACAGAGTCCACCTGGCCAGGCTGAGATGCGGGCACCATCCAGCTCTTCTGAGCTATCAGAAGAGACTGGATGACTCCGTCGTCGACACCTGTCCGGGCACCCGGGTGCCCAACCCCGAAAGGGGTTGAAATAGGGGAGCTATCCCCCCGCCAAAGGCGGCTTTCTAGGGCCTTTCCTAGCTGATGCTGAGAGGATTGCGTTCTAGTCATATGGTGATGGGCTGGTCTATCAGAGTGAGAACTGAGCGATCTCTGCCATACCCATAGCTTACTCCGACTGTTCCTTTTACGTATGTCTTTCCTAGATCTCATGTGACGGCGTCTTTTCCGTGGATTGACCTCCCAATCTACCAAGATTGGAAGCCAAAGCGTCACATTTTTCCTTTGCCCCTCAACTTTCTCTTCATAATTGCTGAGGGGCACAGGGCCCTGGGTGGGGCTTTGGTTTCCCGGGCGTTTCCGCACCCTCCTCCGCTCCCCGCCATGGAGTGGCTTCGGTCACCCAGGCTTTATTGTGGTAGGCAGGGAGGGTTCTGTGGGGGCGCTCGGTTATGGCCTTGGCCTTGCTCGGGGCCTTGGGGCTGTTTGGCCAGGCAGCTTGGGGAACAACAACAACACAATTTACACTCTTTGAGCTCTGTGGGAAAGCCCAACCGTGGCCATGGCCTTCCTTAAGGACATGGGGCTGTTCGGCCAGGCAGCTTAGGGAACAACAACCCCTCCACCATAAAAAAACTAGTCACACTTCAAACTCTCTCTCTCTCGGGGCCTATCGAAGGCGAGTTGGATCCAAGGGTAGTTCCTCCGGACAGACCCAGTCAAGTAACTGGATCATTTCGGGCATGTCACCGGGCCTAGCCTCGGCGAACTTGGGCAAAGACAGTGGTACGCAAGGGCATCACCTGGCGGTGGCTCCGGCGGCCTTGTTTACGTCAAACTCTAGAAGTCAACCATGTTTCTTTAGAGGTGGAGTCACTAGTCCAGGAAATGATCACCAAGCATATCATTGTCCCGGTCAATCCAACTTGCCCTGTTTTCACGTCCAGACTTTTTCTCGTACCAAAGAGGGACAGCATTCAGATGAGATCAGTCGTAGACCTATCTTGTCTGAATCGACACATTCACAACGCATCGTTCAGGATGCTTACTGTGAATCACATCAGGCTAACACTTCTGCACCAAGGGTGGATGTGCTCGTTAGACCGGACAGACGCCTATTGGCACGTCCCGGTAAACAAAAAAGTTCCAAAAATTCCTCGCCTTGTGGATCAGGCAAGAGACATGTCTTTCAGAGAATGCCATTCGGGTTGAACCTTGCACCGAGAATATTCACGAAATTAGTCCGGCAGGCCCTCATGCCAATGTTAAATCAGGGGATCAAGGTGTTGTGGTACCTAGACAACTGGCTGGTAGCGGCGGAGTCAGAGAGTCTATGCAATATCCATGTCAATAATCACATTATAAACCATGTACAATCCCTAGGGTTCAAGGTCAACTTAGCAAAGTCGCATCTTGTTCCCACACGGGTAATTCAGTGGATAGGGCTGGTCTGGGACACAGCCAATCTTACTCTCAGTCAGAGTGTGGACAACCGCAACAGATTTCGAAAGAAATTGTTTCTGTTTCTCCACAGTCTGAACACCACGAGAAGGACATGGGAATCCCTGGTCGGCTCTCTCAATTGGATTCAACTAACTGTAACACCACGAGAAGGACATGGGAATCCCTGGTCGGCTCTCTCAATTGGATTCAACTAATTGTAAAGTTGGGCCGATTGACAGTAAAGAGATTAATCTTGGAAGGAAACAAATATTTCCCGCTATTGCTGGCAGGAAAGTTGTGGAAAATGCCTCCATTAATTCACGACTTACTGTCGGTCTGGGCGAGGAGAGAAACGTTGCACTCAATAATGACGTGGGCTTCTCCCCCACCTACGGTATGGGTAGACACAGATGCTTCAGGGACAATAGGCTGGGGTTATCAGTCGAGCCTAGACCATCAGGGTCAGGGTCTTTGGTCCTAAACCGAGAATTTTCATTTTAACGAGAAAGAGCTCTTAGTCCCTTTATTTTTCCTTCAAACTCACGGCTCCTCCTTGCGGGGGAAATCAGTAGCGTTTCGAATGGACAATTTGAATGCGGTGTCCTGCATTCAAAAGCAAGTGTCAACGAGGTCTCGGAAGTTGCTAGAGTTGTCAGAAGAGATTTTTGTTCTGGCCGAAGAGCTGAACATTCATCTCCATGCATCATACCTCCCAGGCGTAGCGAACGTCTGGGCAGACGCTCTGTCCCGGCGACAGAGCACCAAAGTAGAATGGGCAATCAAGCAAAACCTCTTCAACCAGATGATTGCAGAGCCATACCGTCCACAAGTGGATCTATTCGCGTCCGAGGAAAACCACAGGCTTTCTCTCTACCTAACCCGCCGGAAAATGACTTCGGCGGGGGGTCCAGACGCATTGTTGGAGGACTGGAACAAGTGGAATTCCATCTATCTTTTTCCGCCTCCAGACGCTTCACTCATGTGTCAGGTAGTTCACAAACTACGGGGTTCAGGTGTGGTACCACCAGTTGAAAATGTGGTGCGAGAACCCGGTGTCACTCCCGATCTCGTACTTCCACTTGGAGACAATTGGCAACCTAAAGACCTCGCTGACTTTTGCCTTTTGGACATTCAGAATTCCAATTGGTTAACTCCGTATGGAGAGAGCATTACTAATAAATTCCTTAATCAATATACTATGTCTACCAGGAGACAATATCAATCACATTGGAAGTCTTTCAAAACCTGGATAGTAGAAACGGCGCAAACTGTCGCATCAGTAGCTTTGGTTTTCAAGTACTTGGACTATTTGTTTGAACAAAAACGCCTTTCTGTAGTTACACTGAAGAATCATTTGTCTGCTATTAGAACTCCCTTTTTTGACCTAACAGGGCTATCTATACCGCAGGCGGAGGAGAAAGGGTTCATGAGGGCATGTTTCAAGCTTCACCCACCACCCCGTCAGCTCATGCCTACCTGGTCACTTGACAAAGCTTTGTCTTTGCTTCATTCGCGCAAGTACAGTAGGGTCTCGTAAGATGCGAGTTTATGGTCGATGGATGCGACCGCATCTTACGATTTCGCATCTTACGATACACGTAGCTTATGGGAAAAATGTCCCGCCTAAGGCTCGCATTTAAAAAAAAAAATTCGCATCTTGAGGTTTCTCCTCGGATTTAGCCCACTTTGAACCTCCGATTCGCAAATTATGGTCAGTCTCGCATCTTAAAATAATTTATTTTATTATTTGGGGTCCTCGCATCTTATGCGAATCGCATCTTCTGATCTCGCATCTTACAAGACCCTACTGTACAGGATTTTGACTCACTGTTAAAGAAGGCGGAGTTCCTTATGGCTTTGGCCACAGGTAACAGGGTGTCTGAGCTGGCGGCGATGAGCAACAAACCTAATTGTCTCAGGTTTGGGAGACTCAATGAGAATGTTCAAATTGCTCCATCTCCCACGTTCGTTGCTAAGAACGAATATAGTGATCATGTTTTTTCTGAGTTTACAGTCCCGGCACTTAAACGCGGGAATACACACCATGTCTTATGCCTTGTTCAGGCTTTAATAAAGTTTATGAGGGATTCCCAGCCCCAACAGCAGGGAGCCTTATGGGTCAGTAGTACAGGTATTCGCGTCACGAGAAGAAAATTGGCTTCTTTACTCGTAGATGTAATTCGTGAAAGTAATCCTGGTGTAGTGGGAAGGGCCCATGACATCAGAAAATGGGCAGTCTCTTTGCGCTTTTTGCATAATTATTCAATTGATGACATAGCAAACCCTAAGTTGTGGGCTGCCAATCATACTTTCATGACGCTATACCTATCGGTGGCTTTGGATAAACCAAAATTTACCTGTGTGGTCCTGCGCCAGTGGGTCTAGTTGGTCCGTGTGCTACTAAAATTAAGTTTAATCTTAATGGTGAAAAAGAGGGGGGGGGTGCTGGAGAGCTCAAGACCCCCCCTAGACCCTCCGCCAGACTATGCGATAAGTTCACGAGCTGTGATACTTGATAAGTCGAGCTGGTTATATAGCTCAAAAAATTTTTTTGTAAGATATCTTTAATAGTTGCAACTATCGGATATTAAGGTTAAATTGTACAAAATATATAGTACAGTATGTACAAATCAATTTTAAGGACATAAGATATAATCAAATGATTTATTTGTGCCTTTACAGTGTTGGACAAGACTAAAAGATTTTTTCCTGGAAAACAAGTTTTATTGAATCTCAATGTGATATTCTTTACATATGTACCTGTATGGTTACTTATAAGCAGATCTTCTTCGAAGTAATGCACTGCTTTTCTTTAATTTTTTCTATATTATTGTATGCAAACAATAAAGACTTAAGATTGTTATATGGTTCTTTTTCTCTACCTATGGTAGTTTGTTAGTGGTTTAGATATTATCACAAATGTCCCCCTCCAGACTTGAGATATCAGGCATATCGTCAATGATGGAGGGGCCACTAATAAATTATAGGTTTGAGTCCCGGAGGGAAGAATGAAAACCTAATATTTAGTAGTGGCCCCGAAATCATTGACGATGTAGGGCCCTCCCTTCCATCCCCTTCCCATTCGTTGATGTCTTGAGTTTAATCTTGATATATCATTAACCCATCAGACCCGTAAACACCCATAAAAAACACACCCGAGCTACCCGGAAGGGCTCCGAGACACCCATGAGCTCAAAGCCTGTAAGCTTGGTGTGCGAGGTGTACGTCCGACGCACGTAAACAACAACCGGCTGGACCGACGCCCCGCATCTCCGGCCACAAGAAGTAGTGCATCGCTTGTTCGTGTGTGCCTGTATGTTATTGTTAAGTACCGAAAAGTAGTGTAAAGTGGCTGTTTTTGCCATAAAGTTATCTCCAATGAAATCATCATCACAACTGAACCAGTTGACTTAGAGAGCTCTACTTAACGCCATTCTACAGGTACGAAACACATCTACGCTTGGGAATGCACGGGAATGCGGAAGCAAGCCAAATAACAAAGATGCGGTAGCCTAGGCGTAGACGTTTTTCGGCCAAAACCCCCGGGTTTCGGAGAATATATATATAATACATAGCCGGGGCTGGAGGGTTAAAGAAGGAATGGCGTCGCTAGGTTCAGCGTCTCGGGTAGAATCCACAAAAGACATCCACAAGTTGGAAAGCCTTAACCCTCCGGATCCGGGGGCCTTCATATGAGGTGATCGTCGTGTCCGGGGGTATTCCTGAAAAATTACTAATCTTCATAATTCGATATCTACTGATTGAGACCACCTAGAGCTGTCAACTAAATTGCATAGTGTAGAACCAACTTTCGTCTGTAGAATGGCGATGAGTTGACATCGCTACGACAAGTGGTTGCCGAGATATGATGATGGGAATGGAGGTAATTTCCCGCGTATTTTCACCTGTGTCCGAACACTTCGCCGCTGCCCTGGCTAGCACGCACTAAGTCACTCATCGCTCCCGTGGCTTTTGTTCCGGTACACGATAGTATGTTTTTATGGAGATAATGTTTCTTACAGTTTCTTACAGTAGATCCTCTGGAAAAGGCAAACTAGGCCTGTGTATCCAGCTCAGTGCCAGTACTTGCACTACTGCGGTCGTTCACAGTGTTGGCGGTGGCGGCAGCAGACGCAATTTTTTTACTATTCTGTATTTTTGCTTTATAATCAAACTTCAAATCTTGTCTTCCCCATGCTTTATCAAGATTAATTTCAAACTTCCTTATTGATTCGGAATAGACTACATACTGGGGCAGCGCCTTCCACTCATTTACCACTCTATCACAAAATGAGTTCTTTGCCTTTTCAAGCCTATTTCTTTCTTTGTAAATTTTCTTAGAGTGTCCTCTCGTTCTTGTTCCCTCCCGCATCAAGAAGATACCTTCACACACATCCTCATCATACTTTCCTGACATTATCTTAAGTCTCTATCATATCCCCTCTCTTTCTCCTATATGCCAGTGTCGGAAGTCCCAGTGTCCTCAACCTCTGCTTATAGCCCGCGTTCTTCAACGTTGGTACTAGCTTGCTAGCTCTCCTCTGCACCTTCTCCACTGCTTCTATATCCTTTACCATATATGGAGCCCACACCTGGTTCGCATATTCCAGGTGCGGCCTAACCAGCGCTGTATAGAGATTCCTGAATATTTCTTCAAGTGACACAAATGTCCTCCTTATCAGCCCTACAATTCTATTGGCTTTGTTTATCTTTTCCACTAAATGTTCTGAGAAATTTAACTTATTGTCTATCACTACTCCTATATCCTTTTCTGCATTCACTTTCTCCATCGCTTCATACATGCTGTATCCTACCTTGCTAGTCCCAATCCGCATGTACAGTACTTGCATTTTTTTGGATGAAAAGGCATTAACCAAATGTTCAGACCATCCCTTCATGCCCTCCACATCTCCTTGAAGCAAACCCACATCTTCCTTACTCCTCACTCTTCTATACAGCTTAGTGTCATCCACATACAGGTATATCTCACTTCCATTGGTTATAACTTCAGGTAAGTCGTTGATAAATATAACGAACAGTAGTGGTCCCAACACAGATCCCTGAGGTTCCCCACTTGTAATTTCCCTCCACCCCGAGCCTATTCCATTCACCAGTACCCTCTGTCTCCAATCTTTCAGGAAGGCTTCTATCCATTTCACACATTTCTCCCCTATACTATAGCTTCTAACTTTCTCTATTAACCTTTTATGTGGGACCTTATCGAAGGCCTTCATAAAATCGCAATATACCACATCTATTGCATCACCATCCTCCAGAGTGTGCATCCAATCATCTACCACCTTAATTAGCTGTAGTACCGTCGACCTCCCCGGCAAGAATCCGAACTGTCTCCCACTGAAAAGTTGGTTTGATTTCATATGCTCCATTATTCCTTCTCTAATTACCGTTTCTATTAGTTTACACACAACACTTGTCAAACTGACTGGTCTATAATTTCCTGGGTCATTTCTCTTTCCCTTCTTAACCCTTATTTAGCGGCGAGCAACATAAGTCGAGTTAAATAAAGCTGGACTATGTGGCGGCGCTCGACATAGGTCGAGTGGCAATTTCAGCACGTAATGTGGCTGAGAGAGAGAGACAAGTGGTGGCAGGAGACTAGCGAGCGTATGACTGCTCCAGACCACCGCGGCGAACCTACTGACACAAATCTCAGCTCCCTCCTCCCTCTCTCACTCGCTACATACTCAATTATGTACTGAAAGTACCGAATTACCTGCTTTTTGCACTCGCGTTGCACGGTTATTGCAAGAAAACTATCCATCATACAAGGATCGTTATGGTGTCATTCGAAAGCTCTGTTTATGCCCTTTCAGGGATAGGTACTTGTTTTACGTTCTGGGTCTTATTTAGGCATGAAAATGATCACGTAAACAGCCCTATTTTGGCTAAAAACACCCCGCTGTGCGGTACACATAAATAAACCGCATAGGCCGCTCGTAAGGTGTTAAATACAGCTGTTATTTTCGCCTCTCTCCAGTCCGTCGGGATTTGTCCTGTATTAAAAGATACCTCAAATAAAAAAAATAATGGCTCTACTAACATCTCACCTCCTTCCTTTATGATTCTTGGATGTATCCCATCCGGTTCCGGGGACTTACTTCTGTTAATTTTTTCTATAGCCCTCCTTATTCTAGCATGGGAAAACTCTATTAGTTCTAGTGCTGGTGCCTGTTTGATGGGAATAGTAGGCACTGCATCAACCGACTCCACTGTTAGTACCTCCCCAAAGTATTTCCCCAACACCTCTGCTTTCTCCTTATCAGTTTCTGCTCTATTCCCATCATCCAAGTCTCTTATCGGTTCTGGGATACCTACTCTTCTTGTTAACTTTTCCTGAATATACTTCCAAAATATTTTTGGATTATCCTTCACATTTCTAGCAATCTCTCTCTCCCTCTCCTTCACCCCCCTCCTTGTCTCCCACCTTATTTTATTGTTTATTTGTCTGCGTTCCAGATCCACTTCTTTAGCTTCTATACTAGACCCCCTGTTCTTTTTTAACAATTTTAGTCTTTCCCACAATCGTTTCTTTCTTCTAATCAATGTCCAAAACTTTCTTTTCATTGGCAATTCTGGGTTCGTTCTTTTCCTCAATTATGTTTTATCCTTATATTCCCTTACTGGTACACTTTTGGATACAGCATTCTCCAGTTTGACTCTAATTTTCCTCCACATTCCTTCAGCGTCTTCACCGTTCAATTATTCCCCCCAGTCAATGTCCAAACACCGTCTCAGCAGCTCATAATCTGCTCTATCATACATGTATATTTTTTTTATTGCTTCCATTATCCCTCTCTGTTTTAATATTGCAACTAAAGCTTATACAGGCATGGTCACTCCGACCTATAGGGCTATCCATATTGACATGTGATATTATTGTGTCATTTATTACTTGTTCAACCATTAATTTTGAGTTATATGAAACTGTATATAACATATTTTTGGTGCTTTCACTGTTATTGTAATATTATTGTGTCACTTTCACTTTTATTGTAATAGTATTGTGTCACTTTCACTTTTATTACTCTTCTTGTTATGAATTATTGTCACTTTCACTGCTATTATTGAGTTATTATTACACGTTATACATTTTGTGTCACTTTCACTTACTAGGTTAGAGGCTAGGCTACGCAAGCGTACAGTACCGTACGGTATCGTATTTGACACTTGTAATTATTACATTTAGTTGTTTCTTTCACTTAGACATATTGTTATATTGTGTTTAGTGTCACTTTCACTTATTACAGGTTTCACTTATAAATACTTATTGAATAGTTACTCTAATATATAGTTGGTGTGTCTCTTTCACTTGCACATATTGTTATATTATTTTTAGTGTCGCTTTCACTTATTACAGGTTTCACTTATAAATACTTATTGAATAGTTACTCTAATATATACAGTAGTTGTTGTGTCTCTTTCACTTGCACATACTGTTGTATTGTTTTTAGTGTCACTTTCACTTGCACATAGTGTTTTATTGTTTTAGTGTCACTTTCACTAGTGTTCTCAGGGTCAGTGCCACTTAGAAGTTTACCAGGATGTGGAAATCATCGTGGCAAGGTGTGATGCACAGTGCTACCTGACATTCCTGGCACTGATACGAGGTTTTGGTGTTTGTCTGGGGTCTTCGGGTGGTGTGGCTGCAGACATGGCACTGTTTCTGGGTCTTGCGACCAGCAGCTACTGGAAGGCCGACGATCCTGTGCTTCTTGTGGTGTTCGGAAGAGTATGTGCGGTCCATGGTGCCAGCTCCTGGCATATGTTGAGCTCGTGGGGCATCCTCAGGCACGGCATATTCCCCAATGAGATCCAGAATGAGCTGTTTCTGGAATCTCCGAAGGTTGGTGTACTTTCTGGGCATTGTGGGGTTCATCAGCTTGTACAGGTTGTACGAGTTCAGCACAGACACATCCATCATGTGCCGGAAGAACTTCTTATACCACCTGCAGGAGGTCCGCAGGCAGTCGATGAAGCCGACCTGCATGTCTGACTTGTCAACCACCCATGTTTATGTTGTAGTCCATAACTGCGTCTGGCTTCATGATGGGCTCCCTGGTCCTGTGGTTGACTTTGCCAGAGTCAACCAGGTTGCCCTTGTGGATGGTGCTGATCATGTTGACCTTCCTTTGGTCGTGCCAATGGATTGCCAGCATCGGACCATGTTGCTTGAGGAAGATGTCCTTCTTCTTGGTCTTTTGGGGGAATTCCGGCATGTTCTTCCTCGTCCCTCGTACTGTGCCCACAGTCTGGGTTTGCTGCCTGTTCAGGTACTTGGTGAGGATGGGGGACGTATAATAGTTGTCCGTGTAGAGTATGTGGTTCTTGTTGAAGTAGCGATCCATCATCACCTTCACCACTGCTCCACCGAACCCTATTTCTTGATCTGCAAGAACCTCACCCTCCTTCCCACTGTAGATAATGAAGTCCAGCACATAACCCGTCTTACAGTCACAGAGGACGAAGAGCTTGATGCCGAATCGATGTCTCTTGGATGGTAGTGTATGTACTGCCGGAAGTGAAGGTTCCCCCGGAACAGCACAAGAGACTCGTCGATCACGACCTTTTGAAAAGGCTTCAAGAATGTGGAAAACTTGGCCTTCATATATATATATATATAGCCTATATATATACAGTATTTATATATTTTTTTTTTTTTTTTTTTTTTTTTTTTAAAGAGACAATGAACAGAGGAAGGAAAAACACAGATAAAACAAAAAGGTCCATGTGCCTAAAGGCATCCTCCATTCATAAAATGTTTGTAACAACTGGATTTAAACTTTTGTAGATTGTAAGTTTGTGGAAAGCAACTCGAGGGAAGTGAATTCCAAAGAGTAGTAGTTCTAGGGATAAATGAATTTTGATAAGCAGAAGTTCTGCATTGTGGAGGAGAAAGTGTAAATTCATGGGCGCTCTCAGCTGCCCTAGTTCTACGGGGAAAGATGTGGAGAGGCGGCACAATTGTAGCAAGTTCCTCGGAACAATTGCTGTGAAAATATCTGTAGAATAATGCAAGGGATGCAACGTTTCTTCGTATGGATAATGTAGGAAGGTCCTGTGTGATTGCAGGGTTATTGATTAATCTAATAGCTTTATTTTGAATTTTGTCCAACTGCCTCAATGCAACCACTCCACTTCCACTCCACAGAGGTGAACAGTAATCCATCTGAGAACGCACATGACTTTTATATATTACGGCCAACTGCTCGTCAGTGAAGAATTCTCGAACTCTGTACAGGAGTCCCAGTTTTTTAGAGGCATTCTTAGCAATGCTTCTAACATAATGTGTCCAGCTCAAGTTAGTAGTTAATGTTACACCGAGAATGTCAATACTAGGGGAAGTGGGAATATTTACATCATTAAAAAAATATATGGGAGTCAGTGAGATTCTGTCGGTTAGAAAATTGAATGTACTTGGTTTTCTGTGCATTAACCCTTTCACGCACATATGACGCAGAGATTGCCAGATTAGCAATAAGAAATAGAGTTCTCTCACTTTTATAATTACCTCTCCAAAATTAGTTTTCTGCCCACAGCTAACTCAAAGACAACTGCAGAGGTTGAAGTAACTAAACTAAAGGTTTCTAAATACCCCTGATGGTAACAAAGGCTTTAAAGTATCCCTAATAGGCTCAAAATCGCGTCATATGTCGGAGAGGGTTAAAGGAAACTAGATTCTTTTGTCCCCATTCATTAATTCTAGAAAGGTCCTGGTTCAGAGAAATTGCAGTGTTTATTTTTGAATTTATAAGATCGGGTTGGGTGAAAGAATTGGTAAATGTGAAGGAACTGTGGAGTGTTGAGTCATCTGCGTAGTTATGTATTGGATTATGAGTGGTAGATATGAGATCATTGATATGAATGAGGAACAGAGTTGGGGCCAAAACTGATCCCTGGGGAACACCAGCATTTATTGAGTAGAATCCCCTTATCTTCCACAAGCGGTCTGTTTTGTGTACATTGGTGTTGGTAACGAAGTGCAGGTTACCAAGTATGGCGAAGTAGCGGTCCCGGGACATAAGTTTGCCAAAAGCAGGTGTGGCAATTATGTCGCCTGTGATCCAGTAGTCTGCCAGCCGATGCTTCTTTACATGTGCCATGAGCATGGTCAGTGCTATGAACACATACATTTGGGCAATGGTGACAGGCTTCCAGGCCTTCATGTGGGAACTATGGGTCTTGCCGCTGAGGTGGTCACTGAGGGCCTTCTGCTTATTGGTCTCATCGACAACATATGACATGACATCATTGTCGAAAAAGGCCTTGAATAGCTCGGCAGGTGTTGAGTTGGGTCCCCCTTGGAAAGATGGATCAATCCCTGCGGCATTTTGGGCGTCATCGAATGTGGCATCTTGTGGCTGAAAGGTGGACCCCTTCCTCCCACGTCCAGATATCAGCATGCCTGGGACGGGGACGGGCAGCAGGGGCGTCGGCAGCAGCAGGGGCGTCGGCTGACCAGCAGGGCCCCTGGCACGGCCACGTCCACGTCCAAGGGCACGGCCACCCCGAGCACGGGGACGTCCACGGCCACGCCGGGGTGCTGGGTCGTCCACCCACTCAGCTTCGTCCACAACAGGGTTGTCTGGCAGGTCATAATTATCATCCCCAGAATCTGCACCGTGGTCGTCCATATATCTTGAAGGGCGGCCATATTCGTGGGTGTCTTCAGGGTCATAGGTGGGATCCTGGTCATCAGTTGGTGGTGATACATCAGGTGGCAACTGCTTTACCTTTTGATACCTTTTGATGTGTTCGCCACTCTTCTAGCGGCACCAAGGAGCGCGATGCCCATCGTTATGGGTGGTGATTTGCTGCAGTAGACTGTTTGAAGCGACAGCTCGCTCCCTTGCGAGGATGGGCTCGTCTGGCAATTTTTGCAGTTCGACATCGAGGGCTCTCTTGAAGTTGTCTAACGAGACGTCCCTCATGTCTCTTACTCGCCGTGGGAGTTTGTTGAAGAGACGTGGGCCTCTGTGTGATAACCAGTCCTCTCGCAGAGAGCCCATAGCACCCCTGTTATTCATCCGGGGGATTTCGCATTCCCAGCCTCTTGTATCACTGAATTTCATGACTATCGGAGTATGTAGGTGTGGTACTAAACCCTCTGCGATTTTCCACGTGTATATTATTAGGTAACGTTCTCTTCTACGTTCCAGTGAGTACAGATTCAGTGCTCTTAAATGCTCCCAATAGTGTAGCTGTGGGTGGTGAAGGTGAGCTAGTTGGCTCTGAAGTTTTTAGGCGACGACGAGAGCATTTTGGGGGCAGCTTAGGGCCTGAGGTGCTGCTTTGTGCCCCCCCCCTGTGGCCATGAACAAGACCCTTCTGGAGGTGCGTTGACCACTTGCACCACTTGTTGATGGCTGTGGGTCATGCTGGGACAAGACCGCACCACTTGCACCACTTGTTGATGGCTGTGGGTCATGCTGGGACAAGACCGCACCACTTGCACCACTTGTTGATGGCTGTGGGTCATGCGGGTACAATACCGCACCACTTGCACCACTTGTTGATGGCTGTGAGTCATGCGGGGACAATTCTGCACCACTTGCACCACTTGTTGAGGGCTGTGGGTCATGCGGGGTCAATGACGCACCAGCCGCGGGTGATGAGGGCCCGGGAGACAAAGGAATAGGCCTACCCACGCTCAACTCTTCACTCTCATCCTCACTATCAGCATCTTCACCTCTTTCCCTTTCGGCCGCCTCCCGTGCCTGCTTCCTTGCACTATCCAGCACAGCTCTCCTATAAAATTAACTGGCTATTTTTGCCGGGGAAGGAATCCCCACAGCCGACGCCGGGATCGCAAGCGTGCGCGCCGGGTCACGTTCACGTGATGCGGGTAGGACACTTCCCATTTCACTAACACTTTCATCACCTTGATGATGTTCACCGCATCCAACATTGTCATCATTATCATTATCATCATCACCATCGTCATCATCAGTGCTATGAAAGCCCTGGAATTCTTCGCCATCTTCCACTTCATTAACATCTTCACTAACCACATGCTCTTCGTCAAAATCACTCTCAATCTCACTAAGGTCATGATCACTTAACTCTTTTAGCACACGTGCAACACCACCGGGACTTAGCAATGTTTTCTTGGTCCTTTTAGCCTTGCCTTTCTTAGGTTTACGGGTCGCGGCGGCGGGCGGCGATTCGGACACAGCAATTTTTTTGGGGTTAACTCCAGCCATCTTGGGTGCGAGATAAGAACTGATGCTGCCTGGTAGTTTGTGCTTGGTGGCGCTGCGGTCGCCCACGCACAAACAAAAATCCGCCCGCGCAATTTGAACGCTTTGATTTTGATTTTGCCTCATATGAGGCCTCTCGGACTCCTAACCAAAATGCGTTTTGCCTCATATGAGGCCTCCCGGATTCCAAGGGTTAATATAATCATTTTAAGTAAATTTTTATTTTTTTATTTTTTACAAAGATTTTTCGTAGTGAGTACCCAATCATAAAGACGATTTCATAAGAGAATTAGCGTTACACTTATGATGTTAGTACTCTTTCCCCTGCGGCGGGTGTTTCAAACAGGCTGACCGCGGGTGCTTGAAAGAGAGCCATTAATCTCTATACAGCGCTGGTTAGGCCGCACCTGAGAAGGAAAAGTGGGCGGTGGAGTGTTAATAATGACTGACAAAAATATAGAAGCAAGTGAGATTAACCTAGGCAATAATAGATCAGAAATTATAGCAGTGACAATAAAAAACAAGGACAACAAAGCAACTGATATAGCAGTGGCTTATATACCACCACAAACTAGAGCATGGAAGCGGGATAAATATGATCAACTAATCACGGAATCTCTAGATGCACTAAAAATACTTTTTAATAGGAGAAATAAATTATTATTAACAGGTGATTTCAATTGTAAGGAAGTCAATTGGGAAGGGTTAGATGTGGGAAATAATAATGAATCTTGGGGCAGTAAATTATTGAATCTAGTAACAGAAAACATGTTAACACAACATGTTAGAGAAAACACACGAATCAGAGGGATGGATGAACCATCCAGGCTAAACCTAGTCTTCACCAGTGATCCACATGATGTTAGAAAGATAAATTATCGTTGTCCCTTGGGAAAAAGTGATCACAAGATATTAGAAATGGAGATGGATTTGGGAAAAAATTAGGAGAGAAATGAAGGACATAAAATAAATAGATACAAATATGCTAAAACTGATTTTAAATCATTGAAACATTATTTCCAAAGTATAAATTGGAAGGAACTAGAAAGCCTGGAAATGGTTCAAGACAAATATAGACTTTTCCTGAAAGTATATGAAGAAGGGATACATAAATATGTCCCAAGGTTCCAATCAGGGGTAAAGAAGGAAAAAGAATGGTTCAATATAAGATGTAGTAAGGCACAGGATAGAAGAAACCGAGCCTGGAATATAGCACGGAAGACACATAGTGAAAATAACTGGAATAAGTACAAGGAGAAAAGAAATGAATACGTAAAGATACGACGCGAGGAACAATATAAATATGAAAGGAATATTGTAGAGAAGTGCAAAAATGAGCCAAAACTATTTTATAGATTTGTAAATGGAAAAATAAAAACAAAAGAAGGTATTGTCAGACTAAGAGTTGGAACAAACAGCTATGAGAAAGATAAAGAATTGTGTGAAGTTATGAATGAAAAGCTTCAGTCAGTGTTTGTAAAAGAGGAGGAGTTTATAGAACCTGATAGAGAAATGAGAACACCACAGATGCCTGAAATGAAAGTGACAAAAAGTGAAGTGCTGAAATTGATGCAGGATTTGGACGTGAGGAAATCAATGGGACCAGATGGAGTGGCTGGATGGATCCTCAAAGAATGTGCGGAAGAGTTAGTGGAACCAATCTATGAAATCATCAAATCTTCACTGAATGAGGGAGACCTGCCAGTGGAATGGAAGAGAGCTAACATAGTACCAATTTACAAAGGAGAAGACAGAGAAAATCCGCTTAACTACAGACCGGTGTCCCTCACCAGCATTGTTTGTAAAATTTGTGAGAAAATTATAAGGAAAAAGTGGACACACTTCATTGAGGGACAGGGGGTGCTTAGCGAGAAACAGTTTGGATTCAGGGAAGGGAGATCTTGTGTATCTAATTTATTAAGCTTTTATAGTAGAGTTGTAGATGTTACACAGGAGAGAGAGGGATGGGTTGACTGTGTTTACCTGGACCTGAAAAAGGCCTTTGACAGGGTGCCTCACAAAAGGTTATTGTGAAAATTGCAGGTTGTTGGAGGTGTACATGGTAGGATGTTAAAATGGATGGAAAACTTTTTAATAGGAAGAGAAATGAGGACCACGATACGAGACGAATATTCACAGTGGAGGAGTGTGACGAGCGGAGTACCACAGGGATCAGTTTTGGGTCCGATAATGTTCCTACTTTATGTAAACGACATGCCAGAAAACTTGAATAGTCATATGAATATGTTTGCGGATGACGCTAAGATCATGAAGAATGTCACCTGTATAGAAAGTTGTCAGGATCTTCAAAAGGACCTAGATGAGTTGCACAGATGGAGCCAAACCTGGAAAATGAGTTTCAATGCAGAAAAGTGTCATGTTTTGGAAGTGGGAACAAGTGAGATAAGGCCAAGCTGGGAGTACAAATTAGGAATTGAAATAATCGGCAAAACACGGCATGAGAAGGACCTTGGAGTGATAATACAAGATGATCTATCCCCGGAGAAGCATATTAACATGATCATTGGGGGAGCATATGGAATAATAACCAATATGAGAGTGGCATTTAACTATTTGGATGAAGAAATGTTAAGAAAATTGATAATGACTATGATAAGACCAAGATTAGAATATGCAGCAGTGATATGGTCACCACATTTGAAAAAACATATAAACAAATTAGAGAAAGTCCAAAGGATAGCAACGAAGATGATCCCAAGATTGAAGGAGTTGACATATGAGGAAAGACTTAAAACACTACAACTGCCTACCTTGAAAAAGAGAAGGGAACGAGGCGACTTAATAACGATGTTCAAGGGAGTAAAAAGTTTGGAACGAGTAGATAGGGAAGATCTATTCGTGAGGGATGATGGAAGGACAAGAGGGCACGAGTTTAAGCTGAGGAAGGGCAGATGTCGTAAGGACACAAAGAAATTCAGCTTCCCATATAGGAGTATTTGTTAGTAGTCTTGGCAAATCCAACGTCAAGGCTATTAACCTAATTGCAATGACGACTTGTCTATTTTGACTGCTATGTCGTCATTCCAACCGCGGTTAAAAAGAAAACGTCTAGAGTCTACTCCTTATCTTGCTCTAGGAGACGTTGTACATTAACCAAAACTACCACCGAAGGTGAAAAAAGTATAGAAGAGAAGAAAAAGGGGTTTACCTTAGTTACCGCTCAAGGCCCATCCCGTGTTCCGTCATGCGCCGATCCCTGTCGAACGTGCGCATGAGCGACCCTCTCTTGTTATCATTTTTTCACGCGTCGCCATTGTTGAGTCCGCTTTTGTTGTGCTCCTTCAATTCACCCTGTTTTAGGTTCGTTTCGGCTTTTCTGGCCTTCTTTTTGTTAGACAGATGTTACGTGATCTAGGACACACGTAAATGGGCTCCTCAGTGTGTTTAATGGAGACGCGTGTGGAAATAGCTACCGAAGGTACGGGGGCGCCTGGCGTTCCTCGTATGTGTTTTTCATTCCTTTCTCTTTTCATATTCTTTTTTCCTGTTAGTCTGGGCATAGTTTAGCTTATTTTAGCCTAGCTTGTTTCTCATTCAGGAATTGCTATGCCCTATGAGTTTTCATATTTTCATAGCCTAGGTGTACAGTTGGTTCACAATCTGAGATTTCGTGGTGGCGGTGCTGTTTGTAGGGTTTGTGTCGGCCGCATTATTAGCGTTATTCCCGAGTCCCCCCTTACGAGCCTTCACTGTGTCTCAAGGGCCTGGGCGCTTGGTGGTTCGTGATATCCAGGGGTACCCTACGGGGGCCTCTCCCTCACACCACAGGGTTTTTCGCCCCTGACACATTCTCTCCTCACGGCTAGGCCACCCTTTTTCTCGCCAGTTTCATTTACTGGTTTTTGTGTTCCCTTACTGTTTTCACCTCCATCCTTTCATTCCCTTTTGCCCAATCCTGGGGTACCCTACGGGGGCCCCTGTTTGTGCCGAACCACCCTTCCTGCCCCTTCTCCTCATGGGCTTTGCTCTATCTCTGTGGGTGGGGTGGTTCCTGGGGGATGTGCCTCCTCTCCCCTGGTGTGTCTTCCTTGCCTCTCCCTTGACCGGTTGAGTCAGGATATTCAAGGAAGACACTGCTCAGCTTGATGGCCATCGTCGCTTGGAGTCATAAGGAGTTGACGCTTTTTTCTGGGCCTGTGTTGGTATTACCTAGACGCTCCTCTCGCTTTTTCGGCGCCGGACCATCTCGGCCGGTCCCGCAAATTTGCGGAGTGCTTGATTCGGTCCACGGACGATTCGGCTCCCCGCAAATTTGCGGAGATCGCTGGGGGGTCTCGCGGTGAGGCGGGAGGGTTGTGTCGGTACGGTTATGCCTCCATTGGCCCGCAAATTTGCGGTTATCGTTGGCTTTCCCGGTGACCCTTTTTTGTGTCATCTTGTTGCCTGGTACTATATTGGTGTATGCACTTGCCTGGTGTTATGGACCCTGCATGTGAGGTGTTGAGTGGTGGTTAACACTTTCTCCATCTTTGCAGGTTTCTGCTTGTGCTCTTCCGCCTCACCCGCCCTCCTCACCTCCATCGGTGCTCCCGGTTTAGAGTGAGTACGACTTCCAGTTTGCGTGTGTGTTCCTGTTTACCCATGCTCATTCCCTGGTTTTTATTGGACATTATCTTCACTTACTCCGTCAACGTGCTGCTTATGGTGTGTGTTCTTCCATTGCAGGTGGGATGCCTTGCTTTCGCCAGGGCTGTGGCTCCCCGTGCTTGGACTGCCACAGGTCCTGCTTGCGGCATTCGCAATGTGTGTCCTCTACGGCCTACCTCCCGGCTTTGTGTGGGCCGTGTATGGACCTGGTGGATGTGGTGGACCATCACCCTGGTTCCTCTGACGCGGCGGTGGCCTCTGCATCCCTTCAGTCTGTGTGGGCGGTGGTCTCCCACCACATCAGGACTGTGGGCCACCGTTCCCCGGCCTTTGTTGACGACCGGATCCGCGTCGCCCTGGGCATCCCTGACCCGTCTGGGGGCCGTTTACCTGGCCCTCTCCCTGCTCGGGCCCTCCTCCCTGGGTCCCGTGGTCGGTCGTCGCATCGTCGGGTGGATCCCCAGCTCCGTCCACGCTCTCGCTCTCCTCGTCGCTCGTCCTCTACTGCCCCTCCTCGTCCGCCTGCTCACCTTGACTCCGCCGTTCCCCCTCGTCATGGTTCTCGCCCTGAGGCCGGGTTTAGCGTCTCTGCCCCTGTACGCCCTCCCCTGGCCTCTCCGGATAGGGGCTCTACTACCTTCCGCCCGCTTCCCCTGCACAAAAGACGTCCTCTTCATTTGTCCTCTACTCGCGCGGATGTTCATGCTGTAGCTGGCCCTCTGCTCCCTCCTTCTACTCTGTCCAGGAGGGTCCGCCAGGATGTAGTTGCTTCTCCTCCTACTTCTCCTGCTTCGGTGCCTCTTCTTCCTTCTAGGTCTCGTCCCAAGGTGGAGGTTCCTCCCTCCTCCGCCTCGGTGTCGGGCCGCCCTGTTCTCTCAGCCCCGGGGATCCTTGCTCTGTTTCCCCCCGCGGCTCCTTCTGACCTCCTTTCACCCGGCCAGCCTTCCCCCTCCCGTCATCCTGCTCCTCTTCCTTCTTCTATTCCTGATCTTCGCTTGCCGGCTCCCCGTGAGGGTACCCCGCCGCTTGACTCGGTGGAGTATAGCGAGGTTTCGGGGTCCCCTTTCTCGGGGCTGACGTGTCGCTGGAAGAGGGGGATGGTGATGTTTCCCCCTCGGGCGTTAGTGATCGGGAACGAGACCCTCAGGACCGTCACGGCCGTCGTCGCTCGCCTTCTTTGGGCCGCGACGCTGCTGTTTCGTGTCATGGGTCTCGCTCTCGCTCACGCTCGCCCCTGCGGGCCGAACTATCTTCGGGGGGGTCGCCTCTCTCGGATCGATTTTCGGCTATGCAGGGGTGGGTTGTGTCTCACTTCGACGCGCGCTTGGAGGCGATGCAAGAATCCCTCTTATCGCGCTTCTTGGCGGTGACACAACCTCAGCGCCTCACCCAACCTGCCCCTGCTTTGGTCCCCCTCCCCTCTGCGGTGGACCACATTCCTTCTCGCCCTGCTTCTCCGCCTGCCCGGTCGTCGGCTAGTACTGCTCCTGCCCTGGCTCAGGTGGTTGCCCCTACTGTCTCCCATGCGGGGGTCCTCCGTCTGCTAGGGCAGGGTCCGCGCTTGCCCCCCATCCAAAAGGCCAAGGTCCCGTCGCGGACTATGCCGCTCCTCTATGGCTCCTTGGCTGTTTGGAAGGGGGTGCAGGCCTCCCACCCGGAGCGTGCTACCGACTTCCCGTCAGGTGAGAGGGCCCTACCTTTGGACTGGTCGGTCCAAATAAATGATAAAATGCAGTTCAGGGCGATCAGGGTGGATGGTCAGGTGGCCGACGTGGAGGTGCGGGCGTACCCGACAAGGACTGACCTTCAGTACTTCTCGGTGAAGCCCAAGCCCCCGTCTGCTCCTCGGACTAAGCTCTGGTCAGACTTCAGCCGCCAGGACATCCTTCAGGATGTTCAGTCCCTGGCTGTGTTAACGGGACTGTCCTCCTATGGGACGGGTTTGTGCGACGACGGTAAGCCTGGCTTGGCCGTCGTGCTCGATAACCCTCTCCCATTGGAGGCCTGGTTTGCTGAGGCCTTAGACTTTGCCAACCGTTCCGTCGACAGATCTATTTCAGTCCCTCCCCCAGAGTCGTCACTGCTTTTGCCTCCTCTGGTATCTGTCGGCGGATTGGATGGCAAGTTCTGGTCCTGGATTAGCGCTCCCAAACTTGAAATTTGTGCTATTGCTAACCCGTTCTTCTCCCACCCAGATAAGTCCTCTGTCGACAGGGATTTTACCTTGCGGCAGAGGGTGGCGAACTTATTGTCTTGTCTTCTAGGTTCCCTCCAGACGTCTGTTCACCACCTGCGACTTATCGAGGCGACTGCACCTGGCGATCTTCGCGAGGGCTTGGACCACGTTCGGCGGATCCACCTTCAGCTCGCGGTGTCTTTGGTTCCCGAGCTGAAGGCGGTTTTGTGCGAGGCAACTCGACAACGCCAGACGGTAAGGTCCTCGTTCTGCCGGAAGGCCCCTTTGGATATTCGTCAGGGTCTATTATACTCTGAGCTATATACATCGGGGCTTTTTGCGCAGGATGCTTGGGAACGCTACGCTTCTCTGTCAGCGGACCCTGCTTACGACACGCAAAGACGCGCTGTGTCGCGACCCGGGTCTTCGCAGTCCCGTCCTTCTGCCGGTCCCCTTCGGGGTGCTGCCGCCACTGCTGCCGCCAAGAAAGGGCGCAGGAAAGGGAAGTTGCCGGCCAGAGCGTCGGTTCCGCCTCGCACTTCTGCTCCTGCTCCCTTTCATCCCCGCCGAGAAGGGGCTGGCCAGCCTTCCACTTCCGGCCGCACTTCGACGGGGTCTGACACACGACGGACAGGGGATGGGGTGACCCGCCCTTTTCGGCGAGGTGGGGGGGTAGGGGTGGTCAACGTGGCTCTTATGACCGCAGGGACCGTACCGGGGGACCCTCCACGTCAAAAAATGTGTAGGTTCTCCAGGTCGGTCTCCTCCTTGTTCTCCTTCTCGCCTCGCAGAAAGGGTCGCTCACCTCATCTCGGGGGCTCCCACAGGTTATTTTCGCCCTTGCGCCCTTCGGTGGCCACGAGGGACGTGGGGGCGGAAGATTGCACGGAGGGGTCTAACCTGGAGATGGAAGTCCAGACCCCCACTCAGCTCTTGTCAACGAAGCCGGCCTGTCTCTTCGGAGGTGGCCGACGTGATTACATCCATGCACGAGCAGGGAATCGTCAAGGAGGTGAAAGCCGGTCTACCGGTTTTCCTCTCCCGTGTTTTTCTGGTACCAAAGAAGGACTGCGACGCGATGCGACCGGTGGTGGATCTGTCGGCCCTCAACGGGCACATCGTGAACACACGGTTTCGGATGCTGACGGTGCACCAGGTACGACTGGCCCTGCGACCTCTGTCGTGGGTAGTGTCGCTGGACCTCAAGGATGCGTATTGGCACGTTCCGATCCATCCTCGTTTCCAGCGATTCTTGGCCGTTCAGACTTCCGATCGTGTGTTCATGTTCGACAGACTTCCCTTCGGTCTCGACATCGCACCGCGGATCTTCTCGAAACTGGTAAAGCAGGCTCTGGATCCTCTCCTCAGGGGCGGCCTCCAGATCCTGTTTTACTTGGACGACTGGTTGATAGTTTCAGACACCCTAGAACAGTGCGTCCACGACACCCTCACAGTAGTTCAACACATCACTCAGTTAGGGTTCAAAATCAATATTCCCAAGTCGCGCCTGACCCCGTCGCGTGTCGTGACGTGGGTAGGTCTCGAATGGGATCTGACCAACGCTACAGTGACCCAGAGTCAGCCAAACGCGGTGAAACTTCGCAGGAAGGTCTTCGCCGTGTTGCACTCGGTCTCCCTCACGAGGAGGATCTGGGACTCGTTAGTGGGTTCGCTGAATTGGGCCGCTCTGACCATTCCCTTAGGGAGGCTCAGGCTGCGCCGCCTGATACTCATGGGCAACAAGGTGTTTCCGTTGGCCCCTATGGATCGGCTCATGCCGATCCCGCGTACCATTCACAGACACTTAGGACACTGGGTTGCTCGGGGCACGCTCTCTGCGGCTGTGCCCTGGACCGCCCCCCCGCCGACGATCTGGGTAGATACAGATGCGTCGAGCGAGGTAGGGTGGGGTTACCAATCCAACCTGGGACATCAACATCACGGCAGATGGGTGGGACACACACACCTACACATCAATGCCCTCGAACTGTTGGTTCCCTTGTTCTTCCTGAGGGACCACGCGCTGGCCCTTCGGGGAAAGTCGGTGGCCTTCAGGATGGACAATCAGACAGCTGTCCACTGTATCCAAAAGCAGGGGTCCTCCAGGTCTTTGACTCTGTTGGGGATCTCAGAGAAGTTGTTCTTCCTCGCGAACCGACACAACATCTCCCTGCACGCCTCCTACCTGCCCGGGACTGCCAACCTGTGGGCGGACGCCCTGTCGCGAGGACGGGGCGTTCTTGTAGAATGGGCAATGAAACAGACTGTATTCGACGACCTCGCAGCTTCCTGGGGTGTTCCGGAGGTCGACTTGTTCGCATCGAAGGAGACGCGCAAGTTGCCTCGGTACCTGTCCCTCCGGACTCGCACTCCGGAGGGGGGTCCGGACGCTTTCATGGAAGACTGGAACAGGTGGCAGTCGATATACATATTTCCGCCACCAGACGCACTGTTGATGTGCAAAGTCCTCGCGCGGCTGCGGCTGTACCGCGGCAGAGTCTGGCTAATAGCGCCTCTGTGGCCAGCCCAGGCTTGGTACTCCCAGTTGAAGCGGTGGTGCCCGAGTCCGGTCCCTCTCCCTCTCTCAAACTTCCACTTGAGCCAGGTTGGCGACCTGCGGACCTCGTTGGCCTTCGCATCGTGGATGTTCGTGAGGCACGGTGGCTCCCAGTCCACGGACGGGACCTGACTGACTTCCTGAAGCGTTCATGGACGTCTTCGACTTGGGGGACTTACGAGTCCCACTGGAGGTCTTTTACTAGGTGGATACAGGACACTCACCAGACTGTTAGCTCTCCTTCCCTCGTCCTACACTACTTGTTTCACCTCTTCCGTACACGTCGCTCTCAAGTCAACACTATACGTAACCACTTGTCTGCCATCCGGGAGGTCTTTGAGTCCGTCACTGGGCTGGTCGTTCCACCGAAGGAGCTGGATTCCTTCATGAAGGCTGCCTTCAGGGAGCGACCGCCTCCGCGCCAGATCCCTCCTCAGTGGGATCTGGGGCGTGCTCTGGACCTTCTGGCTTCACACACATATACACGGGACACTACACCGGTTCAGTTGCTCGAGCGTACACTCTTCCTTGTCGCTCTGGCCACTGGGGATAGGGTGTCTGAACTAGCTGCCATGTCGCGGTCCCAGGAATGCATGCGATTCTCCCCGTCCTTGAATGTCGTCACGTTAGCCCCCTCCCCTCATTTTGTTGCCAAGAATGAGAGAGAGACCCACGTTTTCAAGCCTTTTACCATCCAGGCTTTAAAGCGTGGGCATACTCACCATGTGTTGTGCCCGGTGCAGGCCTTGCACTCCTATGTTGAGTCTGTGGCTCCGACTTCGGGTACTGCTGTGTGGGTGTCTCCTCGGACTGGTAGGAGGCTCTCGAAGGTACAGATAGGACGCCACATTTGTCGGGTCATTCGTGCCAGTAACCCTGCTTGTCGGGGTTCTGCGCACGATGTGCGATCCTTTGCTGCCTCCTTACGGTTCCTGCAAACTCGTTCGTTGCCTGACGTCGCCTCGGCGGGTTTGTGGTCTTCTGTCCATACCTTCGTCTCCTCCTACCTCTCCATGTCCATTGTTAGACCCCCTCGGCCTGTGATAGCTCTCGGGAGTCGTGTTTCCTAGGGCTCTCGCGAAGTTGCCTGGTCTTCCCCCCTCGTCACTTTTCTTTTCCTTTGTTTTCTTTCGAAAAGGGGGGGAGGGAAGTACGGGTTTGCAACACTGGATTACAAGTTTGGGGTTATGTTATATGTATACAGTACATAAGTGTTTTTGCCTCATTGATAATTGTGTTTTGTTTTTGTGATCAGTGTTTTTGTTCATTTTGGAAGAAAAGGGATTTTGTGTACAGTACTTTTTGGTTTAAGACAAGTCTATGGTTTTGCATTACTATGAATGACGGGCACGTGTTAAAACTGCTCTTTTTAGCTACTCCTCAGTTTTTCACTCTTTTATTAAACTCTCTTGTTTAAATTGTGTTTCTTTGTCATTCATAATTTTGTCTTATGCATTGGTTTTTTTGGTAGGTTGGGCTTGGATGTCCTCCTCCTATTTGTTATGCAGCCTTGACGTTGGATTTGCCAAGACTACTAACAAATTGGGAGGTTTGACGTACCTCCCAACCTACCAAATAGGAAAACCTACTATTTGGTAGTAGTCTTGGAAAATCCAACGTACATAATACCCTCCCTCACGCCGGACCCCTGCCCATCCGCGTTCTTCTGCTGACGTGAGATGTGATAACAAGAGAGGGTCGCTCATGCGCACGTTCGACAGGGATCGGCGCATGACGGAACACGGGATGGGCCTTGAGCGGTAACTAAGGTAAACCCCTTTTTCTTCTCTTCTATACTTTTTTCACCTTCGGTGGTAGTTTTGGTTAATGTACAACGTCTCCTAGAGCAAGATAAGGAGTAGACTCTAGACGTTTTCTTTTTAACCGCGGTTGGAATGACGACATAGCAGTCAAAATAGACAAGTCGTCATTGCAATTAGGTTAATAGCCTTGACGTTGGATTTTCCAAGACTACTACCAAATAGTAGGTTTTCCTATTTGGTAGGTTGGGAGGTACGTCAAACCTCCCAATAGAGACTTGGAACAACTTGGAGGAGGAGGTGGTGAGAGCGAGGAACATTAACATGTTCAAATCTAGGTTGGATAAAAGTAAATATGGAAATAGGGCAACATAAGTTATGATATGTTAGTCCAAAATACTGGGAACTGGGAATATCCATTACGATACTTGTCTAAGTAAAATGGATTGATTATAAAGTAACTAAGACAGGACAACACGAGCGCTGCTCAATTCCTGTAAACTACAAATAGGTAAATACCTGGAATATGCGAACCAGGTGTGGGCTCCATATATGGTAAAGGATATAGAAGCAGTGGAGAAAGTGCAGAGGAGAGCTAGCAAGCTAGTACCAACGTTGAAGAACGCGGGCTATGAGCAGAGGTTGAGGACACTGGGGCTTCCGACACTGGCATATAGGAGAAAGAGAGGGGATATGATAGAGACATTTAAGATAGTGTCAGGAAAGTATGATGAGGATGTGTGTGAAGGTATCTTCTTGATGCGGGAGGGAACAAGAACGAGAGGACACTCAAAGAAAATTTACAAAGAAAGAAATAGGCTTGAGAAGGCAAAGAACTCATTTTGTGATAGAGTGGCAAATGAGTGGAACGCACTGCCCCAGTATGTAGTCTATTCCGAATCAATAAGGGAGTTTGAAAGTAATCTTGATAAAGCATGGGGAAGACATGATTTGAAGTTTGATTATAAAGCAAAAATACAGAATAGTAAAAATGTTGCGTCTGCTACCGCCGCCGCCAACACTGTGAACGACCGCAGCAGTGCAAGTACTGGTACTGAGCTGGATACACAGGCCTAGTTTGCCTTTTTCCAGAGGATCTACTGTAAGAAACTGTAAGAATATCGTCAATGATTTCGGGGCCACTACTAAATTATTATGTTCTCTCCACCAACCAACTTTACTCCAACCCCGAAAGGAGTTGAAATAGGGGAGCTATTCCCCCGCCAAAGGCGGCTTTCTAGGGCCTTCCCTAGCTGATACAGAGAGGATTGGGTTCTAGTCATGTGGTGATGGGCTGGTCTATCAGAGTGAGAACTGAGCGATCTCTGCCATACCCATAGCTTACTCTGACTGTTCCTTTTACTTATATATCTTCTAGATCTCAAGTGGCGGCGTCTTTTCCGTGGATTGACCTCCCTACTGCCAACCTAGAAGTTGGCAGATTGGGAGCCAAAGCATCACATTTTTCCCTTACCCCTCAACTTTCCCTTCATAATTGCTGAGGGGCACAGGGCCTTGGGTGGGGCTTTGGTTTCCCGGGCGTTTCCGCACCCTCCTCAGCTCCCTGCCTTGGAGTGGCTTCGGTCACCCGGGCTTTGTTAGTGGTAAGCAGGGAGGATTTTGTGGGGGCGCTCGTTTATGGCCTTGGCCTTGCTCGAGACCTTGGGGCTGTTCGGCCAGACAGCCTGGGGAACAACAACAACAACAACAACAACAACAACTCCTAAACTCGATTAATAAAATTAAAAAACACATGTGGCAGTCCGGGGTTTCGAACCTAGGATGCTCACACCGAAAATCAACACACTTATGCATTTCACCACGAAGACAGTTAGGTTTTCATTCTTCCCTCCGGGACTCAAACCTATAATCTTTTACATTTCCAAAATCCACTTCTCCCTCTCCTTTCATCTCAGTTTCATTCAGTGCAAGCATATCATACTTTCTTCTTTCAAATAACCTTCCAATGTCCTCTCGCCTCTCATTCATTCCATATCCACGCACATTTAACGCTCCTATTCTTAGGGTCCGGGAACACAAACGCGTTCCCTCGCCCCTATCTCTGTCTCATTTTTTAGGTAGATTTTATTTAAGGGGAGAAAGATACCTGGCCCCCCATAAATAGAAGAATAGGATAAATAGAAAGGTTAGGGGAGTTGATTAATTCATCAGAAAATGCATTCCTACTGAAATAGGCCCATGCGCAGTCAGTGAGAATATGTTGAACAGTTTAAAGTAATGAATGATAATGAGTACACTGAGGAATCGGATCATGGGAAGACGACATCAAATGGCCATGTGTCAAACGGGTCTGACCAATACGCAGTCGGGCTAATATTACCTCAAAGAATCGAGAGGACTGTAAAGATGAGTGCCATAGGTTAACAGTAGATTTAATATCCCATAACTTACTAGTAGTGAATTGAGAGGTCCATAATCTTTGCCTTCATCAGTTGATAATGGGTCCCAAAGCTGTGATACTATCATAAGTAACAAAGTAAAGTAACTGCAGCTTTCGCATTTTAATCAACAAGTTCATTGCCCCTAAAGCTGGTCACACACGTAGGTGACTGGCGTGAGGATTATAGTTTGTGGACTAGCATCATGCCTAGCCTCATAATCAAAACTCCACACACGCTTTCCCCCAGGGGGTAAGGGGGCCTTCATCTATGGTGGAGGAAAAAAAGAATATGCCCCACGCATCATACCGTGTGCTGTAAAAGGCGACTAATAGGGGGGGAATGGCGCTAGACTTGTGGACCAACAGTCATTGCTATATAATGAAGTTTTGCTATTGCCGCTGGCTTGGTGTGACACCGCTGAAGCTGGTGGGGTGTGGATGGGTGCTACAGGTGACTCTACTAGTCCTACCTTGGCGCAGTTTTGGTGCCACGCCTGAGTCGGCCATAGTGTTTTTATGGTGGGCAGCACTGTGACCGGATTTTATTGTTCTAGTCCAAGTTACCTAATGGCGGCACACTGGCAGTGGTTGTCGCCCCTCCTGGACCAGGATCTGGCGCCTTGGGGCTGACCTAGCCGAAAAAGATCCATTGCCCATTGCCACTTTACTCACTGATCATGACCTCTTTAACCCGCTGAGTGCCAGCCAATTTTGACGGTATGCTTCTGCCAGTGCCAGAGTTTTTTTTTTTTTTTTTTTTTGGCTAAATCTATCGAGTTGGGAGAGAAAGGAAGGATAATGGTAAAAAAAAACACTCCCCTTGTCCATTTTCGCCAGAAATCAGGTCCCCGATGGTCCCGAAAGTAGCTGAAAAGACACTATAGACTACAGAGACTTTTATGGTATCGGAATGTATGGGTGGGAGGGTGGTGGGAGGGTGGTTTTGGGGTTGGTGGGGGGAAGGTAGAAGGGTAATTGACTTGTGTTACACATATGAAGCCGATTGGTGAGGTAGTTTCGCCACCACGGATTTTCCTTTTTTTTCCTTTTTTTCCTTTCTACGCTGGAAGTGGGTGGTGGGAGGTGGTTGGCGGTGTGGTGGAGGGAAGGCAGAAGGGTAAGAGACTTGTCACACAAATATGGAACCGATTGGTCCAATCGTTTCGCCGCCACAGATTTTCCTTTTTTTTCCTTCTGACGGGACCGACAGTCAGCGAGTGGGTGGGAAGAGGGATTTGGGATTTTTGTGGTGGGTAGCCAAAAGGGTAAGGTACATGTGGTTAAAATATGAAAGCCATAGGTGCAGTCGTTTCGCGGCTACGATTTTTTTTCGGCGAGGACGTATATATACGTCCCTGGCACTGGGCGTGACAACACCCTAGGACATATATATATACGTCCCTGGCACTCAGCGGGTTAATTACCAAAAAAACCCCGCAAGTCTGAAGAATCAAAACCGCACTGGAGACGGGTTGCAGCCCCATGCAGATTCAGGCTTGCCAATGTGAATGTTGGAAGTATGAGTGGGAAAATATGCCAATTCTTGGGTTGGAGAGTTGGACAGAATAGGAGTGGGACTGTGTTGAAAGGTGGGTGCCTCACACTTGCCGCAAGGGAGAGGGTATGCACCGAGAGCGCTCTGAAGAACACTGATTGTTGTAACAGCGATAGAAGAGTGAAAGAGATGCAACATTGTGGCATGTAGAAAGATATTGTAGGGAACAAGTAAGAGGAAATGAGTTGATGAGGCGAAATGCTTTTGACTCTACTCTTTTGAGAAGTGCAGTATGGGTGGAGCCTCCCCACACATGCAAACAATACTCAATACATGGGCACACTGTGCCCCGATACAGAGCAAGAAGCTGTGTGGGGGTGAAGAACCCACAGAGACGGTTGAGCACACCTAAATTTTGGGAAGCTGCTTTAGCAAGAGTGGTAATGTGATTTTTACAAGAAAGGTTGGATGAAAACGATACACCTAGATTATTGAAAGAAGATGAAGGGTTGATTTGTGTATTGTTGAAGAATAATTGATAATCTTGCGGAAGATTGCGATGGAGAGATATAGGGAGAAATTGGGTCTTTGAGGCATTGAAAGTAACAAGATTTTCTCTGCCCCAATCAGAAATAATTGACAGATCAGAAGATAGGTGTGCCATGGCACCCTTATGTGAGTTTTGGAGTGATTGCATGCTGGATTGATGTAAAAAACTAGTTGAATAGTGTAAGGTAGAGTCATCAGCATAGGAGTGGATAGGAATAGAGGTACAGTTGAGATGATCATTAATATATATTAGAAAGGGAATTGGAGACAGGACAGAACCCCGAGGAACACCGGAGTTGATAGATTGACTAAGTGAACCATGGTCGTCCACAACTGCAGCTATGGAGCGGTCTGAAAGGAAATTAGAGACAAAGGCACAGATAGAGGGATGGAAACCGAAGGAAGGTAGTTTGGAAATTAGAGATTTGTGCCAGACTCTATCAAAGGCATTCGATATGTCTAGCGCAACAGAAAAAGTCTCACCGAAGTTCTGAAAGGAGGATGACCAAGAGTTAGTAAGATTTGAAAGAAGATCACCAGTAGATCGGCCCTTAAGGAAACGTACTGGCGATCTGAAAGTAAATTATGGGAAGATAAATGCTTAAGAAATTTAGAGTTAAGAATAGTTTTAAAAACTTTAAGAGATGCAAGAAATGAGAGCAATTGGACTAGAGTTGGAAGGTTGAGAGCAGTCACCCTTCTTTGGGACAGGTTTAACTCTTAACCGACGGGGATGTTTGTAACTTCTACTACCTGCCAGGCGGGCATATTTACCCTAAACGAGCTTCATTCCATGCATAAACAAGAGCCAGAGCGTAATACAATTATGTATCCGTGAAAGGGCGATAATAGAGCTTTCCAATGACACCTGAATCATCCTTGTACGACCACAGGTTATCCTGTAGCGATCTCGCAACGAGAGGTGAAAAACCCTAAAATACGGTAATTTCCCCATTTTTTTCCTGGTCTCGCGAGGCCGTGGGTGTGGAATGTTGCAGTAGGGAGCTCAGTCGCGGCACTAGGGCCGTGCCGAACGGTCAGAGCCCGCCTATCGTCCTCCCAACGCATGGACTCTCTCTCAGAGCCGATAATATGCTCAAAATCCCTTCCGACTATTGTCGGGCACCGCAGGGGGTGGCCATTATTCTCTCAGCCGACATATGTCGGGCCCCACGGCTTGAGTGTTAATAAGAGCAAATTTGTTTTAGTACTTTGTTATTTACAATGTTACACTTTGATAAATAGGATAAATACACACAAACGTGGGGTAGCTGTAAAGCCTAAGGGGAATGAGAAGAAATAGAGAGGAAACGAATAACCAGTCCAGTGGAATCAAGAAGGCGATTGACACAATATAGGAAACTTGGAACATGATTACCCGCAGAGTATGCATCAGGCTTTTGCAAAAGTACCCTAGTGAGGGAATCACCATCACTAATATGTAGCGCTCTCCTCATAGAGAACAACGTCACAATGAAGAATCATTCAGAGCTTTGGCGTTCCACTACAGGTAATAATGGTATCTGTTAAGATTTACTAAATATTCAACACTAAAGTTACTAGTAAACTACCAAATTAACTATCCTACTAGTGTACATGCATAAACAAAATCTAAGTACAGTAGCTACAAGGAAACAAAATCATAGTACTGCAGTTAGTGAAAATGTGCCTAGATAAATAAGGTTGACAAGACAATCTTTACTCATATAGTGAAGTACATCTATGTGGTGGTTTTTTTTTTTTTTTTTTTTTTTTTTTTTTTTTTTTTTTGCTAAATTCTCAATGAGTTATTTCCACATAGTGATTTTGATAAGTTATTTGCGGTTCCTGTTATGGTTTGTTTATTTTACAAGTTTTACATTTTAATTGATTACCTTGTGTTCCCTCAGAAGTGAGCACAGTCTTACAGCCTCGTGCCGGTCTCCTGCGACAGTATAACTTAGTCAGGAGAGTCACAGTGGAGGCCAGGAGCAGCACACACACACCACCTAGGATTCCAACCACCACGATCAACTCACGCTCACCACACCTGAAACATGATCCCCATTGACTAAAGGATGTTTATCTTCGGTTGAATAAAACTTTTAACCCATGGACTGCTAATAAATGGACAAAATAAAATGTTAAGTTGAGGGAGAGAGAGAGGGGGGGGGGGGGGGGGGGACGACTGGAGGATGTGGTATAGGGAGATATTACTACTTTCTATGTGTCATCCAATTTTGAGACATTTTCCAGCACTGGCACAGTACCAGGGGGGAGGGGGGGGGGGGGGGGAGTGGAGGATGTGGGAAAGGGAGATATTTCTACTATCTATGTGTCATCCAATTTTGAGACATTTCCCGGCACTGGCACAGTACCAGGAGGGAGGGGGGGGGGGGTGGGGGGGCGGGGGGGGGGGGGGGGGGGGGGGGGTAGGGGGGGGGGGGGGGGGGGGGGGGGGGGGGGGGGGGGGGGTGGGGGGGGGGGGGGGAGGAGGACTGGAGGATGTGGTATAGGGAGATATTACTACTTTCTATGTGTCATCCAATTTTGAGACATTTTCCAGCACTGGCACAGTACCAGGGGGGAGGGGGGGGAGGACTGGAGGATGTGGTATAGGGAGATATTACTACTTTCTATGTGTCATCCAATTTTGAGACATTTTCCAGCACTGGCACAGTACCAGGGGTGAGGGGGGGGGGGGAGGGGAGGAGTGGAGGATGTGGTATAGGGAGATATTACTACTCTCTATGTGTCATCCAATATTTAGACATTTCCCAGCACTGGCACAGTACCAGGGGTGAGGGGGGGGGGGAGGACTGGAGGATGTGGTATAGGGAGATATTACTACTTTCTATGTGTCATCCAATTTTGAGACATTTTCCAGCACTGGCACAGTACCAGGGGTGAGGGGGGGGGGGGGGGGGGGGGGAGGTGGAGAGAGTGGAGTATGTGGTATAGGGAGATATGACTACTTTCTATTTGTCATCCAATTTTGAGACATTTTCCAGCACTGGCACAGTACCAGGGGGGAGAGGGGGGGGGGGGGGGGGGGGAGGACTGGAGGATGTGGTATAGGGAGATATTACTACTTTCCATGTGTCATCCAATTTTGAGACATTTTCCAGCACTGGCACAGTACCAGGCGGTAGGGGAATGGAGGACTGGAGGATGTGGTATAGGGAGATATTACTACTTTCTATGTGTCATCCAATTTTGAGACATTTTCCAGCACTGGCACAGTACCAGTATTTAAAGTTTTTTATTTTTACACATGCATAAATACCGTGCCTTCCGTGAGGCCTGTCGCACTTCCTGGGATAAGTTACTGCAGAATGAGGCTTAAAGTACTACATCCATGCAAACATGGCTCAAGCCTATGTCCACCTTATGACGGTTCTCCAGGAAGTGGAGTCCTTGCCAGGGCTGGGGTCAATTCATTTTTGTCAATTCAATTCAATTCCAATTCGGAATAAAATTTGAATTTATCAATTCCAATTCAATTCATTCGCAAAAAAGAAAACTTCAATTCCAATTCAAATCAATTCACAAGCTTTTCAATTCCAATGCACAAGCTTTTCAATTCCAATTCAATTCAATTCATTATTGTCGATATTTCATTCAATTAAAATGTTTTCAATTAAAAATCAATTTCAATCTACCCAGTAGGACTACAATTAAACTAACATGCACTGAACATGTGTTTTACCCACACCATTTCAGTCTGGCACACGGACAGGAACTGTACGTACTTGTGAATCTTAACACTACTTATGCTACGGGCATATTTCCACATATTTCCGTTATATTAGGGTTAATTCAGGCACTCCTGAATTATTTAGTAAGTGTATGAATGAAATGAAATGTACTCAGACAAAAACTAGAAGAAAATAGCTTCAAAATGAAACCAGATTGAGCTTCGTAGCGCGTGGGGTTCATCCACAGCGCAGCGCGCTACCATAGACAATGGCAAATATCCGCTAATAATGAGCAATGTCGCGCTATATTTGCCTTAGGCAGCGCTGCACTGGTATCGCGAGATATGGCTCTCACTCCTCAGTGCACCAGCCGCCGGGCTGGAGAGCGGACAGGGGCCTGCCACGCTCCCGCTCACTCGCACTCGTCTCCACAGGCTTTAACCCTCGTCTAGCGGGGGGGTTTTGGGCTATTTTGGGCATATTCAGGCCCTCCTGAATGATCAATCAAGTATCTGCATGAAAATAAATGTATTCAGCAAAATACTAGGCGCTACAAGCTTCAAAATGAGACCAGAACGAGCTACGTAGCACTCGTCGTTTTGATGCAGTGGTACCACCAACATGGGAGTTTAGCGTATAGCGGCATATTTTTTCCAGCTACACTGCCGGCCTCTCGAGAACAGAGGGAGCGTGAGTCAGTGGGCGGCGGTAAGCCCTGGGTGTCGGCCGTGTGGCCTGCTGCTCTGCCGGCCATTTGCACTCGATTTTAACCCTTTAAAAACCTTAATAATGCTCCTAACTTGCTGCTTTTTAGATACGGACTAAGTCGGGCCCCGCTCTTTAAGTGTTAAGGGGAGCGTCCGCCATGTTTTCAAAATTTTCCGATCATGTTAATTTGTATACAGGTGATAGATACTACATCTAGGAACAACATATCCAAAAATGAATAAAATCGGACCAATAGTTGTTTTGCTACCTCGGATTTTCGTGTTTTTAGCGAATTTTCAAACCGCTAAAACTTTTAGTTATTTTTGGACCAATTTTAACCCTTCCAGCCTAGCTGTCATTTTGAAAGGACACCGCGGCAGATGGGCAGGACCCCGGGTGTCCTTATAATAGGCAGTAAGCTTTCAAGCCTATTCAGCTTGGTCTGAACGCAGTGCGTCCGACGCATGTAAACAAAGCCGATTGTTGCGTCACCGCACCTCCGAAAACAAGAAGGAGACGTCGGATCAATGTTGTTGTTGTATGACGAAATTAGTGTCTGAAAAGCTCCGATATTGTCAACATCGCGGAAAAATTCGCTCCACTGAAATCGTCATCACAACTGAACCAGTTGACTTACAGAGCTCTACTCAACGCCAGTCTATAGATTGAAAACCACACTACGTTTATAGATGCGTGGGAAATTTCTAGCAGTTAAAATAAAAAAGATACGGTAGCCTAGGCCTAGACGTTTTTCGGCCAGATCGCCCAGATACGACCTCCATCCTTTGGTAAGGCAGCCCGGGTAGGAAGGGTTAATAAAGTTTTAGCGGTTTGAAAATTCGCTAAAAACACGAAAATCCGAGGTAGCAAAAAACTATTGGTCCGATTTTATTCATTTTTGAATATGTTGTTCCTAGATGTAGTATCTATCACCTGTATAAAAATGAACATGATCGGAGCATTTTTAAAACATGGTGGACGCTCCCCTTAACCCGGCAACGGCTGCAAAGCTCATAAGAAGTTTTACTGGGCGAGGGCGGCAAAGCTCTTAAGAGGGAGGCCTAAAAAAAACATTTAAACGGCCCAAGTAGCACTAAACAAAATTTTGTTTTTTTCCTATAGCCTACCTCATATCACTCCTCCACATCCCCTCCTTCCCCCCTTTCCCCTCCCCCTTCAATTATCACCTATTTTCCCTGTTATTCCCTAATTCGATGGTATATTTTTGTGCTAACATAGCAAAATGTGTGGATGTGCTTACATGCCTAGCGAGTGGGTTACATAAGCGAGAGTGTGTATGAGTAGACTCAGTCTGGCTTGAGGCCTCGTGGAGGGAGGGGTTGCCTAAATTTTCTCCATAATTCATGAATGGGCTGGTCCATCTACAGTATATTCGCGATTTTGACCAGAAAAATTATATTTTCACTTGTTTTATTGTTGTACAGGTTACTATCTTCATAGTGAAGGTAAAATAGGCTCATATGAATAAGTAATAACGATATTTATTGTTAAATGGCGATTATAGGCCTGAATGGAGCCAATAATTATTCTCGCCCATGGGGCGCTAGTTCAATACCCCCCCCCTCGCCGTTTTCGGGTTAAGAGGCATTAAGGGCCTGTAAATTGCTAAGAACGTTCATGAACGGGTCCTGCAGCCAAAAGGTTAAATACATATACATAAAACACATGAATTATGTTGGAAATACAGTAGTTTCTCGATTAAATTAAAATTATTATATACCGTATTTAACCCTTAAGACCCGGGGTCCCCCTCCTAAGGACAGTGTCGGGCCTAGGCTACCGTATCTTTGTTATTTTAACTGCTAGAAATTGTCCACGCATCTCTAAACGTAGTGCGGTTTCCAATCTGTAGACTGGCATTGAGTAGAGCTCTGTAAGTCAACTGGTTCAGTTGTGATGACGATTTCCGTGGAGCGAATTTTGCCGCGATGTTGACAATATCGGAGCTTTTCAGACACTAATTTCGTCATACCATACAACATTGATCCGACGTCTCCTTCTTGTTTTCGGAGGTGCGGTGACGCAATGACCGACTTTGTTTACATGCGTCGGACGCACGGCGTTCAGACCAAGCTGAATAGGCTTTCAAGCTTACTGCCTGTTATCAGGACACCCGGGGTCCTGCCCAACTGCCGCGGTGTCCTTATAACAGGACAGCCGGGCTGGAAGGGTTAATAAGTTACTTCACTTGATATATTTTATACATGTTTTGTGATAGCAAAATGTATATTTTACTGTTTATTTGAGTATACAGTAAAAGTCCGTTAATCCGACGACTGATGATTCGAATCTCCCAATAGTCCGAATTTTTCAATTTGAGGCCAAATCCGAATTCACCCGATGGTCCGAATTTCAAAAAGTCCCAAAGTCCCCTTTTTGAGGCATTAGGCCACTCAAATGACACATAATGGAGCACACACATATCATATGTTCATGAATTCACTTTAAAAGTTTACCATTGTCATTGTAGCCTATTACCTACTTCAAAACATTCAGATTAATGGTCAAAGGAAGCTACTGATATAAACGTAAACACCTTCTTCTTCTTCTTCTTCCACATCGTCTGCTAGAGAGTTTGTTTTGCTCTTGAACGCATCCTTGGGACGCTCCGATGCGCTACTGGCTTGCACCGCATTTTCTGCAAGCGCATTCAGTCTTGAGCTTGAAAATGCACCTTTGGACGTATTAGTCTTGAGCTTAAAAACGCACCTTTGGACGTTCCGATACGCTACTATTTATAGTTCAGTGATCGGAGCGTCCCAAGGGTGCTTACAAGACAAGGGTGCTTTCAATACAATATAATATAACAGAGCACGTCACAAAAGGAAAATCACAAAATGAAAATTACAAGAACCTCTCAGGGAAGTGCCGTTGTTAAGGCATTACTTCCCGAACCACATCTGATCTGATCTTCAAGAGCAAGACAAACTCGCTAGTAGACGGAAGAAGAAGATGTTTATAGCAGCAGATTCCTTTGACCATTAATCTGAATGTTTTGAAGTAGGTAATAGGCTACAATGACAATGGTAAACTTTTGAAGTGATTTCATGAACATATGATATGTGTGTGTGCACCATTGTGTCATTTGGGTGGCCTAATGCCTCAATGTTTTCGTCATACACAGGTTCATAGGGGTAAAGTCCGATAATCCGAAAAATCCACTAATCCGAACGAGGGCCGGTCCGCTGCCCTTCGGATTAACGGAAGTTTACTGTACTGTAAAGTATTTATTGCACAATAATGAATTCGCATATTACAGTATAAAATATTATTTTATCAATAAAATCGTCAATTCATATCAATTCATTGATATCAATTTCAATT
This sequence comes from Paralithodes platypus, assembly GCA_032716605.1. NCBI lineage: Eukaryota > Metazoa > Arthropoda > Malacostraca > Decapoda > Lithodidae > Paralithodes > Paralithodes platypus. The sequence continues at coordinate 98,067,566 of CM064487.1, forward strand.
CAATTCCAATTCAATTTAATTATTATTATTTTTTTTATTTTTTTCCAATTCCAATTCAGTTTTTTTTAATCAATTCCAATTCAATTCATAATTGACCCCAGCCCTGGTCCTTGCCATGCACTAGACATTTCTATCTATTTTCCAAGACTACTACCAAATAGTAGGTTTTCCTATTTGGTAGGTTGGGAGGTACGTCAAACCTCCCAATTTGTTAGTAGTCTTGGCAAATCCAACGTCAAGGCTGCATAACAAATAGGAGAAGGACATCCAAGCCCAACATACCAAAAAAAACAATGCATAAAACAAAATTATGAATGACAAAGACACAATTTAAACAAGAGAGTTTAATAAAAGAGTGAAAAACTGAGGAGTAGCTAAAAAGAACAGTTTTAACACATGCCCGTCATTCATAGTAATGCAAAAACATAGACTTGTCTTAAACCAAAAAGGTACTGTACCCAAAACCCTTTTCTTCCAAAACCAACAAAAACAGTGAACACAATAACAAAACACAATTTTCAATGTGGCAAAAACACTTATGTACTGTAACAATACATAATCCCAAACTTGCAATCAAGTGTTGCAAACCCGTACTCCCCCCCCCCCCCCCTTTGTCAAATAAAACAAAGTAAAAGAACGAGGGACAAGGGGGGGAAGACCAGGTATCTTCGCCAGAGCACTAGGAAACACGACCCCCGAGAGCTATCACCGGCCGAGGGGGCCGAGGGGGCCGAACACCGGACATGGAGAGGTAGGAGGAGATGAAGGAATTGATAGAAGACCACAAAACTGCTGAGGCGATGTCAGGTAAGGATCGACTTTGCAGGAACCGGAAGGAGGCAGCAAAGGATCGCACATCGCGCGCAGAACCCCTACAAACAGGGTGACTGGCACGAATGGTCCGACAAATGTGGCGTCCCATCCGCACCTGCGAGAGCCTCCCACCTGTCCGAGGAGACACCCACACAGCAGTACCCGAAGGCGGTGCCACAGACGCAACCGAGGAGTGCAAGGCTGACACCGGGCACAACACATGGCGAGTATGCCCACGCTGTAAAGCCTGGACGGTGAAAGGCTGGAAAACGCGGGTCTCCCTCTCATTCGTGGCAACAAAATGAGGGGAGGAGGCGAACGTGACGCCATGCAAGGACGGGGAGAATCGCACGCAGCCCTGGGGCCGTGACAATGCCGCTAGTGCAGACACCCGATCCCCAGTGGCCAGAGCGACAAGGAAGAGCGAACGCCCGAGCAACGGAACCGGCGTAGCGGCCCGTGGATACGTGGGTGAAGCCAGAAGGTCCAGAGCCCGCCCCAGTCCCACTGTGGAGGGACCTGGCGCGGAGGCGGTCGGTCCCGGAAGGCAGCCGTCATGAAGGAATCCAGCTCCTGCGGCGGAACGACCAGCCCAGCGACGGACTCAAAGACCCCCCGGACGGCAGACAAGCGGTTACGTATAGCGTCGACGTGAAAGGGACGTGTACGGAAGAGGTGAAACAAGGAGTGTAGGACGAGGGAAGGAGAGCCAACTGTCTGGCGAGTGTCCTGTATCCACCTAGTAAAAGACCTCCAGCGGGACCCGTAAGTCCCCCAAGGAGAAGGCGGCCAGGAACGCTTCAGGAAGTCAGTCAGGTCCCGGCCGTGGACCGGGAGCCACCGTGCCCCATGAACAGTCACGATGCGAAGGCCAACGAGGGCCGCAGGGCCCCAACCTAGCTCAAGTGGAAGTCGGAGACAGGTAGAGGGACCGGACTCGGGCACCACCGCATCAACCGGGCGTACCAAGCACGTGCCGGCCACAGAGGCGCGAGTAGCCAGACGCTGCCGCGGTACAGCCGCAGCCTCGCGAGGACTTTGCACATCAACAGTGCGTCTGGCGGCGGAAATATGTATATCGACCGCCACCTGTTCCAGTCTACCATGAAAGCGTCTGGACCCCCCTCCGGAGTGCGAGGCCGGAGGGATAGGTACTGAGGCAACTGGCGCAGCACCTCCGATGCGAACAAGCCGACCTCCGGAACACCCCAGGAATCCGCGAGGTCGTCGAACACAGTCCGTTGCATTGCCCATTCTACAAGAACGCCCTGTCCTCTCGACAGGGCGTCCGCCCACAGGGTGGCAGTCCCGGGCAGGGAGGAGGCATGTAAGGAGAAGGTGTGTCGGTTCGCGAGGAAGAACAACACCACCGAGATCCCCAATAGAGTCAATGACCCGGAGGACCCCCGCTTTAGGAAACAGTGGACAGCTGTCTGAGTGTCCATCCCGAAGGCCACCGACTTTCCCCGAAGGGCCAGCGCGTGGTCCCTCAGGAAGAACAAAGGAACCAACAGTTCGAGGGCATAGACGGGTAAGGGGAGGGAGACCCACCCATCTGCCGGGAAGTGGACGTCCCAGGTTTGATTGGGAACCTCACCCTAACTCGCTCGACGCATCTGTGTCTACCCAGATCGTCGGCGGGGGAGCGGTCCAGGGCACAGCCGCAGAGAGCGTGCCCCGAGCAACCCAGTGACCGAAGCGTCTGCGAACGGGACGCGGGAGCGGCAGGAGCCGATCCATAGGGGTCAACGGAAACACCTCGGTGCCCATGAGGAGGCGGCGGCGTAGCCTGAGGCTCCCTAAGGGAATGGGCAGAGCGGCCCAATGCAGCGAACCCACTAACGAGTCCCAGAGCCACCCCGGGAGGGAGACCGAGTGCAACACGGCGAAGACCCTCCGCCGAAGGTGCACCGCGTCCGGCAGACCCTGGGTCACCGTAGCGCCGGACAAAACCCATGCGAGACCGACCCATGGCACGACACGCGACGGGGTCAAGCGTGACTTGGGAACATCGATGGGGAACCCTAACTGTGCGACGTGGCGAACGACTGTGAGGGCGTCGCGTACGCACAGTCCGAGGGCTTCGGAAACTATCAACCAATCGGCCAAGGAAAACAGGAGCTGGAGCCCGCTCCTGAGGAGAGGACCCAGAGCCTGTCCCACCAGTGCGGAGAAGATCCGCGGCGCGATGTGGAGACCGAAGGGAAGGCCGGCGAACAGGAACACACGATCGGAAGTCTGAACGGCCAAGAATCGCTGGAATCGAGGATGGAGAGGAACGAGCCAAGACGCATCCTGGAGGGCCAGCGACACTACCCACGACAGAGGGCGTAGGGCCAGGCGTACCTGGGGTACCGGCAGCATCCGAAACCGTGTGTGCACGAAGCGCCCGGTGAGGGCCGACAGAGCCACCACCGGGCGCATCGCGTCGCAGTTCTACTTCGGTACCAGAAATACACGGGAGAGGAAAACCGGGTCAACTACCTCGACGATACCCTTCTCGTGCATGGAGGTGAACACGTGGGCCACCTCTGAAGAGATGGGCTGGCGTCGGTGACAAGAGCGGAGTGGGGGTCTGGACGTCCACCTCCAGGGTAGACCCCTCCGCGCAAACCGCCGCCCCCAACGTCCCTCGCGGCCACCGAGGGGCGCAAGGGCGAAAACAACCCGTGGGAGCTCCCGAGAGGAGGGGAGCGACCCGGGCAGCCAGGCAAGAAGGAGAACAAGGAGACCGACCCAGAGAACCTACACATTGTTTTGACGTGGAGGTACCCCCGGTACGGTCCGTGCGGGCATGAGCGCCACGTTGACCTCCTCTACCCACCCTCAACTTCGTCGAAAAGGGCGGGCCACCCCAACCCCTGGCCGTCGCGGGGCTGACCCCGGCGAAGGCCGGCCGGAAGTGGAAGGCCGGCCAGCCCCGACACGGCGGGGATGAAAAGGGGGCAAGAACAGAAGGGCGAAGGGTGATGCACTGGCCTGTAACGTCCCAGTCCTGCGCCCGTGCATGGCGGCAGCACCTGCAGCAGCACCCCGAAGAGGACCGGCAGAAGGACGGGACTGAGAAGACCCCGCGCGCGACACAGCGCGTCGTTGCGTGTCGTAAGCAGGGTCCGCCGATAGAGAAGCGGAGCGGCCCCAAGCATCCCGCGCAAAAAAGCCCCGACGGAGAGAGCGTAGAGTACAACAAACCCTGACGAATATCCAAGGGGGCTGTCCGGCCGAACGAGGACCGTACCGTCCGGCGTTGCCGAGTTGCCACGCACAAAACCGCCTTCAGCTCGGGAACCAAAGACACCGCGAGCCGAAGGGGGATCCGCCGAACGCGGCCCAAACCCTCGCGAAGAGCGCCTGGTGCAGACGCCGCGATATGCCGCAGGTGGCGAACAGAAGTCTGGAGGGAACCAAAAGACAAGAGAAGAAGTTCGGCACCCACCGCCGCAAGGGAAAAACCCTGTCGACAGAGGACTGAACTGGGTGAGAGAAGAACGGGGTAGCAATAGAACAAAGTTCAAGAACGGGCGCGCTGAACCAGGACCAGAACGCGCCGTCCAACCCGCCGACAGACACAAGAGGAGGCAAAAGCAGTGATGACTCCGGGGGAGGGACTGAAGGAGAGCCGGCGACGGAACGGCCGGCGAAGACGAAGGCCTCAGCAAACCAGGCCCCCAACGGGAGAGGGTGATCGAGCAAGATGGCGAAGCCAGGCGTACCGTCGGCGCACAAACCCGTCCCATAGGAGGACAGTCCCGTCAACACAGCCAGGGACTGAACATCCTGAAGGATGTCCCGGCGGCTGAAGTCTGACCAGAGCGTAGGCCTGCAGAAGGGAGGGGGACCGTAGCAGGGGTAGGTATGGTTAGGCGCTGAGGGTGTGTCACTGCCAAGAAGCGCGATAAGAGGGAGTCTTGCATCGACTCCAAGCGCCCGTCGATACGTGACACAAGCCACCCCTGCATAGCCGACAATCGATCCAAGAGAGGCGACCCCCCCCCCCCCCCAAGAATGGTCGGCCCGCAGGGGTGAGCGCGAGCGGGAGCGAGATCCACGACACGAACCAGCAGAGTCGCGGCCCAAGTAAGGCGAGCGACCACGGTTGTGTCGCCGCTGAGGGACTCTTCCCTGAACACGAATGCCCGAGGGGGAAACAGCACTATCCCCCTCTTCCAGCGACACGTCAGCCCCTGAGAAAGGGGACCCCGAAACCACGCGATACCCCACCGAGCCAAGAGGAGGGGTACCCCCGTGGCGAGACGGTAAGTGAAGGTCAGGGAGAGAAGAAGGAGGAGGAGCAGGACGACGGGAGTGGGAAGGCTGGCCGGGTGAAAAGACAGCATCTGGTGTTCCCAGGCGGTCACCCATCCAAGTACGAACCAGACCCTACGTTGCTTAACTTCGCTGATCGGACAAGAAGCGGTGCATTCAACGTGGTATGGCCGTTGGCTGAAAAGAGGTCAGAAGTTGCCGCGGGGGGAAACAGAGCAAGGATCCCCGGGGCAGAGATAACAGGGCGGCCCGACACCGAGGCGGAGGAGGGAGGGACCGCCACCGTGGGACGAGACCGTGAAGGAAGAATAGGCACCGAAGCAGGTGAAGTAGGAGGAGAAGCAACTACATCCTGGCGGACCCTCCTGGACAGTGTAGGAGGAGGGAGCAGAGGGCCAGCTACAGCCTGAACCTCCGCGCGCGTAGAGGACAAAGGAAGAGGACGTCGTACGAGCAGGGGAAGCGGGCGGAAGGTAGTAGAGCCCCGACCCGGAGAGGCCAGGGGAGGGCGCACAGGGGCAGAGCCGCTAACCCCGGCCTCAGGGCGAGAACCATGACGAGGGCGATGGGCGCCGTCAAGGCGATCAGGAGGACAACGAGGGGCAGGAGAGGACGGGCGACGAGGCGAGTGAGAGCGTGGACGGAGCAGGGGATCCCCCCGACGATGTGATGACCGGCTGCGGGACCTAGGGGAGAGGGCCAGGCGAACGGCCTTCAGTCGGGTCAGGGATACCCAGGGCGACGCGGATCCGGGCAGCAACAAAGGCCGGGGAACAGTGTCCCACAGTCCAAAAGTGGCGGGAGACTATCGCCCACACCGACTGAAGGGAAGCAGAGGCCACTGCCGCCGCCGAGGAACCAGGGCTATGGTGCACCACATCCACCAGGGCCAGACACGGGCCACACAGAGCAGGGAGGTAGGCCGTAGAGGACACACAGTGCGAGTGGCGCAAGCAGGACTTGTGGCTCACCCAGCACGGGGAGCTACAACCATGGCGAAAGCAAGGCAGCCTACCTGCACTGGAAGAACACACACCATAATCAGCATGTCGAAGGAGTAAGTGGAGAGAATGTCCAAGAAGAACCAGGGAAGGAGCATGGGGAAACAGGAACACACATGCAAACAGGTATCCGTACTCACCCTAAACCGGGAGCACAGAGGTAGGTGAGTAGGGCGGGCGAGGTGGAAGAGCACTAGCATAACCTGCAAAGATGGAGAAAGTGTTAACCTACACTCAACATCTTACATGCAGGGCCTATAACACCAGTAAAGTGCACACACCAAATAGTATCAGGCAACAAGATGACATAAAAAAGGTCAATAGTGAAAGCCAACTATTACCGCAAATTTGCGGGCCAATGGAGGCATAACCGTACCGACACTACCCTCCCGCAATTTTGCGGGACCCCCCAGCGATCTCCGCAAATTTGCGGGGAGCCGAAACGTCCCAGAGGACCGAATCGAGCTCCCGCAAATTTGCGGGACCGGCCGAGATGGTCCGGCGCCGAAAAAGCGAGAGGAGCGTCTAGGGAATACCAAAAAAGGGCCACAAAAATGCGTCATCTCCTTATGAACTCCAAGCGATGATGGCCATCAAGCTGAGCAGTGTCTTCCTTGAAAATATCCTAACTCAACCGGTAAAGGGAGAGGCAAGGAAGACACACCAGGGGAGAGGAGGCACATCCCCCAGGAACCACCCAACCCACAGAGATAGAACAAAGCCCATGAGGAGAAGTGGCAGGGAGGGTGGTTTCGCACAAACAGGGGTCCCCGTGGGGTACCCCTGGATTGGGCAAAAAAGACTATGAAAGGATGGAGGTGAAACAGGAAGAGAAAACAAAAACCAGGAAATGAAACTGGTGAGAAAAAGGGTGGCCTAGCAGAGAATGTGTCAGGGGCGAAAAACCCTGTGGTGTGAAGGAGGGGCCCCCGTGGGGTACCCCTGGATTATCACGAACCACCTGTCGCCCAGACACAGTGAAGGCTCGAAAGGGGGGACTCGGGAATAACGCTAATAATGCGGCCGACACAAACTCTACAAACAGCACCGCCACCAACGAAATCTCAGATTGTTTGTACACCTTAGGCTATGAAAAAATGAAAACTCATAGGGGCATAGCAATTCCTGAATGAGAAAACGAGCTAGGCTAAATTAAGCTAAAAGCTAAACTATGCCCAGATTAACAGGAAAAAAGAATATGAAAAGAGAAAGAATGAAAAACATATACGAGGAACGCCAGGCGCCCCCGTACCTTCGGTAGGCTATTTCCACACGCGTCTCCATTATACACACTTAGGAGCCCATTTACGTGTGCCCTAGATCACGTAACATCTGTCTAACAAAAAAGAAGGCCAGATAAGCCGAAACGAACCTAAAACAGGGTGAATTGAAGGAGCACAACAAAAGCGGACTCAACATGGAGACGCGTGAAAAAATGACAAGAGAGGGTCGCTCATGCACACGTTCGACAGGGATCTGCACATGACGGAACACGGGATGAGCCTTACCCTCTCACCACGGAAGGGCTCTTGAACGCCCATAAAAAAGCATATAACAGGTACCCGGAAGGCCTCTTGAACGCCCAGTGGTTGAAAGCCTGTGAGCTTCGTGTGCGAGGCGTCGGTCCGACGCATGTAAACAACAGCCGGCTGGACCGACGCCCCGCATCTCCGGCCACAAGAAGGAGAGCGTCGCTTGTTCGTGTGTGCCTGTATGTTGTTGTTAAGTATCGAAAAGTGGTGTAAAGTGGCTGTTTTGGCCATAAAGTTATCTCCAATGAAATCATCATCACAGCTCAACCAGTTGACTTAGAGAGCTCTACTTAGTGCCATTCTACAGGTAAATAACATAGCTACGCTTGGGGATGCGCGGGAATGCGGGAAGCAGTCTGATTAACGAATATACGGTAGCCCAGCCTAGACGTTTTTCGGCCAAAACACCCGGGTTTCGAGGAATATATATATAATACATAGCCGGGGCTGGAGGGTTAAGCGGTAACTAAGGTAAACCCCTTTTTCTTCTCTTCTATGCTTTTTTCACCTTCGGTGGTAGTTTTGGTTAATGTACATCTCCTAGAGCAAGATAAGGAGTAGACTCTAGACGTTTTCTATTTTAACCGCGGTTGGAATGACGACATAGCAGTCAAAATAGACAAGTCGTCATTGCAATTAGGTTAATAGCCTTGACGTTGGATTTGCCAAGACTACTAACAAATTAGGCGTGTCTGTAGTTGCTATAAAGAAATTTTTATATATTTTGTGTATTTTTGGATTTAGGTGATTATGAATTAAGGTGAAATTATTGTGTAGAATTTTACGACTGTGACAACATGCAACCAAACCAATTTGGCTAGAGTAAATTGGCTTTATAGGACTTGTAGTGTTTTTAATTACCTTTCCAATGGTATATACACCATTCCTATAGGTCCAATAAACATTTTAGAGTAACATCCGAAAGTGCGACAATATAGGTTCTGAGAAAAACGTGAAAGTCTAAGGTAATTAGGTGAACATTTTTTTTTTTTTTTTTTTTTTTAGTTTTACAATATTTTACACAGGAACACGGCAAAGTAGAAGATAAAGCGTATGGGAAGCTGTAGAGTAGCTTACGCTCTTTCCATTTATATAGGTATGCTCCTCGTACGACCAGTAGTTACTGAGCATGTTAATATCAAAGTTCGCTATGTAACGTTTTTAGAATTACAGGAAAAGTTTGGAAAACATAAAAAAAAAAAAAATTTCAACGGGTTTTCACTAATAACATGTCACTGGCTTATGAAGGGATGTTGGACTCTTGTTGAGTAAACACCTATTGGTATTTTCAGGATTTAGAGTTTTTTAAGCCTAAATTAACCGGTCGGTCCCCTTAACCTAGCAAATGCGGAGCGAAATGTTTTCGCCCCCAGAACGAATGCGTTCTTAGTGTGTGAGCCCCGAAGCACTCTAAGAACGCATTCATTGCTGGGGGGGAGATGGGGGGGGGGGGAAACCATATTTTGGACCTAAAATCATAATTATTGCACAAATTCAAAAAATCTTTTTTGACTGACGTTCGCATTCACGCAACAAATGTTTGTGTGAAATATGGTGAAAATCCGTCCAACGGTCTAGGAGGAGTTTCGGGACAGACGGACGACAACAAAAAATATTTTTCCGGTGGTACCCACTATACGGGGGGGATACCAAACTCTGCTTACGCAGAGTTGATTATGTTTTTCCACCAACCAACTTCACCTCTAAACTCAATTAATGAAATCAACAAATACATCTGGCACTCCAAGGACACGAACCCAGGATACTCCCATCTAAATTCCACGCACTTATGCATTACGCTATTAAGACAGTTAGCCATTGTCATAATATAATAGAATCTTTTCGCTACCCTGCCAAACTTCTATCACCCTGAAGATATGGGTTTGTATAAGTGATTGATATAATTTAGTACCGGTAGTAAAATTATCAGACAACATCCACCAAAGGAATAGTATCATTTAAACTTTTGTGGTTTAAAAAAAAAATAATAATAACTTCGGATATATTCTTAGGGTCCGGGACCACGAACGCGCTCCCTCGCCCTAATCTCAGTCTCATTTTTTTGGTAGATATATTTAAGGGGAGAAGGATACCAGGCCCCCCGCCCCCGATCCCCTTTAGCCGACTTCTACGTCTCGCCGGAGAAAAGCGGTGGTGGAAATTTCTCACCCCTCCACCACAGAGGGGTGGTGGAGGGGTGAGAAATACACCAGAAAGTGGCGGGCGTTGGGGTCGCCGCATCCCTACGCCATTTGAACAAAATTAGAGATGCAGAGGGAGAAAAAGATAGAAGGGGCTATGGGAAGTAGAAGACACCAACCCTCACCCTGACAAAGGGTCAGCCCACCACCACCGAAAGTGAACGTCAATAAAAGTAAAGTAATGGTGTGTAATAGGGGTGATCGTAGGGTGAATCTAGATGCGAGGCTGGATGGGGAAATATTGGAACAAGTAGAGTGTTTTAAATATCTAGGAGGAACGATAAGCAGGAGTGGAGGTATAGAAATGGAGGTAAAACAGAGTGTGTGAAGGAAGGAAGGTTTTCGGAGCAATGGGAAGTACAGTACATGTACAGTATGTGGAACACGAGAAATCTCGGAATGAAAGTAAAAAGTGCAATGTATCAAGGAATTGTTGTGCCAACAGTGATGTATGGGGCTGAGACATGGGCTCTGAAGAAAAAGGAGAAAAGAAAGCTGGATGTGATGAAGATGAGCTGCTTGAGGAGTATGTGTGGAGTTACTCGTAGAGACGGATTGAGGAATGAAGATACACGTAGGAGAGTGGGGCAGCAGGAACATTTGTCAGCCACAGTGGACAGAAGGGTGCTGAGCTGGTATGGTCATGTTGAACGAATGGGAGATGAAAGGCTTACAAAGAGAATATGTGAGTCAGATACAAGGGGAGATAGAAGGGCAGGAAGACTCCTATTAAGATGAAGAGACTGTGTATGACAAGCTTTGGATGATAGAGGAATGACTATAGATCAGGCAAAGGAAGTGGTAATAAACAGGAATGAATGGAGAATGCTTGTGAATAGTTGAGTGAACACGTGGTCATTTGGGGGAAGGGGTCGGATGCAAGTTGGACTAGATAATAGTCGATCAGGCGCCTGGCCCGGGGAGACGATTAATATAAAGGGTGCGCCTGGAAGTGTGGTGGGCGGGCTTGTGGCTTCGGCTCCGCTGCATGTCTGCCTGCATAGATCGGAACCTCTCCGGGTGGTCGGGGGCCGGGGGAGTGTTGGAGCGACCTTGATGACCCTGGTCTCTGGGTCTTCTCCTGGGTGACCTAGATGTATGTGTGAATTTGTATTTTGTCTATATTTGTTCGTTGTTTTATGTTGTGTTTTGTGTTTTCCCTGTTCTTGCTGTCTTGAGGCGGCCAACCCCAATAAAAAAGAATAAAGTAGACGTGCCGTTTTGCCTAAAATTAAAACGGCATACCCAACTCTGCGATGGGTTACCATCATCACTACTAATACCATCATCAATCACAATCAACATAATCACTACTACTGCCATCATCACTACAACTGCCATCATCACTAAAACTGCCACAATCATCACAAGTACTGTCATCATCACCATTACTATGATAATCATCACTACTACAATTACAATTATCACTACTACTCTCACCATCATCACTGTCCATTGTCACTAGCATCTTAATCACTACTATCATCATTGATACAACTATCAACCATCATTACTAATATCATCACCACCATCTTACAATCATCATTACTACTGTTAACATCATCACTACTACTACAACCATCATCATTACTACTGTAACAAATATTACCATAATTTATTCTACTGTCACCATCATCACTACTACTGCCATCATCACCATTACTATGAACTTCATCACCACAACTATCGTCATCATCACTACAAATTTCACCATCCTCACTACTACTCACCATCATCACTAATACTCACACCATCATCACTACTGTCATTATTATCACTACAACTATCATCATTACTTGTCACCATCATCACTACTATTATGACCATCATTACTACTACTGTCACCATCATATCTACTACTGTCATCATCATCATCAATACAACTACAACCATCATACAACAATCATCACTACAATTATCACCATTATCACTACTATCACCATAAATCCAAATATTACTACCATCACTTTTAATGCCAACTAAACTAGCTTAACCTAGCAAATGCGTAGCGAGATGTTTTCGCTCCCAGAACGCCATCATTGCTGGGGGGGAGGGGGGTGTGTGTCCCAGGGGGGGGGGGGGCAAAACCATATTTTGGACCTAAAATCATAACTATTGCATAAATTCAAAAAATCTTTTTTGACTGACGTTTGCATTCACGCAACAAATGTCCGTGTGAAATTTGGTGAAAATCCGTCCAACAGTCTAGGAGTTCCGAGACAGACGGACGACGACGACAGACATTTATTTATTAGTGGCCCCTCCATCATTGACGATTATGCCTATTACATAAGGCCTCCTCTTCAAACGTTCATTTACCGTAGTTTGAATCTACCGCGCAGAGCATAAATAATTGAGGAGCCTTCATCATGAGCGCACGCAACCTCACTCATGGTTCTGTCATTATGAAATTGGGTTCTCACTACGACAAAACTTCGTAACAAATAATAAATAAAAAGAAAATAAGAATAACTATTCATAAGCATTCCATATACTCGTGGATGTACTTGTGTGGATATTTGACCAGACGCTGACTTCAGGCGTCATACTTCCTTCTCTGCTCTGCGCTCAACCTGCCCTGACGTGTCTCCCCACGCTCCGCTGGTTCCGCATTTGCTGCGTCCCTAGTGAGTTTTTTCTCATTTGTTTACTCTGGGATGTATCGAGTAAGGTTAGGATATGCGTAGCAGGAGTGTCAGGGACGGGTTTCCCGCAGTTCAGTGTATTTGGGTCGTGTGTTTGGGACACCTATTTCGGGTGTACCCTCGTGGTCCCGTGGTGGACGCGTGTTACATTTTTCGCGGCTAAGCTAGCCTAGTTATTTAGTTGGCTTTAACTACGTGGTATCAGGCTTCTTCTTATCTTTCTGATGAAGTTGCCTTATTGTTTGTTGTCTGACGTTCCTAGCGTATTTTTCTTCACTTAGTGAAGTTTTTTCTAGGTCCCGAGTTAGTGCTTCCCTCTCCCGGGAGTTTTTCTACGATGTGGTGATGGCGGTTGTTCCTGTTGTGATATGTTACAGTGCTTTTTGTTTATATTACGACGTGATTAAGTGTTATTTTCGTCTGCATAGGCCTAGCCAGCCGCTCGTAGCTTTTTACATGTACATACATACATACATACATAACATTTTAAGACTGAGTGTTCCACACATAAGTGCAGTTTCAGTCTCTTGTCCTAATGGCGGCGTTCCAGGCAACCCTGTTAAGGGCTGCTTCACTTGTCAAGTTCTTGGATTTGAGATCGGCGCGTATAGTCCGATCCCAGGTCTTCCTCGGTCCACCCCTTGGTGCAGCTCCCTCCACAATCACAGACCTGCATTTGTCACCCAATTTTGTTCATCCATTCTCTCCACATGTCCATACCATCCCAGTCTACTTGTACGCATCACCTCGCTAATACTCTTTATACCTAAACGTCTCCTCAGCTCAACATTTGTTATTCTATCCTGTAGCCTGGCCCCACACATCCATCTCACCATTCTCATCTCATTACGCTCCATTCTGTTGACATCCTCTACTTTAACGGCCCATGTTTCTGAGGCATACGTCATTGCACTTCTAACACATGAGGCATACACCTTTCCCTTCAGGGGGAGAGGCATTCTTTTCATGGTCAGGATTGGCGTCAATTCTCTGAACTTCCCCCAGCCACACCTAATTCTAGCAACAGTGGCAGCCTCGGCCCCACCACCGGCAGAGATGGTATCTCCTAGGTAACAAAACTTGTTCACCAGCTCCAAAGACTCATTTCCAAAATTCACAGCCACAGGATCATCACTTAACACAAGCTCGCCTTTGCACACTACGCACTCAAATTTCTCTATTTCTGACTTATCCTTCGGCAGGGGCCCTTTATTCTACTACAGCGCTTACTCCATGGTGTACCCAACATCGACAGATGCTACATTGAATTGAGTTAACGCCCACTCCCTTTCCACACACTGCACATGGGTATGCACCGCTCTTTTCCACATTGCCTCGTCTCAAACTACAATGCATAACCTTGGTTTTGTTAATATTGACTCTTAAACCCTTGCTCGCCATGCCCTCTCTCCACTTTCTGAATTTGGCCTCAGCATCCTGCATACTGTCAGCTATTAGGACTAAATCGTCTGCATAAAACAGTTCCAACGGGAGTCCGCCTCTAAAAACTCTAGACAGCGCCTCCAAGACCATAATAAAGAGGAGGGGGCTTAACACTGAACCCTGATGGACTCCAACGGACTGCGAATTCATCACTCAGTACACCTTTCACCCTCACCGAACTTCGCGAATCCTCATACATCTTCATTATCACACGCACCAGCCACTCTTCCACACCAAGTTTCCTCATAGCCCACTGTACAACATCTCTAGGTACCCTATCAAAGGCCTTCTCCAGGTCCACAAACACAAAGTAAAGATCCCTGCCTTTTAGTAGGTATCTTTCCTGTATCTGCCTGACTATGAAGATAGCATCAGTTGTACCACGTCCTGGCATAAAACCAAACTGCATATCATCAATAGAGATGCTTTGCCTGATCAAACCCTCAAGGACTCTCTCACAGACCTTCATGATTTGGTCAAGCATTTTCAGGCCCCTATAATTTCCTCTATCTAGCGCATCCCCTTTTCCTTTGTATATATTTACTATTACACTTTTGAGCCAATCCTCTGGGATTTTCTCATCTTTAATAATGGTGTTATCAACTCAGTGACTAAGTTTACACCAATCTCCCCTGAGGCTTTTATCATCTCAGCGACAATGTCGGAGCAACCTGGAGCTTTACCGTCCTTCATTTTATTGATTGCGTCGCTCACTACAGCTGGTGCTATCAAAGGAGGGGGCCCAGTTATTGGTTTTTCGATACTAAGCTGTTCCTTATCCCATTCAAACTCTACATTTAGCAATCGTTCATAGTGTACCTTCCATGCTTCTCTGATTTCATTTTCTGCATACACAATCTTCCCATTATCATCTCTAACACACTGTTCACCTATAATATCCCTACTGTCATTTTTACAAGTGTTATTGATTTATGATTTAAATATGTAATACCGTGTCATGTGTGTCCTGGATTAGTTGTGTTTTAGCTTAACCCTTCAACCCCGGGTGGTACACGTGTGTACCATTATGTTTTGACCCGAGGAACCCGGGTGGTACAACATTGTACCATTGCTTGCGTATGTGCTTTCGAATGGCGCGCGTAAACATTTCGTTCCGTGGTCGCTAGGCGACGCCACCAGACACCATGTACGCCACCAAAATAGTCTCTACCCTGCCGCCATCATGGATACTAGCCCAAAAAGTGATTCCCCTGTGTCCGATTCCATGCTCCCTTCGACGCCTGCCCATGTTCGTCGCGCCCTAACGCAAAGGCACGTACAAGATGCGTTGACTCCCGGAGGTATTGAAATAGCTTTGAGGAGTTATGAACGTGGTGAAGGACAAAATAGTGTTGATGACTTGGGCAGTGATAGCTCCGAGTCTTATCAGTCTCACTATAGTGAAAATTTAGACGATCTAGACGAAATTCATCAAAGAGACGCGCAATTTGTTGGATTTGAGCATGACGATGAAAGTGAGGATAGTACTGAACGTGATATAGTTGTGCAAGGTGATGAGAGTGTAGTGAGAGTGAGCGAATGGGACAGCACTAGGTCGACTGCCAAGTTTAGGTTGAGTGACACGACACCTAGCCCTTCGCCAGCTAAATCCCCATTCAAGATACGCTTTTATAAGAAGCAAGTTCTTGAAAAGGCGGCCGCGGCAGCCAGGAAAGAGGCCCTAAAACTTGGTGAGGGAGCAGTGCGTGAGGGTGCCAGTGAGGCTGAGCGTGAGGGTGAGGTTGACCCGCCATTGTCTTCCTTATCTACCCACGCCACCCAAGTTGCCCCAGGCGCCCGCCATTCTTCCCCACCACCACCAGCACTGCCTAGGGTTGAGGACCCCCCACTTTCGGCCTATTTACCCCCTATTTCCCCCGAGAGGAGACATACTACTACAGAAAAGGGAAAAGGGAGAAAAAATGTGAAAAAAGGAGCTACAAGTAGGCGCTCTTTGTTCGAGGCTCCCGCGGCTTCCACCCCTGCCGGTCCCAGCCATACGCCCCCGCAAGTTTCCCCAGGGTCCACCCCACCTCTCCAGCCTACAACAGAGGTTCCTGACGATGTTTTTGACCTCGCATCCATACCTGCACCTACAGACACTGAACCAGTGCTGTCTACGAATCGTCGTAGGCCAAGGAGCCCCGAACCTCTGCATGAAGATGACAGAGCCTCACCTGCCACTCCTTCCCCACCTCGCCGACCTACACGACGCCCACGCATCATTCGTTCCCCGCGAGATTATGAGGGGGGGTCTGAAGATGAAGGGCACCTCACAGATGACTCTGGCCATGATTACCTGGGTCCACCGTCAGGGCAAGATGACGGCTCTGACGACATCGACGACCCTCAACCCAGACGCTTTGCCCAGGGCCGTCGTGCTCCTGGCCGCCCTGGCCGCCGGGCTGGGCCTGGGCGCCGTCGCGCTCCTGGCCGCCCTAGGGTGCGCGCCGCCAAAGTTCGTGGGCGTGCTGCCCCAGCTGCAGCTCCTCGTCAGCGTCGCCAGCAGGACCCATTTTATATTTTCAACTGGCAGGATGTGGCTGCTGATGAAGTGAATGACCCTGATGTAACCCCTTTTGATGAGGTACAGGAGGGTTCAGGAGTTACCCCAAGTTTTCCCGCAGGCCCCAATGCTCCACCACATGAGCTTTTTGAGGCATTTTTTGATAAGGAGGTTACTGAGTTTGTCATAGAAGAGACAAACAAGCACCACCAAATCCAGGTGAACTTTTTTGGCAAGGTGACCAAGGGCCACATGAAGCGGTGGACCCCAGTGACTCATCCCGAGTTCATGGTGTTCCTGGCAATCACCATGCTAATGCCTCATGTAAAGAAGCACAGGTTGGCTGACTATTGGATCACCAAAGATCTGATATCCACCCCTGCCTTCGGGAAATACATCTCTCGGGACCGGTACCTCGACATCCTCGGAGCGCTCCATCTTGTCACCAACACCGACATGCATCTCTCTGACAAGCTGTGGAAGATTAGGACGTTGTACGAGATGATGCGAGAACGTTTCACGTCATACTTCACGCCCTTCTGCAACGTCTGTATTGACGAGTCTCTTGTGCTGTTCCGGGGAAAGCTGAGCTTCAGGCAGTACATCCCCTCAAAGAGACATCGCTTTGGTATAAAGTTCTTTGTGCTGTGCGATTGCCAAACTGGCTATGTCCTGGACTTCCTGGTCTACAGCGGGAAGGAAGGGGACGTGGAAATAGACCCCCTCATTGGCTTTGGCGGAGCAGTGGTTCAAGCCATGATGAACCGGTACTTCCAGAAGAATCACGTCCTCTACACGGACAACTACTACACGTCCCCCACTCTCTCAAAGTACCTCCATCAGCGCAAGACGGGGACTGTAGGCACAGTTAGAGCGAAAAGGAAGGGCATGCCAACTTTCCCTCCTAAAACCAAGAAAGGCGATGTCTTCAAGAAGAAGTCGGGACCCATTCTGGCTATTCACTGGCACGACCAGCGGAAGGTCAACCTCCTGAGCACCGTCCACAAGGGGGAAATGGTTGAGACTGGCAAGGTAGATCGCCGCACCCAAGTCAGGGTGACCAAGCCCGATGCTGTAATGGACTACAACATAAATATGAGGCTGGTGGACAAGTCCGACATGCAGATAGGCTTCATCGACTGTCTGCGTACCTCGTGCAGATGGTACAAAAAGTTCTTTCTGCACATGGTGGACATGTCAATGCTGAATGCCTACAATATCTACAGGCTTCGGAATCCGCGCACACCCAGGAAGTTCAGTAGCCTGCGGAGGTTCCAAAAACAGGTGTTGGTGGAGCTCCTGGACAGGTATGCTACGCCACAGAGGGCAGTGGCACAACCTGGGCGCCCCGTTCAGGACCGTATGCAGTGTGCACAGTATCTAAATGTGCACAAGCTCGGTTACCTGCCTCTGGAACGAGATGGAGTCACCATTAGCAGAAGGCGGTGCCATGTCTGCTGGAACAGCCAGGTGAGGCCGAGGAAGCAGAAAAAAACCACCATGCAGTGTGTGGAGTGCCAGCTGTCACTATGTGCTATACCGTGCTTTGCTGAATACCACACCAAGCAGGAGTACTAACTAATAATCATAGTGAAAGTACCAAAGACTGACAATATGTATGTATATAGGCAACAAGTGGAAATAAAACAATGTATTGTGATAAAAAAGTCATGTATTATGAAAACATATATAAATAAGTGAAAAAAGACACAATAAATTGTATATAAAACGTTTACAAAGCATATAACTAAGTGAAAGTGACACATGACATAATATTAGATGGCCAAAGTATAATAAACACCTGTGATAACGAATAATCAGTGCCTAATATAACAATAACCTACCTCAATTACTAATAAAATGTACCGTATCAAGTGAAAATGAGCATTATCAGTGACAGTGACACTCTCTCAAGCATATTTACCAAAGTGAAAGTGACACACGAAGTAATATTAGATGGCCAAAGTATAATAAACACCTGTGATAACGAATAATCACTGCCTAATATAACAATAACCTACCTCAATTACTAATAAAATGTACCGTATCAAGTGAAAATGAGCATTATCAGTGACAGTGACACTCTCTCAAGCATATTTACCAAAGTGAAAGTGACACACGAAGTAATATTAGATGGCCAAAGTATAATAAACACCTGTGATAACGAATAATCACTGCCTAATATAACAATAACCTACCTCAATTACTAATAAAATGTACCGTATCAAGTGAAAATGAGCATTATCAGTGACAGTGACTCTCTCAAGCATATTTACCAAAGTGAAAGTGACACACGAACTAATATTAGATGGCCAAAGTATAATAAACACCTGTGATAACGAATAATCACTGCCTAATATAACAATAACCAGCCTCAATTACTCATAAAAACTACGGTATCGAGTGAAAATGTGAAATATTAGTGACAATGATAGCCTAATACACATATTTTATATAATTGGACTCCAAATAACTATAATAACATCACTATCAATAAATAAAATCGCCTCCGGGAGGTAAAAACTCTGCGCGACGAGTGGCTAAGTGCGCAGTAGGTTAGCCAAGCCGGGGCCTGGGCCAAGGCGACGCATCCGAACGCGGGAAGATTTTCCCGCATAAAAATCACTCCACTTCCCGCGCTCGCCATTATGCAATCACTTGGGCTAGAGACCTCTACTCAACGGCATTCTACACATGAAGGTTTGTGCAACATTTTTTTTTTTTTTTTTATAACTTTGTGTCATGTATTTCAGGAGTAACAGGTGAATCAACATGGACCAAAATTCCTCAAAACCCCCGGACACAGAGTACAGTCACGATCTACCCTAGCCGGGGTTGGAGGGTTAATCCAGGGCCCAATTGTGTTTCTCAGATTGCATCTGGCTAGTGTGGGTTGCCTTTTCCGGCGGGTTTTCTCGATTGCTCCGAGAAAATCCGGCTGGTTGCTTTTTTCCGGCGGGTTTTTTCGATTGCACCGAAAAAATCCGGCTGGTTGCCGAGTTTTATATCACGCGTGGTTAAAATAGGCTAGTTTCCCCCGGCGAGTGGTGGCCTGAGGGCTCTCCAGGACTGCGTCTCTGAGGAGGAGCCTGTGTTCAGGCTTACTAGGTATTTCCCGGCGGGATGGCTATACCCGTTTCACTAGGTGTTCATACGGACACCGGTGGAGTATAGTTTTTCCCGGTTTTTGCAAAGCCATTGAAAAACTAGGCTGTTTTTGTTTGTTTGGTCTTTCCACCCCGGCGATCTTTTGCAAAGAAGTGGGGATAGGAACAATTGGGGTTAATATTTAAATTATTTTCACACCCGGCGGTTGAACCTTGGGGAGGTGGGATTAACGGATTTGCAATTCGGTATAGTTAGCCAGACAATTGAGAGATACAATTGGGTATCGAGGCCTTCAAAATACGGCGATCTATGAAGGCTTCGAAGGAAGTCAGATCAAAAACGTTTAAGATAAGCTTACCTCCTTTTTAACTGCGATATAATAAGGAGGCCGGCGTCTTAATATGGGTTTCCGGTGGCCAATAATACCACTGGGAAGACTGCGTCATTTATAACGACATGCTCGTCTCTATATTTTGTCGGAGGATGTGCTTAAATCTTTTGGACAAGTGAAGATATTCTAAAATCTTTACATAAGAACCTACAGGGTAACAAGAGGTAATAGTGGTGTATTACGTCTTGTTGCCCGGCGGTTCATTAACACTTGTGTTAGAACATTTTGGGGTAACCTTATGAGCATTAATTCCTGGAAATGTTCTTTTTTCCAGGGCGGAGTTCCGGCGGGTCAACAAAGGACCAGAAGGAGCCCGGGGGTGGCTTAGCTCTTCCCAGTCTCTGTCATGGCGCCACTAGACCCTGTTTTTGCTCTGTGCCTCACACCTTCTTGTTCAGGGATCCCTATTTTTGCCCATACTCTATGCATCAGATGCGTCAAATGCTTGGACCGGTCAAGGGGTCTGTGGGTGACGAAGAATTGTACTTTTTGTAGTCAATTGGGTACTAAAGTCTTACAACATGATAATTTGGCCGCGGCGGTTGCATTGTGCGAGGTCAAACAGCTATTATCTACTTATGCTACGTCAGTGGCTCATAAAGCCTGCAGTGTGATAACGTGGTTCTGTGGGACAGATTGATTGCTCAGTATCCCCCCCTTAAACGTCCCCCTTCTAGAAGTAAAGTCAATGTGCGTAAGTCGACTGAGACTGGGCAGGCTACAGTACTTACTCTCTCCTCCGGCACATCGAAGAGACCTCGAGAGCCGACACCCCCGGCGACAACTTCCAAGTCGAAATCGAGGTCCAGGTCAAGGTCTCCCCTCCGACAGCAGCCACATACTCACTCTTCTTCCCCTGCGAGAAAGAAGTGCAAGGAGGAAAAGACCAAGGATAGTCCTGGTAGTAAATCAAAGTCGAGGCGAAGTCACAAGTCTTCTAAAAAAGACACTCATGTACGAAAGACCTCCAGGCGTTCGCCGGAGCCTCGTGCCTCGCTTTCTGCCTCTACTCCCGACATGTCTCATGTCCAATCTGACAGGTCGGGAGTGGAGTCAGAGACTGTGGTGGGGGATTTACCGGCGGACAAAGTGTCACCTAATATTATTACTAGTTCACATGTACCAGCTTTGGAGAGTTCTACCAGCAGTTATAACCCTCTAGAGGGCTCGAGTGAGGGCTCAGTAGTTGGTGTGGTACCGAGCTCACAAGTGAGTTCCGGCCAAGACCGGGGAGTTTGGAGGTACTCCCAGCCATGGCGTAACGGTTCACATCATTCTTATGTACCAATGGTAGTGGCGCTGAGATCCCATCGTCCATCCCGGACTTAACATGGCAGCATGAGGGGGTCCCGGCATCGGCGGAATCCTCTCCTGAAAGGCCGGGGGAAAGGGATGAGGGTTCTATAATTTCTGAGATGGAGATTCAAGAGTCAGGTTCAGTGCTGGACGACTCTCAAGTAGGAATGATTCGCCACAGAGTTCATCCTCTGCTAAATTTGTCACAGCTGATGAAATTAATGGGTTACTAGCAAATGCACTAACAAAGTCTTTTGGTCAGCAGCAGGAGACTCCCACATCAACGACCTTCAAATGGGAATAGGCTCATATATATCTATGTTTGCTGATGATGCAAAATTAATGAAGCATATTACAAGTAGGAGTAGTTGTGAAGAATTACAGAGAGACCTAGATAAGTTATATGAGTGGAGTCAAACTTGGAAAATGGAATTCAACACGAGTAAGTGTCAGGTTCTTGAGATGGGAAAAAGTAAATATAGACCTTCTTGGGGATATAAAATAGGAGATGAAATAATTAGTAAAGCTGTGAAAGCAAAAGACCTAGGGGTAGTTGTGGCAGACAGCTTGTCACCTGAACAGCATATAAATAAAATAACTGGTGAAACCTATGCAGTGTTGACTAACATGAGAATAGCTCTGAATTATTTAGATGAAGAGATGTTAGCAAAAATAATAGGGACAATAATACGACCAAGACTGGAGTATGCAGCAGTGGTGTGGTCTCCACACCTTATAAAACATAATAAAAAACTGGAAAGAGTTCAGAGAGTTGCCACTAAGATGATAGCTAGCCTTAGAGACCTGCCTTATGAGGAGAGATTGGAGAGGCTAAAGCTGCCAACGCTGAGGGAGAGGAGAGAGAAAAGTGACATGATCATGATGTTTAAGTGTGTGAAAGGTTTTGAGAAGATCGACAAGGGAGATTTTGTGGTGAGGGACGAGGGAAGAACCAGGGGTCATGATTGTAAGTTGAGGAAAGTTATATGTAAGTCTGATGTAAGAAAGTTCAGCTTCCCGTATAGAAGTATTGAGTGTTGGAATAAGTTGGATGGGGAGGTGGTGGGAGCAAGAAATATCCAAACTTTTAAAGCAAAATTGGATAAATGTAGAGAGAGAGACAGGACAACACGAGCTTAGGCTCAAATCCTGTATACTACAATTAGGTGAGTACAATTAGGTGAGTACAGTTGGTTTGGGGGCTTCCACGACAGCATCGAATGTCCGCCCTCTGGCTACTTCTATTGCTTTGACACAAATTCCGCACCCTCCCCCTGTATCACCTACTATGGTTACTAGGCCAACTTCGGCGGCCCTGACTACTTCCAATGTGAGAGTAGTAGCAGATGTAAATCCTCCCCCTTTAGACAAAGCACCGGTCCGAAAGGGAGCTATGCCCCTCCTATACGGGCCAGATGAGTCATGGGTAACAATGTTCCCAGCAAAGCCAGAGGTAGCACAGTCCACTATTTATTAGTGGCCCCTCCATCATTGACGAACATGCCTATTACATAAGGCATCCTCTTCAAACACTAATCCGCCGTAGTTTGAATCTACCGCGCAGAGCATTTAAAAACTGAGGAGCCTTCATCATGAGCGCACGCGACCTCACTCATGGCTTCAGTCATTATGAATTGGGTTCTCACTACGAAAAAACTTCGTAAAAAATAAAAACAAAAAGAAAATAAGAATAACTATCTAATAAGCTTTCCATCATATCGTGGATGTACTTGTGTGGATTTCTGACCAGACGCTGATTCAGGCGTCATTCCTCCTTCTCTGCTCTGCGCTCAGCCTGCCCGGACGTGTCTCCCCACGTTCCGCTGATTCCGCATTTGCTGCGTCCCTAGTGAGTTTTTTCTCATTTGTTTACTCCGGGATGTATCGAGTAAGGTTAGGATATGCGTAGCAGGAGTGTCCTGGGCTGGTTGCCCGCAGTGCAGTGTATTTTGGGTCGTGTGTTTGGGGCATCTATTTCGGATGTACCCTCGTGGTCCTGTTGTGGACATGTGAACTTTTTCACAGTTAGTTAGCTTGTGTTGCAGGCGGCTTTCATTACGCGTTAGTTATTGCTGCCTTTTATCTTTCTGATGAGGTAAGCTTTGCTTTCGGACGTTCCCTTTGTATTTTTCTTCACTTGGTGAAGTTTTTTCTGGGTCCCGAGTCAGTCTTCCCTTTGCCGGAAGTTATTGCTACAGTGGTGTGTTGGCGGTGGTTCCTGTTGTGATATTTTCAGTGTTTTGTGTATATTTCAACATTTCGTATGCCGTCTACTCAGGCCTAGCCAGCCGCTCGTAGCTTTGCCACATGTACAAGTGTTATTGTTTATTATTTATAAATATGCCCTACTGTGTCATGTGTATCCGGGTTTTAGTTGTGTATTGGCTATTTCCTCGGACTATGTTTGTTTCCTGGTTTAGTTGTGTATTGGCTAATTCCACGGATTATTGTGTGGACTTAGGTTAGTCGTGCGTGGCTTCCTTCGTGTCCGTTGTACGTTCAGATGGTGTCTGATCGGGGTTGGTTTTCCTTCCGGCGGGTTTTTTCTCGGTTTCACCATGAAAAAACCCGGCCGAGAGCCGTGTTGGGCCACACGTGGTTTTAACACAGGCTGGTGTCCCCGGCGATGAGGTGTCTGTGGCTCGCCAGGACTGCGTCTCTGTTGGTACCTGGTTTCAGGCTCCCTTTGATTCCCGGCGGAATGGCTGTACCCATCTATAAATACGTTGTTCATGCGAACTTATATAAGTTATGTAGTTTTTCTACCAGGTTTTACAAAACCACATGAAAAACCTAGCTGTTGTTAAGGGCTTTCCTCCCCGGCGATCTTTTACAAAGAAGTGGGGACAGGAACTTATGGGGTTAAAGTTTTGTCATCTCACCCGGCGGGTGTACCTTGGTAGGGTGGGACGAACAACTAAGGCATTTAGTTCATTAACCAATCCATTTTTAAGTGATACTATATGTATCGCCGCCTTTATACTTACGGCGATTGAAGGTTCTATTAGGGTTAACATCGTTTTTCACACCCGGGGGTGCTCCTAGGTGGAGGAAATAAGGAATTTACAATTCAATTTCGATTTAACCACTTAATTTAGTGATACAATTAGGTATCGCCGCCTTCAACCTTACGGCGATCTTTTTGTGACAATTCATTAGAAATCAGATCTCGTGTCAGCCTGCCCTGTGTTATTCTACTAAAATATTTCAAGGGCCGGCGTCTTTATGGGGGGTTGTTTTTGTTCCAAAATTGAATCTTGAGACAGTCACCACCAGGAAGACTATAATCGCCATGCTGGACAGTTATATTATGTCAGAGGGTATTCTTCACTTTCTTCAAAAGATTTGTTTAGATATTCTGAACCCCGCCGCATAGCGAGCTGTGATCGTTGTGTCATTACATCTCGTTATCCGGTGGGTTATTAACACTTGCGTGCGAACATGTTGGGTTAACCTTATGAGCATTAATTCCTGGAAATTTTCTTTTTTTCCAGAGCTGGGCTCCGGCGGACCAATACAGACCCGGCGGTAGTTTTCCCCACCAGTCTCTGTCATGGCTACCTTAGCCCCAGTCTTTGCTTTATGCACTACCCCTGCTTGTGCCGGTATCCCTATTTTTGCGCATACTCTTTGCATAAGGTGTGTTAAATGTCTAGACCGTTCAAGGGGTCTCTGGGTCATGCGTAATTGTTCTTTTTGCTCCCAATTAGCTGTAAAGGTCCTTTGTGACAATGATAAGACCGCGGCAGTAGCGCTGAGAGAAGTAAGGCAACAAATGGCGGCCTATACTACGATTGTTGCGCATAAATCACTTCAATGTGACAACGTCCCTCTTTGGGATAGATTGCTATTTGAACACCCTCCCCCTAAACGTTCCTCTAGAGTCACTAAGCCGGCGGAGACTGGTCAGGGTTCTGTATCTTCTGCGGCTACACCGAAACGTCCAAGAGAGCCTACACCCCCGGCATCCGCCTCCTCGTCTCGGGCGAGATCTCGGTCTAGGTCACCTCTCAGACGCCAGTCTTCTAGTCTTGCCTCTTCACCAGCGAGTAAGAAGAGTAGGACGGAGAGTTCCACCAGTGGTCACGGCGATGAATCCTCCAAATCTAAGAGTAGTTCACGGTCACACCGTAGCCATAAATCCTCCAAAAAGGATTCCCATAAACGAAAGTCCTCCCTACATTCACCAGCTTCTAGTGCCTCTCATCGTACCTCTACCCCAGACAGAGTTTGTGTTAGGTCTCAAGGGTCCAGTGCGGTGCCTGTCCCTAAAGAGGATTTACCTATTGATATTTTAACCCTGGATTTGGAAGGTTCAGGGGGTTCAGTAATTGAGAATGTTTCAGACTCCCAAGAGAGTGTAGGCCAGGGCCTCGGTGTTTGGCGGTTTGCTCAGCCAGGGTCTGACCACCCACGTCCGACTCAAACGAGTCGCACAGTAGCTGATGTCCACAGGGACGCGGCGATCCCATCCTCTATTCCTGACTTATCTTGGCAACAAGGTACCCCAGCTTCGGCGGGGTCTTCTCAGGAGGATCAGGAGGAGAAAGACGAGGTTTCAATAATTTCGGAGATGGAAGGGCAAGAGTCAGGCTCAGGCTTAGACGCCGCGCAGGATAATAATGATTCACCTGTAAGTTCATCATCAAACCAATTTGTTACTGCGCAAGAAATTAATGGGCTACTTACTGATGCTTTATTTTTTGGCCAACAACAGGAAACCCCCACGAGGGACTTGGGGGCTCCCACGACAAGTTCTACGGTACGGCCTCTGATGACTTCGATTGCTTTATCTAAGATCCCTAACCCCCCCACTCTGTCACCATCAGTGGTTACTAGGCCTGCTACGGCGGCATTGACAACTTCAAATGTCAGGGTCATCACGGATGTCAATCCACCCCCTCTAGACAAGGCACCTCTCAGAAAGGTGGCTATGCCCTTGCTTTATGGACCAGACGAGTCATGGGTCCTTTTGACCCCCACTAACCCAGAGCTCGCCCAACCTACCTTGTCAGGGGAACTCCCGGTACCGCGTGAGTGGGTCATCCAGGGCAATAAATCCAAGAAATTAAGGGCCTTGGACACTTTGGGAAATGTACTAGACGTAAACATCAAGGCTATACCTAGTTATTATCACCAAGACTATTTTGTATATGCTACTAAGCCAGCTTTACCCCCTGCCTCAGCTTCGAAACTATTTTCAGACTGGTCTAAGCTGGATGGGTTTAATGATATTAAGACTCTATCAGCTCTCACTCCTGAACTAGATTTACAGACCGTCACAGACGAAGCAGCTAATCCAGTTTTGAAGGTGGGGCAGTTGGGTCCAAGACCTTGGGTAGATTGGGAGGTAGAGGCTCAAAACTTTGCAACCACATTTACTTCTAAATCTTCCCACCAGATACCTCAGGATACTCATTCGTATCCTGGTATCCATGGATATCCTGGATATCCATGGATATCCATGCCTGGTATCCATGCCGGTAGGTTCTGCCGGCGGAGTCCCGTCAGCTTTGTTTTCTTTCCTAGCTGCCCCTAAGATTAATCTTTGTGAGCTAAAAGACCCTTTCACTACCCCTACCCCTACTCACCTAGACAGAGAATTTAGGCTAAGGGGGAAAGCTTTTCGCCTGTTCTCTCAGTACATAGTGTCTCAACAGGTAGCTAAGTCTTTACTGCGGTCCACTCAGGCAATTGCAGATGCGGATGCCAGAAGATCGGTTGAATTATCCCGGCGACTGCTCCTCCAGTCGTCAATCCAATCCTTGGGTGACATACGCACCGCCTTGCTTGAGGCGGTACGAGCAAGACAAGATCTCAGAATGTCTTTAGTTCGCAAGCTACCTGATCGCATTGCGAATCAGGTGATCATGTCACCAGTGCTTACTCCCTCTTTAATGTCCCCTGAAGTGTGGCGAACGGTGTTCAATATGGCACAGGCCGTTAAGCACAGTCCCACCCCTTCTAAGAAACCTGCATTTAACTTCCCCAAACCCAGGCCATCCGCTAAAGCTCAGCCAGGGGGATCTAAACCCTTTCTTCTGCCTAAGTCCTCCCACTCCCCCCAAGGTCAGTACAGGCATAGACAGAGTAGGTTTTCAGGTCAGAGAGGACGCGGCCAGAATAAGCCAGGTCAGGGCCAGTCTTCGGCCAACACCAGCCAGCCGGCAAAGCGTCCAGCACCACCAACCCCACCATCAAAAAACTAAAGTCTCTCTCACTCCCGGTGCCAACCTTAAGGCCGGAGGACCCGAGGGTAGTACAGCCGGCGAACCCTTGTCTGCTAACTGGGTCGTTCCGAACGTGTCACCAAGCATGGCCATTAAACACTTGGGCACGGATGGTGGCACGCAAAGGCATCACTTGGCAGTGGCTCCGGCGACCTCGCTTACGTCAGCCGACAACGGCGAATTTTGTTTCTTTAGAGGTGGAGTCACTGGTCCAGGAAATGATTGCCAAGAATGTCATCATCCCGGTCCCCCCAAATTACCCTGTATTCACGTCCAAACTATTTTTGGTTCCCAAAAGGGACAGTGTTCAGATGAGGCCGGTCGTAGACCTGTCTTATCTGAACCTTCACATTCACAACGAATCTTTCAGAATGTTAACAGTACACCAAATCAGGCTAACACTTCCGCCGGGAGGTTGGATGTGTTCACTAGACCTGACAGACGCCTATTGGCACGTATCGGTCAACAAAAGATTTCAAAGGTTTTTGGCCTTACGGATCAGGCACCAAAATTTTGTTTTTCAAAGGATGCCGTTCGGCTTGAACCTAGCACCTCGATTATTCACGAAATTAGTCCGGCAAGCCCTGATGCCATTGTTAAAACAGGGGATCAGAGTGTTATGGTACCTAGACGACTGGCTGGTGGTGGCAGAGACACAACAATTATGCATCAAACATGTCAATATCATTTTAAATCATGTCAAAACTCTAGGCTTCAAGGTAAATCTGGTAAAGTCAAACCTTGTTCCCTCACGAGTAATTCAGTGGATAGGGCTGGTCTGGCACATGGCCGCTCTCACTCTGAGTCAGAGTGTGGACAATCGCAACAGGTTTCGCAGGAAACTGTTCATGTTTCTTCACAGTCTGACTACGACGCGGAGGGTCTGCGAGTCTCTGGTCGGCTCTCTCAACTGGATTCAACTAACTGTCAAGTTGGGCCGGTTGAAAGTAAAACGATTAATATTGGAAGGCAACAAATATTTCCCGCTCTTACCGGCGGGAAAATTATGGCCCATCCCGAAATTAATCCACACCTTGCTAGCGGTCTGGGCAAAGAGGGAAACATTGCACTCAATAATGTCATGGACCTCTCCTCCACCAACGGTATGGGTAGACACGGATGCGTCAGGCACAATAGGGTGGGGATTTCAGTCAAATCAGGGGCACCAGGGTCAGGGGCTTTGGTCCCACTTAGAAATCTCTCACATCAATGTCAAAGAATTACTAGTCCCCTTGTATTTCCTTCAGGCTCACGGCCCGGCGTTACGGTGCAAGTCGGTGGCCTTCAGAATGGACAATCTGAATGCAGTTCACTGTATTCAGAAACAAGGATCAACGAGGTCAAGGAGGTTGCTAAAAGTGTCGGAAGAAATTTTTACTCTCGCCAACAGACTAGACATTTACCTTCACGCATCTTATCTCCCAGGCGTAGCGAACGTCTGGGCAGACGCTCTGTCCCGGAGACAGAGCACGACAGTAGAATGGGAGCTCAAGCAACCCATTTTCAACCTAATGATTGCAGAGCTCTCCCATCCACAAGTGGATCTATTTGCGTCCGAGGAGACTCACAAACTCCCTCTATACCTCACCCGCCGGGCGAAAACGCCGGCAGGGGGGCCAGACGCCCTAGTGACAGACTGGAACAGATGGAGTTCCATCTATCTGTTTCCACCGCCAGATGCGTCACTAATGTGCCACGTAGTGAACAAACTACGGGATTATCGAGGCTTAGTCTCGCTAGTCTCGCTAATCGCGCCCCTGTGGCCGGCGCAGTTGTGGTACTAGGAATTGAAAACGTGGTGCCTGGACCCGGTATCGCTCCCGGTCGGGTATTTCCACTTAGACACGATTGGCAACCTAGCGACCTCGCTGACTTTTGCATTATGGACATTCAGGAGGCCAAGTGGCTAGCACCATACGGTAGAGAGGTGAACAATAAATTAATCAATCAATATACTCAGTCTACGAAACGACAGTATCACTCACATTGGCAAGCCTTTACTTCCTGGATCATCAGAACGGAACAGAATGTGCCGTCAGTGGCTTTAGTTTTCAATTATTTAAATTATCTGTTTGAGCAGAAACATTTATCTGTGGTAACATTAAAAAATCACTTAACTGCGATTAGAGTGCCCTTTTTAGACCTTACAGGCCTCTCCATACCGGTGGCGGAGGAAACAGGTTTTATGAGAGCTTGTTTTAAACTTCGCCCACCTCCCCGTCAGCTCATGCCTACTTGGTCTCTCGACAAAGCTTTGTCTTTACTTCACTCTCGTCTGTATCAAAATACTGCAGACTTTGCATTACTCTTAAAAAAGGCGGTTTTCCTTATGGCTTTGGCCACCGGGAACAGAGTGTCTGAGCTGGCAGCGATGAGCAACACACCTAATTGCCTTAGGTTTGGTAGACTTAATGAATTTATTTACATTGCACCTTCCCCAGGTTTTGTAGCCAAGAATGAGCACAGTGCACACGTGTTTTCTGAGTTCACGGTGCCGGCGTTAAAAAGGGGAAAGGTGCATCATAATCTATGTCCAGTGCAAGCTCTAACCAAATATTTGAGAGTAGCTCCTCTAAACCCCCAAGGTGCTTTATGGGTAGCAAGTACGGGTAAACGCTTACTTAAATGGCGATTAGCCTCTCTTCTGGTCGAGGTCATTAAAGAGAGTAATCCCGGCGTTGTGGGTAGGGTCCACGATTTACGCAAATGGGCGGCCTCTTTACGTTTCCTGAAAAAATTTTCAGTAGAAGATATCGCGTCCACGCAGTTGTGGGCGTCTAATCATACGTTTTTGTCTAGATACTTGTCAGTTGCTCTAGACAAACCTTCCTTACCATGTATAGCTTTAAGGCAGAGGGTCTAGGTGGCCCTTCAGTCACTTTTGTTTATTTTCACGGGAAAGGGGGGGGGGGGGTGCAGTCAGTTGACATAGGACACCCTAGACCCCGCCAGAGTATGAGAGCTGTGATACAATTTAAGGTTAATGTGATATGAAAATTTCTCGGCGAGAAATTGTGCTAGTACAATGTTAGTACAAAACAACGGGGTTGTTATAGTAGTTTTAGCTGCGAAAGCAATCTAATATTAGAACAGTGGAGATCCTTTGCAATTTATCTCCATGATTATTTTGGGGTTTATTATGTGCACATGTAAACTTATAACTTGTTCTTTTTTGTCACCACTCGTTGAGTGGGGTGCCTTTGTAACTACAGATCTGTGTTCAGAATCTTCAGGGTTACCCATTTTTTTGTCAGGCAGGCTTCTTTGAAGCACGCACCTGCCTGAACCCCTTTTTCTTGTATATTTTTGGCCTACGCCATATTTAAATATATTTTTCAAAAGTCAGAATACTATGTGGTTGTTTTTATTATCTGCTTTTATAGAGTTATGATATGATTACGAATGTCCCCCTCCAGTCTTAGAAATCAGGCATGTTCGTCAATGATGGAGGGGCCACTAATAAATTATAGGTTTGACTCCTGTAAGGAGATAAAGAAAACCTAATATTTAGTAGTGGCCCCGTAATCATTGACGACTGGGGCCCTCCCGACCGTCCCCTTCCCATTCGTTGATGTATTAAGGATTTTGGTTTACTTGATATGTCAGTGAAGGAGGAATGACGCCTGAATCAGCGTCTGGTCAGAAATCCACACAAGTACATCCACGATATGATGGAAAGCTTATTAGATAGTTATTCTTATTTTGTTTTTGTTTTTATTTTTTACGAAGTTTTTTCGTAGTGAGAACCCAATTCATAATGACTGAAGCCATGAGTGAGGTCGCGTGCGCTCATGATGAAGGCTCCTCAGTTTTTAAATGCTCTGCGCGGTAGATTCAAACTACGGCGGATTAGTGTTTGAAGAGGATGCCTTATGTAATAGGCATGTTCGTCAATGATTACGGGGCCACTACTAAATATTAGGTTTTCTTTATCTCCTTACAGGAGTCAAACCTATAATGTCGGGGGAGCTTCCGGTACCACGTGAGTGGGTAATTCAAGGGAATAAATCTAGAAAGTTACGTGCTTTAGATATTCTAGGAAATGTACTTGATGTTAATATTAAGGCCATTCCTAACTATTATCACCATGATTATTTTGTGTATACAGTACTTCTACACCGGCCCTGCCCCCTGCGTCAGCTTCAAAACTGTTTTCGGACTGGACCAAGCATGACGGTTTCAATGATATAAAAGCACTGTCAGCTCTAACACCAGAGTTAGGTTTAAAGACGTTCACAGACACAGCCGCAAATCCAGTTTTGAAGGTGGAACAGTTGGGTCCGGGTCCTTGGGTGGAATGGGAAGTGGAGGCTCAAAACTTTGCAACGACTTTTACCTCAAAATCTTCACACCAAATTCCACAAGAAAGCCATTCTTGGTTCTCGATGCCGGTATTCTCTGCCGGCGGAGTTCCCTCTGCTTTATTTGCATTTTTAGCTGCCCCTAAAATTAATCTATGCGAACTTAAAGATCGCTTTTCCACACCATCCACCGCTCACCTAGACCGGGAGTTTAGACTACGTGGGAAAGCATATAGACTGTTTTCCCAGTATATTGTCACACAACAGGTAGCGAAGTCAATGCTCAGATCTGCTCAGGCAATCGCGGGCGCGGATGTCCGCAAGGCTATCGAACTATCTAGACGCTTGCTACTCCAGACTTCTATACAGTCACTGGAGGATATCCGTACAGCCTTGCTAGAGGCGGTGCGGGCACGACACGATCTAAAGATGTCTCTCATGAGGAAGCTCCCGGATAGGATTGCAAATCAGGTAGTTATGTCCCCTGTTCTAACTGCCTCTTTAATGTCCCCGGAGGTGTGGAAAATAGTGTTCAATATGGCTCAGGCCTTTAAGCACAGTCCCGCCCCATCTAAGAAACCTGCTTTCAATTTTACCAAGCCCAAACCAGTCGCAAAAGCTCAACCTGGTGGGGAAAAGACTTTTCATCTGCCTAAGTCCTCTTCCACCCAAAGTCAGGCTCAGTACAGATACAAGCAAGGAAAGTTTTCAGGTAATCAAAAAGGACAGAAGTATCAACGACCAGGCCAGGGCCCGTCTCCGACCAAACCCGGCCAGTCATCAAAGCATACACCACCACCACCACCAAAAAACTAGGGTCTCTCTCACTCCCAGGGCCAGTCTTCCGGCGGGTGGATCAGAGGGTAGCCCAGCCGGCGAACCCTTGTCTGCTAACTGGGTCGTTCCGGGCGTGTCATCGCGCATGGCCATTAAACACATGGGCGAGGATGGTGGCACGCAAAGGCATCACCTGGCAGTGGCTCCGGCGACCTCGCTTACGTCAGCCGACAAAGGCAAATTTTGTTTCATTGGAGGTGGAGTCACTGATCCAAGAGATGATCGCCAAGAATGTCATCATCCCGGTCCCTCAAAATTACCCAGTATTTACGTCCAAACTCTTTCTAGTGCCCAAAAGGGAGTGTTCAGATGAGGCCGGTCGTAGACCTGTCTTATCTGAACCTCCATATTCACAACATCTCCTTCAGGATGCTGACAGTGAATCAAATCAGGCTAACACTTCCGCCGGAAGGGTGGATGTGTTCTTTAGACCTGACAGACGCGTACTGGCACGTCCCGGTAAACAACAGGTTTCAACGATTTTTGGCATTACGAATAAAGCATCAGACTTAGGTCTTCCAGAGGATGCCGTTCGGATTAAACCTAGCACCTCGCTTATTCACGAAATTGGTCCGGCAAGCCCTGATGCCCATGTTAGAACAAGGGATCAGGATTTTGTGGTATCTAGACGACTGGCTGGTGGTGGCAGAGACGGAACAGTTATGCATCAATCATGTCAACATAACATTAAATCATGTAAATCTCTAGGGTTCAAGGTGAACCCGGTAAAGTCAAACTTTGTTCCCTCACGAGTGGTCCAGTGGATAGGGCTGGTCTGGGACACAGCTGCTCTCACTCTGAGTCAGAGTGTGGACAATCGGAACAGGTTTCGCAAGAAACTGTTTGTTTCTTCACAGTCTGACTACGACACGGAGAGTCTGGGAATCTCTGGTCGGCTCTCTCAACTGGATTCAACTAACTGTCAAGTTGGGCCGGTTGAAAGTCAAACGTTTAATATTGGAGGGCAACACATTTTTTCCACTATTGCCGGCGGAAACATTACGGCCCATCCCAAAATTAATACACAGCTTACTAGCGGTCTGGGCGAAGAGGGAAACATTGCACTCGGTCATGTCATGGACCTCTCCTCCGCCGACGGTATGGGTAGACACGGATGCGTCAGGAACGATAGGTTGGGGCTTTCAGTCAAACCACGGGCATCAGGGTCAAGGGCTTTGGTCCCATTCAGAAACCTCCCACATCAATGTCAAAGAGTTACTAGTCCCCTTGTATTTCCTTCAGGCTCACGGCTCTACTTTACGGGACAAATCGGTGGCCTTCAGGATGGACAATCTGAATGCGGTTCACTGCATTCAGAAACAAGGGTCAACGAGATCTCGGAAGTTGCTAAACGTGTCAGAAAAGATTTTTGTTCTAGCCAGCGAGCTGAACATTCATCTTCACGCATCTTATCTCCCAGGCGTAGCAAACGTCTGGGCAGACGCTCTGTCCCGGAGACAGAGCACAACGGTAGAATGGGCGCTCAAGCAAAACATTTTCGACCAAATGATTGCGGAGCCTTACCGTCCACAAGTGGATCTGTTTGCGTCCGAGGAGACTCACAAACTCCCGCTGTACCTGTCCCGCTGAGGACCCGACGCACTGGTGACGGACTGGAACATGTGGAGTTCCGTTTATCTGTTTCCGCCACCAGACGCTTCTCTAATGTGCCACGTAGTAAACAAACTACGGGATTATCGGGGCGTAGTCTCGTTAATCGCGCCCCTGTGGCCGGCGCAGTTGTGGTACCAGCAATTGAAAACGTGGTGCCCAAAACCGGTGTCGCTCCCGGTCGGGTATTTCCACTTAAACGCGATTGGCAACCTAGAGACCTCGCTGACTTTTGCATTATGGACATTCAGGAGGCCAAGTGGCTAACACCGTATGGTAGAAACGTGACCGATAAATTCATTAATCAATATACCCAATCTAGGAAGAGACAGTATCAATCGCACTGGCAGTCCTTTACTTCTTGGATAATTAGAACAGAACAAACCGTTCCTTCGGTGGCTTTGGTTTTTCATTATTTAAACTATCTGTTCGAGCAGAAACGTCTATCTGTAGTAACGTTAAAAAATCACTTAACAGCAATTAGGATGCCATTCCTTGACCTTACAGGTCTAACTATACCACTAGCGGAGGAAAAAGGTTTCATGAGAGCATGTTTTAAACTCCGCCCACCTCCCCGTCAGCTCATGCCTACCTGGTCTCTGGACAAAGCGTTGTCTTTACTTCATTCCCGTCTGTACCAAAATACTGCAGATTTTTACTTACTTTTAAAAAGGGCAGTTTTCCTTATGGCTTTGGCTACCGGACACAGGGTGTCTGAGCTGGCGGCGATGAGCAACACACCTAATTGCATACGGTTTGGTAGGCTCAATGAGTGTATTCATTTTGCACCTTCCCCGGTGTTCATCGCCAAAAATGAACACAGTGAACATGTTTTTTCAGAGTTCACGGTGCCGGCGTTAAAAAGGGGAAAAGTGCACCATAATTTATGTCCAGTGCAAGCTCTAACCAAATATTTGAGAGTAGCACCTCTGAATCAACAGGGTGCTTTATGGGTAGCGAGTACGGGCCAACGCTTAATGAAACGTAAACTAGCTTCTCTCTTAGTCGAAGTCATTAAAGAGAGTAATCCCGGCGTCGTGGGAAGAGCCCACGATTTACGTAAATGGGCGGCCTCTTTGCGTTTCCTTAAGAATTTTTCTGTTGAGGACATAGCGTCTACGCACCTGTGGTCCTCTCATCATACGTTTTTGACTCGATACCTTTCAGTAGCTCTAGACAGACCTTCCATGCCATGTATAGCTTTAAGGCAGAGGGTCTAGGGGCCTCTCAGTCACTTATTGTTTAAGTTAAGAAAAGAGGGGGGGGGGTGCAGTCAGTGTAACATAGGACACCCTAGACCCCGCCGGAGTATGTGTACGGAGCATACGAGCTGTGATACTGTATGTAGGTGTTGTGATATAAAATTTCTCTGTAATATGCATTACAGGAAATTGTGCTAAAGTACAATAGTAGTAAAACAACAACTCTTGTTGTAAGTAGTTTTGGCTGTGAAGCAATATAATTTTAAGACAATCTCAGTAGTTGCGACTGCGAATTTTATTTTTGATGTACTGTACCTGTAAGTACTTTTGCATAAGTACAAGAGTTCAGTACTTCTGCGAAAGTACAAGAATTTGTTTTATGTTTGGGTATATTTTTAGGAATATATCCACTAGTTAATGGGGTTTATATGTGCACATGTAGACTTATAAGTTTTTATTTTTCACCACTTACATAAGTGGGGTGCCTTCTTAACTAGCAGATCTGTGTACAGAGTCTCAGAGTTAACCCTTTTTATTCAAGCAGGCTTCTTCGAAGCACGCTCCTGCTTGTACCCCTTTTTGAATATATATGCTGTATAAAGTTTATGCACAAAATATATCTTTTTTACAAAGTATGAATACTATGTGGTTGTTTGATTATCTGCTTTTGCTAGAGTTATGATATGATTACGAATGTCCCCCTCCAGTCTTAGATATCAGGCATAATCGTCAATGATGGAGGGGCCACTAATAAATTATAGGTTTGACTCCTGCAAGGAGATAAAGAAAACCTAATATTTAGTAGTGGCCCCGTAATCATTGACGACTGGGGCCCTCCCGACCATCCCCTTCCCATTCGTTGATGTATTAAGGGTTTTGGTTTACTTGATATGTCAGTGAAGGAAGTATGACGCCTGAAGTCAGCGTCTGGTCAAATATCCACACAAGTATATCCACGAGTATATGGAAAGCTTATGAATAGTTATTCTTATTTTCTTTTTATTTATTATTTGTTACGAAGTTTTTTCGTAGTGAGAACCCAATTTCATAATGACAGAACCATGAGTCAGGTTGCGTGCGCTCATGATGAAGGCTCCTCAATTTTTTATGCTCTGCGCGGTAGATTCAAACTACGGTAAATGAGCGTTTGAAGAGGAGGCCTTATGTAATAGGCATAATCGTCAATGATTACGGGGCCACTACTAAATATTAGGTTTTCTTTATCTCCTTGCAGGAGTCAAAACTATATTTTCGTGTGGTACCCACTATACGGGGGGGGGGGGGGGGGGGCGATACCAAACTCTGCTTACGCAGAGTTGATAAAAAAATAAAGTAGACGTGCAGTTTTGCCTAAAATCAAAACGGCATACCCAACTCTGCGATGGGTAACCATCACTACTAATACCATCATAAATAACAATCAACATAATCACTACTACTGCCATCATAAATACAACTGCCATCACTACAACTGCCACAATCATCACGAGTACTGTCATCATCACCATTACTATGATCATCATCACTACTAAAATTACAATTATCACTACTACTCTCACCATCATCAATGTCCATTGTCACTAGCATCTTAATCACTACTATCATCATTGATACTACAACTATCAACCATCATTACTAATATAATCACCACCATCTTACAATAATCATTACTACTGTTAACATTATTACTACTACTATAACCATCATCATTACTACTGTCACAAATATTACCATAATTTATTCTACTGTCACCATCATAACTACTACTGCCATCATCACCATTACTATGAACTTCATCACCACAATAATGGTCATTATCACTACAAATTTCACCATCCTCATTATTACTCACCATCATGTTTACATAGGTCGATCGCTCGCGGTTAAGTTCCCGTATATTTTGACGGCTATTTTTTCTGTTACTTGCCCCCTGCTGGCAATATATATGATGATGACAATAAATCATGGGGGAGTGAGGGGGGGCTCAACCCAGTATTGTATCCTATGGCAGTCAAAATAGACGGGAACATGATCACGAGCGTTCGAGTAGTGTAAACAAGGCGGGCGGTACGCCCGAATACTACATCCTTGCACTGTTTTGTTGGCAATAATTTTCTATAAGAAATCACTTCCAAAGTCACCCTTACCTGTCCGAAGTCACCCGATTTTCTGGCAGATATCAGACATAATTTAGGATAAGGATATCTTATTATAATAATATCTTATTATATAGGTTAATTTTGGTAGGTTTCATGGATTAAGAAGTACAATCATCACACTGGTGATGGGCTGGTCTATCAGAGTGAGAACTGAGCGATCTCTGCCATACCCATAGCTTACTCTGACTGTTCCTTTTACTTTTATATTTTCTAGATCTCAAGTGACGGCGTCTCTTCCGTGGATTGACCTCCCAGTCTACCTAGATTGGAAGCCAAAGCATCACATTTTTTCCTTTGCCCCTCAACTTTCTCTTCATAATTGCTGAGGGGCACAGGGCCCTGGATGGGGCTTTAGTTTCCTGAGCGTTTCCGCACCCTCCTCAGCTCCCCGCCATGGAGTGGCTTCGGTCACCCAGGCTTCATTGTGGTCGGCAGTGAGGGTTCTGTGGGGGCGCACGGTTATGGCCTTGGCCTGCTCGGGGCCTTGGGGCTGTTCGGCCAGGCAGCTTGGGGAACAACAACAACAATCATCACACACCACTTGACATCGTTAAATCTGTTCATTTTGTTTACTGTCAGGAGATATTGTTAAAAAAAAACTATTGTAAATGTCTATAAAGTGAGCCAGTTTTACAGTACCTAAAAAGTTTGTGGTATCAAGTAATTAAAGAAAAGATCTGAGCAGTAATCAAATTGCTAAGTACAATACTCACAGTTTAGAGCTTTGCACCATATCATTCGTCTCTTCTGGCTGAACTGTTGAGAATTGAGGCTGCTTGGGAGACGATGCTAAATCCGGGTTAGAATTGCCAGTACCCTTTATTTCTGAATGATTTCTATCATTTGATTTCCTTATAGTTTCAAAAACATTCTCTTTGGCATTATTATTTTCTTTTATTTCTTGCTTGAACTCTGTCTCTTTCAACAAAGCCTCATCATTCATCAACGGCTCAGATTTCTCCACCAACATTTCCTTGTTTGACGTTTGTGGTCCGACTCCCAAATTCAAGCCTTCTGCTAAACTTGATTTAACCTCCACAATCTTGGCTGGCACATTTTGACTGACTACACCCTTATCCATGCAGCGTGGGAGATTGTACGGCTTCTTATTGATGAGAGCCACACCATACGTGCCTCGATAGAAGTGGCCGTTTTCAATCTTATGAGCTGGGGTGTCAACTAACTTCACCACACTCCTAGGATCACCTGCTGTGGCTCTCATGATGCCTCCCCGTGCCCAGTCCGCCCAATAGATGACATCCTGCTCCACTGTCAGGGAAAAGGGGTAGCAGCTGTCCACATGCAGGAGGTTTTCAGGCATGGGAAAGTCGTCGCCCGTCACAGACTGGTTCAGGAAGCGGCAAGAACTATTTGTGGGGTTGTCTCCCGAGGTAATGCCCAGAATCAGCGACGCTCTCTCACTATCGTACGTCAGGCCCTGAGGATAAATATGATTTAGTCATTCCAGCCACCAATCAAATGGGCTTTGAACCAAAGCAGTTGCATTCCAAATTCAGGCATGGGGTAATCGTAATTGATTAAAGTTTTATAAGTACAGGTTATCGTAATCGATTACTTTCTTATATTTGGGAATGTAATCATAATTAATTATTCTCAAAGAGTAATCATAATCATGATTACTTTTACAATTACACCAGTACAGAGTACTCAGTATAGACACATTTTTATTTTATTACATTATGGTTTGAAATTTTTGATGATGCTCTCTACATTCAGTGAAGTTCATAAGCCAATATATTTTTTTAGGTATCATATTTAACATTATTAAAATATGAATTTTTCAAGTTTTACACAAACATAAATAAATGTATGTACAGTACTGTATGTATGTACAGTATATACTCAGGCACACACCCCACAGCGGGGGGTGGCCGACTCGAGACAGAGCCCAAACAGGGAAGAAAAAACCCCACACACATACACACAAACAAAATACAAATTCACACACATCTAGCTTGACCAGGAGACCAGAGACCCACATACACACAAACAAAATACAAATTCACACACATCTAGCTCGACCAGGAGACCAGAGACCCAGGCCCATTTGGGGTCCCCAGCAAAAGAGCGGAGAGGTTCCGGTCTCAGCAGGCAGACATGCAGCGAAGCCTTACCACCAAAAGCCCACCCACCTCGCAACCAGGCATGATCCTTCATATATACCGGCTCTCCGGGCCAGGCGCCTGACTGACTATTATCTGGTCCAACTGGCACCCGACTGCCTCTCCCAAACGACCGCGTTATCACCAGGGCTTTGAAACGGTTTAAGGGAACAAAAACGAAAACCGAAACGAACGAAATTATGCTCGGAACGAAAACTTTATCGTATTTACTGTTCCGGAGCAAAAACGCTATTTTAAAATCCCTGTAACCGGTTATTAACGTTATTTTTTCGTTCCATGCCATATTTGGTCAATAATCCATTTTCACTTCCAGTAGCCAAATGATTTAAGTAAATACATCTCTTATTTGCAAGCATTCTTCAATTCAAGGATAATTTATCATTCTCTCTCTCTCTATTCAAAAGGGAGGCTACAACTATTGTGCGGGAAACGAGAGTTAACAGCTAAAAGTTTAAGCACATACTCACGATATATTATCCATTTTCGAATACTGGATATTAATCTAAGCATGTTCTTTAACCCAACTGCAGTATCATAGCTCAATGATTGCACGAATGGAAGGTGTAATTGTCAATTACACCTTCCATTCGTGCAATCATTGATTAGGTTTATTTAATTAGTGGGTTGGTGATATTACGAATTAATATATTTTTTGCCATATATAATATTAATAAATAATTTAGTGATTCACGTCTTTAGTTTACGGCAACTAAGATTGCATACTCGTACACTACGCTTCCTGTATTGTATATGTAAATGTGTTGCCTTATTTAAGTCGTATAATAATATAGTTCTTACGACATCTAAGGGTTTGATTTTGTTGGATACTGTACACCATGAAATCAATCTATCTATCTATCTATTGCCTGACGCCGTGATCCCCGAAGGGGTGGCCACGAACGAACCGCCCCCATGCACCTCTGTCCACAGTCAGTCAACGACCCTCCCCCCAACCAGCACCGCCTTCGTTCATATACTTCCTCACTCCATCCTTCCACCTCTCGTTCGGTCTACCTCTCCCTCTCTGTCTCTGCAACTCGCTCTCGTACACCCTCTTAGTCATTCTCTCGCTTTCCATACGTTCCATATGGCCGAACCATCTCAAGTTGTTCCTTTTCACACTTTCCAGCACATCTACCTCCACACCACACCTCCTTCTTACTTCCTCATTAGTCTGTCTATCCCTCCATGTAACTCCGCACGCACTTCTTAGGTAATTCATTTCCACTGCTCTCACTCTTGGTCGGAGTCTCTCAACCAACGTCCATGCTTCACTTCCGTAAGTCAGTGTCAGGATTACTACACTGTCATGCAAGGACTTCTTCACTTC
Source organism: Paralithodes platypus (assembly GCA_032716605.1). NCBI lineage: Eukaryota > Metazoa > Arthropoda > Malacostraca > Decapoda > Lithodidae > Paralithodes > Paralithodes platypus. The sequence goes on from CM064487.1 coordinate 98,108,582, forward strand.
CATACTGACCACCCTATTTCTTGTTACTGCTTTCAGCATTCCTACAACCCTCTTCCCCTGTTGTTGTTGTTGTTGTTGTTGTTCCCCAAGCTGCCTGGCCGAACAGCCCCAAGGCCCCGAGCAATTCCAAGGCCATAACCGAGCGCCCCCACAGAACCCTCCCTGCCGACCACAATAAAGCCTGGGTGACCGAAGCCACTCCATGGCGGGGAGCTGAGGAGGGTGCGGAAACGCCCGGGAAACCAAAGCCCCACCCAGGGCCCTGTGCCCCTCAGCAATTATGAAGAGAAAGTTGAGGGGCAAGGGAAAAATGTGACGCTTTGGCTTCCAATCTTGGTAGATTGGGAGGTCAATCCACGGAAAAGACGCCGTCACTCGAGATCTAGAAAATATATAAGTTAAAGGAACAGTCAGAGTAAGCTATGGGTATGGCAGAGATCGCTCAGTTCTCACTCTGATAGACCAGCCCATCACCACATGACTAGAACCCAATCCTCTCAGCATCAGCTAGGAAAGGCCCTAGAAAGCCGCCTTTGGCGGGGGGATAGCTCCCCTATTTCAACCCCTTTCGGGGTTGGGCACCCGCCCCCTCTTCCCCTGTTGTACCCTCTCCCGCACTTCTTCATCCATAGTTCCATCTTTACTTAACACACTGCCCAGATACTTAAAAGAGTTGACCATCTCCATAGCCTGACCGTTCAGCTTCACCTCACACTCTGTGACTTCACCCCTTTCGAAGACCATAACCTTGCTCTTCCCCGCATTTACCTTCAAATTCCGTTTTTGCGCACTGTTCCCAAACTCATTTACCAGACCCTGCAAACTCCCATTCATTATCACTCATCAGAACTGTATCCGCAAATAGCAGTATAAGTAGCTTCCCACTCAATTCCTCCCTTTTCAGCGATACACCAACATCCACTGCTCTTGATAGTATTCTTTCATGACTCCATCCATATACAGTAAACAACCACGGGGACATCACACACCCCTGTTTCAAACCAACATTCAGGTCAAAGAACTCGCTCTGCTCACTCTCCACATGTACTGCCGCCTTTGCACCCTCATACATGCTCTTCACTGCTGTCAGCAACTTGCCATCTACTCCGTATATTTTAAGTACTTTCCACAAACCTTCTCTATCCACTCTGTCATAGGCCTTCTCCAAGTCCATAAAGGCAACATACACCTTTTGTTTCTTCTCCAGATATTTCTCCACAACACAATTCAGGGTAAAAATCTGATCTACACATCCTCTTCCCTTCCTAAAACCTCCCTGCTCGTCGCCTATCCATATCTCCATTCTCACTCTCACTCTTTCAATCACTACCCTACTGTATACCTTCCCTACTACGCTTAGAAGACATATTCCTCGGTGGTTACCACACACCATGAAATGTATGGCTTTATTACCATCTATAAGAATGTAGTCATGTATAGGCATTATTATTTATTAGGGCTAATAGCATATTCAATACATGGTTTGAGAATAACGTTCTAACCGGTTCAGGAACGTTATGTTTGGAGGAGGAATGAAACACGAAACGTTAATAATACTGTTTCTGGTCGGAATGAACCGTTTGAAAAATAATTTTGTTTTTAAGCCCTGGTTATCATTCATCTATTCACAAGCATTCTTCATTCATTCCTATTTATTACCACTTCTCTTACCTGATCTATAGTAATTTCTCTATATTCCAACGTTTGTACTACACATTCTCTCCATCTCACATATTCTCTTTGTAAGCATTTCATTATTCTCGTTTGCAATATGTTAAATATTTCATTATTCTCGTTTGCAATATGTTAAATATTCAACAGGTCGCTAAATTAATTTATCCAAATTCCATCCCCCTCACATAAGGAAACATATGATAAGTTGAAAATGTTCTTGATATAAATATACAGATTGATAATGAACTGTGCATACCTAAAGTATATCACAAAGTTGACGAAATTAATTTTAACGTAATAAACTTTCCTTTCCCTAGTAGTAATATATATATTGAAATAACTATAAAGAGTATTATCGAGGTGATGCGTACAAGTAGACTGGGATGGTATGGACATGTGGAGAGAATGGATGAACAAAATTGGGTGAAAAAATGCAGGTCTGTGATTGTGGAGGGAGCTGCACCAAGGGGTGGACCGAGGAAGACCTGGGATCGGACTATACGCGCCGATCTCAAATCCAAGAACTTGACAAGTGAAGCAGCCCTTAACAGGGTTGCCTAGAACGCCGCCATTAGGACAAGAGACTGAAACTGCACTTATGTGTGGAACACTCAGTCTTAAAATGTTATGTATGTACAGTATGTATGTATTTTATGTATGCACCGTAATAATTGTTTTTATTCCCAACTAATAAGATTTTGTAAAATTTGCATGACAGTACAGTGCACTCCCGTTATCCGCGCTCCAAGTAGTGTACAGTATTCGCGAATCCCGTTATTCGCGGACACCCCTAAATATCCCATTACTCATTATCCGTGCAAAAAAAAAATTCACAAATTGCACAAATTCACACATTCACAAATTGCAATCGGGCGTGAGGTGTTCATCCTGATTCTTGTTTTGGTCAGCCATCTTTCAGCTCACAGCCTACCCACCAAAGACACCACTGTTTTGAAAAACTACCCGTTTACAAGCTTTTATTCTGCCCGAACGTTGTATCTCCCGTGTTTATTACGGCCTTTAGTGCATCAGTGATAGGGACAGTGGGCCTGGTAGTAATGATCTATCTATCTATCTATCTATCTATCTATCTATCTATCTATCTATATCATCTCGATTCTTGTTATGGTCGGCCATCTTGCAGCTCACAGCCCACCCACCAAAGACACAATTGTGTTGGAAAAATACCAATTTACAAGCTTTTTTCTGCCCTAACCTCGTACCTCCCGCGTTTATTAGGGCCTTTAGTCCATTCAGATTTCAGTGATAGGGACAGTGGGCCTGGTGGTAATAATGAAGGAATTAAATGCCCGGGACCATCAAAGCAGAGAGCAATGGCCGGTCAAGCCTACCAACGCCGTGTCGGACAAAAGCGGCGAAATTATGCAGATGATTTAAGGCCGCGTCATACAGAGGCCGAACGTACTAGGACAAAGTCCCGAATAGGATGACTTGCAAAAAAAATTCAAATTTCAGGCGGGTCGGGTATATTCTGCATAATTCGGCATACGTTCCGTACTATTCGTGGGTTGGTCTGATGTTGGTCTGATGTTGTTCATGTATGTTGCCGACATTCCGGAGAGTCGGGAAAAATTTAGTGGCTACACTAAATTTCTACGAACATTCGGGTAAAAAAAACGTTACAAAATGGTCGGATGTTGGTCGGGAATTATTCGTAACTCGTTCGGAAGTTGTTCTGATTAATTCGTAGTTCGGTCTTCTGTTTCGGGACTTGTTCGGTACTTTTTTCAATTGCCGAATTTGTTAGGAACTACCCGAACAAATCCCGAACAATTCCCGACAAAAATTCGATAAAATTACGATGATTCCCTCGTATTCCAGAATAAAACCCGCACGAGTTACGAATGTTCAGAACAAGTTACGATCAAATTCAGACAAATATACGAATAATGTAGGATGTCTGCTCGATGTATCTTGTTTAACCCTCCAGCCCCGGCTATGTATTATATATATATTCCTCGAAACCCGGGTGTTTTGGCCGAAAAACGTCTAGGCTAGGCTACCGTATATTCGTTAATCAGACTGCTTCCCGCATTCCCGCGCATCCCCAAGCGTAGCTGTGTTATTTACCTGTAGAATGGCATTAAGTAGAGCTCTCTAAGTCAACTGGTTGAGCTGTGATGATGATTTCATTGGAGATAACTTTATGGCCAAAACAGCCACTTTACACCACTTTTCGATACTTAACAACAACATACAGGCACACACGAACAAGCGACGCTCTCCTTCTTGTGGCCGGAGATGCGGGGCGACGGTCCAGCCGGCTGTTGTTTACATGCGTCGGACCGACGCCTCGCACACGAAGCTCACAGGCTTTCAACCACTGGGCGTTCAAGAGACCATCCGGGTACCTGTTATATGCTTTTTTATGGGCGTTCAAGAGCCCTTCCGTGGTGAAAGGGTTAATTAGGAATTAAATCCGAATTGATTTCGAACAAGTAGAATAGCCTCCTTCTAAAATTAGAGGTTCGCTATTGCTCGCCAGGAAAAAATCGACACCTAAAAGGCACGAAAGGTCTTATAGGCTAATATTGATAACAGAATGAGGTGAAAGGTCTCAAAATAGCCAAACTAACGGAACGAACGTCTTAAACCTCAAAACGAATATGCTAAACATGTGGGAGAAGGGGGTCCAGAAAAAGCGAGCATGTTATAGATACCGGTACCGTACCTCTGTTCTGCCTCTGGGTTCGTACACTACGATTATTTATGGGTATATCGTTATTCTGGCCTTCATTAGTTGCTTTTATTGAGATTAGGAAGGACAATAATTAGGTTAGGATACGTTAGTCTTACGTTAGGTGGTACATTATAATACAGTAAACTCGATTACTATACTTTGTTATTATAGCCTACATTTTGTCTAGGTGTATTTGAAAACGAATGAGAGGTGGAAGGATGGAGTGAGGAAGTACATGAACAAAGGCGGTGCTGGTTGGGGGGAGGGGCGTCGACTGTCTGGGGACAGAGGTGCTACAGTCGTAAAACAGTCTGATGTTGTTCTCATAATGTTCTTCTCTATCGGTTGTTTGTCGACATCTCATCGGTTAAGTTCGGTTAATTATCCTAAAGCATTCTAATGTCATTCGGATCTGTGTCTGATGATTCGGGTATGGTCGAAAATCATTCTTTGCATAACGAGTGTAAGTTCGATTTATGTTCGGTAGTTGTTCGAGATTTTGTCGTAGGTCGTTCTTGACTATCGTATATTATTCTGAACTCGTTCGGGCCATGTTCGTAATCTTCAAATTTCGGGAGAGTCTCGGCTGTATTCGGTAAAAATGTGCAAGTCATCCTATTCGGGACTTTGTCCTAGTACGTTCGGCCTCTGTATGACGCGGCCTTTAGGCTAGGCTATACATGACTGATTTCAAATAAAGTCTGTGTGATAAGTAATCTCCTCATAATATGTATTTATAAGTATTCTCCTCAAATAATATGTATTTATTGGATGTATTTGGGGGGAAATGAGGGTCTAAGATGGGTGAGCCTGGTACGACCTAAGTTAATTTCCCATTGAAACCTATGTTAATTAGTTACGTAGTGCCCACGTATACCCGGAAGGGGGCCGGTACGACCTAGCCGCGAATACTGGGAGTACACGGTAGATGACTTTTGGGCTAGAGCAAGGTTACTATACAGACTTTTAGTAGACAGAGGTTGTGAGGCATGTAAATTGTTGCATAAATTTAATCTTTTTAAGGTCAATTATTGTGACTGTATTCTAAAATTTGATAATAATTTTAATCAAGCATATTTAACTTTAAGTTTCTCGTATAACCTCTGCTTACTCTTTCTCTGTATAAATTTATTGTGTATCTACTTATACTTAACCCCTCAGACCCGGTTGGGCTCTGAGGCATCCATAAAAAACACCCCCGCGGAACCCGGAAGGGCTCTGAGGGTCCGGCAGCTTGAAAGCCTGTAAGCTTGGTGTGCGAGGCGTCCGTCCGACGCATGTAAACAACAGCCGGTTGAACCGACGCCGCGCATCTCCGATCACAAGAAGGAGAGGCGTCCTTGTTCGTGTGTGCCTGTATGTTATTGTTAAGTAGTGAAAAGTAGTGTAAAGTGGCTGATATCTCCACATAAATCGTCATCACAACTGAACCAGTTGACTTAGAGAGCTCTACTCAACGCCATTCTACAGGTACGAAACACATCTACGCTTGGGGATGCGCGGGAATGCGGAAGCAGTCAAAATAACAAAGATACGGTAGCCTAGGCGTAGAAGTTTTTCGGCCAAAACCCCCGGGTTTCGGTATGGACTACATAGCCGGGTCTGATGGGTTAAATGACCTAGAGCAGCTGGTCGCGCAACCCACCCGTAGCCCGGATCGCTTCGGAGATCGGCCGAACATTCTTGACTTATTTCTGGCTTCTAACCCTTCCTCTTACACTGTCAATCTTTTCTCTCCTTTGGCCAGCCGAAGGCGCTTGTGGCACTTTGGCGCTGCCGACTGGGAGGCTCTTCGGCAGTACTTCTTTGATTTCCCATGGAATTACTTCTGCTTCCGTGGCCAAGGACCCTCGAAGAGTGCTGAACGCATTACCGAGGTAATCCTCTCGGGCATGGAAGCATACATTCCATTTTCTTTCTCTCAGTCTAATGCAAAATAAATCTTGGTTTACTCACGCTTGTTCTACTGCTGTCCGCAACAGGAGGAAGCATTCAAACTGTACCGACGCCTCAAAACTCAAGAATATAATTCTTCCCATATTTCTGCCCGGAAACAATCCAAATCTGTTCTTCAACTTGCCAAGCACTCTTTCATCAATAATAAATGCACTGAACTATCCAACTCCAGCTCTTCCCAAGCTTTCTGGCATCTAGCCAAAAACCTCTCCAACAATTTCTCTTCCTCGTTTTTCCTTCCCCTTTTCCACTCTGATGGCACATCCATCACTTCTTTCTCTGACAAAGCTGAACTCTTCGCTCAAACTTTTGCTAGAAACTCCACCATGGATTATTTCGGTGCTATTCCTCCCTCTCCACCCCCCTCTCTCCTACTTATGCCTAATATCCTAATCTCTTCTAAAGACGGACTTTCTACCCTCTCTGGGCTTAATACTGTACTAAGAAGGCGTACGGTCAGGACGGTGTTCCTCCTGTTGCACTCAAAAACTGTGCTTCCGTTATGAATCCCTGCCTAGGCAAACTCTTTCGTCTCGTCTCTCCTCTAACATCTTACCTTCATGCTAGAAGTTTGCTCTCATTCAACTTGTCCCAAAGAAGGGTGACCGCTCTCAACCCTCCAACTATCATCCGATTGCTCTCATCTCTTGTACAGTATCTCTAAAGTTTTTGAAACTATTCTTGCTTCCAAATTTCTTAAGCATTTATCTTCTCATAATCTGCCCTCAGATCGCCAGTATGGCTTCCTTAAGGGTCGCTCTACTGGTGATCTTCTTTCATATCTTACTAACTCTTGGTCATCCTCCTTTCGGGACTTCGGTGAGTCCTTTTCTATTGCACTAGACATATCAAAGGCCTTCGATAGAGTCTGGCATAAATCTTTCATTTCTAAACTACCCTCCTTCGGTTTCTATCCCTCCATTTGTGCCTTTGTCTCTAATTTCCTTTATGGCCGTTCCATAGCTGCGGTTGTGGACGGCCATCGCTCACTTCCTCATCCTATCAACTCCGGTGTTCCTCAGGGCTCTGTCCTATCTCCTAGTCTCTTTCTAATTTTCATAAATGATCTACTCAACTGTACCTCCAGTCCCATCCATTCATTCGCAGATGACTTTACCTTGCACTACTCAATTAGTTTTCCAGAACGCCCCAGCCAGCAATCCCTCAAAGACAAATGTAATGAGGCCATAGAACACTTATTTTCTGATCTAACTACTATTTTTAATTGGGGCAGAGAAAACCTTGTTGCCTTTAATGCTTCCAAAACTCAATTTATCCATCTATCTAACCGTCCGAAACTCCCAGAGGACTATCCCTTATTCTTCAACAATACAAAAATCAATCCTTCGTCTTCTCTCAATATTCTTGGAGTTTCTTTTTCTTCTGCTCTCACTAGGAAGGACCATATTACCAGTCTTGCTAAGGTAGCCTCCCAGAAACTGGGTGTGCTCTACCGCCTCAAGGGGTTCTTTACCCCTGCGCAGCTTCTTGCTCTGTACAGGGGCACAGTCCGTCCTTGTATTGAATATTGTTCACATGTGTGGGGAGGATCCTCTCACACCACACTCCTAGACAAAGTAGAAAGGAAGGCCTTTCGTATAATTAATTCTCACCCACTCACTAACTCTCTGCAAACTCTCTCTCTTCGCCGCAATGTGGCATCTCTCTCGCTATTCTATCGCTACTACAATAATCAATGCTCCTCAGAGCTCTACCAGTGCATACCACCTCTTCTATGTAGGGTACGTGGTACCCGTCTTGCAACACAATCCCACCCCTACTCTATGCAACTCTCCAACCCAAGAGTGAAACATTACTCTGTCTTTCTTCTGTTCAACAGCTGAGCTCTGGAACTCTCTCCTAGAGTCTTTCCCTCCTCCTATGACTTAAATTGCTTCAAACTCTGTGTGTCTTAGCATTTTAGCTCGAACGTCCCTTGATTTTGGCCCTGTCACTCTTTCAACTATGGGGAGGCACTCGCTACAGGCAGTTCTGCCTTTTGTCTCCCTCACTCACAAATTAAAAAAACAAAATTGTTATTATTGATTTTTATTACTATATATTCATTTTTCTTGTTAAAAGAGTACTCTTTGTTTAAATCTTTTGTTGCATCTGCATATTTTGCAATTATTATAATTTAATAGTGGCCCCTTCGTCATTGACGAACTGCCTTAAAGGAAGGCACCCTTTCAAACTCCATGCGTTCGCACATTTGAAATGCCCGCGCAGGTAGCTTGATGGGGCCCGCATCATAAGTGCACACTTAATCTCTTATGGAATCGCCATAATGATCGGGTACCACTAAAGAAAAAACAAAAATAATAATAATACACTAAAGTTGTCAAAAACAGCTTCCAACAATCGTGGATATTCTTGGTGTGCACAGCCTGACGTCGGGACCCCCGCGTCATTTCGTCCTTCTTCTACCTGCGACGATACCGCTCGGACGTGTTTTAGCGAGCTGCTGTACTCGTCGTCCCCTTTCGTCTTCTCGTGAGTCCTTACTCATTTGTATTAACCGAGACGTTCTGTGACAGGTTTAGATTAGCTAGCTTACTAGACCGAGCAGTATTATCGCAGGGAGAGTGTATTATAAGGGTACTTTTTGAGCGTCCAAGCAGCCCGATTGGGTGGACGCCTCGCATGTCTAACTTTTCTTTTTCAGTTTCCGTGTTAACTTAAACTAGTTAGGAGGCTATTTTACTGGGTTTTTTCCTGCTGAAGATGTTCCCAGGTTCTGTGCGTTTTGTGCGGTGTTTGTAGGCTCTAAAAGTTGTTGTTGTTGTTGTTGTTTCTCAGGCTGTCTGGCCGAGCAGCCCCAAGGTCCCGAGCAAGGCCAAGGCCATAACTGAGCGCCCCCACAGAACCCTCCCAGCTTACCACTAATAATGCCCAGATGACCGAAGCCACTCAAAGGCGGGGAGCTGAGGAGGGTGCAGAAACGCCCGGGAAACAAAAGCCCCACCCAAGGCCCTGTGCCCCTCAGCAATTATAAAGGGAAAGTTGAGGGGCAAAGGAAAAATGTGATGCTTTGGCTCCCAATCTGCCAGGGTTGGCAGTAGGGAGGTCAATCCACGGAAAAGACGCCGTCACTTGAGATCTAGAAAATATATAAGTAAAAGGAACAGTCGGAGTAAGCTATGGGTATGGCAGAGAACGCTCAACTCTCATTCTGATAGACCAGCCCATCACCACAGGCTCTAAAAGTTGTCACACGTAGTTGGCCCTGCCCCTGGGCCAACGTGTGGTGGTGTCGTCATCGTGGGAGCCCCTCTGCGGTTGCCCAAGGCCTCGTGGTCTGCCTCTGTTAGGGGTTTAGCTTGTTTAGGCTAAGTTTATTACTTTATGATTATATATTGTGTATTATAGCCTTGCTTCCTCAGTACTTGTTGTGTTTTGGCAAGTACGAGGATTATATATTGTGTATTATAGCCTTGCTTCCTCAGTACTTGTTGTGTTTTGGTAAGTACGAGGATGACAGGGGACGCCCTGTTTATTGTTGTGGTTGTGTTTTTCGTCGCCCAATGGTCTGGGTACTTAACACAACGGGATGGGTGTCCTTTCCCGGCGCTCTCACTGCTTAGTGACCTCCAGGAGTCTGCTTCGGTGGACATTGGACAAGTCCCAATTCCCATAGTGGTCTAATACCACTTTTTTCCCGGCGGGGGGTGACAACCTCCTGGGGATATTCTGGCGCTGCCGGGAGGACTAGCCTGTCTCGCTAGGGTTACTTGTTCCCGGCGGGACACACAAGGTTGTGACTGTTTTTTGTTTTGGTTTACTATCAAGATTAGGTAGTATACGAGCCTCTCACTACTGTGTCTTCGCCCTGGCGAGTAGGTAGGATGGAAAATTAATAGTCAATGGGTTTATTGATACTACTAAAAATTATAAGTGTCATTATATGCAACCCTGTGTGTTTTTTCTTTTGGGTTACTATCAAGATTAGGTAGTATACAGACCTTATCACTACTAGTCTTCGCCCCGGCGAGTAGGTAGGACGAAAAAACAATGGGCAATGGATTTATTGATACTACTAAATATCAGTGTCAATTATATTACATTTAGTCCTCACCCCTCTTTTTGTGCAACTTCAGGCATGATTAAGAGTGTGGCCCAGTCGGGAAAATAGACTGATCCTGTTAGGACGCTCTGTTTTCTCGGCAGGGCCGGAGATATCAAATAACATATGTGAATGTTTCGGTTTATCCTTATGAGCATTGATTCCTGGAAATTATTTTCCAGATCACCACCACTTCCGGCGAGGAGCACGGACAAGGGGACAACCAATCTGGCTGGGGGGTTTGTCACTACCATGCCCTTTGTACCTCTTTGTGTTACTAAATCTTGTTATGAGTTTCCAATTTTTAATCACTCAGATTGTATCCGGTGTGTGCCATGCCTGGATCGTTCTCGTGGGACCTGGTGGTCCAAGAAATGCAAGACCTGCACTGAGCTCCGGCATGGCTTACTGGTTGACAAAGATAAATCTTGCTTAATTTCTCTGAATGTAATCAGAATTGCTTTTAAGAATTACTGTACTGAGGTCGCACATAAGTCTTTGATGTGTGACGACCTAGAATTGTGGGAATACTTAACTGTCAAAGAACCCCCTGCCCCTCTCTTGCCTAAATCTCGCAGGGTTTTCACCAGTAAATCTCCCAAAGATAGTAAAACTAAACCTAAGTTTCTGTCAAAGGAACATATTAGCTCAAGTGACAGTAGTGACAGTGAAGGGACTGAACCCCCCAGCCACAGCCGCCAGCCACAGTCCAAGTCGCCGGCGACTAGCAAGACGTCCTCCCCGACTCACCGGACCAAGACATCCTCTTCTAGCCGGAAGAGAAAGGCGGAAGAGTCAACATCCTCTTCTCGGAAGTCGTCCTCCGAACGACATAGCAAGAAATCTTGTTCGGGGTCTGCTGATGTTGGTTCCCGGCGTAGAACCGAGCATAGTAAGTCTTCCTCAGCTTCCACCTCCGCTAAGCCTGACATTCAATCCGGCAGCTCGGTGGTGGGACCGGAGGATGAGGCAGCAACTCGGGGTGATGTTCTCAATGTGCTTACTACCGGTACCTCTAAAGTTAAACAAGAAGGACTTTGTAATCCCACAGGTTTCTAGTCATGCCAAGGTTCACGGTTTGCCACCAAGACGAGTTAGCAGACGAGTACCGGTGTTATAGGGTGGTGGACGAGTCGGATACTAGGGTCTCTTTAGATAATAGAGGTGAACGCCTATCTAGTGGTTGTGTGGGGCACCAATGGGTATTGTCTCAGTCAGTGTTCCCCCAAGCAATTGTTAATCCTCCACCAATACCTACACATGTACCTACTCCTCAGGAAATACCGATGCTTGATCTTAATCCTCAAGATATGCTTAACCATGTCACTAATCACCCCACGATACTAGGGGCCCTATGTGATTTTTCCGCAGCTCCGGACTTGAACCTGGACGCTTTGGACTCTGTGCACCCCAGCGAGGTGGAAGCGGAAGGTGAGTCGGATGTTGCATATATTCCATCCGCACAACCTAATGAACACACTAGTAACTGGCTACAGGATAGAATAACAAATGTTGAGCTGAGGAGACGTTTAGGTATAAAGAGTATTAGCGAGGTGATGCGTACAAGTAGACTGGGATGGTATGGACATGTGGAGAGAATGGATGAACAAAATTGGGTGAAAAAATGCAGGTCTGTGATTGTGGAGGGAGCTGCACCAAGGGGTGGACCGAGGAAGACCTGGGATCGGACTATACGCGCCGATCTCAAATCCAAGAACTTGACAAGTGAAGCAGCCCTTAACAGGGTTGCCTGGAACGCCGCCATTAGGACAAGAGACTGAAACTGCACTTATGTGTGGAACACTCAGTCTTAAAATGTTATGTATGTATGTATGACCTCAGAGTCGCCTCAATATGTCTATTACACACAGCGGGTCAGATAGGGGGTCCATATCTTCCGAGTCTCGTATTGTTACCAAAGATTACCTAGAGCAAGCTTTTGAGGGTATGTTAGCTAGATTGATGGCTCATAACGATGCTAGTAATTCTGCTCCTAGTACTTCCCATACGTCTGTCGGTTCGGGTGTGCCAGATGCTCTCCCGCCAAAGCCAGTTCGTTCTCTTGAGCCAGCCTCTGTGCCGACGAAACAGGAAGTTAACGTAACGCTACCTCATAGTCTGTCAACAGCTAGTACCTTTGTTACGCAGTCATCACAACTAATGTACAACTGATATCTGATGTCATTCCTCCCACTTTAGACAAAATCACTACCCATCCGGGACCTATGCCCCTTTTGTATAGGCTGGATGTCTCATGGTCCAAATTTTGTGCTCTCAATCCGGCGCTGGCAGTAACTACTTTGTCGGGAGAGCAACCGGTCCCTGCTGAGTGGGAAATACAAATTAATAAGCATAAGAAATTACGAGCTCTGGACTCGTCTGGTAGGACCTTAGATATAACAGTTAACCCCTCCACCCCAGAAGGGCTCTTGAACGCCCATAACAACCTCGGCCCGCGCAACCCGGAAGGGCTCTTGAACGCCCATTGCTTGCGTGCGTGCTTTCGAATGCCGCGCGTACATTTTTGGTATCATGGGACGGTAGGTGGCGCCACCAGGCGTAAACGACGACACAGCAACAGTATCTACCCCGACGCCATCATGGACAGTACGCCAAATAGTGATTCCGCTGTGTCCGATACCGTGCTTCCTACGACGCCCGTGCTAGTTCGTCGCGCCTTACCCCGACGCCATCGCCTAAATGTGTTATCTCCCGGAGGTATTGAGACGACATTGAGACTATATGAGCGTGCTGATGCCAAGTATATTGTTGATGATATAGTCAGTGACGACTCCAGTAATTATAAGTCGAGTGATTATGGCATGAGAGTGAGAAAGAAGAGCAATTCCTGGGATTTGCGAGAGAACATGACAGTGATGAAGGTGATGTACCAGTTGTTGAGGAAGCTGGTTTACCTAAAGACAGTGAACTTGAGAGAGTGAGTGAGTGGGAGAGTTCAAGGTCACTCACCAAATTTCACATAAGTGACACGACTCCAAGCCCTTCCCCAGGTAAATCGCCTTTCAAGCTACACTTGTATAAGCAGAAAATACTTGAGAAGGCGGCCGCGGCAGCTAGGGAACAAGCAAAAATACTTGGTGAGGATGAGGCTGTGAGTGAGGGTCAGCGTGGTGACCCTTCTCGTCCGCCATTGTCTCCCTTATCTACCCACGCCACCCAAGATGACCCGGATGCCCCGCATTCTTCCCCACCACCCCCACCATTGCCAAGGGTTGAGGACCCCCCACTTTCGGCCTATTTGCCTCCTAGGTCCCCCAACAGGAGACATACTGCTGCCGAAAAGGGGAAAGGTAGGAAATATACCAAAAAAATTAAGAAAAGTAAGAGAGTTTTGTTCGAGGCTCCCGCGGCGTCCACCCCTGCCGGCCCCAGCCATACGTCCCCGCAACTTTCCCCACGGTCCTCCCCACCTCTCCCGCCTTCAACATGTCTTCCTGAAGAAGTCTTTGAGCTCGCATCACCAATACCTGGGCCTAGTGACAGTGAAACATTGCTTTCTGTCACTCGTCGCAGGCCAAGGAGCCCAGGACCTCGGGGGGACACAGCCTCACCTGCCACTCCTTCCCCACCCGCACGCCGCCCACGCATCACTGGTTCCCCGCCAGATTATGTGGGGGCCACTGATGATATAGGGCACCTCTCTGAAGACTCTGGCCATGATTACATAGGTCCACCGTCAGGGCAAGATGACCACTCTGACGATGACTATATGGACATCGACGACCCTCGACCCATCCGCTTGGCCCGGCGTCGTGCTGCCCGCCACCCTGGCCGACGCCCTGGCCGACGCCCTCGCCGCCCTAGGGCGCGCGCCTCCCGAGTTGGCCGTGGGCGTGCTGGGCCACCAGCTGGAGCTCCTCGTCAGCGTAGACAAGACCCATTCTACGTTTTTCAGTGGCAAGACGTAGTTGATGGGGATGGATACAACCCTGATGTGCCAGCTTTTGATGAGGTACTGGAGGGTTCAGGCATTACCCCCAATTTTCCTGCAGGCCCCAATGCTCCACCACACAAACTATTTGAGGCCTTCTTTGATGAGGAGGTGGTAGGCTATGTTGTCAAAGAGACAAATAAGCAGCACCAATTCCAGGTCCACTTTTTGGGCAAGGTGACCAAGGGCCACATGAGGCAGTGGACCCCAGTGACTCATAAAGAGTTCATGGTGTTCCTGGCACTCACCATGCTAATGCCTCATGTCAAGAAGCATAGGTTGCCTGACTATTGGATCACCAATGATCTCATATCCACCCCTGCCTTCGGGAAATATATGTCTCGCGACCGGTACCTTGATATCCTCGCAGCGCTCCATCTTGTCACCAACACCGACGTCCACCTCGGTGACAAGCTGTGGAAGATTAGGACGTTGTACGAGATGATGCGAGAACGCTTCACCTCCTACTTCAAGCCCTTCCGCAAGGTCGTCATTGACGAGTCTCTTGTGCTGTTCCGGGGAAAACTCAGCTTCCGGTAGTACATCCCCTCAAAAGACATCGCTTTGGCATAAAATTCTTTGTGCTGTGCGACTGCCAAACTGGCTATGTCCTGGACTTCCTGGTCTACAGCGGGAAGGAAGGGGACTTGCTTGTGGACCCCCTCATTGGCTTTGGCGGAGCAGTGGTGCAAGCCATGATGGACCGCTACTTTCACAAGAATCACGTCCTCTACACGGACAATTATTACACGTCCCCCACTCTCTCACAGTACCTGCATGAGCGCAAGACGGGGACTGTAGGCACAGTACGAGGGAAAAGGAAGGGCATGCCACCTTTCCCTCCAAAGACCAAAAAAGGTGATGTGTTCAAGAAGAAGTCGGGGCCCATTCTGGCTATCCACTGGCACGACCAGCGGAAGGTCAACCTCCTGACCACCATCCACAAGGGGGAAATGGTGGAGACTGGCAAGGTGGATCGCCGCACCCAGGCCAGGGTGACCAAGCCCGATGCTGTCCTGGACTACAACATCAACATGAGGCTGGTGGACAAGTCCGACATGCAGATAGGCTTCATTGACTGCCTGCGTACCTCGTGCAGATGGTACAAAAAGTTCTTTCTGCATATGGTGGACATGTCAGTTCTGAATGCCTACAATATATACAAGCTTCGGAATGTGAACACACCCATGAAGTTCAATAGCCTGCGGAGGTTCCAAAAGCAGGTGTTGACGGAGCTCCTGGAGAAGTATGCTACGCCACAGAGGGCAGTGGCACATCCTGGGCCCGCCGTTATTGACCGCTTGCAGTGTGCTCAATACTTGATTAGGCACAGGCTTGGTTCCCTGCCTCAGAATGAATCAGGAAGAACACAGCAGAAGCGGTGCCATGTCTGCTACAACAGCAGGGTGAGGCCGAGGCCAGGTAAAAAGTCAACCATGGAGTGTGTGGAGTGCAAGGTGGCACTCTGTGCTTTAGAGTGCTTCTTTGATTACCACTCCAAGCTGGAGTTCTAATAATCATACTGAAATTGCCAAATAAAATGACAATATGTACACTATAATTATATATAGGCAAAAAGTGGAAGAAAACCAATTTATTGTAATACAAAAGTCATGTATTATGAGAAAATTGATACAAATACAATTACACCATAATAATATGTGAAAGTGACACATATGTATATACCAAGTGACATTCATATGATTAGAACCTATAGAAATATATAAATCAGTGAAAAAAGACAATAAATTGTATATAAAATGTTTACAAATCATATAACTAAGTGAAAGTGACACAAGACCTAATATTTGATGGCCAAAGTATAATAAACACCTGTGATAACGAATAATCAGTGCCTAATACAACAATAACCTACCTCAATTACTAATAAAATGTACGGTATCAAGTGAAAATGAGCATTATCAGTGACAGTGACACTCTCTAAAGCATATTTGTCAAAGTGAAAGTGACACAAGACCTAATATTTGATGGCCAAAGTATAATAAACACCTGTGATAACGAATAATCAGTGCCTAATACAACAATAACCTACCTCAATTAATAATAAAATGTACGGTATCGAGTGAAAATGAGCATTATTAGTGACAGTGACACTCTCTAAAGCATATTTGTCAAAGTGAAAGTGACACAAGACCTAATATTTGATGGCCAAAGTATAATAAACACCTGTGATAACGAATAATCAGTGCCTAATACAACAATAACCTACCTCAATTACTAATAAAATGTACGGTATCGAGTGAAAATGAGCATTATCAGTGACAGTGACACTCTCTAAAGCATATTTGTCAAAGTGAAAGTGACACAAGACCTAAATATTTGATGGCCAAAGTATAATAAACACCTGTGATAACGAATAATCAGTGCCTAATACAACAATAACCTACCTCAATTACTAATAAAATGTACGGTATCGAGTGAAAATTAGCAATATCAGTGACAGTGATACCCTAATAAACATATTTTATATAATTGGCCTCAAAATAACTAGAAAAATATCAAATAAACATCACATTCTCAATATCAAACACTAAAATCGTCTAAGGGAGATAAATACTTTGGCGCGACGAGCGGCTAGGTGCGTCGTAGCCATGGCCGGGGCGACGCGTCCGAACGCGGGAAGAATTTTCCGCCGAAAAGCACTCGTCTTCCCGCGCTCACCATTATGCAACCAGAGGGGCTAGAGACCTCTACTCAACGCCATTCGACAGAGGAAGGTTTGTGGAACATTATTCTTTTTTATTCACAACATTACATGCCATATTCATTGACTTACAGAGTAGTTAACATAGCCCAAAGATCGTCAAAACACCCGGTACCGCAGCACAGTCGCAAGCTATAGCCCCCGGGGCTGGAGGGTTAAGGCAGTACCCAATCTCTTTAACCCTGATTACTTCATTTATTCCTCGGCCCCGGCCCTTCCACCTGCCTCGTCAGCTAAACTCTATGCTGATTGGTCACGCACTGATGGCATGAATGACGTCAAAGCGCTGTCCTCATTAACCCAGGAGTTGGATACAACCCAGGAGTTGGATACAACCACGCAGCTTGATCCTTTTGGTCACCCGGTCTTACACATAGGGCAGGCAGGGCTGGGGCCTTGGGTGGAGTGGCAGTCAGAGTTGAGACAGTATGCCTCGACAATTACTAACAAAGCCTCACATCAGATCCCCAAGGAAACTCATGGTTGGTTCTCCCTTCCGGTGGTCAAAGCCGGCGGAGTCCCAGAACCTATCCTCACTTTCATTTCTGCCCCACGTCTCCAGATTAGAGACATAGATCCCTTTTGTACTCCTCCTCAAACTCAGCTCGAAAAAGACTTTCGTTTGAGGCAGAAAGCGTTACGGCTATTGTCGCAGGCACTGTTATCTCGTCAGCTCTCCCAATCCCTGCTTAGAACCATTGCGGCGATCCAAGACGAGAATGCGTGTAAGGCTCTGGAACTATCACGTAGAATCATGCTCCAGAATGCAGTTCAATCTTTGGGAGACATCAGAGTCGCCTTGTTTGAGGCGGTTCGGGCTAGACAGGACCTAAGAGTCCATTTTGTTAAGAAATTACCGGAAGCTATTGCCCGCCGAGTTCTTATGTCTGAGGTTTTGACACCCTCATTGCTATGCCCTGATGTCTGGAGTACGGTTTACAACCTAGCCACATCTCGGACCGCCGCAAGTTCGGCACCTAAAGAGTTCAAGTTTCCAAAGCTTTTCTCCAAACCAAAGCAGCAATTTAAAACTCCCCATCAAGGTAATAAGTTTTTTCCCCCTAAGCCACAGCACTCCAAAGGCACTGAGTCCTCTAAGAGTAAAGGTGGTACCAAACCTGGTAAGTGGACCAAGCCATACCATAAATATAAATCAGGTCAGGGTTCTGCCTCTAAATCACAAGGTTCAGCCTCCGCTAGCCAGGCGTCCAACCCCACACCTACCCAGTCAAACAACTAAATCTTTTGCCAGTCTCCAATCACACTTTGGACAAGTTAGGTCAAAGCTCAGTAACGCCGGACAAGTCTACCCTCACAGGGACTTTCAGAGTATGTCACAAAGCATGGCCGCGGCGGACTTGGGCTCGGACAGTGGCCCGCAAGGGCATAACCTGGAGGTGGATCAGACGACCTCAATTGCGCCTCCCACGAGCAACCACTCTTGTATCTCTAGAAATAGAGTCGCTCCTCCAGGAAATGATCTCCAAGCAGGTCATTGTCCCAGTAGAACCAACTTGCCCAGTTTTTACCTCTCACCTTTTTCTAGTGCCGAAGCGGGACAGTGTTCAGAAGCGACCGGTCGTGGACTTGTCGCGTCTGAATGCTTACATTCACAACGCGTCCTTTCGGATGCTGACAGTGAACCAGATAAGGCTTACACTTCCACCGCAGGGGTGGATGTGTTCTCTCGATCTAACCGACGCCTACTGGCATGTCCATGTGAACAAACGTTATCAGAAATTCCTAGCGATCAGGCTTCTCAATCAGTCTTTCAAAGAATGCCATTCGGGCTCAACTTAGCACCACGAGTATTTACAAAACTTGTTTGGCAGGCTTTAGTTCCACTATTAAATCAGGGAATAAAGGTGTTGTGGTATCTGGACGACTGGTTAGTGGTAGCGGATTCGGAGGAGCTATGTCTTTCTCATGTCTACAAAGTTATGACTTGTGTAGCATCCCTCGGCTTCAAGATCAACCTGGCAAAGTCCAATCTTGTGCCGACGAGGGTGATTCAGTGGATAGGGCTGGTCTGGGACACAGCACATCTCACTCTCAATCAAAGTGTGGACAACAGAAACAGATTTCGAAAGAAACTGTTCCGTTTCCTCCACAGCTCGACTACGATGAGACGGATGTGGGAGTCCCTGGTCGGCTCTCTCAACTGGATCCAACTAACTGTAAAGTTGGGCCGGTTGAAAGTAAAGAGATTAATACTGGAAGGCAATATACATTTCCCGCTCTTGCCGGCGGGGGAGTAATGGCCTATTCCAGGGTTTATCCTCAACTTACTAGCGGTCTGGGCGAAGCACGAGACACTCTATTCAGTAACAACATGGACCTCTCCTCCACCGACGGTGTGGGTAGATACCGATGCATCAGGGACAATAGGCTGGGGTTATCAGTCAAGCCTAGGCCATCAGGGTCAAGGTCTTTGGTCCCAATCCCTAGACTGTCACATCAATGTCCAAGAATTACTAGTCCCATTGTTTTTCCTCCAGGCACACGGCCCGGCGTTGTGGGGCAAGTCTATCGCTTTCCGAATGGACAATCTGAACGCAGTATCGTGCATTCAGAAGCAAGGGTCAACGAGGTCTCGGGCATTACTCACACTATCAGAGGAGATTTTCACACTGGCAGACAGTTTAGAAATTCATTTACACGCCTCGTACCTCCCGGGCATAGCCAATGTCTGGGCAGACGCGCTATCCCGGCGAATGAGTACGAAGGTCGAATGGTCAATAAAGCAAACCATCTTCAATCAGGTGATTGCTCCAATGTACCATCCACAAGTGGATTTGTTCGCATCCAGGGAGACTCACAAGCTCCCTCTTTACCTGACCCGCCAGGAACTAACCCTGGCGGGGGGACCAGACGCATTGATGGTGGACTGGAACAAGTGGAGTTCCATATATCTGTTTCCGCCTCCAGACGCATCACTCATGTGTCAGGTAATTCATAAGCTACAGAGCTATTGGGGCGCAGTCTCGATGATTGCGCCTCTATGGCCAGCTCAGGTGTGGTACCACCAGTTAAAGAAGTGGTGCGGGACCCCGACATCACTCCCGATATCGTATTTCCACTTGGACACAATTGGAAACCTAGAGACCTCGCTGACTTTTGCTTTTTGGACATTCAGAAAGCCAAGTGGCTGCCCCAATATGGCCAGAGTGTAACTGCTAAATTGATAGGTCAATATACAGAGTCTACCCAGCGACAATACTCTTCTCATTGGCGTGCTTTCACTACTTGGGTTGTAGAAACCTCTCAGACAGACACTTCGGTTGCATTAGTTTTCAAATACCTGGATTATTTGTTTGAACATAAGCGTCTAACAGTTAACTATCTATCTATCTATCTATATGCTCAGGCCCAATCCTCATTTTGGGGGTAGCCGACTCAAGACAGAGCAAGAACAGGGAAAACACAAAAACAACATAAAACAACAAATAAATACAGATAAAAAGCACAAACTCACACACATCCAGGTCACCCAGGAGAAGACCCAGAGACCAGGGTCACCAAGGTCGCTTCAGCACTCCCCCGGCCCCCGACCACCCGGAGAGGTTCCGATCTCGGCAGGCAGACATGCAGCGGAGCCAAAGCCACAAGCCCTCCCACCACACTTCCAGGCGCACCCTTCATATTAATCGTCTCCCCGGGCCAGGCGCCTGATGGACTATTCTCTAGTCCAACTTGCACCCGACCCCTTACTCCAAATGACCACGTGTTCACTCAACTATTCACAAGCATTCTCCATTCACTCCTGTCCACCACCACTTCCCCTGCCTGATCTATAGTCATTCCTCTATCATCCAAAGCCTTTCTTACAGTCTCTCCATCTCAATGGGGGTCTTCCTGCCCTTCTATCTCCCCTTGTACCTGACTCACATATTCTCTTTGTAAGCCTTTCATCTCCCATTCGTTCAACATGACCATACCAGCTCAGCAACCTTCTGTCCACTCTGGCTGACAAATGGTCCTGCTGCCCCTCTCTCCTACGTATCTCTTCATTCCTCAATCTGTCTCTACGAGTAACTCCACACATACTCCTCAAGCAGCTAATCTCCATCACATCCAGCCCTCTTTTCTCCTTTTTCTTCAGAGCCCATGTCTCAGCCCCATACATCACTGTTGGCACAACAATTCCTTGATACAGTGCACTTTTTACTTTCACTCCGAGATTTCTCGTCTTCCACATACTTCCCACTTGTCAGCTATAAAGATCCCCCTTTTTGATCTAACAGGTTTATCTATACCGCCGGCGGAGGAAAAGGGTTTCATGAGACCATGTTTCAGGCTTCGTCCACCACCCCGCCAGCTCACATCTACCTGGTCACTCGAGAAGACTTTAGCATTGCTTTATTCCCCCAAATACACCAAGAACCCACCTTTTGAATTAATTCTTAAGAAAGCCGTGTTTGTGATGGCTCTTGCCTCAGGTAATCGGGTATCTGAGTTGGCGGCGATGTGTAACACACCTAATTGCCTTAGATTTGGGTGGCGCAATGCTGATGTACAGATTACTCCGTCTCCTTCTTTTGTTGCCAAAAATGAACATCAGGATCATGTTTTTACTTCCTTTACTGTACCTGCCCTTAAACGCGGCGATACTCACCACATTCTATGTCCAGTACAAGCCTTGATTAAGTTAATCAGAGCATCCCAGCCTAAGGAGCTTTATGGGTATCTGAGAAAGGTACACGGGTTACAAAGCGAAGGTTGGCGGCCCTCCTCGTAGAAGTTATCAGGGAAAGCAATCCCGGCTTAGTAGTAAGAGCCCATGACATTCGTAAATGGGCGGTGTCCCTACGCTTTTTACATAATTATTCGGTAGATGATATTGCCGAAACTAATTTATGGGCCTCCAATCATACCTTTCTATCTCGCTATCTGTCAGTACACCTAGAAAGACCAAAGCACACCTGTGTGGCCCTCCGGCAACGGGTGTAAGATCTTTGTGCTAGTAGATTTAAGCTGTTGTTTTCAAAACAGGGGGGGGGGGGGGGATGTGTAACTACAAAGACACTAACACCCCTTCGCCGAAAACTTGTGATATATATGCAAATATGTAAGACCAAAGGTTGTGATCTCTATTTACATTGTAAATCTTCTTTTTCTCTAGTAATTAAGAAAGATATATTTTTCTAGTCAAGAAAGATAGGATAACATAGGCTAATGTTTTGATATTATTTAAGAGTAATATGAGTGATATATACTAAAATACTATTACCTATGCAATTATCACAGCATACCTAAGTTATGGTTGCAATATTAAGAACAAGTGTCAAATGTCACATACTTTATTTTGTACATAGTCGGAGTCACAAGCCTAGTGACATACATTATATGTTCAGTAACTCACGCTAGTCGTGATTTTGTGTACTCGGTTAAGCAGTCACCCTGTGTGGGCCTTATAATCTGAGTCAATAACATCACACTCTTAGTGATATTATAATCTAAGTCATGTTGAGAATCAGGTATTCGCCAACAAGGTGGGTTATACATAAGCAGTATCTTTAAGCACATATCTGCTTACTCTTTCATATTTTTATATCTGTAAAAGCATTTACATATTGAAGAATACACGTTATTGTAAGTATACAATAAATATTTGAGTTGTCTTGGTGTTTCTGTGAAACCTTTGGATTTTGAGTTGGGAATACTTTCGGAGAGCGGGTTTTTAAGGGTCATCAGTACGAATGTCCCCCTCCAGTCTTAGAATTCTGGCAGTTCGTCAATGACGAAGGGGCCACTATTAAATTATAGGTTTGATCCCCAAGGGGAATAGAGAAAACCTAATATTTATGAGTGGCCCCGGGGTCATTGACGAGTTCGGCCCTCCCACCATCCCCTTCCCATTCATTGATATTTTGAGAAGTCTTGATATATCACTGAAGGACGAAATGACGCGGGGGTCCCGACGTCAGGCTGCGCACACCAAGAATATCCACGATTGTTGGAAGCTGTTTTTGACAACTTTAGTGTATTATTATTAGTTTTTATTTTTTCTAAAAGTTTTTTCTTTAGTGGTACCCGATCATTATGGCGATTCCATAAGAGATTAAGTGTGCACTTATGATGCGGGCCCCATCAAGCTACCTGCGCGGGCATTTCAAATGTGCGAACGCATGGGGTTTGAAAGGGTGCCTTCCTTTAAGGCAGTTCGTCAATGACTCCGGGGCCACTCATAAATATTAGGTTTTCTCTATTCCCCTTGGGGATCAAACCTATACTTTATTACAGTATATTATATCTATGCACTTACGATAGTATCAATTGCTTGCCTTTATATTTGTACTATAAATGTAGGTTGTTTGTAGGGGTCAACTGTCCATGCTATGCTAACAGGTACCTACCCGATAGCACTATCGTTAGCGAGTGCTACAGTATATGTATTTGTACAATTGTTATTAATATCTTGTCAAATTGCAAATTTGCTTTAATAGAAAATTTAACATTAATTGTAATTTCTTTATTCAAACAGAATTTAGTAAAATTTACCAAAACGTCCTGAACTTCCCAAATTTACTAATTCCTTGAACATGACGATAGCGTGTTGTTATATGTGCGATTACTTTGCTTGGGAAACCTATTAACTTGCTCATGTAGTGATGTACACCCTATGTGGTGGTTTTGTGTGCTTTTATTTCAAAATTATATTTTATTTAGGTGTCATTTCCGCATAGCGATTTTGATAAGTTCTTTTGCCTTTATATTGTGTCGTTCCTGTTTTGGTTTGTTTATTTTGCACCATCCAGCTCTTCTGAGCTATCAGAAGAGACTGGATGTGTCCGTCGTCGACACCTGCCCAGGATGCAACACAGCACTCCATACTATTAAACACACCATAGAAGACTGAATTCTACACAATCACTTACGCCAACAACATAATCTACACTCCTTGAGAGCCCTGTGGGAAAGCCCGATTGTGGCCATGGCCTTCCTTAGGAACTCGAGGCTGTTCGGCCAGGCAGCCTAGGGAACAACAACAACAACACAAAGAAACAAACTCTCACACTTCATCAAAGAACATAACATTCACATTGCCTGCGGGTGCCCAACCCCGAAAGGAGTTGAAAATAATAGGGGAGCTATTCTAGGTCCTAGAAAGCCGCCTTTGGCGGGGGGCCAAAGGCGGCTTTCTAGGACCTTTCCTAGCCGATGCTGAGAGGATTGGGTTCTAGTCATGTGGTGATGGGCTGGTCTATCAGAGTGAGAGCTGAGCGATCTCTGCCATACCCATAGCTTACTCCGACTGTTCCTTTTACTTATATATTTTCTAGATCTCAAGTGACGGCGTCTTTTCCGTGGATTGACCTCCCTACTGCCAACCTAGAAGTTGGCAGATTGGGAGCCAAAGCGTCACATTTTTCCCTTGCCCCTCAACTTTCCCTTCATAATTGCTGAGGGGCACAGGGTCTTGGGTGGGGCTTTGGTTTCCCGGGCATTTCCGCACCCTCCTCAGCTCCCTGCCTTGGAGTGACTTCGGTCACCCAGGCTTTGTTAATGGTAAGCAGGGAGGGTTTTGTGGGGGCACTCGTTTATGGCCTTGGCATTTCTCGGGACCTTGGGGCTGTTCGGCCAGACAGCTTGGGTAACAACAACAATAACATTCACATTGCCATCTTACAAGAAACAAAACTCTGCACAACACAAAAAAACACAAACATTTCATGACTTCACCACCATCAGACAAGATCGGGCTGACAGCGGCGGCGGCGGTGGACTCATCACCTTGGTACAAAAAACAATAAACTTCACAAACACCAGTGCGTATACCAAATGCCTCCCCCCACATGATAACACAACAGAAAATTTATTTGTGGCCCCTCCACCATTGACGATATGCCTATTATATAATAGCTCTCTTTCAAGCCCTTGCGTTAGCCTTTTGAAATGACCGCCACAGAGAGGAAGAGGAGCCAAACATCATAAGCGTACGCTGATTCTCTTATGGAATCGTCATTATGATTGGATACTCGCTACGAAAAAACTTTGTAAAAAAGAAAAAAAAAAATTTACTTAAGAAATGCTATAATTAAGCTTCCCACTTATGTGGATGTCTTTCCCGTGGATTCTTATCCGAGACGCTGATCTGCCTAGCGTCATTCCGCCTTCTCCTCTCTGTGGCCGTGAGGTGTAGACGTGTCTCCCGTCCTTCACTTCATTCTGCATTCTTTCGTCTATTAGGGAGTCATTTGCTCATTTGTATTTATCTGAGATGTTTTAGAATAAGTTTAGACTAGCTAGGACGGAAGTCCACATTGGCACGTCCACAGGAGTGTGTTAAAATAGGGTACCAGTGTTAGGCGACCATGCGGCCTCTTTGGGCTCGCACGCCGTTGTGTTTGTTTTTGTTTTCAGCGGTCAGCTTTGCCTTTTAGTTATTTAGGAGGCTGTGTGTATTGCAGGGCTAGGTTACTTTGTACATCCTTATGATGGGGTAACCTGTGTTGTTATTGATGCAGAAGCTCTAGTCTAAGAGTTGTCCCACGTGGTGGGGAACTTTCTAGAGTCCGATTCTGCCTCCTTCCCCTCTGGCCTGGGGCGACGGTGGCTGGTTGGTTGCTGTTCATCGCTGGAGGTAAGGGTTACGTGTGGCGTCGTACTACTTGCCCTAAGCCTCGTGGCTAGCCTCATAGTAGGGGTATGTGTCTATGGCTAGGAGGTACAGCTGGGTCCCCGACTGTGCTAGAATTTGGTGGATGAACGAGGTCGCACAGATCGAAATCGTACAAATCGAAACATGTATCTTATGGGAAATAATTAATTTGGTGGATGGACGGTCCCGAGTTTAGGGGTTCAACTTCATATCATCTATCAAAATCAACACTAACTGACACATATTCATAACAATACATAATATAAATAAAAGTAAGCAATAATTAAACAATAATAAGTCATTGTTTACTCACATTAATTTAGGGGGCTCAGAGGCAAACCCCCACGGCAGGGCGAGTGCAGCTATGCTACCCCGACCCCAGTCCCAGCTCCGTCTTTTATCTACAGTATAGCGGATGAACCTTACGCCTGGACACACTTTAACACTTCATCCTTTTTCTTATAAATTTACCTAACATTCGACTCAGTAAGCCCCAACTCGGCCTACAACTGAATTTCCTTTAACTCAATAACTTTCCGCTTTAGTTCCAGTGTGATTAGGGTTTCTCCACGGATTTGCTCACCTTTATTTCGGCGCTCGCACACTTGGAACGATATTCGCAGTTTGGAATTATTAAATTAACATTTTTGGTAGCTCGTACAGTTCGCGAAACGCCCAAATCGAACACGCATCGATGGGGACCCTACTGTATTATTATTATTAATATACGTAGCCTTAAGATGTGTGCTTCTTTATTATGTGGTGCGATTATACATGATAAGGAGATGTCCTGTCTTATTATTAATGTGTTGTGAGATTCTTTCTTCATCTGACAAGTGAGGACTCACAAAGGGTTTGGCGTTTCCTTCCGGCGATCAATTTTCGGAAATTGATCCTGGAGGCTCGCCCCGGCGAGCAGGAATAGATCCAATACAAAACTCGGCGTGGTCAGTTGTACCACCAGATTTTCCAGCGGAAGACGAAGTCTTGCAAAAGGAAAATATTTCGGCCTGGCCGGAATGACTCGCCTATACAGACATCCTCACGCGGCTAATAGCGACCTTTAATCCGTCATCACGGCGTTAGGGTCTAGTGGAAATCATAACACAGACACTATCACTCTAGTCATAGCAGGCGATTCGATAGTTGTCAGTTTATATTCTTTAACCCTCGCAATCCGGGAGGCCTCATATGAGGCAAAAACAAAAATTGGCAGGAATCCGGGAGGCCTCATATGAGGCAAAATGCGCGACTAAAAATCGCCGCTAAAATCTTCATAACACGACAACCATGCGTCGTAGTGATGTCATCTCAACGGCATTCTACAGACAACAAAAAGGACTACAAATTGCAAAAAACTTTACTGCTCTAGGTGGTCTCAATCATTAGCTACTAAATTATGAAGTTTGCCTGTACCAAAAGGGCCCCGGACACAGAGATCAGGATCATATGAGACCCCCCGGATTTCGTGGGTTAAGAATATGTTTAAGTTATAGTCATTATGAATATGCATAAGTATAGGCCAGTGATACAAAGTATCATAGATAAGCAGTCATATAACTTTCATAGAAGAGGTCATCGGGGATCCTTTTCAAAGGAAGGATGCGTTGGAAAATTAGAGTAACATATTGGGTTACATCTATTTTTTTTTTACGTATCTGAGGAATAAAATGTGTAAATGTCTCTGTGTATCCTTATGAGCATTGATTCTTGGAAATGTCTTTTCCAGAATTCTTCACACCGTCCTCGGCGCACGACCCAGGAAGGAGCCCCCCCGCTTAGCTCATGTGTCAGAGACAGCCTCAGGTACAGTATATTGAACAGTTCTCAGCAGGAGTATGTAACCAAGGGAGATTTAAGATCTATGTTCCAGGAATTTTTGCATCAAAATTTTCAGAGTACTGTACAACACAGTCACGGAAGTTCCCGCATCCATACCGAAAGCTCCCTCGACAATGTCTGTTGTGAGACCCTTGGAATCAGCCAAGGTCCATACCTCAACTAACGTACAACCTCCCATTACATGTACTAGTTCTACTCCCGTTTCATCTACAGTAACTACAACTAATGTAAGGGTGATTACTGATATTATTCCTCCACCTTTGGAAAAGACCCCAGTCAAGAAAGGCCCTATGCCACTTCTTTATGATCCAGATGTTTCATGGGTTACCATTGCAGCTCAGAATCCCACAATTGCGCAACAGACAATCTCGGGGGAGCTTCCGGTACCAGGTGAGTGGATTATTCAGATAAATAAAACCAGGAAACTACGAGCTAAGGATGTAGCTGGGAATATTTTAGACGTGTCTGTCAAAGCTATTCCCAATGTTTATGCATATGACTATTTCGTGTATACTTCCTCTCCAGCCCTCCCGCCTCCTTCCTATGCACGACTTTATACGGACTGGTCAAAGATGGACGGCTTTAATAACTTAAAAGCTCTTGCTTTGCTTACGCCGGAATTTGATACAACTCCGGTTAACGATCAGTCCGGCAACCCAGTCTTGCAGATGGGGCAGGTAGGCACAGGTCCGTGGGTAGACTGGGAATCAGAAGCTCAGCAGTTTGCAGCTACTATTACTTCTAAATCATCTCATCAGATACTTCAAGAAATTAATCCGTGGTTTTCGTTGCCTGTTATTAAAGCCGGAGGTGTACCCCCTGCCATTTTAAACTTTTTGTTAGCACCTAAATTGTCTTTGTGGGAATTGAATGATCCCTTTTCAACCCCACCTCCGGCGCATTTAGATAAAGACTTCAAATTGCGCTGAAAGGCATTGCGACTGTTTTCCCAATTTCTACTGAGCTGACAGATTGCCCAGTCTCTCATTAAAACTATGCAGGCTATTACTGATTCTGATGCTAGGAAAGCAATGGAATTATCCCGGCGCTTGATACTACAAAATTCCATTCAGTCATTGGGTGACGTCAGGACAGCCTTATTAGAGGCAGTTCGAGCACGTCAAGACCTCAGAGTCTACCTGGTCAAGAAATTACCGGAAGACATTGGTTGCAGAGTAATTTTGTCACCAGTGCTTACACCCACTTTAGTTTGCCCTAATATGTGGCAAACAGTGTTTAATTTGGTAGATGCCACTAGGCCAGGTGTTTCCCCAGCTAGAAAGGAACATTTTAAAATTGCAAAAAACGTGAAGGATAATCCAAAAATATTCTGGAAGTACATTCAGGAAAAGATAACAAGAAGAGTAGGTATCCCAGAACTGATAGGAGAATTGGATGATAGGAATAGAGCAGAAACTGATAAGGAGAAAGCAGAGGTGCTGGGGAAATACTTTGGGGAGGTACTAACAGTGGAGTCGGATGATGCAGTGCCTACTATTCCCATCAAACAGGCACCGGCACTAGAACTAATAGAGTTTTCCCATGCTACAATAAGAAGGGCTATAGAAAAAATGAACAGAAGGAAGTCCCCGGGACCGGATGGGATACATCCAAGAATCATAAAGGAAGGAGGTGAGATGTTAGTAGAGCCATTAAAAATGTTATTTGAGGTATCTTTTAATACAGGACAAATCCCAATGGACTGGAGAGAGGCGAACATAACAGCTATTTTTAAGAAGGGAAAGAGAAATGACCCAGGAAATTATAGACCAGTCAGTTTGACAAGTGTTGTGTGTAAACTAATGGAAACGGTAATTAGAGAAGGAATAATGGAGCATATGAAATCAAACCAACTTTTCAGTGGGAAACAGTTCGGATTCTTGCCAGGGAGGTCGACAGTACTACAGCTAATTAAGGTGGTAGATGATTGGATGCAAATTCTGGAGGATGGTGATGTTATAGACGTGGTATATTGCGATTTTATGAAGGCCTTCGATAAGGTCCCACATAAAAGGTTAATAGAGAAAGTTAGAAGATATAATATAGGGGAGAAATGTGTGAAATGGATAGAAGCCTTCCTGAAAGATCGGAGACAGAGGGTACTGGTGAATGTAATAGGCTCGGGGTGGAGGGAAATTACAAGTGGGGTACCTCAGGGATCTGTGTTGGGACCACTACTGTTCGTTATATTTATCAACGACTTACCTGAAGTTATAACTAATGGAAGTGAGATATACCTGTATGCGGATGACACTAAGCTGTATAGAAGAGTGAGGAGTAAGGAAGATGTGGGTTTGCTTCAAGGAGATGTAGAAGGCATGAAGGGATGGTCTGAGCATTGGTTAATGCCTTTTCATCCAAAAAAATGCAAGTACATGCGGATTGGGACAAGCAAGATAGACAAGGTAGGATACAGATGTATGAAGCGATGGAGGAAGTTAACCCTTCCTCCCCGGGTGTCAGTGTGAAAGGACACCACGAAATAAGGGCAGGTGCCCGGGTGTCCTTTCAGGAGATAGTAAGCTTGAAAGCCTATTCAGCTTGGTCTGAACGCCGTGCGTCCGACGCATGTAAACAAAGCCGATCGTTGCGTCACCGCACCTCCGAAAACAAGAAGAAGACTCGTTTGTTATTGTATGTCTGTATATCGTTGTTTCAGTAGTGAAAAGATCGTCATATTGCTAAAATCGCCTGAAAATGCTCTCCACTGAAATCGTCATCACAACTGAACCAGTTGACTTAGAGAGCTCTACTTACGCCAGTCTACAGATTGGAAACCGCACTATGTTTATAGATGTGTGGGAAATTTCTAGCAGTTAAATTAACAAAAATACGGTAGCCTAGGCCTAGAAGTTTTTCGGCCAGATCGCCCGGGTAGCCCACACTGTCCTTTGGAGGACCTGCCCGGGCCAGGAGGGTTAATGCAGAAAAGGATATAGGAGTAGTGATAGACAATAAGTTAAATTTCTCAGAACATTTAGCAGAAAAGATAAACAAAGCCAATAGAATTGTAGGGCTGATAAGGACATTTGTGTCACTTGACGAAGAAATATTCAGGAATCTCTCTACAGCGCTGGTTAGGCCGAACCTGGAATATGCGAACCAGGTGTGGGCTCCATATATGGTAAAGGATATAGAAGCAGTGGAGAAAGTGCAGAGGAGAGCTAGCAAGCTAGTACCAACGTTGAAGAACGCGGGCTATGAGCAGAGGTTGAGGACACTGGGGCTTCGAACACTGGCATATAGGAGAAAGAGAGGGGATATGATAAGAGACTTTTAAGATAGTGTCAGGAATGTATGATGAGGATGTGTGTGAAGGTATCTTCTTGATGCGGGAGGGAACAAGAACGAGAGGACACTCTAAGAAAACTTACAAAGAAAGAAATAGGCTTGAAAAGGCAAAGAACTCATTTTGTGATAGTGCTAAATGAGTGGAACGCACTGCCCCAGTATGTAGTCGATTCCGAATCAATAAGGAAGTTTGAAAGTAATCTTGATAAAGCATGGGGAAGACAAGATTTGAAGTTTGATTATAAAGCAAAAATACAGAATAGTAAAAATGTTGGGTCTGCTACCGCCACCGCCAACACCGTGAACGACCGCAGCAGTGCAAGTACAGTACTGGCACTGAGCTGGATACACAGGCCTAGTTTGCCTTTTTCCAGAGGATCTACTGTAAGAAACTGTAAGAAATATGCCAAACCAAACATTACTCAGAAGGCTCAATCTAGTGGGTCTAAGTTCTTTCAGGGCTCAAGGTCTCCTCCGGCACAGGGAAACACTCAAGCCAGAGGTAAGTAGGGTAAGGGTTCAGGAAAATGATTCAAGGGTAACTCCAAACACAAGTCAGGTCAAAGTTCGACTCCTGCCAAGACTAGCCAGCCGTCTACCTCTTCCCAACCATCTTCAAAACGCTAGTTATATCACAAACTCTCTCACTACCAGGGCCTGTCGTGGGCGAGTTGGATCAGAGGGTAGTTACGCCGGAAAACCCCAGTCAAGTAACTGGGTCATTTCTGGTGTGTCACCAGGCGTGGCCCCGGCGGACTTGGGCAAGGACAGTGGTACGCAAGGGCATAACCTGGCAGTGGCTCCGACGGCCTCGTTTACGTCAACCACACAAAATCAATCATGTTTCTTTATAGGTGGAGTCACTAGTCCAGGAAATTATCACCAAGTATTGAGTATTGTTCACATGTGTGGGGAGGGTCCTCTCACACCGCTCTCCTAGACAAAGTTGAAAGGAAGGCCTTTCGTATCATTAACTCCCGTCCACTCACTAACTCTCTGCAATCTCTCTCTGTCCGCCGCAATGTTGCATCTCTTTCGCTATTCTATCGCTACTATAATAATCAGTGTTCCTCAGAGCTTTCCCAGTGTATACCATCTCCTTTACGTAGGGCACGTGGCACCCGTCTTGCAACTCAATCCCACCCCTACTCTGTGCAACTCTCCAACCCAAGAGTGAAAAGTTACTCTCAAACTTTTTTCTACTCAACAGCTGAGCTCTGGAACTTTCCCAGAATCAGTCTTTCCCTCTTCCTATGACTTAAATTGCTTCAAACTCCGTGTGTCCAGGCATTTTGGCTCGAACATCCCTTGATTTTGGCAGAAATTTGGCAGACTTTGGGGCATGAAACTTAATGCTAGTAAAACACACTCCATTATCATCAGCAGATCTCGTACCTTGGATCCTCTCCATCCTTATCTACAAGTGTCTGGCGAGCAAATTGAGAATGTGGATACTCTGCGTTTGTTAGGAGTTACTCTTGATCCCAAACTTACCTTTGAAAAGCATATTTGTTCTTTCTCCTCTTCCATTTCCCCAAAAATTGGTCTGCTTCGCAAGGTTTATAAAACATTTGCTTGTGACGCCACAGTTATCAAGTCTTTTTATGCTTTTATTTTGCCACATTTCGAGTACTGCTCACCTGTCTGGTTGTCAGCAGCTGACTGCCATCTCAAGTTGCTTGACAGGTCGCTAAATTCCATCTGTTTTATTCTACCTCATTTGTCTCTTGATCTGTGTCATCGACGTAAAGTTGGTGCCCTTAGTCTTTTATTTAAAGTTTTTAACAACCCTCAGCATCCCTTACATGGGGTTCTGCCTGGGCCCTATGTCCGGGCTCGTGCAACTAGATTCACAAGCAATCTTAATGATCTTGCCATGAGCCGTGTTAATTTTTCTACTACACAGTTTTCACGGTGTTTTGTGCCGGCCATGGTTGACTTGTGGAATAAGTTGCCAAATGAGCTAGTCAATTCAGCTAATATCTCCATTTTTAAGTCTAGAGTTAATGCTTTTTTGCAGCATTAATTCTAATTTTTAAACTTATTTTATTCTATTTTATTGTATTATATTTATGCTTGATATCCTCCACTGCATAATATGTTATCTGTGTTTAATATGTGTATATGTACAGTACAGTATACAGTATATGTTTTTATTTTTTCCTAAGTTGCCGTAGTCTCTCTCCAGTGCCTCCGGGT
This sequence comes from Paralithodes platypus, assembly GCA_032716605.1. NCBI lineage: Eukaryota > Metazoa > Arthropoda > Malacostraca > Decapoda > Lithodidae > Paralithodes > Paralithodes platypus. The sequence goes on from CM064487.1 coordinate 98,141,587, forward strand.
GTTTTGTGTGGATTGATCTTGATGGTGTTTCTGCACCCTGGTTGGAGACTTCGGCATCTCATATAATAATAATAATAATAATAATATGACGCAGAGGTTGCCAGATTAGCAATAAGAAATAGATTTCTCTCACTCTTATAATTACCTCTCCAAAATTAGTTTTCTGCCCACAGCTAACTCAAAGACAACTGCAGAGGTTGAAGTAACTAAACTAAAGGTTTCTAAATACCCCTGATGGTAACAAAGGCTTTAAAGTATCCCTAATCGGCTCAAAATCGCGTCATATGTCGGAGAGGGTTAAAATGCTTCAAACTCTGTGTGTCCAGGCATTTTAGTTCGAACGTCCCTTGATTTCGGCTCTATCACTCTTTGAAATCTGGGGGAGGCATTCGGGGATGGATGTAGAGTTCGGGTGTACGGTAGTCATGTTTACATAGGGCGATCGCCGCGGTTAATTTCGCGTCTATTTTGACGGCGATTTTTTTCGGTTATTTGCCCCCTGCTGGCAATATATATGATGATGACAATATGTCATGTCCTCAACATATTATTGTATCCAATGGCATTCAAAATAGACGGGAACATGATTGCAAAGGTCCGCCGCCTCCGTCATGTTTACATTTGTCGATCGCCTTGGTTAAGTTCGCGTCTATTTTGACGGCGATTTTTTTCGGTAATTTGCCCCCTGCTGGTAATATATATGATGATGACAATATGTAATGGGGGGGTGAGGGGGGGCAAAGCCCCCCTCAACATATTATTCTATACAAAGGCAGTCAAAATAGACGGGAACATGATGGCAAAGGTCAGATGCCACTACGCGTAGTGTAAACAAGGCTGGCAGTACGCCCGCACTTAATATTCTTGCTGGCACTCGCTGCAGGCCTTTTGTCTCCCTCATTCACATAGAAAAAAACCACATCCAAACTTTTTCTCGTACCAAAAAGGGACAGTGTTCAGATGAGACCGGTCGTAGGCCTATCTCAGCTGAACGAACACATTCGCAACGCATCGTTCAGGATGCTCACTGTGAACCAAATCAGGCGAACACTTCCGCCACAAGGGTGGATGTGCTCATTAGACCTGACAGAAGCTTATTGGCATGCCCCGGTAAACAAAAGGTTCCAAAAATTCCTCGCCTTGAGGATAGAGCATCGGACTTATGTCTTTCAATGGATGCCTTTCGGATTGAACCTAGCACCGAGAATATTTACCAAATTAGTCCGGCAAGCTTTATTACCACTTCTAAATCAAGGGATCAAAGTGTTGTGGTATCTAAACGACTGGCTAGTAGTGGCGGAATCAGAGAATCAATGCAATAATCATGTCACTCAATTTCTAGATCATGTAAAATCCCTGGGGTTCAAGGTCAACTTGACGAAGTCGAACCTTGTCCCAACAAGGGTAATTCAGTGGATAGGGCTGGTCTGGAACACAGCACATCTTACTCTCAGTCAGAGTGTGGACAATCGAGACAGATTTCGAAAGAAATAGTTTTGTTTTCTCCACAGTCTGACTACCACGAGAAAAATGTGAGAGTCTCTGATCGGCTCTCTCAAATGGATTCAACTTACTGTAAAGTTGGGCCGGTTGAAAGTAAAGAGATTAATCTTGGAAGGAAACAAACATTTCCCGCTGTTGCCGGCGGGAAAGTTATGGCGAATTCCGACATTTATCCACAACTTACTGTCGGTTTGGGCGAGGCACGAAACATTATTGTACATTCAATAATGACATGGATGTCTCCTCCACCCACGGTATGGATAGACACAGATGCTTCAGGGACAATAGGCTGGGGTTATCAGTCGAGCCTAGGTCATCAGGGTCAAGGGATCTGGTCTCAGTCCAACAATTTTCACATAAATGCGAAAGAGTTAATAGTCCCCTTAATTTTCCTTCAGGATCACGGTTACACGTTGCAAGGGAAATCTTTAGCCTTTCGAATGGACAATTTGAATGCAGTAACATGCATCCAAAAACAAGGGTCAACGAGGTCTCGGACGTTACTAGAATTTTCGGAAAAGATTTTTGTTCTGGCAGACAAGCTGATCATTCATCTTCACGCATCATATCTGCCAAGTGTGGTGAATGTCTGGGAAGACGCTCTGTCCCGGAGATATAACACGATAGTAGAATGGTCACTCAAGCAAAACATCTTCAACCAGATGATTGCAGAGCCATACCGTCCACAAGTGGACTTATTCGAAGTCCAAGGAAAACAACAAACTTCCTTCCTACCTAACCCGCCGGGAAGTAACTTCGGCGGGGGGTCCAGACGCATTGTTGGAGGACTGGAACAGGTGGAATTCCATCTATCTGTTTCTGCCTCCAGACGCATCACTAATGTGTCAAGTAGTTCACAAACTACGGAATTACCGGGGCGTAGTCTCGATGATCGTGCCCCTGTGGCCGGCTCAGGTGTGGTACCACCAGTTGAAGACGTGGTGCGAGAACCCGGTGTCACTCCCGATCTCGTACTTCCACTTAGAGACAATTGGAAACCTCAAGACCTCGCTGACTTTTGCATTTTGGACATTCAGAATGCAAAATGGTTAACTCCTTACGGTAAAAGTGTAACTAATAAATTTATAAATCAGTATATTTTATCTACCAGGCGTCAATACCAGTCACTTTGGAAATCTTTTACAACCTGGATAGTGGAAACGGCTCAAACCGAAGCATCTGTAGCTTAAATTTTCATATACCTGGACTATTTATTTGAACAAAAACGCCTTTCCATAGTACACTAAAAAAACATTTTTGTCAGTTATTAGAAACCCTTTTTATGATTTAACAGGTCTATCTGTACCACAAGCGGAGGAGACAGGTTTTATGCGTGCCTGTTTTAACCCTCCAGCCCCGGGGACTATAGCTCGCGACTGTGCTGCGGTACCGGGTGTTTTGACGATCTTTGGGCTATGTTAACTGCTCTGTAATTCAATGAATATGGCATGTAATGTTATGAATAAAAAAGAAATTTTTTCCACAAACCTTCCTCTGTAGAATGGCGTTGAGTAGAGGTCTCTAGTCCCTCTGGTTGCATAATGGTGAGCGCGGGAAGACGAGTACTTTTCGGCGGCAAATTCTTCCCGCGTTCGGATGCGTCGCCCCGGCCACGGCTACGACGCACCTAGCCGCTCGTCTCGCCAAAGTGTTTATCTCCCTTAGACGATTTTAGTGTTTGATATTGAGAATGTGATGTTTATTTGATATTTTTATAGTTATTTTGAGGCCAATTATATAAAGTATGTTAATTAGGGTATCACTGTCACTAATATTGCTCATTTTCACTCGATACCGTACATTTTATTAGTAATTGAGGTAGGTTATTGTTATATTAGGCACTGATTATTAGTTATTACAGGTGTTTATTATTCTTTGGTCATCAAGTATTGTGTCTTGTGTCACTTTCAGTTTGATAAATATGCTTTAGAGTGTCACTGTCACTGATAATGCTCATTTTCACTCGATACCGTACATTTTATTAGTAATTGAGGTAGGTTATTGTTATATTAGGCACTGATTATTCGTTATCACAGGTGTTTATTATACTTTGGCCATCAAATATTGTGTCTTGTTACCTTACCTTTTGATACCTTTTGATGTGTTCGCCACTCTTCTAGCGGCACCAAGGAGCGCGACGCCCCTCGTTTTGGGTGGTGATTTGGTGCAGTAGACTGTTTGAAGCGACAGCTCGCTCCCTTGCGAGGATGGGCTCGTCTGTCACCTTTTGCAGTTCAACATCCAGGGCTCTCTTGAAGTTGTCTAACGAGATGTCCCTCATGTCTCTTACTCGCCGTGGGAGTTTGTTGAAGAGACGTGGGCCTCTGTGTGATAACCAGCCCTCTCGCAGAGAGCCCATAGCACCCCTGTTATTCATCCGGGGGATTTCGCATTCCCAGCCTCTCCTATCACTGAATTTCATGACTATCGGAGTATGTAGGTTTGGTACTAAACCCTCTGCGATTTTCCACGTGTATATTATTAGGTAACGTTCTCTTCTACGTTCCAGTGAGTACAGATTCAGTGCTCTTAAACGCTCCCAATAGTGTAGATGTTTTATCGAACTTAATGCGAAGTGAAATTTCTTTGTCACTTTCACTTTGATAAATATGCTTTAGAGAGCGTCACTGTCACTGATAATGCTCATTTTCACTCGATACCGTACATTTTATTAGTAATTGAGGTAGGTTATTGTTATATTAGGCACTGATTATTCGTTATCACAGGTGTTTATTATACTGTGGCCATCAAATGTTGTGTCTTGTGTCACTTTCACTTTGATAAATATGCTTTAGAGTGTGTCACTGTCACTGACAATACTCATTTTCACTCGATACCGTACATTTTATTAGTAATTGAGGTTGTTGTTGTTGCTGTTCCTCAGGCTGTCTGGCCGAGCAGCCCCAAGGTCCCGAGCAAGGCCAAGGCCATAACTGAGCGCCCCCACAGAACCCTCCCAGCTTACCACTAATAATGCCCAGGTGACCGAAGCCACTCAAAGGCTGAGGAGGGTGCGGAAACGCCCGGGATTCAAAAGCCCCACCCAAGGCCCTGTGCCCCTCAGCAATTATAAAGGGAAAGTTGAGGGGCAAAGGAAAAATGTGACGCTTTGGCTCCCAATCTGCCAGGGTTGGCAGTAGGGAGGTCAATCCACGGAAAAGACACCGTCACTTGAGATCTAGAAAATATATAAGTAAAAGGAACAGTCAGAGTAAGCTATGGGTATGGCAGAGAACGCTCAACTCTCATTCTGATAGACCAGCCCATCACCAGAGTAATTGAGGTAGGTTATTGTTATATTAGGCACTGATTATTCGTTATCACAGGTGTTTATTATTATACTTTGGCCATCAAATATTGTCTTGTGTCACTTTCACTTTGATAAATATGCTTTAGAGAGTGTCACTGTCACTGATAATGCTCATTTTCACTCTATACCGTACATTTTATTAGTAATTGAGGTAGGTTATTGTTATATTAGGCACTGATTATTCGTTATCACAGGTGTTTATTATACTTTGGCCATCAAATATTAGGTCTTGTGTCACTTTCACTTAGTTATATGCTTTGTAAACGTTTTATATACAATTTATTGTCTTTTTTCATTGATTTATATATTTCTATAGGTTCTAATCATATGAATGTCACTTATTATATACATATGTGTCACTTTCACATATTATTATGGTGTAATTGTATTTGTATCAATTTTCTCATAATACATGACTTTTGTATAACAATAAATTGGTTTACTTCCACTTTTTGCCTATACTGTATATATACTGTACATTGTCATTTTATTTGGCATTTTCAGTATGATTATTAGAACTCCCGCTTGGAGTGGTAATCAAAGAAGCACCCTATAGCACAGAGTGCCACCTTGCACTCCACACACTCCATGGTGGACTTTTTACCTGACCTCGCCCTCAGCCTGCTGTTGTAGCAGACATGGCACCGCTTTCTGCTGCGTTCTTCCTGATTCATTCTGAGGCAGGGAACCAAGCCTGTGCCTATTCAGGTAATGAGCACACTGCAATCGGTCAGTAACGGCGGGCCCAGGATGTGCCACTGCCCTCTGTGGCGTACCATACTTCTCCAGGAGCTCCGTCAACACCTGCTTTTGGAACCTCAGCAGGCTATTGAACTTCATGGGTATGTTCACATTCCGAAGCTTGTATATATTGTAGGCATTCAAAACTGACATGTCCACCATATGCAGAAAGAACTTTTTGTACCATCTGCACGAGGTACGCAGGCAGTCAATGAAGCCTATCTGCATGTCGGACTTGTCTACCAGCCTCATGTTGATGTTGTAGTCCAGGACAGCATCGGGCTTGGTCACCCTGGCCTGGGTGCGGCGATCCACCTTGCCAGTCTCCACCATTTCCCCCTTGTGGATGGTGCTCAGGAGGTTGACCTTCCGCTGGTCGTGCCAGTGGATAGCCAGAATGGGCCCCGACTTCTTCTTGAACACATCACCTTTTTTGGTCTTTGGAGGGAAAGGTGGCATGCCCTTCCTTTTCCCTCGTACTGTGCCTACAGTCCCCGTCTTGCGCTCATGCAGGTACTGTGAGAGAGTGGGGGACGTGTAATAATTGTCCGTGTAGAGGACGTGATTCTTGTGAAAGTAGCGGTCCATCATGGCTTGCACCACTGCTCCGCCAAAGCCAATGAGGGGGTCCACAAGCACGTCCCCTTCCTTCCCGCTGTAGACCAGGAAGTCCAGGACATCGCCAGTTTGGCAGTCGCACAGCACAAAGAATTTTATACCAAAGCGATGTCTTTTTGAGGGGATGTACTGCCGGAAGCTGAGTTTTCCCCGGAACAGCACAAGAGACTCATCAATGACGACCTTGCGGAAGGGCTTGAAGTAGGAGGTGAAGCGTTCTCTCATCATCTCGTACAACGTCCTAATCTTCCACAGCTTGTCTGGGAGGTGGACGTCAAGGTTGGTGACAAGATGGAGCGCTGCGAGGATATCAAGGTACCGGTCGCGAGACATATATTTCCCGAAGGCAGGGGTGGATATGAGATCATTGGTGATCCAATAGTCAGGCAACCTATGCTTCTTGACATGAGGCATTAGCATGGTGAGTGCCAGGAACACCATGAACTCTTTATGAGTCACTGGGGTCCACTGCCTCATGTGGCCCTTGGTCACCTTGCCCAAAAAGTGGACCTGGAATTGGTGCTGCTTATTTGTCTCTTTGACAACATAGCCTACTACCTCCTCATCAAAGAAGGCCTCAAATAGTTCGTGTGGTGGAGCATTGGGGCCTGCAGGAAAATTGGGGGTAATGCCTGAACCCTCCAGTACCTCATCAAAAGCTGGCACATCAGGGTTGTATCCATCCCCATCAACTACGTCTTGCCACTGAAAAACGTAGAATATAGGTTTGACTCCTGTAAGGAGATAAAGAAAACCTAATATTTAGTAGTGGCCCCGTAATCATTGACGAACATGCCTATTACATAAGGCATCCTCTTCAAACACTAATCCGCCGTAGTTTGAATCTACTGCGCAGAGCATTTAAAAACTGAGGAGCCTTCATCATGAGCGCACGCGACCTCACTCATGGCTTCAGTCATTATGAATTGGGTTCTCACTACGAAAAAACTTCGTAAAAAATAAAAACAAAAACAAAATAAGAATAACTATCTAATAAGCTTTCCATCATATCGTGGATGTACTTGTGTGGATTTCTGACCAGACGCTGATTCAGGCGTCATTCCTCCTTCACTGACATATCAAGTAAACCAAAATCCTTAATACATCAACGAATGGGAAGGGGACGGTCGGGAGGGCCCCAGTCGTCAATGATTACGGGGCCACTACTAAATATTAGGTTTTCTTTATCTCCTTACAGGAGTCAAACCTATAATTTATTAGTGGCCCCTCCATCATTGACGAACATGCCTGATTTCTAAGACTGGAGGGGGACATTCGTAATCATATCATAACTCTATAAAAGCAGATAATAAAAACAACCACATAGTATTCTTACTTTTGAAAAATATATTTAAATATGGCGTAGGCCAAAAATATACAAGAAAAAGGGGTTCAGGCAGGTGCGTGCTTCAAAGAAGCCTGCCTGACAAAAAAATGGGTAACCCTGAAGATTCTGAGCACAGATCTGTAGTTACAAAGGCACCCCACTCAACGAGTGGTGACAAAAAATAACAAGTTATAAGTTTACATGTGCACATAATAAACCCCAAAATAATCATGGAGATAAATTGCAAAGGATCTCCACTGTTCTAATATTAGATTGCTTTCGCAGCTAAAACTACTATAACAACCCCGTTGTTTTGTACTAACATTGTACTAGCACAATTTCTCGCTGAGAAATTTTCATATCACATTAACCTTAAATTGTATCACAGCTCTCATACTCTGGCGGGGTCTAGGGTGTCCTATGTCAACTGACTGAACCCCCCCCCCCCTTTCCCGTGAAAAAAAACAAAAGTGACTGAAGGGCCACCTAGACCCTCTGCCTTAAAGCTATACATGGTAAGGAAGGTTTGTCTAGAGCAACTGACAAGTATCTAGACAAAAACGTATGATTAGACGCCCACAACTGCGTGAACGCGATATCTTCTACTGAAATTTTTTTCAGGAAACGTAAAGAGGCCGCCCATTTGCGTAAATCGTGGGCGATTTACGTCGGGATTACTCTCTTTAATGACCTCGACCAGAAGAGAGGCTAATCGCCGTTTAAGTAAGCGTTTACCCGTACTTGCTACCCATAAAGCACCTTGGGGGTTTAGAGGAGCTACTCTCAAATATTTGGTTAGAGCTTGCACTGGACATAGATTATGATGCACCTTTCCCCTTTTTAACGCCGGCACCGTGAACTCAGAAAACACGTGTGCACTGTGCTCATTCTTGGCTACAAAACCTGGGGAAGGTGCAATGTAAATACATTCATTAAGTCTACCAAACCTAAGGCAATTAGGTGTGTTGCTCATCGCCGCCAGCTCAGACACTCTGTTCCCGGTGGCCAAAGCCATAAGGAAAACCGCCTTTTTTAACCCGTTGAGACCCAGCGTCGCACGTGTTGCGTCGGCAGTCTTTGATCACCAACTCCCAGCGACGCATCACGTGCGTCCGACATATAAAAAACACTTACGTGGCTCGTAAGGTAGGAAATGGCGGGAGAATAGGAGGGGGCGGTACCGTAGTGTGTGGGGGAGCCGGGCCAGTAGGTGTGAGCGGGCCGAGACAGCCGCGCGGCTGGTGGTGGTGGGCTTAGTGGGGATAGTTTACACCCCTAGTTTACCGCCACTTTGAACCTTCATTACTCCGGTCGTATGGGAGCTAGAGGCTTGAGATTTATGTGAGATACTCCTTAGGATGTATGCCGTACAATGCCATACTCAGTTTTTACCCTAGTGCTCCCGGGCGGGTGGTCATGCGGGGGACACGAACTATTGAAACCCCCCCCCCCCGCCCCCCAAATGACCGAAATGAGTTTTTTTTTATTTGTGTGTTCATTTCTCACCATTCTCTTCCATTTTGGCTCAACAAATTTTTTTGAAGCTCCCCCCCCCCAACCCCCCACCGGCCCCCCCCCCCAAAAAAAAATGTCAGAGGTGATTTTTTTTTGTTTTTTTTTCATTTCTCATCCTTGTCTTCCATTTTAGCAAACAAAAAAAATAAGTGAAAATGGTTTGGGACTGGGGTGAACAAAATATTATAACTAGCCGGGGCTCAACGGGTTAAGAGTAATGCAAAGTCTGCAGTATTTTGATACAGACGAGAGTGAAGTAAAGACAAAGCTTTGTCGAGAGACCAAGTAGGCATGAGCTGACGGGGAGGTGGGCGAAGTTTAAAACAAGCTCTCATAAAACCTGTTTCCTCCGCTACCGGTATGGAGAGACCTGTAAGGTCTAAAAAGGGCACTCTAATCGCAGTTAAGTGATTTTTTAATGTTACCACAGATAAATGTTTCTGCTCAAACAGATAATTTAAATAATTGAAAACTAAAGCCACTGACGGCACAGTCTGTTCCGTTCTGATGATCCAGGAAGTAAAGGCTTGCCAATGTGAGTGATACTGTCGTTTCGTAGACTGAGTATATTGATTGATTAATTTATTGGTCACCTCTCTACCGTATGGTGCTAGCCACTTGGCCTCCTGAATGTCCATAATGCAAAAGTCAGCGAGGTCGCTAGGTTGCCAATCGTGTCTAAGTGGAAATACCCGACCGGGAGCGATAACGGGTCCGGGCACCACGTTTTCAATTGCTGGTACCACAACTGCGCCGGCCACAGGGGCGCGATTAGCGAGACTAAGCCTCGATAATCCCGTAGTTTGTTCACTACGTGGCACATTAGCGACGCATCTGGCGGTGGAAACAGATAGATGGAGCTCCATCTGTTCCAGTCTGTCACTAGGGCGTCTGGCCCCCCTGCCGGCGTTTTCGCCCGGCGGGTGAGGTATAGAGGGAGTTTGTGAGTCTCCTCGGACGCAAATAGATCCACTTGTGGATGGGAGAGCTCTGCAATCATTAGGTTGAAAATTGGTTGCTTGAGCTCCCATTCTACTGTCGTGCTCTGTCTCCGGGACAGAGCGTCTGCCCAGACGTTCGCTACGCCTGGGAGATAAGATGCGTGAAGGTAAATGTCTAGTCTGTTGGCGAGAGTAAAAATTTCTTCCGACACTTTTAGCAACCTCCTTGACCTCGTTGATCCTGGTTTCTGAATACAGTGAACTGCATTCAGATTGTCCATTCTGAAGGCCACCGACTTGCACCGTAACGCCGGGCCGTGAGCCTGAAGGAAATACAAGGGGACTAGTAATTCTTTGACATTGATGTGAGAGATTTCTAAGTGGGACCAAAGCCCCTGACCCTGGTGCCCCTGATTTGACTGAAATCCCCACCCTATTGTGCCTGACGCATCCGTGTCTACCCATACCGTTGGTGGAGGAGAGGTCCATGACATTATTGAGTGCAACGTTTCCCTCTTTGCCCAGACCGCTAGCAAGGTGTGGATTAATTTCGGGATGGGCCATAATTTTCCCGCCGGTAAGAGCGGGAAATATTTGTTGCCTTCCAATATTAATCGTTTTACTTTCAACCGGCCCAACTTGACAGTTAGTTGAATCCAGTTGAGAGAGCCGACCAGAGACTCCCAGACCCTCCGCGTCGTAGTCAGACTGTGAAGAAACATGAACAGTTTCCTGCGAAACCTGTTGCGATTGTCCACACTCTGACTCAGAGTGGGAGCGGCGGTGTCCCAGACCAGCCCTATCCACTGAATTACTCGTGAGGGAACAAGGTTTGACTTTACCAGATTTACCTTGAAGCCTAGAGTTTTGACATGATTTAAAATGATATTGACATGTTTTATGCATAATTGTTGTGTCTCTGCCACCACCAGCCAGTCGTCTAGGTACCATAACACTCTGATCCCCTGTTTTAACAATGGCATCAGGGCTTGCCGGACTAATTTCGTGAATAATCGAGGTGCTAGGTTCAAGCCGAACGGCATCCTTTGAAAAACAAAATTTTGGTGCCTGATCCGTAAGGCCAAAAACCTTTGAAATCTTTTGTTGACCGATACGTGCCAATAGGCGTCTGTCAGGTCTAGTGAACACATCCAACCTCCCGGCGGAAGTGTTAGCCTGATTTGGTGTACTGTTAACATTCTGAAAGATTCGTTGTGAATGTGAAGGTTCAGATAAGACAGGTCTACGACCGGCCTCATCTGAACACTGTCCCTTTTGGGAACCAAAAATAGTTTGGACGTGAATACAGGGTAATTTGGGGGGACCGGGATGATGACATTCTTGGCAATCATTTCCTGGACCAGTGACTCCACCTCTAAAGAAACAAAATTCGCCGTTGTCGGCTGACGTAAGCGAGGTCGCCGGAGCCACTGCCAAGTGATGCCTTTGCGTGCCACCATCCGTGCCCAAGTGTTTAATGGCCATGCTTGGTGACACGTTCGGAACGACCCAGTTAGCAGACAAGGGTTCGCCGGCTGTACTACCCTCGGGTCCTCCGGCCTTAAGGTTGGCACCGGGAGTGAGAGAGACTTTAGATTTTTGGTGGTGGGGTTGGTGGTGCTGGACGCTTTGCCGGCTGGCTGGTGTTGGCCGAAGACTGGCCCTGACCTGGCTTATTCTGGCCGCGTCCTCTCTGACCTGAAAACCTACTCTGTCTATGCCTGTACTGACCTTGGGGGGAGTGGGAGGACTTAGGCAGAAGAAAGGGTTTAGATCCCCCTGGCTGAGCTTTAGCGGATGGCCTGGGTTTGGGGAAGTTAAATGCAGGTTTCTTAGAAGGGGTGGGACTGTGCTTAACGGCCTGTGCCATATTGAACACCGTTCGCCACACTTCAGGGGACATTAAAGAGGGAGTAAGCACTGGTGACATGATCACCTGATTCGCAATGCGATCAGGTAGCTTGCGAACTAAAGACATTCTGAGATCTTGTCTTGCTCGTACCGCCTCAAGCAAGGCGGTGCGTATGTCACCCAAGGATTGGATTGACGACTGGAGGAGCAGTCGCCGGGATAATTCAACCGATCGTCTGGCATCCGCATCTGCGATTGCCTGAGTGGACCGCAGTAAAGACTTAGCTACCTGTTGAGACACTATGTACTGAGAGAACAGGCGAAAAGCTTTCCCCCTTAGCCTAAATTCTCTGTCTAGGTGAGTAGGGGTAGGGGTAGTGAAAGGGTCTTTTAGCTCACAAAGATTAATCTTAGGGGCAGCTAGGAAAGAAAACAAAGCTGACGGGACTCCGCCGGCAGAACCTACCGGCATGGAGAACCACGAATGAGTATCCTGAGGTATCTGGTGGGAAGATTTAGAAGTAAATGTGGTTGCAAAGTTTTGAGCCTCTACCTCCCAATCTACCCAAGGTCCTGGACCCAACTGCCCCACCTTCAAAACTGGATTAGCTGCTTCGTCTGTGACGGTCTGTAAATCTAGTTCAGGAGTGAGAGCTGACAGAGTCTTAATATCATTAAACCCATCCAGCTTAGACCAGTCTGAAAATAGTTTCGAAGCTGAGGCAGGGGGTAAAGCTGGCTTAGTAGCATAAACAAAATAGTCTTGGTGATAATAACTAGGTATAGCCTTGATGTTTACGTCTAGTACATTTCCCAGTGTCCAAGGCCCTTAATTTCTTGGATTTATTGCCCTGGATGATCCCCTCACGCGGTACCTGGAGTTCCCCTGACAAGGTAGGTTGGGCGAGCTCTGGGTTAGTGGGGGTCAAAAGGACCCATGACTCGTCTGGGCCATAAAGCAAGGGCATAGCCACCTTTCTGAGAGGTGCCTTGTCTAGAGGGGGTGGATTGACATCCGTGATGACCCTGACATTTGAAGTTGTCAATGCCGCCGTAGCAGGCCTAGTAACCACTGATGGTGACAGAGTGGGGGGGTTAGGGATCTTAGATAAAGCAATCGAAGTCATCAGAGGCCGTACCGTAGAACTTGTCGTGGGAGCCCCCAAGTCCCTCGTGGGGGTTTCCTGTTGTTGGCCAAAAAATGTAGATAAAGCATCAGTAAGTAGCCCATTAATTTCTTGCGCAGTAACAAATTGGTTTGATGATGAACTTATAGGTGAATCATTAATATCCTGCGCGGCGTCTAAGCCTGAGCCTGACTCTTGCCCTTCCATCTCCGAAATTATTGAAACCTCGTCTTTCTCCTCCTGATCCTCCTGAGAAGACCCCGCCGAAGCTGGGGTACCTTGTTGCCAAGATAAGTCAAGAATAGAGGATGGGATCGCCGCGTCCCTGTGGACATCAGCTACTGTGTGACTCGTTTGAGTCGGACGTGGGTGGTCAGACCCTGGCTGAGCAAACCGCCAAACACCGAGGCCCTGGCCTACACTCTCTTGGGAGTCTGAAACATTTTCAATTACTGAACCCCCTGAACCTTCCAAATCCAGGGTTAAAATATCAATAGGTAAATCCTCTTTAGGGACAGGCACCGCACTGGACCCTTGAGACCTAACACAAACTCTGTCTGGGGTAGAGGTACGATGAGAGGCACTAGAAGCTGGTGAATGTAGGGAGGACTTTCGTTTATGGGAATCCTTTTTGGAGGATTTATGGCTACGGTGTGACCGTGAACTACTCTTAGATTTGGAGGATTCATCGCCGTGACCACTGGTGGAACTCTCCGTCCTACTCTTCTTACTCGCTGGTGAAGAGGCAAGACTAGAAGACTGGCGTCTGAGAGGTGACCTAGACCGAGATCTCGCCCGAGACGAGGAGGCGGATGCCGGGGGTGTAGGCTCTCTTGGACGTTTCGGTGTAGCCGCAGAAGATACAGAACCCTGACCAGTCTCCGCCGGCTTAGTGACTCTAGAGGAACGTTTAGGGGGAGGGTGTTCAAATAGCAATCTATCCCAAAGAGGGACGTTGTCACATTGAAGTGATTTATGCGCAACAATCGTAGTATAGGCCGCCATTTGTTGCCTTACTTCTCTCAGCGCTACTGCCGCGGTCTTATCATTGTCACAAAGGACCTTTACAGCTAATTGGGAGCAAAAAGAACAATTACGCATGACCCAGAGACCCCTTGAACGGTCTAGACATTTAACACACCTTATGCAAAGAGTATGCGCAAAAATAGGGATACCGGCACAAGCAGGGGTAGTGCATAAAGCAAAGACTGGGGCTAAGGTAGCCATGACAGAGACTGGTGGGGAAAACTACCGCCGGGTCTGTATTGGTCCGCCGGAGCCCAGCTCTGGAAAAAAAGAAAATTTCCAGGAATTAATGCTCATAAGGTTAACCCAACATGTTCGCACACAAGTGTTAATAACCCACCGGATAACGAGATGTAATGACACAACGATCACAGCTCGCTATGCGGCGGGGTTCAGAATATCTAAACAAATCTTTTGAAGAAAGTGAAGAATACCCTCTGACATAATATAACTGTCCAGCATGGCGATTATAGTCTTCCTGGTGGTGAGTGTCTCAAGATTCAATTTTGGAACAAAATCAACCCCCCATAAAGACGCCGGCCCTTGAAATATTTTAGTAGAATAACACAGGGCAGGCTGACACGAGATCTGATTTCTAACGAATTGTCACAAAAAGATCGCCGTAAGGTTGAAGGCGGCGATACCTAATTGTATCACTAAATTAAGTGGTTAAATCGAAATTGAATTGTAAATTCCTTATTTCCTCCACCTAGGAGCACCCCCCGGGTGTGAAAAACGATGTTAACCCTAATAGAACCTTCAATCGCCGTAAGTATAAAGGCGGCGATACATATAGTATCACTTAAAAATGGATTGGTTAATGAACTAAATGCCTTAGTTGTTCGTCCCACCCTACCAAGGTACACCCGCCGGGTGAGATGACAAAACTTTAACCCCATAAGTTCCTGTCCCCACTTCTTTGTAAAAGATCGCCGGGGAGGAAAGCCCTTAACAACAGCTAGGTTTTTCATGTGGTTTTGTAAAACCTGGTAGAAAAACTACATAACGTATATAAGTTCGCATGAACAACGTATTTATAGATGGGTACAGCCATTCCGCCGGGAATCAAAGGGAGCCTGAAACCAGGTACCAACAGAGACGCAGTCCTGGCGAGCCACAGACACCTCATCGCCGGGGACACCAGCCTGTGTTAAAACCACGTGTGGCCCAACACGGCTCTCGGCCGGGTTTTTTCATGGTGAAACCGAGAAAAAACCCGCCGGAAGGAAAACCAACCCCGATCAGACACCATCTGAACGTACAACGGACACGAAGGAAGCCACGCACGACTAACCTAAGTCCACACAATAATCCGTGGAATTAGCCAATACACAACTAAACCAGGAAACAAACATAGTCCGAGGAAATAGCCAATACACAACTAAAACCCGGATACACATGACACAGTAGGGCATATTTATAAATAATAAACAATAACACTTGTACATGTGGCAAAGCTACGAGCGGCTGGCTAGGCCTGAGTAGACGGCATACGAAATGTTGAAATATACACAAAACACTGAAAATATCACAACAGGAACCACCGCCAACACACCACTGTAGCAATAACTTCCGGCAAAGGGAAGACTGACTCGGGACCCAGAAAAAACTTCACCAAGTGAAGAAAAATACAAAGGGAACGTCAGAAAGCAAAGCTTACCTCATCAGAAAGATAAAAGGCAGCAATAACTAACGCGTAATGAAAGCCGCCTGCAACACAAGCTAACTAACTATGAAAAAGTTCACATGTCCACAACAGGACCACGAGGGTACATCCGAAATAGATGCCCCAAACACACGACCCAAAATACACTGCACTGCGGGCAACCAGCCCAGGACACTCCTGCTACGCATATCCTAACCTTACTCGATACATCCCGGAGTAAACAAATGAGAAAAAACTCACTAGGGACGCAGCAAATGCGGAACCAGCGGAGCGTGGGGAGACACGTCCAGGCAGGCTGAGCGCAGAGCAGAGAAGGAGGAATGACGCCTGAATCAGCGTCTGGTCAGAAATCCACACAAGTACATCCACGATATGATGGAAAGCTTATTAGATAGTTATTCTTATTTTCTTTTGTTTTTATTTTTTACGAAGTTTTTTCGTAGTGAGAACCCAATTCATAATGACTGAAGCCATGAGTGAGGTCGCGTGCGCTCATGATGAAGGCTCCTCAGTTTTTAAATGCTCTGCGCGGTAGATTCAAACTACGGCGGATTAGTGTTTGAAGAGGATGCCTTATGTAATAGGCATGTTCGTCAATGATGGAGGGGCCACTAATAAATTGGGTCTTGTCTACGCTGACGAGGAGCTCCAGTGGCCCAGCACGCCCACGGCCAACTCGGGAGGCGCGCGCCCTAGGGCGGCGAGGGCGTCGGCCAGGGTGGCGGCCAGCACGAGGGCAGCACGACGCCGGGCCAAAGGGAGGGTCGTCGATGTCCATATAGTTATCGTCAGAGTGGTCTCTTGCCCTGACGGTGGACCTATGTAATCATGGCCAGAGTCTTCAGGAGCCTTCATCATCAGTGCCCCACATAATCTGGCGGGGAACGAGTGATGCGTGGGCGGCGTGCGGGTGGCGAGGTGGGGAAGGAGTGGCAGGTGAGGCTGTGTCCCCCGAGGTCCTGGGCTCCTTGGCCTGCGACGAGTGACAGAAAGCAATGCTTCACTGTCACTAGGCCCAGGTATTGGTGATGCGAGCTCAAAGACTTCGTCAGGAACATATGTTGACGGCTGGAGAGGTGGGGAGGACCGTGGGGAAAATTGCGGGGGCGTATGGCTGGGGCGGGCAGGGGTGGACACCGCGGGAGCCTCGAACAAAACTCGCTTACTTGTCTTGCTTTTTTTGGCATATTTGCTGCCTTTCCCCTTTTCGGCAGCAGTATGTCTCCTGTCGGGGGACCTAGGAGGCAAATAGGCCGAAAGTGGGGGGTCCTCAACCCTTGGCAGTGGTGGGGGTGGTGGGGAAGAATGCGGGGCACCCGGGTCATCCGGGTCATCTTGGGTGGCGTGGGTAGATAAGGGAGACAATGGCGGGCGAGAAGTCACCACGCTCACCCTCACTCACAGCCTCATCCTCACCAAGTATTTTGGCTTGTTCCCTAGCTGCCGCGGCTGCCTTTTCAAGTATTTTCTTCTTATACAGTATAAGTGTTGCTTGAAAGGCGATTTAGCTGGCGAAGGGCTTGGGGTCGTGTCACTCATGCGAAATTTGGTGAGTGACCTTGAACTCTCCCACTCACTCACTCTCTCAAGTTCACCGTCTGTAGGTAAACCAGCTTCCTCAAAAACTGGTACATCACCTTCATCACTCTCATCACTCTCATGTTCTCTCGCAAATCCCAGGAATTGCTCTTCTTTGTCACTTTCATGGCCATAATCACTCGACTTATAATTACTGGAGTCGTCACTGCCTTTATCATCAACAATATGCTTGGCATCAGCACGCTCATAAAGTCTCAATGTCGTCTCAATACCTCCGGGAGATAACACATTTAGGCGATGGCGTCGGGGTAAGGCGCGACGAACTAGCACGGGCGTCGTAGGAAGCACGGTATCGGACACAGCGGAATCACTATTTGGCGTACTATCCATGATGGCGTCGGGGTAGATACTGATGCTGTGGCGTAGTTTACGTCTGGTGGCGCCACCTACCCTCCCACGATACCAAAAATTTACGCGCGGCATTCGAAAGCACTCACGCAAGCAATGGGCGTTCAAGAGCCCTTCCGGGTTGCGCGGGCCGAGTTTGTTATGGGCGTTCAAGAGCCCTTCCGGGGTGTGAGGGTTAAGCTCCGCCCACCACCCCGTCAGTTCATGCCCACCTGGTCGTTAGACAAGGCTTTGTCCTTGCTTCACTCTCCAAACTATAATCCCAACCCAGATTTTGATTTAATTCTCAAAAAGGCGGTGTTCCTTATGGCTTTGGCTACGGGCAATAGGGTATCAGGTTGCCGCTGTCCATGAGACAACTGAGTTCTGTTGAATGCTTCAAGAGACAACTTAAGACTTTTCTCTTTGAGAGAAGCTATGATCTTGAGAGAGGTGTCATGACAGATGGCTATAGAGTTTAGGCTATTTTGCCACTGCTAGTGATTGTTAAATGTGTGTTGTATATGAGCCTTCTTTTGATGCATTGATTTTTGTTCTTTTTTCTTTCTCTTTTCGAGCGCTAGTGAATTCTTCGGAAAAATTGGCGCTTATGAGAAATAAGTAACATGCTTATTATTATTATTATTATTATCAGAGCTGGCGGCGATGAGCAATGAACCTAACTGCTCAGGTTTTGACGCCGCAATATCAATGTGCAAATTGCGCCGTCACCCACTTTTATAGCAAAAAATTAACATTGTGATCATGTTTTTTCTGACTTCACGATTCCGGCGCTAAAGCGAGGGGATGCGCATAATTTATTATGCCCAGTACAAGCTCTTATTAAGTTTATGAGGGTGTCCCAACCTATGCAACCGGGAGCTCTCTGGGTCAATAGTACAGGTAAGCGCGTCACGTAAAAGTTAGCGTCTTTACTGGTGGATGAGCAACGAACCTAACTGTCTCAGATTTGGACGCCGCAATATCAATGTGCAAATTGCGCCGTCACCCACTTTTATAGCAAAAAATGAATATTGTGATCATGTTTTTTCTGACTTTACGATCCCGGCGCTAAAGCGAGGAGACACGCATAATTTATTATGCAAGCTCTTATTAAGATTATGAGGGTGTCCCAACCTATGCAACCGGGAGCTCTCTGGGTCAATAGTACAGGTAAGCGCGTCACGTAAGAAGTTAGCGTCTTTACTGGTGGAGGTTATTAGGGAAAGTAACCCCGGTATAGTGGGGAGAGCCCATGATATCCGTAAGTGGGCAGTGTCATTAATAAGATTCCTACATAACTTTTCGATAGAAGATATTGCTAACACATGCCCTCTGGGCGTCTAACCATACCCTTTTGACGCGCTACCTGACGGTGGCCTTGGACAGACCAAAGCTCGCCTGTGTGGCATTACGTCAACGGGTCTAAATTGGTCTTTCTGCTAATTAGTTTTAAGAAAAAGAGGGGGGGGGGGGGTACTGGAGAGCTAAGACCTTCAGACCCTCCGCCGGATATATGATGAGTATAAGAGCTGTGATATTTAATACTGTTGAACTGGTTTTACAGTTCGAAATTATAATTTTTATTTTTAAGTGATCTATCTATCTATCTATTGCCTGACGCCGTGATCCCCGAAGGGGTGGCCACGAACGAACCGCCCCCATGCACCTCTGTCCCCAGTCAGTCGACGCCCCTCCCCCCAACCAGCACCGCCTTCGTTCATGTAGTTCCTCACTCCATCCTTCCACCTCATATTCGGTCTACCTCTCCCCCTCTGTCCCTCCACCTCGCTCTCGTACACCCTCTTAGTCATTCTCTCGCTTTCCATACGTTCCATATGGCCGAACCATCTCAAGTTGTTCCTTTTCACACTTTCCAGCACATCTACCTCCACACCACACCTTCTTACTTCCTCATTAGTCTGTCTATCCCTCCATGTAACTCCGCACGCACTCCTTAAGTAATTCATTTCCACTGCTCTCACTCTTGGTCTGAGTCTCTCAACCAACGTCCATGCTTCGCTTCCGTAAGTCAGTGTCGGGATTACCACACTGTCATGCAAGGACTTCTTCACTTCCATACTGACCACCCTATTTCTTGTTACTGCTTTTAGCGTTCCTACAACCCTCTTCCCCTGTTGTACCCTCTCCCGCACCTCTTCATCCATAGTCCCATCTTTACTCAACACACTGCCCAGATACTTAAAAGAGTTGACGATCTCCATAGCCTGACCGTTCAGCTTCACCTCACACTCTGTGACTTCACCCCTTTCGAAGACCATAACCTTGCTCTTCCCCGTATTTACCTTCAAATTCCGTTTTTCGCACACTGTTCCAAACTCATTTACCAGACCCTGCAACTCCCATTCATTATCACTCATCAGAACTGTATCATCCGCAAACAGCAGTATAGGTAGCTTCCACTCAATTCCCTCCCTTTTCAGCGATACACCAACATCCACTGCTCTTGATAGTATTTCTTTCATAACTCCATCCATATATACAGTAAACAACCATGGGGACATCACACACCCCTGTTTCAAACCAACATTCAGGTCAAAGAACCGCTCTGCTCACTCTCCACACGTACTGCCGCCTTTGCACCCTCATACATGCTCTTCACTGCTTTCAGCAACTTGCCCTCTACTCCGTATATTCTAAGTACTTTCCACAAACCTTCTCTATCCACTCTGTCATAGGCCTTCTCCAAGTCCATAAAGGCAACATACACCTTTTGTTTCTTCTCCAGATACTTCTCCACAACACAATTCAGGGTAAAAATCTGATCTACACATCCTCTTCCCTTCCTAAAACCTCCCTGCTCGTCGCCTATCCATTTCTCCGTTCTCACTCTCACTCTCTCAATCACTACCCTACTGTATACCTTCCCTACTACGCTTAGAAGACATATTCCTCGGTGGTTACCACACTCCTCTTTCACCTTTGCCCTTATATAGGGGGACTATTATGCCAGTCTTCCAGTCATCGGGTGCACTCCCCTTCTCCCATGCTAGTTTGCACATTTTCCATACCCATTCGATCACTATCTCACCACCATACCTCAACATTTCCCCACACTCCATCTGTTCCTGGTGCTTTCCCCAATTTCACTCTTTTCATGGCTTCCGACACTTCTGACCTCCTGATCCCCACCTCCTCCTCCACTACTTCTCTTCTTCTCCCTCCCATACCATATCCAGCTATGTTTGCTGGCTCTTCATTCCTTTCATTTAGCAACTCACTGAAGTACTCCCTCCATCTTTCGACTCTCTTGCTTCTCGGCTAGCATTCTCCCATTCTTATCTTTCACACCCTTACTGTTTCCCTTGCTACCTTCCCTAACTTTCTTGACTTCTTTCCAGAACAGTTTCTTACTCTCCCTCCATTTTACACTCAGATTCCTTCCAAATTCCTCATCTACTCTTCTCTTACTTTCCTTCACTACTCTCTTCACCACCCTCTTACTCTCCACGTACCTCGCTCGTTTCTGTCTCTCGGAATCTTCATTCCCTCTACTACCCAACCACTCTCTATATGCTTTCTTCTTTTCTTCCACAGCTATTCTTACCTCTTCTGTCCACCATGCTGTACCTTTCACTCCCCCTCTCTTCCCTCACTCCACACACCTCACATGCTGCACAGATCTCACCCTTAGACACCTTGCTCATCGGTTCCACTTCCTCCATAACTTCCAGGTCGAACCCACCTAGTCGTCTTTCCACTGCTCTCCTGTACTCCTCCCTGACTTCCTCCTCCTGCAACCTCTCCACCCTCCTCACCATTCCACCCTCCTCTCGCCTCCCTCCCGCTCTCCTCACCCACTTCTTTTGTATCCTAACCTTAGCTACCACTACATAATGATCAGACAGACCCCCTCCAATACCCCTATACACCCTAGCATCCATCACAGATTTCTTCATTCGTTCATCCACACATACATAATCAATCAACGACTTTCGTTCCACCACTGTCTTATCCTTCATCGTCAACATCCGTTTCCACGTGTACCTGTGGATCATTCTGTGTCGGAAGAAGGTGTTGGCTATCCACAGCCTCCTCCCCACACATACGTCCACAAGTGCACTACCATTCCCATTCACCTCTGATGGTACCCCCCACCACTCCCTCAACTTTCCTATCACCCACCTTACCATTCATATCCCCAATCAGAAATATTCTTTCGTTCTTGTCAAACTTCTCCAGGCACGCCTCCACATTCATCCAGAACTCCTCTTTCTTTCTTTCAAGTATATCCTCTGTCGGGGCATACACGCATACAATCACCCACGTTTGTATTCCTACTTTCATTCTCACCCACACAATCCTTGAACCCACAGACCCATACTCTCTTACACATTCCTTCCATTTGCTACTTACAAACAAACATGCACCTTCTCTCGCTGTTCCTTCACTCACTCCAGCACACACACCCATTCCACACTCCCACTCTCTCACATCTGAACCTTTCCATTTGGTCTCTGTCATTCCACATACATCCAGCCTGGCATTCACTAACACTTCCAGAACCTCTCTCTCTTTTGTGCCATCATTCATGCCACTAACATTCCACGTAGCCATTCTCAGAATGTCCGAAGGCATGTCCTTAGTCAGTCGTGGTTCGTCAACGTTGGTTCCGTCCGCATCCGAGGCTGTTCGCTCGTTTTTCTTTGCTTAGATATTTTTTCCGGGTGGGGGTCGCAAGCCCACCGACCCAACCTTTTTAAGTGATATATATCATTAATACCTTTTGATACCTTTCGATACCTTTTGATGTGTTCGCCACTCTTCTAGCGGCACCAAGGAGCGCGACGCCCCTCGTTTTGGGTGGTGATTTGGTGCAGTAGACTATTTGAAGCGACAGCTCGCTCCCTTGCGAGGATGGGCTCGTCTGGCACCTTTTGCAGTTCGACATCCAGGGCTCTCTTGAAGCTATCTAACGAGACGTCCCTCATGTCTCTTACTCGCCGTGGGAGTTTGTTGAAGAGACGTGGGCCTCTGTGTGATAACCAGCCCTCTCGCAGAGAGCCCATAGCACCCCTGTTATTCATCCGGGGGATTTCGCATTCCCAGCCTCTCCTATCACTGAATT
This sequence comes from Paralithodes platypus, assembly GCA_032716605.1. Classification (NCBI taxonomy): domain Eukaryota; kingdom Metazoa; phylum Arthropoda; class Malacostraca; order Decapoda; family Lithodidae; genus Paralithodes; species Paralithodes platypus. Next base: position 98,164,227 of record CM064487.1, read on the forward strand.
TCATGACTATCGGAGTATGTAGGTTTGGTACTAAACCCTCTGCGATTTTCCACGTGTATATCATTAGGTAACGTTCTCTTCTACGTTCCAGTGAGTACAGATTCAGTGCTCTTAAACGCTCCCAATAGTGTAGCTGTTTTATCGAACTTATATGCGAAGTGAAATTTCTTTGTACACTCTCTACGTCATTTATTTCACCTGCTTTGTATGGGGATGTTAATACGCTACAATATTCAAGCCGCGGTAGCACTAGAGATTTGAAGAGCGTTATCATAGGTACTTCACCGCGTGTTTTAAAAGTACGCAGAATCCAACCCGTTAGAAGTTTCGCAGCCGCCACTTTGACCTGGTTATGTACTTTGAAACCCATATTTTCAGACATTAATACCCCAAGGTCTTTCACACTGTCTTTCCGTTCTATTATGTGGTTAGATTCTGTTAAGTAATTTGTAATTTCTTTAACACCATTATTATCTCCGTACCGTATTAATTGGAATTTTTCCTCATTGAATTGCATGTTGTTTTCCCTGGTCCACTGGAACACTACATTCATGTCTTCCTGCAGTCGGCCCGTGTCTTCTTGTGTGTTTACTATCTTGCTTAATTTTGTGTCATCAGCAAAAGACGACACCGTACTGTGTCTGGTGTTGGTATCTATGTCGCAAATTAGTATGAGGAACAGAAGGGGCGCTAGCACTGTTCCTTGGGGCACTGAGCTTTTGACATCCGAAGGCTCAGATGTGACTTGGTTTACTGCTACTGATTGTTTTCGGTTTACGAGGAAATTGTATATCCACCGTCCGATTTTCCCAGTTATACCTTTTGCTTTCAGTTTGTGGGCTATTATACCATGCTCACATTTATCAAATGCCTTAGCAAAATCGGTGTAAATGACATCCACGTTTTTCTTTTCTTCTAGCGCTTTAAGAATTTTGTCATAGTGTTCCAAAAGTTGTGAGAGACATGATCTTCCCGCTCTGAACCCGTGTTGACCGGTGTTGTGTAGTTCATTTGTCTCCATGAATGTTGAAATTTTTCTTCACAGGACTCGTTCGAAAACTTTAATGATGTGAGAGGTTAGAGCTACCGGGCGGTAGTTTTTTGGTAGTGCTTTACTCCCTCCTTTATGCAGTGGGGCAATTATTGCATTTTTCAAGCTATCTGGTATGTCACCAGTGTCTAGACTCCTTCTCCACATTATAGCCAGGGGTTTTGAGAAGTTTTCCTTACATTTCTTCATTAGGATCGAATTCCATGAGTCCGGGCCTGGTGCCGAGTGGGATGGCATGTTGGAAATGGCCTCTTCTATGTCTTTTGGACCGAAATCAATATCCAGCATCTGAGGGGTTTCCGTGGGGGAGGTTTCCATGAAAAATATATTTTGGTCTCTGATGACTTTTGTTTCATCAGGCTCACTGAATGCCATTTCATACTGCCTGCTTAAGAGTTCGCTCATTTCCTTTTTGTCCCCTGTGAAAGAGCCATCCCCTTTGCTCAGTGGGCCGATGTTTGATGTTGTTTTAGCCTTTTGTTTGGCGTATGAAAAGAAGTATTTGGAATTTTCCTTTATACCTGCAATAGCTTTCCTCTCCTCTTCCATATGTTGTAGTTCATATGATATTCTTAGCCTTTGTTCAATTTCCACAATTTCTCTATCTATTTCGGCCTTTTGCCTATCCTGTATATTTTGATGTGTGCGTCTTTGTGTGAGTAATTTTCTTCTTCTGTACAGCCTCCTCCTTTCCCGATCTTGTTTGCTTCTTCGTTTTGTTTGTCTTGCAGGTACTGTATATGGTGGCTACAGATTTGGGTCATGGTTTCTGTTATTAAGACTACATTCTGCTGGTGTCAGGTTATTCATTAAATCTTCCCAGTCTATTTCCTCTATTTCTTGATTTACCTCTTCCCACCTAATGTTTTTGTTATTGAAGTTAAATTTACTGAAGGGGCCGGTTTTTGTTCTCGATTCTGAGGTTGTCTGTACACTTTCTAAGGTTGTTTTGATCTCAATTAATTTATGATCTGAGTATGTTGTGTCCGATATGTTAATGCTGTGTACTAGAGAGTCGTTGTTAGTGAAGACCAGGTCTAAGATATTGTTTTCCCGTGTGGGTTCAGCAATATGTTGGGTAAGACTAAAAAAATCGCAAAGTTAAAAAAGCTCTCTCGTATTTGCTTCTCCGATGTGGTTTGCCACTAACTGGTTTTCTAGTTGTCTCCATTTAATGTTTGGTAGGTTAAAGTCTCCTAGCCATATAATATTTGGTGTTGGGTTCCCCAGGGTTTCCACTTCTGATTTTATTTTGTTGAGCTGGGTTTTTAATTCTTCTCGGGATGAGTCTGGAGGCCTGTATGTAACAATAACTGCTAAATTTAGGGATTCTATTTTAACTCCAAGTATTTCCACCACTTCATTACTGTTATTTAGGAATTCAGTACATATCAGTGAGTCATGGATGTACAAGGCTACACCTCCATGTGATCTATGCGTTCTGTCTGCCCTATGTAGGTTGTAACCAGGAATCCATACCTCACTATCTTCCTGATCTTTAATGTGAGTTTCTGTGAGAGCCGTAAATATAGCGTTTCCTTCTTCTAGCAGGCCCCTAATAAATGGTACTTTGTTCGTGGTTCTATTTTTTAGGCCTTGGATATTTGTAAACAAGATTGGGGAGAGATTGTTTGGAGTACTATGTGTACCTAATAGTCTTCGGGATGTATTTGCCACTCTCGGGAGGCCAGGAGGTGCTCGAGGTGTTCTATGTGCTCTTCCATCTCCCTCAATCTCTTCATCTTCGTCTGCCCTTTCCCTCCTTGCCTTTTTCCTCTGTCTCGTCCTCGCATAGCTAGAGAGTTTTTTGGGCTACCATTCGTGTTAGGTCTAGCATATCTCCAAGTCCCTTTAATATGAAAAGCTGGGCATTTCATATTGTAGCAGGTCTTGTTCTCAAGTGATGTCTTGCAAAGGGATGGGTGGTGGTATTTGCAGGTTTCACCAAATCTACATTTTCCATGACTGGTTATGTTGTTGCAAATTTTGGGATGAGCAAATCTACATGACTTCCCATTATATTGGCCCTTTTGACCAAAGTAGCACCTTCTTTCCAGATAATATCTGCACACTGGTGTAGACAACCCCAGTAGGTGTGGCTGGGGCTGCGAGGGGTTATGTGGTGAGCTAAGTGTGGTTGTGGTTGATAGTGGGCTTGGTGTATGGGTGGGTGAGGCCTGCAGGGGGATGGAGTTACGTGTCGGTTGTAGGTGGGCAGGTGGTGAGCTATGCTGGGTCTGGGAGGGGGAGGTCTGGTAGTTGGGGGAGATAGTAGTGTGGTTTAGGGATGGTGTGGTGTTATGAGGTGGTGTAGAGGGGGGCTGGGTGTCATGATCTGCCGGGCGTAAGTAGGCAGATGGCAGAGGTGTGGAGGGGGGCGGGTCATGTGGGGAGGCGGGAGGTGGCGGCGATGTAGTATTTGGTGACGTCGCGGTGTTTCGAGGTGGTAGGGAGGGGGCTGATGAGAGTTTTTGTGTGGGAAGAGTTGTGTGTGGTGTTTGTTCAGAGGGAGGTGTTGTTGGTTGTTTTGGGTGAGACGAAATAGGAGTACTTGAATTCGATACGGTTGTGGTCAGGGATGTATGAGGGGAAATTCTTGGTGTGTTTCCCCAATTTTGTTGGAATAACACCGCCTCTTGGCTATATTTAGGTCTATCTTGTACCTCTGTTTTTTCCACAGTCTGGATGATTTGCACTGTGAACTCGGCACAGCTGTTGCAAAAATGGAAGTTCTTCCCCTTATTATTATAAGCCATGTTTATCGGTGGTGAAAGTCCTATGCAGCACCAATGAAACTTGTCTTTGCATATTTGGCATTTTGTGCCACGTTTGTCTCTCACTCTGTCCCTACAGATACTGCAAACGTCCTTGGTATTCATATCTATAAGAATATTTTACTCAACTTTCTTGTATGTAACGACGCAGGGGAGGGAAAGGGGCTAGAGAGAGAGAGAGAGAGGGGGGGGGGGGGGGGGTCACTGTTTTGTGGTTAGGACTTGTTCGAGCTTCCAATCATTAACACTGGCTTTGGTTTAAACTTTAAGTAACACTTTCGATAAACTTATGAAACAGAATCATCACTGCCCTAACCACTTCCTGTCTCTCTTATCCCCGGTCCGAATTTACACTATTGATGGTTGCATGAGAGTTTCTTCCTCAATAACGTCACTACTAATATCCCGCGATATGCGATTTGTTAAATAGTTAACTTATTATGCTTCTCTGTTTTATTTTATTTGTTTTATATTTGTTTTACCTGTTCGAGTTTAAGTTCCCATTTCGGTAAAATCGTATACCGGTACCACGGTTTAGAATGTGTCTACGTCAAGGGGGAGGGGTGGTGTTGGTGAGAGCCTATGACACTCGTCAAGTGCTAAGCGATTTATGTGTTTTGGTACGGTGGTGGTAGGACGCTCACTTACACTGGCCCTAAACTTTCTTTTGAAATTGTAAGTTCTGTATAAATGCTGTTTTTTTTTTTTTTTTTTTTCATGAGATACAGTTTACATACATGAATCGTGATCTAGCCACTTTTCACTAATATGCGATTTTAACTTTGCACAATGGACTAAAAACCCATCGTTCCCTTGGCACTCCCTTGTTTATGCATGGCATTGGGGAATAACGGTTTTTGTTTTTCACACGCTTTTGTTATATCTCCGAAGATATTTATGCCATCAATTCGATTTGACACTACACAGAACCGCGACACTAAGTTTGGTTATGTGGATGATTTTGGTTCAGTTGTATCATCAATATCCCGAGTTATGATACAAAAACTTGGACCGCGGCGCCGGCGACCTCTCCTCTCACACCAACTATCTTAGTTGCAACTATTAAATATAAGCAATAAATTCTACAAGAATATACAGTAGTTATAAGTACAAGTTAATTTTAAGGTACAAATACTTGTAATTAAATATTTTGTCCGTAATTAGAACTCTGACGTCTTACGATGATCAGAGTAGTATCTGTTTTATGTCAAAGAATAATTATTCTTGACCCTTTACTAGCGGCGCTCGACTTAAGTCGAGTGAAAGAACCTGGGAGAAAACGGGTGAAGATCGAGTGAAAATGGGTGGAACCATACGTCCGACATCTGTGGCCTCCCGGCCCACACTAACTCCAGTTCCCCCACCGCACGGGTGGATGACAGTGTGACCAATAGTTAGCGAAAAGTGAACAATAGCTAAACTTCCATCTTTGAGGTAACACTGTCAGGGCTCCACGAGTGCTACGTAGCTGTATGTGGTGTTATTGTGTAGCGATTTCCACCTAGTTTTCGGCACAATACAGTTCCTTTCATGCTGATGGTTGATATAGCAGTCAGAATGGCCTGAAAAGGCCCAAAACGGCCACAGACCCCCCGCTAGACAAGGGTTAAACACTATTTTAGTGAATCTCAAATGTGATATTTATTACTTACATGTAGCTGTGTGGTTATGTATAAGTAGACTTTCTTTAAGTGAGCGGTCTACTTTCCTTTTCTATTTTTATACCAAAAATATTGTATATAGACAATAAACTTTAGAGTGCTGTTTTAAGTGTCTTTTTTTCAACCTATAGTTGGTTTGTTAGTGGTTTTAGATATTATGATGAATGTCCCCCTCCAGTCTTCAGATATCAGGCATATCATCAATGATGGAGGGGCCACTAATAAATTATAGGTTTTAAACCTTTTTGTCTGTACAGTATATATGTATTAATGTTTATCTTTTTCTATTTTAATTTTTAATTTTTATAATTAATTGTTCTCGTTAAAAGAGTACTCTTTTGTTTAAATCTATTGTACCTTCTTCATATTTTCAAATATTTTTTATTTATTATATTGTATCTATTCATTGTCGATAGTATCAATTGCTTGCTTTTGCGATTTCCTTAGTTTATTTGTACAATAAATGTAGGTTATTAGTAGGGTAGTAATTGTTAGGGGTCACTTGAGGCATGCTATGCTTACAGGTACCTACCCGATAGCACTATCGTTAGTGATAGCCATTTGTATTTTGTACTATTGTTAATGTCTTGTCAAGTTGCAAATTTGATTTTAATAGAAAATGTTGACACTAATTGTAGTTTCTTTATTCATGCAGAGTTTAGTAAAATTTACCAGAACGTCCCCGACTTCCCAAATTGACTAATTCCTTGAACGTGACGATAGTGCGTTGTTATGTGTGCGATTAGTTTGCTTAGGAACCAGATTAACTTGCTCATGTAGTGATGTACACCCTATGTGGTGGATTGTGTTCTTTTATTTATAAATTATTATTTTCTTTAAGCGTTGTTTGCACATAGCGATTTTGATAAGTTGTTTTGTCGTTTTACTGTGTTCATATAAGTTTTGGTTTGTTTATTTTGCAAGTTTTACATTATAATTTAGTAGTGGCCCCGAAATCATTGACAATGCGGGCCCTCCCTTCCTCCCCTTCCCATTCGTTGATGTCTTTAAATTAAAGTCTCAATATATCCTAGAAGGCGGAATGACGCTAGGCAGATCAGCGTCTCGGATAAGAATCCACGGGAAAGACATCCACATAAGTGGGAAGCTTAATTATAGCATTTCTTAAGTAAATTTTTCTTTTTTCTTTTTTACAAAGTTTTTTCGTAGTGAATACCATTTTCGTAGTGAGTACCCAATCATAATGACGATTCCATAAGAGAATCAGTGTACGCTTATGATGTTTGGCTCCTCTTCCTCTCTGTGGCGGTCATTTCAAATGGCTAACGCAAGGGCTTGAAAGAGAGCTATTATATAATAGGCATATATATAGTCAATGATTTCACAGCCACTACTAAATATTAGGTTTTCATTCTTCCCTCCGGGACTCAAACCTATATTCAATTCATCAAAATAAAAACTTGCAATAAATCCAACATAACCATCATAAATACATACATCCCCCCCAAACATCCCCTACAGTACGTAACGACTACAGACTACAATTACAACAGATCACCAACACTCCACACATCATCCTGGGCGGTAACTTCAATGACAAGACGTCGGACTGGTTTGTCGATAACCCTGATACAAACAGAGGGCTGGTCCTACAACGCCAATCAGATAACCTTTACATCCTTAACGACATCCATCAACATATCCATATTCCCCACCAAGCCCTCTTCCTCAAATCATCTCCAAATATCACCTTTTGCTCCCCAGAACTCGCCCCCAAAACATCCTGGAGGGTGGCCAAAGCCTTAGGTTCTGACCACCTCCCGATCATTATCACCACCAAAACCACACTCACCCCAGCTGGCCACAGATACACATACACTAACTATAAAAGATCCAATTGGGAAGCTTTCACAAATGAAACAGAACAACACCTTGAAACCCAAAAAAGCACACCCATCACTAACATCAACAATACTGTTCACAATTTCAACAGAATTATCCTAAATGCAGACAAGAAACACTTTCCAAGAGGTAACAGAAAAAGACAACCCCAACTTCACACCAGAAATTAAAAAACTCATCAGACAACGCGACACACTAAAACACTCCCCAGCTGCCCACACACAGGACACCGCACAACAAATCCAAGCACTCAACACACATATTAACAACAAAATACTAGAACAAAAACTAAATTGGAACAATTACCTCTAGACACTTGATCTCAAAACAGACCCCAAAAAACTTTACAAAACCCTAAACGGCATTACAGTTTCCAACAGCAACATAACACAATCACATGCCGCAATCAGAACAGATTCTATACCTTCATATAAACAACAAGCAAACACTCTCGTTTATCACTTCTCTCATATCAGCCACCTGAACCCCCATCACGACGACCGATGTGTCATCCAACGTAAGAGACAATTCCCAACAGACCATAACTATGCACCTTTCACCTACAGCCAGACAAGGCACATCATCAACAATCTCAAGCACTCACCCGCCTGTGGTCCTGACAACATAAGTAACATACACGGTCACCTCAGACACCTAGGACCACAAGGCATACAAGCACTCACCAACATCACAACATGGCTTCAGGCCACTACACTCCACAAACACTCTTCTTACAGACCTTACACAAAGAGCTATTGACGGCATCAACTCAGCTAGACCACCACACAGATCACTACATGCCACACTCAACATTAGTAAAGCCTTCGATGCCATCCCCCACCACAACCTAACAAACAAAAACTACAACACAAACATGCACAATAATACAAAAAGGTGGCTGGTCAACTACCTAGCAGGTAGATATGCACATGTATCATTTACCGGTCAGTCGTCTAACATCAGAAACTTCACAAACGAAGTCCCGCAAGGATCTGTCTTGTCACCCGCACTTTTCAATCTATACATGCACGATATACCCACACCCCACGCACCCCAAATAAATATACAGTAGAACCCAGTCCATCCAGCCCCCTCCCATCCGTAATCCCAAGACTTCCGGACAGGCATTCGGGTTCGGACACATGTCTCAGCCATTCGGACAAGTCCGGATGGCAGAGAAAAAAAACACCGAGTTCGGACCGAACATCATTGTGGGTAGGAGTCTATTCGCGCCAAAAGTATTGTTTACGTCTAGTCAGGTGGTCCGCCCCAAGCGTCGTGCGTCATCTGGATATTATCCCCGTGTTTGTGCTATTATTTCTACTCGCCTGCCCCACCTTACCTTACCTTTTGATACCTTTTGATGTGTTCGCCACTCTTCTAGCGGCACCAAGGAGCGCGACGCCCCTCGTTATGGGTGGTGATTTGGTGCAGTAGACTGTTTGAAGCGACAGCTCGCTCCCTTGCGAGGATGGGCTCGACTGGCACTTTTTGCAGTTCGACATCTAGGGCTCTCTTGAAGTTGTCTAACGAGATGTCCCTCATGTCTCTTACTCGCCGTGGGAGTTTGTTGAAGAGACGTGGGCCTCTGTGTGATAACCAGCCCTCTCGCAGAGAGCCCATAGCACCCCTGTTATTGCGTGCTGCAATGCGAGAGAACTAGAAGCATGGTCTAAATTATTAATTAAGTTAATTAGAAATAAAATTTTCTCGCTTAACACCTTACGAGCGGCCTATGCGGTTTATTTATGTGTACCGCACAGCGGGGTGTTTTTAGCCAAAATAGGGCTGTTTACGTGATCATTTTCATGCCTAAATAAGACTCAGAACGTAAAACAAGTACCTATCCCTGAAAGGGCATAAACAGAGCTTTCGAATGACACCATAACGATCCTTGTATGATGGATAGTTTTCTTGCAATAACCGTGCAACGCGAGTGCAAAAAGCAGGTAATTCGGTACTTTCGGTACATAATTGAGTATGTAGCGAGTGAGAGAGGGAGGAGGGAGCTGAGATTTGTGTCAGTAGGTTCGCCGCGGTGGTCTGGAGCAGTCATACGCTCGCTAGTCTCCTGCCACCACTTGTCTCTCTCTCTCAGCCACATTACGTGCTGAAATTGCCACTCGAGTTATGTCGAGCGCCGCCACATAGTCCAGCTTTATTTAACTCGACTTATGTTGCTCGCCGCTAATTAAGGGTTAAAAATGAATTTAATCTTTCAGATTTTATAGACTATAATTATAATAAGCTTAAAGCTGATTTAATAAATTTACATAAACATTTTGTAATCACTACAGTAGATAAAGCCAGCAATAATTATAGCTTCACATGTAAGAAATTTTATCTTGAAAATATGAAAAAAGAATTAGGTATTAAGGGTAACATATTACGTAAAAATATTTGCGGTAATTCTGTTTATGAAATTCAAAATAATCTGAATATTGATAACTTAATCGATGAACATACCAAGAAAAATATAATATTTGATATTAAACTTTCTGATAAGAACAAGTGCATTGCAAAATTATACATGTTACCTAAATTTCATAAAAGACCTTATAAATATCGCTTTATTGCCGGAGCAAAATTTGCTACCACTAAAACTCTATCAGAACAAGTAGTAAATTGCTTAAAATACATTAAAAGTACTCATAAAAGATATTGTAATACCATCATGAGAAGAACTGGCATTAACTATTATTGGAGTGTTGACAATTCGTTAGAAGTTATTGATAAAATAAATACCATGCCGAAAGTTACCTCGGTACATAGCTTCGACTTTTCAACTTTGTATACCAATTTGCCTTTAGATTTAGTATATTCAGAGCTTTGCTTTATTATAGATTTGCACTTTGACAGGTTCGTTAGGAATGGTAATTATTTCATAAATGTTTATACATATTTTAATAATGCATCACTTAGCTCTACTCCCACTAGTTCTGTATATTTTGATAGAACTAAACTTAAAGATGCCCTTAAATTCCTCCTTTTCAATACTTATGTTAGATTCGGGCCGTACATTTTCAAACAAATATTAGGAATTCCTATGGGTGGAAATGCTAGCCCTTTAATTGCAGACTTATTCTTGCTTGCTTTAGAATTTAAATATATAAAAGACTTAGTTGACAGTAGCAAGAAAAATAAAATTCCAGAAAAATTAGCACTTGCTAAACTGTTAAGTAATAATAGATATATTGATGATATTCTTGTTTGCAATTTGTTAAATTTTAATCAAGTTGCTAAACTTATTTACCCTAATTCTATTCCCCTCACACAATGTAACGTAAATTATAAAGTTGAAAATTTTCTTGATATAAATAGAGATTGTTAATGAACAGTGCATACTTAAAGTATATCACAAAGTTGATGATTTTAATTTTAACGTAATAAACTTTCCTTTCCCTAGTAGTAATATCGATAGTAAAATCACTTATAATTGTTTTTATTCCCAATTAATAAGATTTTGTAAAATCTGCACTAAAGTAGATGACTTTTGGGCTAGAGCTAGGTTACTATACAGACTCTTAGTGGACAGAGGTTTTGAGGCAAGTAAATTGTTCCATAAATTTAATCTTTTTAGGGTCAATTATTGTGACTGTATTCTAAAATTTGACATCAATAATTTTAATCAAGCATTTTAACTTGAAGTTTCTTGTATAACCTCTGCTTACTTTTTGTCTGTATTTATTGTTTATCTTTTTCTTTTTCTATTATTATTATTATTATTAATATTGATGATTTTTTATATTTATTGTTCTTGTTAAAAGAGTACTCTGTTTAAATCTGTTGTTACTTCATATTTTGCAATTATTTCTCTTTATATTATATGTATTCATTGTCGATAGTATCAATTGCTTACTTTTGCGATTTCCTTAGTTTATTTGTGCTATAAATGTAGGTTATTTGTAGGGTAGTTATTGATAGGGGTCACTTGAGGCATGCTATGCTTACAGGTACCTACCCGATAGCACTATCGTTAGTGAGTGCTGTACTGTATTTTATATATTATTTTGTAATAGTATAGATATCTTATCAATATTTGTATTTTTTACTATTGTTAATGTCTTGTCATGTTGCAAATTTGATTTTAAATAATATTTTGACATTTAACATGTAGTTTCTTTATTCATGCAGAGTTTAGTAAAATTTGCCAGAACGTCCCGGACTTCCCAAACTTGACTACTTCCTTTAACGTGACGATAGTGCGTTGTTATATGTGCGATTGGTTTGCTTGGGAAACAGATTAACTTGCTCATGTAGTGATGTACACCCTATGTGGTGGATTGTGTTCTTTTATTTAATAATTTTCATTTTAGTAAGCGTTGTTTCCACATAGCGATTTTGATAATTTAATTTGACTTTATATTGTCCTTGTCCCAATTTTGGTTTGTTTAGTTTGCAAGTTTTACATTTTAATTCATCCGGGAGATTTCGCATTCCCAGCCTCTCCTATCACTGAATTTCATGACTATCGGAGTATGTAGGTTTGGTACTAACCAAGATGGGTAGTGATGTTGTGATGACTTCCAAGGAAGCGGAGCGTGGAGAAACGAGTGGAGAGAAGGCTGGTGAGGCTTGTGAGAAGGTTGTTAACCCCTTCACCACCAATACGTAATTTTCAACATAGAGTATTCTGGTTTACATTAGACTATTTTCTTTACCTTATAATCTACCTCTATGACTGAAATGGGTAAATACGATCTCATCAAACCCTCTGAATAACATAGGTCCTTCTGAAACTGCATAATATCGTCTCTGAATAACATAGGTCCTTCTGAAACTGCATAATATCGTCTAACTTTACCCAGAATAAAGGTAAAATTACGTCATGGTGCTGAAGGGGTTAAAAGTTGATTAGGCTAAGTTATGCCTCAATATATTACAGTATTGTAAAAATAAGAAGGTAAAAGTTGATTTACTGTGGTAAGAAAATAAAAAGTTCAGTTCTGTTGTTAAGTGGCAAAAAGTGTTCAGTGTTCTAATGTGTTAAGTACATGAAAAATGTGCTACAGTTGCAATCATTGTTTTTGTATGGCACCTCCACCACCCACTCCACCCTACACTCTACTCCACCTTCACTGTCCACTCCACTTACAATACAGGTCAGTAAGAAAGACATAGGTTCTTATATACAGTACTGTACATTACACTATTTTTTTTCCAGATCCAGTTTATTTAGATTAGGAAGGTACTGGACAGTACAAAGTTAGCAATCCGGACCTCATTATATCTGACATCCGGAGTAGTCCGAATTAGAGAACCGAACATAATTATCTCTAACATTCGGAATTGTCCGGTTCGTATGGGTTTGTGTGGGACCTATCCGGACCCCGCCAGATCCGGAATTTTGGCACTTCCGGACAGGGTTTTCCCCCAATTAGTCCGGTTGGGCGGGGTTTTACTGTAGCTTCCTTCGCAGATGACATAACACTCACATGTACACACCAAGACTCTGACACAGCAACACATTTCCTTCAACCCTATCTCAACACACTACATGACTGATGCACTACAAACACTCAAATTTCCCACAGTCAAATCCACTGCAACCCTCCTCACAAGCTGGACAGCCTAATACAAAAACACCCCACTCCTCATCATAAACAACACCCCCTTAAACACACACAAAATCCTAGGAGTAACATATGACACTCTAAATGACATTCAAACAACATATCACAAACATAAAAAATAAACCGACACCCAGACTTAACGCCCTCAGGTCACTTGCCCACAACAAAGAAACTACCACCACAGTATACAAACAATACATAATTATAATGTAAAACTTGCAAAATAAACAAACCAAAACGTATACGAACACAGTAAAAAGACAAAACAACGAATCAAAATCGCTATGTGGAAACAACGCTTAAGTAAAATAATTATTTATAAATAAAAGAACACAATCCACCACATAGGGTGTACATCACTACATGAGCAAGTTAATCTGGTTCCCAAGCAAACTAATCGCACACATACTAACGCACTGTAGTCACGTTCAAGGAATTAGTCAATTTGGGAAGTCGGGGACGTTCTGGTAAATTTTACTAAACTCTGCATGAATAAAGAAACTACATTAAGTGTCAAATGTTATATTAAAATCAAATTTGCAACTTGACAAGATAATAAAAATAGTACATAATACAAATATAACTCACTAACGATAGAGAGGGGCGGGTGCCCAACCCCGAAAGGGGTTGAAATAGGGGAGCTATCCCCCCGCCAAAGGCGGCTTTCTAGGGCCTTTCCTAGCTGATGCTGAGAGGATTGGGTTCTAGTCATATGGTTCTGGGCTGGTCTATCAGAGTGAGAACTGAGCGATCTCTGCCATACCCATAGCTTACTCCGACTGTTCCTTTTACTTATGTATTTCCTAGATCTCAAGTGACGGCGTCTTTTCCGTGGATTGACCTCCCAATCTACCAAGATTGGAAGCCAAAGCGTCACATTTTTCCTTTGCCCCTCAACTTTCTCTTCATAATTGCTGAGGGGCACAGGGCCCTGGGTGGGGCTTTGGTTTCCCGGGCGTTTCCGCACCCTCCTCAGCTCCCCGCCATGGAGTGGCTTCGGTCACCCAGGCTTTATTGTGGTAGGCAGGGAGGGTTCTGTGGGGGCGCTCGGTTATGGCCTTGGCCTTGCTCGGGGCCTTGGGGCTGTTCGGCCAGGCAGCTTGGGGAACAACAACAACGATAGAGTGCTACCAGGTAGGTACCTGTAAGCATAGCATGCTTCAAGTGACCCCTAACAATTACTACCCTACAATGGTGATGGGCTGGTCTATCAGAGTGAGAACTGAGCGATCTCTGCCATACCCATAGCTTACTCCGACTGTTCCTTTTACTTATGTCTTTCCTAGATCTCAAGTGACGGCGTCTTTTCCGTGGATTGACCTCCCAATCTACCAAGATTGGAAGCCAAAGCGTCACATTTTTCATTTGCCCCTCAACTTTCTCTTCATAATTGCTGAGGGGCACAGGGCCCTGGGTGGGGTTTGGTTTCCCGGGCATTTCCGCACCCTCCTCCGCTCCCCGCCATGGAGTGGCTTCGGTCACTCAGGCTTTATTGTGGTCGGCAGGGAGGGTTCTGTGGGGGCGCTCGGTTATGGCCTTGGGGCTGTTCGGCCAGGCAGCTTGGGGAACAACAACAACAACAACAACTACCCTACAAATAACCTACATTTATTGTACAAATAAACTAAGGAAATCGCAAAAGCAAGCAATTAATTCTATCGACAATGAGTATATATAATATAATAAATATAAATATTTTAAAATTTTAAGAAGGCACAATAGATATAAACAAAAGAGTACTCTTTTAACAATTACAATCAATTATACAAATTAATAATAACAATAGAAAATTATAAACAATTAATATATACAGACAAAAAGTAAGCAGAGGTTTTAAGCGAAACTTCAAGTTAATAATGCTTGATTAAAATTATTTATATCAAATTTTAAAACACAGTCACAATAATTGACCTTAAAAAGATTAAATTTATACAACAATTTACTTGCAACAAAACCTCTGTCTACTAGGAGTCTGTATAGTGACTTAGCTCTATCCCAAAAGTCTTCTACTTTGGTACAAATTTTACAAAATCTTATTAGCTGGGAATAAAAACAATTATAAGTTATTTTGCTATCAATACTACTACTGTATTAGGGAAAGGAAAGTTTGTTACGTTAAAATTAAAATCATCAACTTTGTGGTATATTTTAAGTGTGAAGTGTTCATTAACAATCTGTATATTTATATCAAGAAAATTTTCAATATCATCATTTACGTTACCTTGTGTGAGGGGGATGGAATTTGGATAAATTTGTTTAGCGACTTTATTAAAATTTAACATATTACAAACAAGAATATCATCAATATATCTACTATTATTACTTAACAATTTAGCAAGTGCTAATTTTTCTGGGATGTTGTCTTTCTTGCTACTGTCAACTAAGTTTTTCATAAATTTAAATTCTAAAGCAAGCAAGAATAAGTCTGCAATTAAAGGGCTAGCATTTCCACCCATAGGAATTCCTAATATTTGTTTGAAAATGTAGGGCCCGAATCTAACACAAGTATTGAAAAGGAGAAATTTAAGGATATCTTTAAGTTTAGTTCTATCAAAATATACTGAACTAGTGGGATCAAAGCTAAGTGACGCATTATTAAAATATAAATTAACATTTATGTAACGATTACGACTACTTTCAAATCTGTCAAAATGCAAATCTATAATGAAGCAAAGTTCTGAAAATACTAAATCTAAAGGCAAATTGGTATACAAAGTTGAAAAGTCGAAGCTATGTACTGAGGTAACTTTCCGCATGGTATTAAGTTTATCAATAACATGTACTGAGGTAACTTTCCGCATGGTATTAAGTTTATCAATAACTTCTACTGGGCGGGTGCCCAACTCCGAAAGGAGTTGAAATAGGGGAGCTATCCCTCCGCCAAAGGCGGCTTTCTAGGGCCTTTCCTAGCTGATGCCGAGAGGATTGGGTTTTAGTCATGTGGTGATGGGCTGGTCTATCAGAGTGAGAGCCGAGTGATCTCTGCCATACCCATAGCTTACTCTGACTGTTCCTCTTACTTATATATCTTCTAGATCTCAAGTGACGGCGTCTTTTCCGTGGATCGACCTCCCTACTGCCAACCTAAAAGTTGGCAGATTGGGAGCCAAAGCGTCACATTTTTCCCTTGCCCCTCAACTTTCCCTTCATAATTGCTGAGGGGCACAGGGCCTTGGGTGGGGCTTTGGTTTCCCGGGCGTTTCCGCGCCCTCATCAGCTCCCTGCCTTAGAGTGGCTTCGGTCACCCGGGCTTTGTTAGTGGTAAGCAGGGAGGGTTTTGTGGGGGCGCTCTATGGCCTTGGCCTTGCTCGGGACCTTGGGGCTGTTCGGCCAGGCAGCCTGGGGAACAACAACAACTGAATTGTCAACACTCCAATAATAGTTAATGCCAGTTCTATTCTTGATGGTATCACAATACCGTTTATGAGTACTTTTAATGTATTTTAAGCAATGTACGACTTGTTTTGATAAAGTTTTAGTGGTAGCAAATTTTGCTCCAGCAATAAAGCGATATTTATAAGGTCTTTTATGAAATTTGGGTAACATGTATAATTTAGCAATGCATTTATTCTTTATAATTTAGCAATGCATTTATTCTTATCAGAAAGTTTAATATCAAAGGTTATATTTTTATTAGTATGTTCATTAATTAAGTTATCAACAATTAAATTTTCTTGAATTTCATAAACAGAATTACCGCAAATATTTTTATGTAATATATCACCTTTAACCTAACAAGTGCGCATGGGGGTAATTGGAAACGTCCCCCTGTGCTGACGTATTTGAGGCGTTTCCGTCACTAAAATATTCATTGTGCCATTAATAGCATTAATACTTATCCATATGCGCCTATTATGGGTTAATTATAAAGGTATTAACCTGGAATGACAGAGACCAAATGGAAAGGTTCAGATGTGAGAGAGTGGGAGTGTGGAATGGGTGTGTGTGCTGGAGTGAGTGAAGGAACAGCGAGAGAAGGTGCATGTTTGTTTGTAAGTAGCAAATGGAAGGAATGTGTAAGAGAGTATGGGTCTGTGGGTTCAAGGATTGTGTGGGTGAGAATGAAAGTAGGAATACAAACGTGGGTGATTGTATGCGTGTATGCCCCGACAGAGGATATATACTTGAAAGAAAGAAAGAGGAGTTCTGGATGAATGTGGAGGCATGCCTGGAGAAGTTTGACAAGAACGAAAGAATATTTCTGATTGGGGATATGAATGGTAAGGTGGGTGATAGGAAAGTTGAGGGAGTGGTGGGAGGGTGGGGGGTACCATCAGAGGTGAATGGGAATGGTAGTGCACTTGTGGACGTATGTGTGGGGAGGAGGCTGTGGATAGCCAACACCTTCTTCCGACACAGAATGATCCACAGGTACACGTGGAAACGGATGTTGACGATGAAGGATAAGACAGTGGTGGAACGAAAGTCATTGATTGATTATGTATGTGTGGATGAACGAATGAAGAAATATGTGATGGATGCTAGGGTGTATAGGGGTATTGGAGGGGGTCTGTCTGATCATTATGTAGTGGTAGCTAAGGTTAGGATACAAAAGAAGTGGGTGAGGAGAGCGGGAGGGAGGCGAGAGGAGGGTGGAATGGTGAGGAGGGTGGAGAGGTTGCAGGAGGAGGAAGTCAGGGAGGAGTACAGGAGAGCAGTGGAAAGACGACTAGGTGGGTTCAACCTGGAAGTTATGGAGGAAGTGGAGGAGATGAGCAAGGTGTTTAAGGATGAGATCTGTGCAGCATGTGAGGAGGTGTGTGGAGTGAGGAGAAGAGGGAGGGGAGTGAAAGGTACAGCATGGTGGACAGAAGAGGTAAGAATAGCTGTGGAAGAAAAGAAGAAGCATATAGAGAGTGGTTGGGTAGTAGAGGGAATGAAGATTCCGAGAGACAGAAACGAGCGAGGTACGTGGAGAGTAAGAGGGTGGTGAAGAGAGTAGTGAAGGAAAGTAAGAGAAGAGTAGATGAGGAATTTGGAAGGAATCTGAGTGTAAAATGGAGGGAGAGTAAGAAACTGTTCTGGAAAGAAGTCAAGAAAGTTAGGGAAGGTAGCAAGGGAAACAGTAAGGGTGTGAAAGATAAGAATGGGAGAATGCTAGCCGAGAAGCAAGAGAGAGTCGAAAGATGGAGGGAGTACTTCAGTGAGTTGCTAAATGAAAGGAATGAAGAGCCAGCAAACATAGCTGGATATGGTATGGGAGGGAGAAGAAGAGAAGTAGTGGAGGAGGAGGTGGGGATCAGGAGGTCAGAAGTGTGGGAAGCCATGAAAAGAGTGAAGTTGGGGAAAGCACCAGGAACAGATGGAGTGTGTGGGGAAATGTTGAGGTATGGTGGTGAGATAGTGATAGAATGGGTATGGAAAATGTGCAAACTAGCATGGGAGAAGGGCAGTGCACCCGATGACTGGAAGACTGGCATAATAGTCCCCCTATATAAGGGCAAAGGGGAAAGAGGAGTGTGTGGTAACCACCGAGGAATATGTCTTCTAAGCGTAGTAGGGAAGGTATACAGTAGGGTAGTGATTGAGAGAGTGAGAGTGAGAACGGAGAAATGGATAGGCGACGAGCAGGGAGGTTTTAGGAAGGGAAGAGGATGTGTAGATCAGATTTTTACCCTGAATTGTGTTGTGGAGAAGTATCTGGAGAAGAAACAAAAGGTGTATGTTGCCTTTATGGACTTGGAGAAGGCCTATGACAGAGTGGATAGAGAAGGTTTGTGGAAAGTACTTAGAATATACGGAGTAGAGGGCAAGTTGCTGAAAGCAGTGAAGAGCATGTATGAGGGTGCAAAGGCGGCAGTACGTGTGGAGAGTGAGCAGAGCGAGTTCTTTGACCTGAATGTTGGTTTGAAACAGGGGTGTGTGATGTCCCCGTGGTTGTTTACTGTATATATGGATGGAGTTATGAAAGAAATACTATCAAGAGCAGTGGATGTTGGTGTATCGCTGAAAAGGGAGGGAATTGAGTGGAAGCTACCTATACTGCTGTTTGCGGATGATACAGTTCTGATGAGTGATAATGAATGGGAGTTGCAGGGTCTGGTAAATGAGTTTGGAACAGTGTGCGAAAAACGGAATTTGAAGGTAAATACGGGGAAGAGCAAGGTTATGGTCTTCGAAAGGGGTGAAGTCACAGAGTGTGAGGTGAAGCTGAACGGTCAGGATATGGAGATCGTCAACTCTTTTAAGTATCTGGGCAGTGTGTTGAGTAAAGATGGGACTATGGATGAAGAGGTGCAGGAGAGGGTACAACAGGGGAAGAGGGTTGTAGGAACGCTAAAAGCAGTAACAAGAAATAGGGTGGTCAGTATGGAAGTGAAGAAGTCCTTGCATGACAGTGTGATAATCCCGACACTGACTTACGGAAGCGAAGCATGGACGTTGGTTGAGAGACTCAGACCAAGAGTGAGAGCAGTGGAAATGAATTACTTAAGGAGTGCGTGCGGAGTTACATGGAGGGATAGACAGACTAATGAGGAAGTAAGAAGGAGGTGTGGTGTGGAGGTAGATGTGCTGGAAAGTGTGAAAAGGAACAACTTGAGATGGTTCGGCCATATGGAACGTATGGAAAGCGAGAGAATGACTAAGAGGGTGTACGAGAGCGAGGTGGAGGGACAGAGGGGGAGAGGTAGACCGAATATGAGGTGGAAGGATGGAGTGAGGAACTACATGAACGAAGGCGGTGCTGGTTGGGGGGAGGGGCGTCGACTGACTGGGGACAGAGGTGCATGGGGGCGGTTCGTTCGTGGCCACCCCTTCGGGGATCGCGGCGTCAGGCAATAGATAGATAGATAGATAGATTAACCTGAAACAACAATAAAACGAGTGAAAACAGCGTTTGGATGGTCAAAATCGGAGATATAGCCCGCGAGTTGTTAATGTAGGCAAGCTGCTTTCCCGCCAATTTCCCCCAAGGCCACTGAGACACAGTCGATCGATACTCTCTCTCTCTCTCTTGCACTCGCTTGCCATCAGTGATGACAACACCCTGCTTGCAACTCGCTAATGTTAGCACGAAAATATACCTCAGAATAAGGGAATAACAGGGAAAATAGGTGATAACTGAAGGAGAGGAGGAAAGTGGGGAAGGAGGGGAGGTAGAGGACTGAGATTTTGCATGGCCCAGGGGCCAAAAAAAAAAAAAATAAATAAAAACAAAAAAAATAAAAAATAAATTTTGTTTTCGATGTCAAAAGTTGATTTTTTTTTTTCACTCACTCTTAAGAGTCTCCCCGCAGTCTGCCGGGGGAACTCTTAAGAGTCTCCCCGCAGTTCCCGGGTTAATGCCTAGTTCTTTTTTCATGTTTTCTAGATACAATTTCTTACATATGAAGCTAAAGTTATTACTGGCTTTATCTACTGTAGTGATTACAAAATGTTTATGCAAATTTATTAAATCAATTTTAAGCTTATCATAATTATAGTTTACAACATCAGAAAAATAAAATTTATTTTTTAAAGAGAACACTTTATTTCTAATTAATTTAATTAATAATTTTGACCATGCTTCTAGCTCCCTCGCATCGCAGCGCTTTGATTTTAACAATTTCTCTTTTAATCTATTAACTGAAAAACAATATCTTTTAAAATGTTGTCAAATGTTACTTTATCATTCCCTATTCTATAATTAAAACTTTTTTGACATAGCTCCGCTAATTTGTCGTTTGCAAAATGTTTAACTATTTCTACATCACCTGTTAATATATGACCTATCGGACTATAAATTAAATTTCTTAATGCATTACGTCTGATAGCTGGCATGAGATCAGTGATGGAATATGCAAGCCCTGCCTGGGCTTCTAACCTAGCTGAAACACATCACAAAACCTGACAGACCATTCAAAACAAAGCCCTAAAAATCATCACAGGCTGCACAGCTACTACACCTACAGATCACTTACATCAAGAAACCAAAGTCCTCAAAGTCAAAGACCACCTGGACATGAGAGGCACTCAATTCCTGGCTGCAGCCTCCACAAACCAACACCATCCATTACACTCAGAGCTGGGCACTTTAGCCAACACTTCCGCAAATAGCCAATTCCGCCATGGCGGAAGTGTCATTTTGTTGGCGAATTAGCGTTGGCGCCAAAATGGCTGCCTATTTGCGGGTTTGAAGCTCTGGAAAGTACCTCCATGTTGCAAACCTCGAGTCCGCAAAATAAAAATTCCAGCCGCCAGCCAGCCCTGGGCCGCTCCTGCAGCTCCAGCCAAAACAAATTATGTGACCAAGCCAACTACCTGTGTTCTGGAATCTAGGCCTATACATCGGCTCTTCACGTTTGTTCACTTACTTAGTAGCAAGCGTGGAGCTAACACCTACAACACAAAGCAGTCCAAGAGTTCCAACCTGCTAGCACTTCAACTTTGTTTATATTTTCGGCCTATTGAAGTGAACATGGAGTCTACCATCATGCCTACCGCAGCTGCCAACAGCATGGGGAGCAGTTCACCACCATCATCCGACAGTGATGCTGCAGAGCATGCAGAAATCGAGGACCTAAGCCACCCCTGGGCCCACCTAGAAACCTTCTATGGGCGTGTAATTACCAAGAAAATGTTTCTGGAGAAGGGCTTTATAAATTTATAATCTAGCCTAATTTAAGATTATAAAGTTAGGCTATCGTTAATTTGATTGATAGCCTGTTAACTTTTAACCTAAACTAATGTTATTAGGCTACCCTAATCCCATCAAAATGCCTCAAAGCATGTAGGCCTAGGCTAAGTCTAACTTCTATATAGGCTAGGCTATATAGCCTAGGCCTAGGTCTATAATCACTAATCCCATCAAAATGCCTCAAAGCATGTAGGCTAAATATTGCATGTTCTAACTTTTAAATATAGCCTAGGCCTATAGGCTAATTACTAATATAAGTAATTTTATTAGGCTAGGCCTAAGCTACCCTAATCCTATCAAAATGCCTCAAAGCATGTAGGCTAAATAATATTGCATTTTCTAACTTATATATATAGGCTAGCCTAGGTCTAGGCTATAATCAGTCAATCACTAATTCCATCAAAATGCCTCAAAGCATGTAGGCTAAATATTGCATGTTCTAACTTCTATATATAGCCTAGGTCTAGGCTATAATCACTAATTCCATCAAAATGCCTCAAAGCATGTAGGCTAAATATTGCATGTTTTAACTTTAATATATAGCCTAGGTCTAGGCTGTAATCAGTCACTAATTCCATCAAAATGCCTCAAAACATGTAGGCCTAGGCTAAATATTGCATGTTCTAACTTCTATGTATAGGCCTAGGCCTATAATCACACTCATTTTATTAGTGTCAAGTAGAAAGTGTTAATTTTGAAAGTATCATATAGGCCTAGACTAAATTTAGCCTACAATAAAATTTTATTAAATTTTGATCTGAAGCTAGGCCTTTATTCTGAGCATTAACATTTATAGGCCTAGGCTACTTTCTATTAAATTACTTAATCTATCTAAAGTAGACCTATCTAGGCATATATAGCCTATTGCCATTCCCAAAGGGGGGACCACGAATAAATCGCCTCCTTGCACCTCTGTGATCCGGCGTACCTCCTGAATGGTGCAGAATTGTGAATACTGATTATTACTGAAGCACTCTCCCCATAAACAAGTTGCCCCAACGTTTTACTGCCCATGTGGACAAACTAAGTGCCTATATATATTAACCCCTTCACTGCGGGTGACGTTCTGGAATGTTTTGGCAATTTACAGCAATTTCCAAGCTTTAAAAGCCTGTATGTACTGTATATCCTTCAGGTCCATGGAAGTTGGGCAACATTATATTTAAGTAAATATATATATTTATTGACATTAGAGATTGAATTTATTGATTTACCCTTGATTCTGTAGTTTAAATTTAAAATTAATAAAAAATGGTTTGCGTTTGCATATTTGCATTTGAGGACTAGAAATTTCACAAGGTTTGCACATTTGTGTTTGCTGAAGTTATGTTCTGGGTTTGCTGATTTGTGTTTGCTGACTTGACTTTTTGTTTGTGGTGCCCAGCTCTGATTACACTACATGGCAACACACTCAGACAACAATGAATATCAAAACAACACCCAGCAGACGATATCACACACAAATACTGTCAGCTCTCCCTCCCTGCTCACCCCAAACAAGCTTCCAGAAGTACATCCATACTCATATCTCTCGCCGTTCCATCCAATCACTCCTAGACAACATGCAGCTGCATGCACAACCTCCTGAAATCCATCCTTCTGAGTCATCCCTTCCTCGTGAGGACAGAGTCCACCTGGCCAGGCTGAGATGTGGGCACCATCCAGCTCTTCTGAGCTATCGGAAGAGACTGGATGACTGTCCAGGATGCAACACAGCACCCCATACTATTAAACACATCATAGAAGACTGGATTCCACACAATCACTTACACAAACAACATAATCTACACTCCTTGAGAGCCCTGTGGGAAAGCCCAATCACGGCCATGGCCTTCCTTAGGGACTCGGGGCTGTTTCGCCAGGCAGCCTAGGGAACAACGACGACGACAACTCCCAATCTCTACCAATCTTTCCTACTAAACCCAATCCTCTACCCATAGTTCTTATTTTCACCTCCCTCACCACACCATCCATATATACATTACACAACCCTGTCACAGAAATATATTTATTAGTGGCCCCTCCATCATTGACGAACATGCCTATTACATAAGGCATCCTCTTCAAACACTAATCCGCCGTAGTTTGAATCTACCGCGCAGAGCATTTAAAAACTGAGGAGCCTTCATCATGAGCGCACGCGACCTCACTCATGGCTTCAGTCATTATGAATTGGGTTCTCACTACGAAAAAACTTCGTAAAAAATAAAAACAAAAAGAAAATAAGAATAACTATCCAATAAGCTTTCCATCATATCGTGGATGTACTTGTGTGGATTTCTGACCAGACGCTGATCCAGGCGTCATTCCTCCTTCTTTGCTCTGCGCTCAGCCTGCCCGGACGTTCCTTTCAGGCTCCGCTGGTTCCGCATTCGTGGCGTCCCTAGTGAGTTTTTTCTCATTTGTTTACTCTGGGATGTATCGAGTAAGGTTAGGATAGGCGTAGCAGGAGTGTCCTGGGCTGGTTGCCCGCAGTGCATGCTATTTTGGGTCGTATGTATGGGGCATCTATTTCGGATGTACCCTCGTGGTCCTGTTGTGGACACGTGAACTTTTCACAGTTTGGTTTAGTTGGTGATGCAGGCGGCTTTCATTACGCGTTAATTATTGCTGCCTTTTATCCTTCTGATGAGGTAAGCTGTATGTTTGCTGACGTTCCCAGCGTATTTTTCTTCACTTAGTGAAGTTTTTTCTGGGTCCGTGTCAGGCTTCCCGGGGTTGGGAAGTTTTCGCTTCGGTGGTGTGTTGGCGGTGGTTCCTGTTGTGATATTCCAGTGTGTGTTTATATTTCAACTATTTCTTGCCGTCTACCTAGGCCTAGCCAGCCGCTCGTAGCTTGCCACATGTCTAGTGTATTATTTATTTTATAAATATGCCCTACTGTGTCATGTGTATCCGGGTTTTAGTTGTGTATTGGCTAATTCCTCGGACTATATTTGTTTCCTGGTTTAGTTGTGTATTGGCTAATTCCACGGATTATGTTGTGACCTTGGTTAGTCGTGCGTGGTCTCTCCTCGGGTCGTTTTGTACAGATGGTGTCTGTTCAGGGTGGGGTTTGCCTTCCGGCGGGTTTTTCTCGGTTTCACCGTGAAAAAACCTGACCGATGAGCAGTGTTAGGCCACACGTGGTTGTTAACACTGGCTGGTTCCCCGGCGGGGGAGGTGTCTGTGGCTCTCCAGGACTGCGTATCTGTGGGTGCCTGGTTCAGGCCTCCTTTATTTCCCGGCGGGATGGCTGTACCCATCCTTACATATATTTAGTTATATAAAGAAACGATGTTCGTGAGAACACTTGTTTTTATAGGTTTTTCTACCTGGTTTAACAAACCACGGGGAAAACCTAGCTGTTGTTTAGGCGTTCCTCCCCGGCGATCTTTTACAAAGTAGTGGGGTCAGGAACTTGTGGGTATACCTTTTAGACTTCTCACCCGGCGGGTACACCTTAGCAGGGTGGGATAAAACGACTTAGGTCTCTTATAGTTAACCAATCCATGTGAGTGATACTCTGTGTATCGCCGCCTTTACTCTTACGGCATTTGAAGGATCAGTGAGGTTTAACCAAATCGATTTCCACACCCGGCGGGTGTCCCTAAGTTTAGGAACTAAGGAATTTATAAACAAATTCAATTTCGATTAACCTTAATTGGGTGATACTTTCAGTATCGCCGCCTTCTATTTTTACGACGATCGTTTGGGACAATTCGTTAAAAAATCAGATCTCGTATTTTCCTGCCCTGGGCTATTCTACTAAAATATTTCAAGGGCCGGCGTCTTTATGAGGGGGGGCTTTGTTACAAAATTGAATCTTGAGACAGTCACCACCTCCTACAGACTATAAGTGCCATACTGGACCATTATATCAGAGGGTATTCTTCATGTTCTTAGCTAAGAAGACTTGTTTAGCCTCTTTATACCCAGCCGCGTGGCGGGATGTGTTGCTGTGTCTTTGCATCCCGTTACCCGGCGGGATATTAACACTTGTATGCGAACACTTGGGTTAACCTTATGAGCATTAATTCCTGGAAATTTTCTTTATTTTTCCAGAGCTGAGCTCCGGCGGACCAATACAGACCCGGCGGTAGTTCCTCTCACCAGTCTCTGTCATGGCTAATGTCACCCCAGTTTTTGCCCTGTGCATTACCCCTACTTGCGCGGGTATCCCCATTTTTGCACATACCCTTTGCATAAGGTGTGTTAGATGTCTAGACCGTTCAAGGGGTCTCTGGGTTACAAGTAATTGTTCTTTTTGCTCCCAATTAACTAATAAAGTCCTGTGTGACAATGACAAGACCGCGGCGGTAGCGTTGAGAGAGGTCAGACAACAAATGTCGGCCTACACTACCATTGTCGCACATAAGTCACTTCAATGTGACAACGTCCCACTTTGGGATAAGTTGCTGTCAGAGCACCCTCCCCCTAAACGTACCTCTAGAGTAAGGGGTTTTAAGCCGACAGAGACTAGCCAGGATTCTGTATCGTCTGTGGAGACGTTTAAACGCCCGAGAGAGCCTACTCCCCGGCAGCCACCTCCTCGTCGCAGGCGAGATCGAGGTCAAGGTCTCCCCTCAGACAACGGTCTTCAAGTCGGGCCTCTTCCCCGGCTAGTAAGAAGTGCAAGACTGAAGCTTCCCCCAGGGACCATGGTGGTTGATCCGTCCAAACCTAGGTCCAGTTCGCGGTCACACCGTAGCCATAAATCCTCCAAAAAGGATTCCCATAAGAAGTCCTCTCGACATTCTCCTAAGTCTAGTGCATCTCATCGTACCTCTACACCTGACAATGTTTCTGTTACAGCCTCAGAGTATAGTGAAGCGCCTGTCCCTAAACAAGATTTACCTATTGATATTTTAACCCTAGAAATGGAGAGTTCAGGATATTCAATAATTGAGAATGTTTCAGACTCTCAAGAGAGTGTAGGCCAGAGCCTAGGTGTTTGGCGTTTTGCTCAGCCAGGGTCTGTCCATCCACGTCCGACTCATACGGGTCACACAGTAGCCGAGGTCCACAGGGACGCGGCGGCCCCATCCTCTATCCCTGATTTATCTTGGAAACAAGGTGCCCCTGCCTCGGCGGGGTCTTCTCAGGAGGATCGGGAGGGACAAGATGAAGTGTCATTAATTTCAGATAGGGAAGGACAAGGGTCAGGCTCAGGCCTGGACGCCGCCCATGATAATACTAATTCACCTGAAAGTTCTGCACCTAACCAGTTTGTTACAGCACAAGAAATTGATGGGTTACTTACTCATGCTCTATCAAAATTCTTTAATCAACAACGAGAAAACCCCACAATGGACTTGGGGGCTCCCTTGACAGGTTCTGCGGTACGGCCTCTGATAACGTCAATCGATTTATCTAAGATTCCTAACCCTCCTACTTTGTCACCGGCAGGGAGCTCTAAGCCAGCTACGGCGGCATTCACTACGTCAAATGTCAGGGTCATTACGGATGTTTAATCCACCCCCTCTAGACAAAGCGCCTCTGAGAAAGGTAGCTATGCCCCTGCTTTATGGGCCAGACGAGTCATGGGTCCCTTTGAACCCCTCTAAGCCAGAGCTTGCCCAGCCTACCTTGTCAGGGGAACTTCCCGGTACCAAGTGAGTGGTTTATCCAGGGAAATAAGTCTAAGAAATTAAGGGCATTGGATGCCTTGGGTAAGGTTTTGGATGTAAATATCAAGGCTATACCTAGTTATTATTATCAGGATTATTTTGTTTATGCATCTAAGCCTGCTTTACCCCCTGCCTCAGCTTCAAAACTTTTTTCAGACTGGTCTAAGCTGGATGGGTTTAATGATATTAAGGCTCTGTTGGCTATTACTCCTGAACTAGATTTACAGACCGTCACAGACGAGACAGCTAATCCAGTGTTGAAGGTGGGACAGTTAGGACCAGGACCTTGGGTGGATTGGGAGGTAGAGGCCCAGAACTTTGCAACCACTTTCACTTCTAAATCTTCCCACCAGATCCCTCAGGATACACATTCATGGTTCTCAATGCCGGTAGGTTCTGCCGGCGGAGTTCCGTCAGCTTTATTTTCCTTTTTAGCTGCCCCTAAGATTAATCTTTGTGAACTAAAGGAACCATTCATTACCCCTACCCCTTCTCACCTAGACAGAGAATTTAGGCTTAGGGGAAAAGCTTTCCGCCTGTTTTCACAGTACATAGTTTCTCAACAGGTGGCTAAGTCTTTACTCAGGTCTACTCAGGCAATCGCAGACGCGGATGCTCGAAGATCAGTTGAATTATCCCGGCGTCTGATTCTTCAGTCGTCAATTCAATCCTTAGGTGACATACGCACAGCCTTACTTGAGGCGGTGCGAGCACGACAGGATCTTAGAATGTCATTAGTTCGCAAGCTGCCTGATCGCATTGCTAACCAGGTGGTTATGTCCCCAGTACTTACACCTTCTTTAATGTCCCCTGATGTATGGCGAACAGTGTTTAACATGGCACAGGCCGTGAAGCACAGTCCCGCACAGGCTAAGAAACCCGCATTTAACTTCCCCAAACCTAAGCCTCCTACTAAAGCTCAGCCAGGGGGTTCTAAGCCGTTTCTTCCGCCTAAGTCCTCCCAATCCCCCTGGGTCAGTTCAGGCATAGACAGAGAGGGTTTTCAGGACAGAGGGGACGCGGCCAGTATAAGCCGGGTCAGGGCCAGTCTTCGGCCCACACCAGCCAGCCGGCGAAGCGGCCAACACCACCAAAACCACCATCAAAAAACTAAAGTCTTTCTCACTCCCAGTGCCTACCTTAGAGCCGGAGGAACCGAGGGAAGTACAGCCGGCGAACCCTTGTCTGCTAACTGGGTCGTTCCGAACGTGTCACCAAGCATGGCCGTTAAAAACATGGGCACGGATGGTGGCACGCAAAGGCATCACTTGGCAGTGGCTCCGGCGACCTCGCTTACGTCAGCCGACAACGGCAAATTGTGTTTCATTAGAGGTGGAGCTGCTGGTCCAGGAGATGATTGCCAAGAATGTCATCATCCCGGTACCCCCAGATTACCCTGTATTCACGTCAAAACTGTTTTTGGTTCCCAAACGGGACAGTGTTCAGATGAGGCCGGTCGTAGACCTGTCGTATCTGAATCTTCACATTTACAACGAGTCTTTCAGAATGTTAACAGTTCATCAAATCAGGCTAACACTTCCGCCGGGTGGCTGGATGTGTTCCCTAGACCTGACAGACGCCTATTGGCACGTGTCGGTCAACAAAAGATTTCAAAGGTTTCTGGCCTTGAGGATCAGGCACCAAAATTTTGTTTTTCAAAGGATGCCGTTCGGTTTGAACCTAGCACCTCGATTATTCACAAAATTAGTCAGGCAAGCCCTGATGCCATTGTTAAAACAGGGAATCAGAGTGTTGTGGTATCTAGACGACTGGCTGGTGGTGGCAGAGACCCAACAATTATGCATAAAACATGTCAATATCATTTTAAATCATGTCAAAACTCTAGGCTTCAAGGTAAATCTGGTAAAGTCAAACCTTGTTCCCTCAAGAGTAATTCAGTGGATAGGGCTGGTCTGGGACACCGGGGCTCTCACTCTGAGTCAGAGTGTGGACAATCGCAACAGGTTTCGCAGGCAACTGTTCAGGTTTCTTCACAGTCTGACTACGACACGAAGAGTCTGGGAGTCTCTGGTCGGCTCTCTCAACTGGATTCAGCTAACTGTCAAGTTGGGCCGGTTGAAAGTAAAACGATTAATATTGGAGGGGAACAAATATATCCGACTCTTAGCGGGGGGAAAATTATGGCCCATACCAAAATTAATCCACACCTTACTAGCGGTCTGGGCGAAGAGGGAAACATTGCACTCAATCATGTCATGGACCTCTCCTCCTCCAACGGTATGGGTAGACACGGATGCGTCAGGCACCATAGGGTGGGGATTTCAGTCAAATCAGGGGCACCAGGGTCAGGGACTTTGGTCCCACTTAGAAATCGCTCACATAAATGTCAAAGAGTTACTAGTCCCATTGTATTTCCTTCAGGCTCACGGCTCGGCGTTACGGGGCAAGTCAGTGGCCTTCAGAATGGACAATCTGAATGCAGTTCACTGTATTCAGAAAACAAGGGTCAACGAGGTCAAGGAAGTTGCTACTCGTGTCGGAAGAGATTTTTGTCCTAGCCACCAGTCTAGATATTTATCTTCACGCATCTTATCTCCCAGGCGTAGCGAACGTCTGGGCAGACGCTCTGTCCCGGAGACAGAGCACGACAGTAGAATGGGAGCTCAAGCAACCCATTTTCGACCTAATGATTGCGGAGCTCTCCCATCCACAAGTGGATCTTTTTGCGTCCGAGGAGACTCACAAGCTCCCTCTATACCTCACCCGCCGGACGATAACGCCGGCAGGGGGGCCAGACGCCCTAGTGACAGACTGGAACAGATGGAGCTCCATCTATCTGTTTCCACCGCCAGATGCGTCACTAATGTGCCACGTAGTGAACAAACTACGAGTTTATCGAGGCTTAGTCTCGCTAATCGCGCCCCTGTGGCCGGCGCAGGTGTGGTGCCAGCAGTTAATAATGTGGTGCCCGGACCCGGTATCGCTCCCGGTCAGGTACTTCCACTTAGACACGATTGGCAACCTAGGGACCTCGCTGACTTTTGCATTATGGACATTCAGGAGGCCAAGTGGCTAGCACCATACGGTAGGGATGTGACCAATAAATTGCTCAATCAATATACTCAGTCTACTAAGCGACAATATCAATCTCATTGGAAAGCTTTTACTTCTTGGATTGTTAGAACGGAACAAACTGTACCCTCAGTGGCATTGGTTTTTAATTACTTGAACTATCTGTTTGAGCAGAAACGTTTATCTGTGGTTACTCTGAAGAATCACTTAACTGCGATTAGAGTGCCCTTTTTCGACCTTACAGGGTCTATCCATACCGGTGGCGGAGGAAACAGGATTTATGAGAGCGTGTTTTAAACTCCGCCCACCTCCCCGTCAGCTCATGCCTACTTGGTCTCTGGACAAAGCTTTGTCTTTACTTCATTCTCGTCTGTATCAAAATACTGCAGACTTTGCTTTAATCTTAAAGAAAGCAGTTTTCCTTTTGGCTTTGGCCACCGGAAACAGAGTGTCTGAGCTGGCGGCGATGAGCAACACACCTAATTGTCTTAGGTTTGGTAGACTTAATGATTCCATTTCCATTGCACCCTCCCCGGCGTTTGTAGCCAAGAATGAGCATAGGGCACACGTGTTTTCTGAATTCACGGTGCCGGCGTTAAAAAGGGGAAAGGTGCATCATAATTTATGTCCAGTGCAAGCTCTAACCAAATATTTAAGAATAGCTCCTCATAACCCCCAAGGTGCTTTATGGGTAGCGAGTACGGGTAAACGCTTACTTAAACGGCGATTAGCCTCTCTTCTGGTAGAAGTCATTAAAGAGAGTAATCCCGGCGTTGTGGGTAGGGCCCACGATTTACGCAAGTGGGCGGCCTCTTTACGTTTCCTGAAAAACTTTTCAGTTGAAGATATTGCGTCCACACAGTTGTGGGCGTCTAATCATACGTTTCTCTCTAGATACTTGTCAGTTGCTCTAGACAAACCTTCCTTACCATGTATAGCTTTAAGGCAGAGGGTCTAGGTGGCCCTGTAGTCACTTATGTTTATTTTCAAGGAAAGGGGGGGGGGGGGGGTGCCGTCAGTTGACATAGGACACCCTAGACCCCGCCGGAGTATGAGAACTGTGATACAATTTAAGGTGGAAATGTGATATGAAAATTTCTCTGAGAGAATTTGTGCTAGTACAAAGTTTAGTACAAAACAACAGTGTTGTTATAGTAGTTTTAGCTGCGAAAGCAATGTAACATTAGTTCAATGGAGTTCATTAGCAATTGATCTCCACATGTATTTTGGGGTTTATGATGTGCACATATAAACTTATAACTTATTATTTGTCACCACTCGTTGAGTGGGGTGCCTTTTGTAACTACAGATCTGTGTTCAGAATCTTCAGGGTTACCTATTTTTGTCAGGCAGGCTTCTTTGAAGCACGCACCTGCCTGAACCCCCTTTTTCTTGTATATTTCCGGCGTACGCCGTATTAAATACATTTTTCAAAAGTAAGAATACTATGTGGTTGTTTTTATTATCTGCTTTTCTAGAGTTATGATATGATTACGAATGTCCCCCTCCAGTCTTAGATATCAGGCATGTTCGTCAATGATGGAGGGGCCACTAATAAATTATAGGTTTGACTCCTGTAAGGAGATTAGGAAAACCTAATATTTAGTAGTGGCCCCGTAATCATTGACGACTGGGGCCCTCACGACCGTCCCCTTCCCATTCGTTGATGTATTAAGGATTTTGGTTTACTTGATATGTCAGTGAAGGAGGAATGACGCCTGGATCAGCGTCTGGTCAGAAATCCACACAAGTACATCCACGATATGATGGAAAGCTTATTGGATAGTTATTCTTATTTTCTTTTTGTTTTTATTTTTTACGAAGTTTTTTCGTAGTGAGAACCCAATTCATAATGACTGAAGCCATGAGTGAGGTCGCGTGCGCTCATGATGAAGGCTCCTCAGTTTTTAAATGCTCTGCGCGGTAGATTCAAACTACGGCGGATTAGTGTTTGAAGAGGATGCCTTATGTAATAGGCATGTTCGTCAATGATTACGGGGCCACTACTAAATATTAGGTTTTCCTAATCTCCTTACAGGAGTCAAACCTATAATTTACCTCAAACCATTCACTCAACACTTCCTACTCTAACACATGCTCTGCTCTCTTCATAAAAACTCTTAACTGCTCTTATTGAATTTCCTCCAATTTCATAAATCCTTAGCACCTTCCACAATGAATCTCGATCCACACGATCATACGCTTTTTCCAAATCCATAAAAGCCCAAAATATCTCCTTATGCTTCTCTAAATACTTCTCGCATAGCTGTCTTACTGCAAAAATCTGATACACACACCCTCTTCCCCTCCTAAAACTGCACTGCTCTTCTCCTACTGCACCTTCTGTACCCTTTATTGTCCTCTCTATCAACACCCTGTCATACAACTGATAATACACCAATACCTCATAACTTTAACACTCCTACCAGTCTCCCTTCCCCTTGTACAACGGCACAATACATGCACTCCTCCAGTCTAGTGGTACCATTGACACAACAAAGCACACATTGAATAGCCTCACCAACCAATCTATTATCACATCTCCACCATTCTTAATACACTCCACAGTAATACCATACATAGCTTTTGCTTTTCCCGCTCTCATTTTTCTCACTGCTTCTTTTACCTCATGCTTCCCAATAAAATAAATATTGCATTTTTTTCTGTACAGTACAGAGCATTAAATTTCAAGTAATCACAATTATAATCATAATTACAAAGCTTGTAATCGGTGTGAGCGTCCTGGGTTCGAATCCCCGGACTGCCACATGTGCTTGTTAATTTCATTAATCGAGTTTAGGAGTAAAGTTGGATAGTGGAGAGAACATAATAATCATAATCAATTACATTCAGGTTTCCTGTAATCATAATCATAATCTTAAAATTAGGCTGTAAGTATAATCAATTACACTACTCATTGTAATATTCTCCTACTCAACGAGACAGAGAAAGGGGCGAGGGAATGCGAAAGTGGTCTCGGACCCAAGAATTGGAACTTTAAATGGTGTTTCTGTTCGGACTCTGTCTCGAGTCGGCCACCCCCAGCAGTGGGGTATGTGCTTTGAGTTAGTTATGTAGAGAAGATTAACCAGACCACTGAGCTCCATACGGAACTCTCATAGGCCTGAGTATATATATATACTGTACAGTATATACAGTCAGGTCTCGATATACGCGGGTTTTATATACACGGTTTCGTTTGGACACGGTAACCTCAAAAGTTCCAAAGTCGGCCACAAACACAGAAAAGTCGGGATCATATACGGGTGGCAGCCCAAGCCTAGGTATATATTATTATTATTTATTCTTATTATTATTATTATTATTTATATATATTTTTTTTTTTAAAGATTAAAAGAATGTTATTTATGAATCAAATGTCTGTCTGGCTATCTATTTAATGCATCAATCTCCCTTATACATAAATATAACTGTCTTGTTTGGTATTTTTTTAATTTATGAATAATTTTAATACCGGTACATAGAATTGAAAACAATATTACCCTTCCAACACACAAATAATAAAATTAAAAAGTCAATACAAATATCTCCTTTGTCTTTTCAGAAACTTAAATCCGTCACATATAATTTTGTATGTTATCGATCATTTGCCCCTAGCAACTATCTCTCTCTATCTGTCTCTCTCTCTATACATTATCTATCTCCTTTATATATTAACATAACTATGTCTTATTTGGACTTTTTGTAATCTATGAATCATTTCTAATGCGATGGAATTGAAAAGAATATTATCGTTCAAACACACAAATAATAAAATGAAAAAAGAGTCAATAAAAATTTCTCCTGTCTTTTCAGAAACTTTGAGTCAGTTTCATAAGTCTCATAATAGTTTGTATGTTATCGATCACTTCCCCCTCTGCAACTCTCTCTCTATCTATCTATCTCTCTAATGTATCTATCTATAACTCCTTTATACAGTGGTGATGGGCTGGTCTATCAGTGAGAACTGAGCGATCTCTGCCATACCCATAGCTTACTCTGACTGTTCCTTTTACTTATATATTTTCTAAATCTCAAGTGACGGCGTCTCTTCCATGGATTGACCTCCCAATCTACCAAGATTGGAAGCCAAAGAGTCACATTTTTCCTTTGCCCCTCAACTTTCTCTTCATAATTGCTGAGGGGCACAGGGCCTTGGGTGGGGCTTTGGTTTCCAGTTCCGCACCCTCCTCAGCTCCCCGCCATGGAGTGGCTTCGGTCACCCAGGCTTTATTGTGGTCGGCAGGGAGGGTTCTGTGAGGGCGCTCGGTTATGGCCTTGGCCTTGCTCGGGGCCTTGGGGCTATTCGGCCAGGCAGCTTGGGGAACAACAACAACAACTCCTTTATACATTAACATAACTATGTCTTATTTGGACTTTTTGTAATCTATGAATAATTTCTAATGCGATGGAATTGAAAAATATATCCTTCCAGCACATAGATAAACAAGAAATAAGATACAGTCAACAACAAATATTCCCCCATCTTCGAATTGATTGGGAAATATTGTAACATGTTTTTAATTGACATTTGTGTAATTTTTGCTGATTATGAGTTGGTGGAAAAATGTGTTCTTTAATTCCATCATATCGGAAATGATTCACAGATTATATAGAGACCAAATAACATACACTTGTAAGTGTGTTCAATAGTTTTGCATTATCAATAGGTTTATAACTTCTTCTCTACTTTCTGGTCTATTGAACCATAGCCTAATAAAGAGAGGGGGAGGGAGGGAGCATCCCCGATAGTGACAACCAATCTGATGATGATAATGATATGATGGACAATATTTCTGTGTTCTCTGGTTTCAATGAGGACAATCAACATGCCTCGGAACCTGGCGGGGCTGATGTGCTAGCTGTAGCACAAGGCTTATCAACATCATCACAGTAACGGGGCGGAGTTGAGGCCGGGACGGGGCGGGGAGGGAGTATAGCGGCGGGGATATCTACCTAACGTCAACACGTCTATTCACACAAATAGGTCAGTAACAGGTCCAAAACAGTTCTTATTGATGCTTAATGTATTCTATGTTATGTCATATATGATGTTGGTGGGATAATGTAATATAAGTCGGCTGAAGGTAGGCAAAAAGGGCCAAAAGGGGGACTTTGGGAAAGTGGCTGGAACGAATTAATTAATTCCCATAAGCCATGTTATTTCTAAAACACGGTTTTGATATACACTGTACGTACAGGGTACGAATTAACCGTGTAGATCAAGACCTGACTGTATATATATATATATACTGTATATATGTACTGTATATATATTTATTAGTGGCCCCTCCATCATTGACGAACATGCCTATTACATAAGGCATCCCTCTTCAAACACTAATCCGCCGTAGTTTTGAATCTACCGCGCAGAGCATTTAAAAACTGAGGAGCCTTCATCATGAGCGCACGCGACCTCACTCATGGCTTCAGTCATTATGAATTGGGTTCTCACTACGAAAAAACTTCGTAAAAAATAAAAACAAAAACAAAATAAGAATAACTATCCAATAAGCTTTCCATCATATCGTGGATGTACTTGTGTGGATTTCTGACCAGACGCTGATTCAGGCGTCATTCTTCCTTCTCTGCTCTGCGTTCAGCCTGCCCCGGCGTGCCTCCCCACGCTCCGCTAGTTCCGCATTCGTGGCGTCCCTAGTGAGTTTTTTCTCATTTGTTTACTCTAGGATGTATCGAGTAAGGTTAGGATAGGCGTAGCAGGAGTGTCCTGGGCTGGTTGCCCGCAGTGCAGTGTTTTTTGGGTCGAGTGTATGGGGCATCTATTTCGGATGTACCCTCGTGGTCCCGTTGTGGACATGTGAACTTTTTCACAGCCGAGTTAGTTTGTGATGCAGGCGGCTTTCACTACGCGTTAGTTAATGCTGCCTTTTATCTTTCTGATGAGGTAAGCTTTGTTTCTGACGTTCCCAGCATATTTTTCTTCACTTAGTGAAGTTTTTTCTGGGTCCCGAGTCAGTCTTCCCTTGGTCGGAAGTTTATGCTACGGTGGTGTGTTGGCGGTGGTTCCTGTTGTGATATTCCAGTGTTTGTGTATATTTCAACATTTATTATGCCGTCTACCTAGGCCTAGCCAGCCGCTCGTAGCTTTGCCACATGTACTAGTGTTATTGTTTATTATTGATAAATATGCCCTACTGTGTCATGTGTATCCGGGTTTTAGTTGTGTATTGGCTACTTCCTCGGACTATAATTGTTTCCTGGTTTAGTTGTGTATTGGCTAATTCCACGGATTATGGAGTGACCTTGGGGTTGTCGTGCGTGGCTCTCCTCGTGTCTCTTGTTGTTCAGATGGTGTCTGTTCAGGGTGGGTTGCCTTCCGGCGGGGTTTTCTCGGTTTCACCATGAAAATCCCGGCCGCGAGCCGTGTTGGGCCACACGTGGTTGTTAACACTGGCTTGTTTCCCCGGCGTTGGGGGGTCTGTGGCTCTCCAGGACTGCGTCTCTGTGGATGCCTGGTTTCAGGCCTCCTTTGATTCCCGGCGGGATGGCTGTTCCCATATATAAAACGATTGTTCATGCGGACATACGTTATGTAATTTTTCTACCCGGTTTTACAAAGCCACTTGAAAAACCTAGCTGTTGTTTTAGGCGTTCCTCCCCGGCGATCTTTTACAAAGAAGTGGGGACAGGAACTTATGGGGTTAACGTTTGGACATCTCACCCGGCGGGTGCACCTGGGTTAGGGTGGGATGAACGACTTATGTCTTTCAGTTAGTTAACCAATCCATTTAGTGATACTATGTGTATCGCCGCCTTTACTTTTACGGCAATTGAAGGTTCAATTTAGGTTTAATATATCGATTCTTCTCACCCGGGGGTGCTCCTAGGTGGAGGAAATAAGGAATTTACAAAATTCGATTTCGATTAACCACTTAATTTAGTGATACAAGTAGGTATCGCCGCCTTCTAACTTACGGCGATCTTTTGTGACAATTCGTTAGACATCAGATCTCGTATCATCCTGCCCTGTGCTATTCTACTAAAATATTTCAAGGGCCGGCGTCTTTTTGGGGGGTTGCTTTGTTACAAAATTGAATCTGAGCCAGTCGCCACCACCAAGAGACTATAAGCGCCATGCTGGACCGTTATATTATATCAGAGGGTATTCTTCACTTTCTTTAACAAAAGATTTGTTTAGATTTCTGAACCCCACCGCGTAGCGAGCTGTGTTTGTGCCATTACATCTCGTTACCCGGCGGGTTATTAACACTTGTGCGCGAACATGTTGGGTTAACCTTATGAGCATTAATTCATGGAAATTTTTTTTTTTTTCCAGAGCTGAGGCTCCGGCGGACCAATACAGACCCGGCGGTAGTTTCCTCCCACCAGTCTCTGTCATGGCTACCGTGGGCCCCAGTTTTTGCTTTGTGCACTACCACTGCTTGTGCTGGTATCCCTATTTTTGCGCATACCCGTTGCATAAGGTGTGTTAAATGTCTAGACCGTTCAAGGGGTCTCTGGGTTTATGCGTAATTGTTCTTTTTGCTCCCAATTAGCTTTAAAGGTCCTTTGTGATAATGATAAGACCGCGGCGGTAGCCTTAAGAGAGGTTAGGCAACAGATGTCAGCCTACACTACCATTGTTGCACATAATCACTTCAATGTGACAACGTCCCACTTTGGGATAGATTGCTCTCCGAACACCCTCCCCCTAAACGTTCCTCTAGAGTCACGAGTATTAAGCCGGCGGAGACTGGTCAGGGTTCTGTATCCTCTGCGGCTACACCTAAACGCCCAAGAGAGCCTACACCCCGGTATCCGCCTCTTCGTCTCGGGCGAGATCCCGGTCTAGGTCTCCTCTTAGACACCAGTCATCTAGTCGGGCCTCTTCACCGGCGAGTAAGAAGAGCAGGACGGAAGGTTCCACCAGTGGTCATGGCGAGGATTCCTCTAGATCTAAGTCTAGTTCGCGGTCACACCGTAGGCAGAAAGCCTTCAAAAAGTATTCCCATAGGAAGTACCCTCGACATTCTCCTAAGTATAGTGCATCTCATAGTACCTCTTACCCCAGACAGAGTTTGTGTTAAGGCCCAAGAGTCCAGTGCAGTGCCTGTCCCTAAAGAGGATTTGCCAATTAATATTTTAACCCTGGAAATGGAAAGTTCAGGGGGTTCAGTAATTGAGAATGTTTCAGACTCTCAAGAGAGCGTAGGCCAGAGCCTAGGTGTTTGGCGGTTGGCTCAACCAGGGTCTGATCATCCACGTCCGACTCATACGAGTCACACAGTAGCCGATGTCCACAGGGACGCGGCGACCCCATCCTCTATCCCTGACTTATCTTGGAAACAAGGTACCCCTGCCTCGGCGGGGTCTTCTCAGGAGGATCGGGAGGAACAAGATGAAGTGTCAATAATTTCAGATAGGGAAGGACAAGGGTCAGGCTCAGGCCTGGACGCCGCCCATGATGCTACTGATTCACCTGTAAGTTCTTCATCTAACCAGTTTGTTACAGCACAAGAAATTGATGGGTTACTTACTCATGCTCTATCTAAATTCTTTAGTCAACAACGAGAAAACCCCACAATGGACTTGGGGGCTCCCTTGACAAGTTCTGGCGTACGGCCTCTGATACGTCAATTGATTTTACTAAGTTTCCTAACCCACCTACACTGTCACCGGCAGGGAGCCCTAAGCCAGCTACGGCGGCATTCACTACGTCAAATGTCAGGGTCATCACGGATGTTAATCCACCCCCTCTAGACAAAGCGCCTCTTAGAAAGGTAGATATGCCCTGCTTTATGGGCCAGACGAGTCATGGGTTCTTTTGAACCCCTCTAAGCCAGAGCTTGCCCAGCCTACCTTGTCAGGGGAACTCCCGGTACCGCGTGAGTGGTTTATCCAGGGAAATAAGTCAAAGAAATTAAGGGCATTGGATGCCTTGGGTAATGTTTTGGACGGAAATATCAAGGCTATACCTAGTTATTATCATCAGGATTATTTTGTTTATGCATCTAAGCCTGCTTTACCCCCTGCCTCAGCTTCAAAACTTTTTTCAGACTGGTCTAAGCTGGATGGGTTTACTGATATTAAGGCTCTGTCGGCTCTTACTCCTGAACTAGATTTACAGACCGTCACAGACGAGACAGCTAATCCAGTGTTGAAGGTGGGACAGTTGGGACCAGGACCTTGGGTGGATTGGGAGGTAGAGGCTCAAAACTTTGCAACCACTTTCACTTCTAAATCTTCCCACCAGATCCCTCAGGATACACATTCATGGTTCTCCATGCCGGTGGGTTCTGCCGGCGGAGTTCCGTCAGCTTTATTTTCTTTCTAGCTGCCCCTAAGATTAATCTTTGTGAACTAAAGGAACCCATTCACTACCCCTACCCCTACTCACCTAGACAGAGAATTTAGGCTAAGGGGAAAAGCTTTCCGCCTGTTTTCACAGTACATAGTTTCTCAGCAGGTGGCTAAGTCTTTACTCAGGCAATCGCAGACGCGGATGCTCGAAGATCAGTTGAGTTATCCCGGCGTCTGATTCTTCAGTCGTCGATTCAATCCTTAGGTGACATACGCACAGCCTTACTTGAGGCGGTGCGAGCACGACAAGGTCTTAGGATGTCATTAGTTCGCAAGCTGCCTGATCGCATTGCTAAACAGGTGGTAATGTCCCCAGTTCTTACCCCTTCTTTAATGTCCCCTGATGTTTGGCGAACAGTGGTTCAACATGGCACAGGCCCGTGAAGCACAGTCCCGCACAGGCTAAGAAACCTGCATTTAACTTCCCCAAACCTAGGCCTCCTACTAAAGCTCAGCCAGGGGGTTCTAAGCCTTTTCTTCCCGCCTAAGTCCTCCCAATCCCCCCTGGGTCAGTACAGGCATGAACAGAGAGGGTTTTCAGGACAGAGAGGACGCGGCCAGTATAAGCCGGGGCAGGGCCAGTCTTCGGCCCACACCAGCCAGCCGGCGAAGCGTCCAACACCACCAACCCCACCATCAAAAAACTAAAGTCTCTCTCACTCCCAGTGCCTATCTTAAGGCCGGAGGAACCGAGGGAAGTACAGCCGGTGAAACCCTTGTCTGCTAACTGGGTCGTTCCGAACGTGTCAACAAAGCATGGCCGTTAAAAAACCTGGGCACGGATGGTGGCACGCAAAGGCATCACTTGGCAGTGGCTCCGGCGACCTCGCTTACGTCAGCCGACAACGGCAAATTGTGTTTCATTAGAGGTGGAGTCGCTGGTCCAGGAGATGATTGCCAAGAATATCATCATCCCGGTCCCCTCCAGATTACCCTGTATTCACGTCAAAACTGTTTTTGGTTCCCAAACGGGACAGTGTTCAGATGAGGCCAGTCGTAGACCTGTCTTATCGGATCTTCACATTTACAACGAGTCTTTCAGAATGTTAACAGTTCATCAAATCAGGCTAACACTTCCGCCGGGAGGCTGGATGTGTTCCCTAGACCTGACAGACGC
This sequence comes from Paralithodes platypus, assembly GCA_032716605.1. NCBI lineage: Eukaryota > Metazoa > Arthropoda > Malacostraca > Decapoda > Lithodidae > Paralithodes > Paralithodes platypus. The sequence goes on from CM064487.1 coordinate 98,204,846, forward strand.
CTATTGGCACGTGTCCGTCAACAAAAGATTTCAAAGGTTACTGGCCTTGAGGATCAGGCACTAAAATTTGGTTTTCAGAGGATGCCGTACGGGTTGAACCTAGCACCTCGATTATTCACGAAACTAGTCCGGCAAGCCCTGATGCCGTTGTTAAAACAGGGGAATCAGAGTGTTGTGGTATCTAGACGACTGGCTGGTGGTGGCAGAGACACAACAATTATGCATAAACATGTCAATATCATTTTAAATCATGTCAAAACTCTAGGCTTCAAGGTAAATCTGGTAAAGTCAAACCTTGTTCCCTCAAGAGTAATTCAGTGGATAGGGCTGGTCTGGGACAACCGCCGCTCTCACTCTGAGTCAGAGTGTGGACAATCGCAACAGGTTTCGCAGGAAACTGTTCAGGTTTCTTCACAGTCTGACTACGACACGAAGAGTCTGGGAGTCTCTGGTCGGCTCTCTCAACTGGATTCAGCTAACTGTCAAGTTGGGCTGGTTGAAAGTAAAACGATTAATATTGGAAGGCAACAAATATTTCCCACTCTTACCGGCGGGAAAATTATGGCCCATACCAAAATTAATCCACACCTTACTAGCGGTCTGGGCGAAGAGGGAAACATTGCACTCAATCATGTCATGGACCTCTCCTCCTCCAACGGTATGGGTAGACACGGATGCGTCAGGCACCATAGGGTGGGGATTTCAGTCAAATCAGGGGCACCAGGGTCAGGGGCTTTGGTCCCACTTAGAAAACTCTCACATAAATGTCAAAGAGTTACTAGTCCCCTTGTATTTCCTTCAGGCTCACGGCCCGGCGTTACGGGCAAGTCGGTGGCCTTCAGAATGGACAATCTGAATGCAGTTCACTGTATTCAGAAACAAGGGTCAACGAGGTCAAGGAAGTTGCTACTCGTGTCGGAAGAGATTTTTGTTCTAGCCAGCAGTCTAGATATTTATCTTCACGCATCTTATCTCCCAGGCGTAGCGAACGTCTGGGCAGACGCCTGGTCCCGGAGACAGAGCACGACAGTAGAATGGGAGCTCAAGCAACCCATTTTCGACCTAATGATTGCGGAGCTCTCCCATCCACAAGTGGATCTTTTTGCGTCCGACGAGACTCACAAGCTCCCTCTATACCTCACCCGCCGGGCGATAACGCCGGCAGGGGGGCCAGACGCCCTAGTGACAGACTGGAACAGATGGGGCTCCATCTATCTGTTTCCGCCGCCAGATGCGTCACTAATGTGCCACGTAGTGAACAAACTACGAGTTTATCGAGGCTTAGTCTCGCTAATCGCGCCCCTGTGGCCGGCGCAGGTGGTACCAGCAATTAATAATGTGGTGCCCGGACCCGGTATCGCTCCCGGTCGGGTACTTCCACTTAGACACGATTGGCAACCTAGCGACCTCGCTGACTTTTGCATTATGGACATTCAGGAGGCCAAGTGGCTAGCACCATACGGTAGGGATGTGACCAATAAATTGCTCAATCAATATACTCAGTCTACTAAGCGACAATATCAATCACATTGGAAAGCTTTTACTTCTTGGATTGTTAGAACGGAACAAACTGTACCCTCAGTGGCATTGGTTTTTAATTACTTGAACTATCTGTTTGAGCAGAAACGTTTATCTGTGGTAACTTTGAAGAATCACTTAACTGCGATTAGAGTGCCCTTTTTCGACCTTACAGGTCTATCCATACCGGTGGCGGAGGAAACAGGATTTATGAGAGCGTGTTTTAAACTCCGCCCACCTCCCCGTCAGCTCATGCCTACTTGGTCTCTGGACAAAGCTTTGTCTTTACTTCATTCTCGTCTGTATCAAAATACTGCAGACTTTGCTTTAATCTTAAAGAAGGCAGTTTTCCTTTTGGCTTTGGCCACCGGAAACAGAGTGTCTGAGCTGGCGGCGATGAGCAACACACCTAATTGTCTTAGGTTTGGTAGACTTAATGATTCAATTTCCATTGCACCCTCCCCGGCGTTTGTAGCCAAGAATGAGCATAGTGCACACGTGTTTTCTGAGTTCACGGTGCCGGCGTTAAAAAGGGGAAAGGTGCAATCATAATTTATGTCCAGTGCAAGCTCTAACCAAATATTTGAGACTAGCTCCTCAAAACCCCCAAGGTGCTTTATGGGTAGCGAGTACGGGTAAACGCTTACTTAAACGGCGATTAGCCTCTCTTCTGGTAGAAGTCATTAAAGAGAGTAATCCCGGCGTTGTGGGTAGGGCCCACGATTTACGCAAGTGGGCGGCCTCTTTACGTTTCCTGAAAAACTTTTCAGTTGAAGATATTGCGTCCACACAGTTGTGGGCGTCTAATCATACGTTTCTCTCTAGATACTTGTCAGTTGCTCTAGACAAACCTTCCTTACCATGTATAGCTTTAAGGCAGAGGGTCTAGGTGGCCCTGCAGTCACTTATGTTTCCTTTCACGGAAGGGGGGGGGGGGGTGCAGTCAGTTGACATAGGACACCCTAGACCCCGCCGGAGTATGAGAGCTGTGATACAATTTAAGGTTAAAATGTGATATGAAAATTTCTCTGCGAGAAATTGTGCTAGTACAAGGTTTAGTACAAAACAACGGTGTTGTTATAGTAGTTTTAGCTGCGAAAGCAATGTAATATTAGTTCAATGGAGTTCATTTGCAATTGATCTCCACATGTATTTTGGGGTTTATGATGTGCACATATAAACTTATAACTTATTATTTTTGTCACCACTCGTTGAGTGGGGTGCCTTTTGTAACTACAGATCTGTGTTCAGAATCTTCAGGGTTACCCATTTTTGTCGGGCAGGCTTCTTTGAAGCACGCACCTGCCTGAACCCCTTTTTCTTGTATATTTCCGGCCTACGCCGTATTAAATACATTTTTCAAAAGTAAGAATACTATGTGGTTGTTTTTATTATCTGCTTTTCTAGAGTTATGATATGATTACGAATGTCCCCCTCCAGTCTTAGATATCAGGCATGTTCGTCAATGATGGAGGGGCCACTAATAAATTATAGGTTTGACTCCTGTAAGGAGATAAAGAAAACCTAATATTTAGTAGTGGCCCCGTAATCATTGACGACTGGGGCCCTCCCGACCGTCCCCTTCCCATTCGTTGATGTATTAAGGATTTTGGTTTACTTGATATGTCAGTGAAGGAGGAATGACGCCTGAATCAGCGTCTGGTCAGAAATCCACACAAGTACATCCACGATATGATGGAAAGCTTATTGGATAGTTATTCTTATTTTCTTTTTGTTTTTATTTTTTACGAAGTTTTTTCGTAGTGAGAACCCAATTCATAATGACTGAAGCCATGAGTGAGGTCGCGTGCGCTCATGATGAAGGCTCCTCAGTTTTTAAATGCTCTGCGCGGTAGATTCAAACTACGGCGGATTAGTGTTTGAAGAGGATGCCTTATGTAATAGGCATGTTCGTCAATGATTACGGGGCCACTACTAAATATTAGGTTTTCTTTATCTCCTTACAGGAGTCAAACCTATAATTTGGTCTTTTTATAATCTATGAATAATTTCAAAATACGATGAAAATTAAAAAAAATATCCTTCCAACACACACATAATAAAATGAAAAAGAGAGTCAATAAAAATGTCTCCTTTGCCTTTTCAGAAACTTAAGTCCGTCTCAAATATGTTCGTGTTATATCGATCGCTTTGACCTAGCAACACTCTCTATCTATCTATCTATCTATCTATCTATCTATCTAATGCATCTATCTATCTCCCTTATACATTAACATAACTACGTCTTGTTTGGACTTTTTGTAATCTATGAATAATTTATAATGCGATGGAATTGAAAAATATAATATCCTTCCAGCACATGGATAAACAAGAAATAAGAAAGTCAACAAAAGATATTCCCCCCCGTCTTGTCCAGACAGCTAGGCCCCGAGCTTCCGACGGCGGAAGATTTTCGTTTACATGTGCGTGGGCGGTGGTGCAGGGGCGGCCGTGGTGGGCAGTGGTGCAGGGGCGGACGTGGTGGGTAGTGGTGGTGGTGGTGGTGGTGGTGGCAACGCGGGGTGGTAGAGGCGGGAGGTGTCACCTTACTCCTCTTGAACTGATAAGGGTGACCTTTTCCCTTACCCTTCTTTCCAACTACCCCCGATGCTCCTGCATCCCCAGGACGGCCACTTGTACTTCCTGTGGTGGTGGTGGGCGCCGTGGGCGTCGTTGCCACAACAGTAGAGGCAGTAGTTGTTGTGGTAGTAGTTGTCAGAGCAAATGCTGAGGACAATGACCTCTTAGCACTCGTCGTGCTTGTTGCAAGTGTCGTGCCTCTCCCAGCACGTGTCGTGCCTCTCCCAGCACGTGTCGTGCCTCTCCCAGCACGTGTAGGTCTTCTTGGCTGCACTGGCTCATCCTCCTCAGAAGTATATACGTAGGAGGGGTCCCTGGCACGTGTTCGTGTCCTGCCACGAGCACTAACACCGCCAGCAACAGGGTTGGGCGAGTCAACAGGGAGCGAGTCAGGGGAGCATGTAGGCTCCATAGTGACTGAGAGCGTACTGCGTGTGTAGACAGTGTGGGGTGCGTGCGGCGGGTGGTAGTGGGTGGCATCGAGAGGTACCATGTCGCACTAAACGTGGCGCAATTTGTGACTCCCTAGACAGCTTGGCGCCGTTTTGGTACGCCTTTAAAAATCCTGCTTCCGTGAGGCCTATCGCGTTTCCTATAGGAAGCCTTCCGTGAGGCCTATCGCGCTTGCCGGGTTAAGGGCCACCTAGACCCTCTGCCTTAAAGCTATACATGGCAAGGAAGGTTTGTCTAGAGCTACTGACAGGTACCGAGTCAAAAACGTATGATTAGAGGCCCACAAATGTGTGGACGTAATATCTTCCACAGAAAAATTCTTAAGGAAACGCAAAGAGGCTGCCCATTTGCGTAAATCGTGGGCCCTACCCACAACGCCGGGATTACTCTCTTTAATGACCTCGACCAAAAGAGAAGCCAATCTACGTTTCAGTAAGCGCTTACCCGTACTTGCCACCCATAAAGCACCCTGGGGGTTTAGAGGAGCTACCCTCAAATATTTGGTTAGAGCTTGCACTGGACATAAATTATGGTGCACCTTTCCCCTTTTCAACGCCGGCACAGTGAACTCAGAAAACATGTGTGCACTGTGCTCATTCTTGGCTACAAACCCTGGGGAAGGTGCAATGTGAATACATTCATTAAGCCTACCAAACCTGAGGCAATTAGGTGTGTTGCTCATCGCCGCCAGCTCTGACACTATGTTCCCGGTGGCCAAAGCCAAAAGGAATACCGCCTTTTTTAAGAGTAATGTAAAATCTGCAGTATTTTGGTACAGACGGGAGTGAAGTAATGACAATGCTTTGTCCAGAGACCAAGTAGGCATGAGCTGACTGGGAGGTGGACGGAGTTTAAAACATGCCCTCATAAAACCTGTTTCCTCCGCAACTGGTATTGAGAGACCGGTAAGGTCCCAAAATGGTATTCTAATCGCTGTTAAGTGATTTTTTAACGTTACCACAGATAAACGTTTCTGCTCAAACAGATAATTTAAATAATTAAAAACTAACGCCACCGAGGGCCACAGTTTGTTCTGTTCTAAGGATCCAAGAAGTAAAGGCTTGCCAATGCGATTGGTACTGTCGTTTTGTAGGACTGAGTATATTGATTCAATAATTTATTGGTCACCTCTCTACCATATGGTGCAAGCCACTTGGCCTCCTGAATGTCCATAATGCAAAAGTTAGCGAGGTCGCTAGGTTGCCAATCGTGTCTAAGTGGAAAAACCCGACCGGGAGCGACACCGGGTCCGGGCACCACGTTTTCAATTGCTGGTACCACAACTGCGCCGGCCACAGGGGCGCGATTATCGAGACTAAGCCCCGATAATCTCGTAGTTTGTTTACTACATGGCACATTAGAGACGCGTCTGGCGGCGGAAACAGATAGATGGAACTCCACCTGTTCCAGTCTGTCACCAGGGCGTCTGGCCCCCCTGCCGGCGTTATCGTCCGGCGGGTGAGGTACAGTGGGAGTTTGTGAGTCTCCTTGGACGTGAACAGATCCACTTGTGGATGGTAAAGCTCTGCAATCATTTGGTTGAAAATGGGTTGCTTGAGCGCCCATTCTACTGTTGTGCTCTGTCTGCAAGACAGAGCGTCTGCCCAGACGTTTGCTACGCCTGGGAGATAAGATGCGTGAAGCTGAATGTCCAGCCTGTTGGCTAGAGTAAAAATCTCTTCTGACACGTTTAGCAACTTCCGAGATCTCGTTGACCCTTGTTTCTGATACAGTGAACTGCATTCAGATTGTCCATTCTGAAGGCCACCGACTTGCCCCGTAAAGTAGAGCCGTGAGCCTGAAGGAAATATAAGGGGACTAGTAATTCCTTGACATTGATGTGGGAGATTTCTAAATGGGACCAAAGCCCTTGACCCTGGTGCCCTTGGTTTGACTGAAAACCCTAACCTATCGTTCCTGACGCATCCGTGTCTACCCATACCGTCGGCGGAGGAGAGGTCCATGACATTACCGAGTGCAACATTTCCCTCTTCGCCCAGACCGCTAGTAAGTTGTGGATTAATTTTGGTATGGGCCATAATTTTTCGCCGGTAATAGCGGAAAATATCTGTTGCCCTCCAATATTAAACGCTTTACTTTCAACCGGCCCAACATTACAGTTAGTTGAATCCAGTTGAGAGAGCCGACCAGAGACTCCCAGATTCTGCGTGTCGTAGTCAGACTGTGAAGGAACCTGAACAGTTTCCTGCGAAATCTGTTTCGATTGTCCACACTCTGACTCAGAGTGAGAGCAACTGTGTCCCAAACCAGCCCTACCCACTGAACTACTCGTGAGGGAACAAGGTTTGACTTTACCAGATTTACCTTGAACCCTAGAGTTTTGACATGTTTTAATGTTATGTTGACATGATTTATGCATACTTGCTCTGTCTCTGCCACCACCAGCCAGTCGTCTAGGTACCATAAAATCCTGATCCCTTGTTGTAACAATGGCATCAGTGCTCAGTGCTTGCCGGACTAATTTCGCGAATAAGCGAGGTGCCAGGTTCAAACCGAATGGCATCCTCTGAAAAACATAAGTTTGATCCCTGATCCGTAAGGCCAGAAATACCAAGACGTGCCAATAAGCGTCTGTCAGGTCTAAGGAACACATCCAACCTCCCGGCGGAAGTGTTAGCCTGATTTGGTGCACTGTTAACATCCTGAATGACTCGTTGTGAATGTGAAGGTTCAGATACGACAGGTCTATGACGGGTCTCATCTGAACACTGTCCCTTTTGGGAACCAAAAAGAGCTTGGATGTGAAGACTGGGTAATTTTGAGGGACCGGGATGATGACATTCTTGGCCATCATTTCCGTGACCAGTGACTCCACCTCTAAAGAAACTAGATTCGCCGTTGTCGGCTGACGTAAACGAGGTCGCCGGAGCCACTGCCAAGTGATGCCTTTGCCCAAGTGTTTAACGGCCATGCTTGGTGACACGTTCGGAACGACCCAGTTAGCAGACAAGGGTTCGCCGGCTGTACTACCCTCGGATCCACCCGCCTTAAGACCGGCCCCGGGAATGAGAGAGACATTAGTTTTTTGATGGTGGTGGAGGTGGTGGTGGTGGACGCTTCGCCGGCTGGCTGGCGTTGGCAGAAGACGTGCCCTGACCTGGTTTATTATAGCCTCGTCCTTTCTGACCTGTAAACTTACCCTGTTTGTACCTGTACTGACCTTGAGGGGAGGAGGACTTAGGTAGATGAAAGGGCTTAGATCCCCCCGGCTGTGCTTTTGCGACTGGCTTGGGTTTGGGGAAGTTAAAGGCAGGTTTCTTAGAAGGGGCGGGACTATGTTTAAAGGCCTGAGCCATATTAAAAACGGTTCTCCACACCTCAGGGGACATTAAAGAGGGAGTGAGCACTGGTGACATGACCACCTGATTCACAATACGATCAGGAAGCCTCCGTACTAAGGACATCCTGAGATCTTGTCGTGCTCGCACCGCCTCAAGCGAGGCTGTGCGTATGTCACCCAATGACTGAATTGACGACTGAAGGAGCAGTCGCCGAGACAGTTCAACCGATCTTCTAGCATCCGCGTCTGCGATTGCCTGAGTGGACCGGAGCATCGATTTAGTCACCTGTTGCGTCACAATGTACTGTGAGAACAGTCTAAATGCTTTCCCCCGTAGCCTAAATTCTCGGTCTAGGTGAGTAGGGGTAGGGGTAGTGAAAGGGTCCTTGAGTTCACATAAATTGATTTTGGGGGCAGCTAAGAAATCAAACAAAGCTGAAGGGACTCCGCCGGCAGAGCACACTGGCATTGAAAACCAAGAATGACTATCCTGAGGGATCTGGTGGGAAGTTTTTGAGGTGAAGGTGGTCGCAAAGTTCTGAGCCTCCGTCTCCCAATCCACCCAAGGTCCCGGACCCAACTGCCCCACCTTCAACACTGGATTAGCGGCTGAGTCTGTGACAGTTTGCAAATCAAGTTCTGGTGTGAGGGTTGACAGTGTCTTTATGTCATTAAAACCATCGTGCTTGGACCAGTCAGAAAACAGTTTCGAAGCTGAGGCAGGGGGCAGGGCAGGTTTAGCAGTATAAACAAAATAGTCCTGGTGATAATAATTAGGAATGGCCTTAACATTAACATCTAGTACATTCCCCAAAGTATCCAAGGCCCTTAATTTTTTAGATTTATTGCCTTGTATTACCCACTCACGTGGCACCGGAAGTTCCCCTGACAAGGTAGGTTGAGCGACCTCTGGATTAGTGGGGATCAAGTGAACCCATGACTCATCTGGGCCGTACAGTAAGGGCATAGCTACCTTTCTCATAGGTGCTTTATCTAAAGGGGGTGGATTGACATCCGTTATAACCCTTACATTCGAAGTAGTCAGTGCCGCCGTAGCAGGCCTAGTGACCACCGATGGTGATATAGAGGGAGGGTGAGGGATTTGAGTCAAAGCAATAGAAGTCATCAGAGGCCGGACGTTAGAACCTGTCATAGGAGCTCCCAGGTCCACTGTAGGAGTCTCCGGCTGTTGGCCAAAAAATTTAGTGAGAGCATTAACTAGCAGCCCATCTATTTCCTCTGCTGTGACAAATTTATTCGATGATGAACTCAAAGGTGAATCATTACGATCCTGTGCGGCGTCTAAAACTGACCCTGACTCCTGCACTTCCATGTCTGAGATGATAGATACATCGTCTTTGTCATCCGGCTCACCACGAGAGGATTCCGCCGAAGCCGGAGTCTCATCTTGTTGTAAAGACAAGTCAGGAATAGATGATGGGATCGCCGCGTCCCGGTGGACATCAGCCACTGTTCGTGTAGTTCTAGCCATAGGTTGAGAAAACCGCCAAACACCCATGCCTTGGCCTGCACTCCCTTGGGAGTCTGACATACCCTCAATTATGGAGTTCCCACTTGACTCTGCCAGTGGACGATCACTGTCCACTGAACTCTCCAAATCTAGAGTTAAAATACTAAGAGGTAAACTATCTTTTGGTACTGGTACTAAATTCTCCCCATGAGATTGCACACTAGCTCTGTCGGGGGTAGAGGTATGACGAGAGGCACTGGACTCCGGTGAACGCCGGGAGGCCTTTCGATCATGTGAGTCCTTCCGGGAAGATTTGTGGCTACGGTGCGACCGCGAACTGCTCTTGGGTTTAGAGGATTTCTCGCTATATCCACTTGTTGACCCCTCTGTCTTACTCTTCTTGCTTGTTGGTGAAGAAGAGAGACTCGGCGGCTGCTGCCTAAGCGGGGACCTGGACTTAGATCTCGCCCGTGACGAGGAGGCTGCCACCGGGGGCGTCGGTTCTCGCTGTCGCTTAGCTGTGCCTGGGGCTGGAGCAAGTATAGAACCCTGTCCAGTCTCTGTTGGTTTACGAACAGTTACTCTAAAGGGACGTTTAAGGGGAGGGTGCTCAAATAGTAACTTATCCCACAACTGGATGTTATCGCATTGAAGTGACTTATGAGCCACAATAGTAGTATAAGCGGTCATCTGCTGCCTGACCTCCCGTAAGGCGACCGCTGCGGTCTTGTCATCGTCTTGTAAGACTTTTAAACTGAGTTGAGAGCAAAAGGTACAGTTTCGCATCACCCACAGACCCCTTGAGCGGTCGAGACATTTAACACATTTTATACAAAGGGTGTGCGCAAAAATAGGGATACCTGAACAGGAGGGCGTAATGCATAAAGCAAAAACCGGGGCAAAGGTAGCCATGACAGAGACTGGTGGGAAACTTACTCCAGGTTCTGTATAGACCCGCCGGGACCCAGCTCTGGAAAAAAGAAAATTTCCAGGAATTAATGCTCATAAGGTTAATCCAACATGTCCGCACATAAGTGTTAAATAACCCGCCGGGTAACGAGACGCAATCCACAACGACTACGGCTCGCTACGCGGTGGGGTTCCTAAGTAAAAGATTTCAAATTATCTTAACTTGTCCAAAAAGATTTATGAATACCCTCTAACATAATATAAAGACCCGCATGGCGTTTATAACTGATTTAGTCTTTCCGGTGGTGTTTGTTTCCAGATTCAATTTTGGAAAAACCCCCTAAAAAAGACGCCGGCCCCCGAATTATCTCGTAGATAAAAAACTGGGAAGCCTGACACATATACGAGATCTAACTTCTCCCGAAGTATCTTTTTAGATCGTCGTATGCTGAAAGCGGCGATACAAAACGTATCCCTCAATTGTCTGGTTAACTAACTGAATTGTAAATTCGTTATTCCCACCCTTCCAGGGAGCACCCGCCGGGTGTGAATATTAGTTTAAAAACAGTTAACCCCAATTACGCCTTAAGCTGAAGGCGGCGATACAAAACGTATCTCTCAATTATCTGGTTAACTAACTGAATTGAAAATTCGTTTTTCCCACCCTTCCAGGGAGCACCCGCCGGGTGTGAATAATAGTTTAAAAACGTTAACACCAATTGTGCCTTAATTCGCCGTATGTTGAAGGTGATACACAATGCATCCCTCAAAGTCTGGTCAACTAAACTGAATTTCTATTGTAAATTCGTTCATCCCACCCTTCCAGGTTGCACCCGCCGGGTGATTTAAAGTTAACCCCAACCAATCCTATCCCCACTTCTTTGTAAAAGATCGCCGGGGAGGAAAAACAACAACAGCTTAGTTTTTAATTGGCTTTGCAAAACCGAAAAAACTACAAACACGTGTCCGTATGAACACTGTTAGATGGGTACAGCCATCCCGCCAGGATTCATAAGGGGCCTGAGACAGGCACCACAGAGACGCAGTCCTGGGGAGCCACAGACACCCACTCGCCGGGGAAACAAGCCTGTTTTTAAACCACGCGTGGCTAAAACTCGGCAACGAGCCGGGTTTTTCATGGTGTAACCGAGAAAAACCCGCCGGAAATAACCCACCCCGTCCAGATACCATCTGAACGCAAAACAGGACCGAGGCGTAGCCAAAACACAACTAAAGCCGGGCCCAACATAGTCCGAGGAAATAGCCAATACACAACTAAACCAGGACACATAAATAGTCCGTGGAATTAGCCAATACACAACTAAACCAGGACACACATGACACAGTAGTACATATTTATAACATAAATCAATAACACTTGTACATGTGGCAAAGCTACGAGAGACTGGCTAGGCCTAGGCAGACGGACATAAAGTAAGTATGTCGTAATATAAACAAAAAGCACTGAATTATATCACAACAGGAACCACCGTCAACACACCACTGTAGCAAACACTTCCGGCAAAGGGAAGAACTGACTCGGGACCCAGAAAAAACTTCACTAAGTGAAGAAAAATACGCTGGGAACGTCAGCAAAAATAAGCTACCTCATCAGAAAGATAAAAGGAAGCAATAATAACGCGTAATGAAAGCCGCCTGCATCACAAAGCTAGCTAACAGTGAAAAAGTTCACAAGTCCACAACAGGACCACGAGGGTACATCCGAAATAGATGCCCCAAACACACGACCCAAAATACACTGCGCTGCGGGCAACCAGCCCAGGACACTCCTGCTACGCATATTCTAACTTTACTCGATACATCCCGGAGTAAACAAATGAGAAAAAACTCACTAGGGACGCAACAAATGCGGAACCAGCGGAGCGTGGGGAGACACGTCCGGGCAGGCTGAGCGCAGAGCAGAGAAGGAAGAATGACGCCTGAGTCAGCGTCTGGTCAAAGATCCACACAAGTACATCCACGATATTATGGAAAGCTTATTGAATAGTTATTCTTATTTTCTTTTTGTTTTTATATTTTACGAAGTTTTTTCGTAGTGAGAACCCAATTCATAATGACTGAAGCCATGAGTGAGGTCACGTGCGCTCATGATGAAGGCTCCTCATATTTTAGATGCTCTGCGCGGTAGATTCAAAACTACGGCGGATGAGTGTTTGAAGAGGGTGCCTTATGTAATAGGCATGTTCGTCAATGATGGAGGGGCCACTAATAAATATACTAATATAAACAGAGTAATCTTGACCAAATCGATGTGTGAACCTCAGAGTCATTGTGTTTTGTTTACCTGTATACTAATGTACCGCTAGTATCGATCGTTTTCGAGCGGTAGTCTAACCTGACTCATCTCTGCCGCTTTCATTTACGTAGTAATATAAATTACTTTACCATGTTTTAATATACATAATTATTTATATGAGGAAAATCTAATATATAATAATAGTAAAGACAAAAGAAAACTTGATTAAACTTTATACCATGGAAAATTGATTGAAGTCGGTAGATTTGCGGCCATTTTAGCAACTTGTAGCTTCACGATACAACACATGTTGATCACCAGTCGACTTTTGTTTTTGTTCAAGTGAAGATGCTTTCTTTTATTGATCAATTACATGGAATATTGTATATATAGTTGTAGCTGAAGGGTTAGGGAGTCATAAGATACTGTACACATATTGATCCAGATTGAGCAAAAAGGGGGATAATACAGCTGCTTAGTGATCGTAAGCACAAGTTACAGGGTCAAAAGTGGTGATTGTTAGATTTGATGTGGGTTACTTGCCGACTCGCTTTTTTTTTTTTTTTTTTGTATTTTTCCCCATAAGAAGTTAACTTCGCATCTCGATATTTCGAATCTCGATTGCTTTTTTCGGTCCCAATACCCATCGAGATAGGCAATCCCACTGTACTTGAATGATCAGAAGGCGAGTGGGAGAGAGAGAGAGAGACCAGGTGGTGTGACTTGGTAGGGAGTGCGGCGCGTGGCTGGCCCCCTTACATAGGCCTCGCGGGATTCGTTGCCTCCTGCCTAACACTGCCTACTACGCGGCTGCTTACTGGGCGACTGTCGCGCGCCCTCGTGCCATTCTTGCGAACTGGGACTCCAGCCAGGAGGTCCATGGGAATATCCTTGTCAGATCCTTCCCAGACAGCATATTCTAAGCATCTCCCTTGAACTGTTCCACACTCTTGTCTTAGAATCTTTCTCTCCTACTGCCTCTATCATTTCCACTACTTCCTCACCTTTTATTAATATCAATCCCCCTCTGGTTCTCTGCATCCACACCTTGAATTGGTGGCCAGACTGTATTATATGCTGGATCTCACATTTCTTATGTACTAGGTTAAGGTTGAAGATAGTCATTGTCTTTTATGGAGATTGTATTGCTCAAACTGTCTCCATCAATCACTAATGTTTCTACAGGGTTAAATAATGCTAGACTAGGGATCAGGTACCTTGCTGTTGGTGTTTTCACTGTGTGTAGGCTACTTTTGAGCTACACGACACTACGGATTCTGTGGGTTACCTGGGTGGATCTTTTGTCTGTGTACCTTGGAGTTTAGACTGTGTAGTGCGTGAGGGCTGCTTGCCTAATCCACCCAACACTGTTCTAACTCTATTTGCTTTTACTTTTGAGGGTCGCCAGGAGGATACTCGATACTTGTGATCGAGAATCCTCAAGAGAGCACCCTTTCATATTAACGTAATCAGGCCGCACAGACCCAAGGTCCACACTAGGCTAGGAGCTGCCTTGCTCCACCAGAATTCTGTACCTTTGCGCATCCCAGCTAGACTTTATTAACCCGGGTAGACATTAGCTGGATTAGATCATATACTCTTTTATGCATACCCATTATTTTTACACAAGCATTTTGAGGTCTAGGTTGCTGTTAGAGAGACACAACCAGCATAGACCGGTTTTGTTAATAGGAGTACTACTTTTTCATGGCGAGCATTATTACAGTTACACCGCTTATAATATTCTTGTGTCCAATAACATTATATGTCCAGCCTCTTTGTGTATTTAGCCTACACGTGCATTGTCCTGCCTCCTGCTATTTTGTGGTTCCATTTCCGATACGTTCTTCTTAGTAGCATCCGACATTATTCAGAAGATTCCTTGTTCGGTGCTTGAGGACTTTACAACACTTTCTTTCATAAAGGAGTGACAGATATTATTGATTAAAGTAACGTTAAGTAAACCTTCTTCTTGTTTGCATTAGATCACTCTTGTGATTTAATTAAGTTAACTATCTTTTCCTTGTGTACCATAACTAAGCAACCATATGTTATAGGTAATAGGCTGTTTCAGAGAACATCAGCATATAGTAGAAGCACATAGATACTGAGAGTTAAGATACCCCGCTATCGCAGATATAACTCTGGAGGGTATATGTGTTCTTTGTTCGACGGGATTATATATCAGGGGTTGGATCTAGCGTTTCCATTGTTGCATTTATGCCAGTCTAGTCCAATGTATAAGAGCCACTGATTTATACGAGACCCGATCGTAACACTTCATTCCCTCTACTACCCAACCACTCTCTATATGCTTTCTTCTTTTCTTCCACAGCTATTCTTACCTCTTCTGTCCACCATGCTGTACCTTTCACTCCCCTCCCTCTTCTCCTCACTCCACACACCTCCTCACATGCTGCACAGATCTCATCCTTAAACACCTTGCTCATCTCCTCCACTTCCTCCATAACTTCCAGGTCGAACCCACCTAGTCGTCTTTCCACTGCTCTCCTGTACTCCTCCCTGACTTCCTCCTCCTGCAACCTCTCCACCCTCCTCACCATTCCACCCTCCTCTCGCCTCCCTCCAGCTCTCCTCACCCACTTCTTTTGTATCCTAACCTTAGCTACCCCTCCAATACCCCTATACACCCTAGCATCCATCACAGATTTCTTCATTCGTTCATCCACACATACATAATCAATCAATGACTTTCGTTCCACCACTGTCTTATCCTTCATCGTCAACATCCGTTTCCATGTGTACCTGTGGATCATTCTGTGTCGGAAGAAGGTGTTGGCTATCCACAGCCTCCTCCCCACACATACGTCCACAAGTGCACTACCATTCCCATTCACCTCTGATGGTACCCCCCACCCTCCCACCGCTCCCTCAACTTTCCTATCACCCACCTTACCATTCATATCCCCAATCAGAAATATTCTTTCGTTCTTGTCAAACTTCTCCAGGCACACCTCCACATTCATCCAGAACTCCTCTTTCTTTCTTTCAAGTATATCCTCTGTCGGGGCATACACGCATACAATCACCCACGTTTGTATTCCTACTTTCATTCTCACCCACACAATCCTTGAACCCACAGACCCATACTCTCTTACACATTCCTTCCATTTTCTACTTACAAACAAACATGCACCTTCTCTCGCTGTTCCTTCACTCACTCCATCACACACACCCATTCCACACTCCCACTCTCTCACATCTGAACCTTTCCATTTGGTCTCTGTCATTCCACATACATCCAGCCTGGCATTCACTAACACTTCCAGAACCTCTCTCTCTTTTGTGCCATCATTCATGCCACTAACATTCCACGTAGCCATTCTCAGAATGTCCGAAGGTATGTCCTTAGTCGGTCGTGGTTCGTCAACGTAGGTTCCGTCCGCATCCGAGGCTGTTCGTTCGTTTTTCTTTGCTTAGATGCTATAATTTGCTCAGATGCTATAATATGGCCCACAACTCACATAAACTGAAGCGTCAGGAGCGGAAGCAGGCATGAAAGGAGGACAAAAATGCGCATGTGGGCACTATGGTGGTTGCACAAATACTGATTACGTCTATAAACCCGGCACAGGTATCTAGGGAGTTCACGCATGCGCCAAGAAGAGGGTCTTAATTTTTTATTTTATTTTTTTCTATGTATCAACCTCGGGACTGTAGGCTGTTCAGTTGCCTGTAACTCTTACGAGGCCCCAAGGTTATCGATTGAAGCTTCAAGATTTTGGGTGATTCATATGTGTCGCACTAAATGGTGTCAGTGGAGGTTCAAGGTGTTGGTTGCTTCCTTTCTGCCATACTAGATTATGACACCTTATTTATACACGTCACTTGATTTGGAGAGAGCAGCTATACAGTCGTTCACAGCATCTTCGAATATGGTCGGGCATCTTCTATGCTATGATTTTGTGTCGATATAGGGGGTATTTTCTTGACGTGTTGGTGTAGCCAGGATACTTGTAGAACAGCAGGAACGATCAGATCACCTCGGAAAAAAACCTGATGTTTGGCGTGGACTCGACCTCTGGTCCTTTTGGTCTGCAGTCCACGACGCTATCTACTGTGCTATCGCCTCTTCCAAATAAAGTAAAACGCTGGATAACGTTGAGCCTATTATTAACCCTCCAGCCCCGGGGGCTATAGCTTACGATTGTGCTCCGGTACCGGGTGTTTTGACGATCTTTGGCCTATGTTAACTACTCTGTAAGTCAATGAATATGTCATGTAATGTTGTGAATAAAAAAGAATAATGTTCCACAAACCTTCCTCTGTCGAATGGCGTTGAGTAGAGGTCTCTAGCCCCTCTGGTTGCATAATTGTGAGCGCGGGAAGACGAGTGCTTTTCGGCGGCAAATTCTTCCCGCGTTCGGACGCGTCGCCCCGGCCATGGCTACGACGCACCTAGCCGCTCGCCGCGCCAAAGTATTTATCTCCCTTAGACGATTTTAGTGTTTGATATTGAGAATGTGATGTTTATTTGATATTTTCTAGTTATTTTGAGGCCAATTATATAAAATATGTTTATTAGGGTATCACTGTCACTGATATTGCTAATTTTCACTCGATACCGTACATTTTATTAGTAATTGAGGTAGCTTATTGTTGTATTAGGCACTGATTATTCGTTATCACAGGTGTTTATTATACTTTGGCCATCAAATATTAGGTCTTGTGTCACTTTCACTTTGACAAATATGCTTTAGAGAGTGTCACTGTCACTGATAATGCTCATTTTCACTCGATACCGTACATTTTATTAGTAATTGAGGTAGGTTATTGTTGTATTAGGCACTGATTATTCGTTATCACAGGTGTTTATTATACTTTGGCCATCAAATATTAGGTCTTGTGTCACTTTCACTTTGACAAATATGCTTTAGAGAGTGTCACTGTCACTGATAATGCTCATTTTCACTCGATACCGTACATTTTATTAGTAATTGAGGTAGGTTATTGTTGTATTAGGCACTGATTATTCGTTATCACAGGTGTTTATTATACTTTGGCCATCAAATATTAGGTCTTGTGTCACTTTCACTTTGACAAATATGCTTTAGAGAGTGTCACTGTCACTGATAATGCTCATTTTCACTCGATACCGTACATTTTATTAGTAATTGAGGTAGTTTATTGTTGTATTAGGCACTGATTATTCGTTATCACAGGTGTTTATTATACTTTGGCCATCAAATATTAGGTCTTGTGTCACTTTCACTTAGTTATATGATTTGTAAACGTTTTATATACAATTTATTGTGTCTTTTTTCACTGATTTATATATTTCTATAGGTTCTAATCATATGAATGTCACTTGGTATATACATATGTGTCACTTTCACATATTATTATGGTGTAATTGTATTTGTATCAATGTTCTCATAATACATGACTTTTGTATTACAATACATTGGTTTTCTTCCACTTTTTGCCTATATATAATTATAGTGTACATATTGTCATTTTATTTGGCAATTTCAGTATGATTATTAGAACTCCAGCTTGGAGTGGTAATCAAAGAAGCAATCTACAGCACAGAGTGCCACCTTGCACTCCACACACTCCAGGGTTGACTTTTTACCTGACCTCGGCTTCACCCTGCTGTTGTAGCAGACATGGCACCGCTTCTGCTGTGTTCTTCCGGATTCATTCTGAGGCAGGGAACCAAGCCTGTGCCTAATCAAGTATTGAGCAGACTGCAAGCGGTCAATAACGGCGGGCCCAGGATGTGCCACTGCCCTCTGTGGCATAGCATACTTCTCCAGGAGCTCCGTCAACACCTGCTTTTGGAACCTCCGCAGGCTATTGAACTTCATGGGTGTGTTCACATTCCGAAGCTTGTATATGTTGTAGGCATTCAGAACTGACATGTCCACCATATGCAGAAAGAACTTTTTGTACCATCTGCACGAGGTACGCAGGCAGTCAATGAAGCCTATCTGCATGTCGGACTTGTCCACCAGCCTCATGTTGATGTTGTAGTCCAGGACAGCATCGGGCTTGGTCACCCTGGCCTGGGTGCGGCGATCCACCTTGCCAGTCTCCACCATTTCCCCCTTGTGGATGGTGGTCAGGAGGTTGACCTTCCGCTGGTCGTGCCAGTGGATAGCCAGAATGGGCCCCGACTTCTTCTTGAACACATCACCTTTTTTGGTCTTTGGAGGGAAAGGTGGCATGCCCTTCCTTTTCCCTCGTACTGTGCCTACAGTCCCCGTCTTGCGCTCATGCAGGTACTGTGAGAGAGTGGGGGACGTGTAATAATTGTCCGTGTAGAGGACGTGATTCTTATGAAAGTAGCGGTCCATCATGGCTTGCACCACTGCTCCGCCAAAGCCAATGAGGGGGTCCACAAGCAAGTCCCCTTCCTTCCCGCTGTAGACCAGGAAGTCCAGGACATAGCCAGTTTGGCAGTCGCACAGCACAAATAATTTTATGCCAAAGCGATGTCTTTTTGAGGAGATGTACTGCCGGAAGCTGAGTTTTCCCCGGAACAGCACAAGAGACTCGTCAATGACGACCTTGCGGAAGGGCTTGAAGTAGGAGGTGAAGCGTTCTCGCATCATCTCATACAACGTCCTAATCTTCCACAGCTTGTCTGGGAGGTGGACGTCAAGGTTGGTGACAAGATGGAGCGCTGCGAGGATATCAAGGTACCGGTCGCGAGACATATATTTCCCGAAGGCAGGGGTGGATATCAGATCATTGGTGATCCAATAGTCAGGCAACCTATGCTTCTTGACATGAGGCATTAGCATGGTGAGTGCCAGGAACACCATGAACTCTTTATGAGTCACTGGGGTCCACTGCCTCATGTGGCCCTTGGTCACCTTTCCCAAAAAGTGGACCTGGAATTGGTGCTGCTTATTTGTCTCTTTGACAACATAGCCTACCACCTCCTCATCAAAGAAGGCCTCAAACAGTTCGTGTGGTGGAGCATTGGGGCCTGCAGGAAAATTGGGGGTAACGCCTGAACCCTCCAGTACCTCATCAAAAGCTGGCACATCAGGGTTGTATGCATCCTCATCAACTACGTCTTGCCACTGAAAAACGTAGAATGGGTCTTGTCTACGCTGACGAGGAGCTCCAGCTGGTGGCCCAGCACGCCCACGGCCAACTCGGGAGGCGCGCGCCCTAGGGCGGCGAGGGCGGCGGCCAGGGCGGTGGGCAGCACGACGGGCAGCACGACGCCGGGCCAAGCGGATGGGTCGAGGGTCGTCGATGTCCATATAGTCATCGTCAGAGTGGTCATCTTGCCCTGACGGTGGACCTATGTAATCATGGCCAGAGTCTTGAGAGAGGTGCCCTTCATCATCAGTGGCCCCCACATAATCTGGCGGGGAACCAGTGATGCGTGGGCGGCGTGCGGGTGGGCGAGGTGGGGAAGGAGTGGCAGGTGAGGCTGTGTCCCCCCGAGGTCCCGGGCTCCTTGGCCTGCGACGAGTGACAGAAAGCAATGTTTCACTGTCACTAGGCCCAGGTATTGGTGATGCGAGCTCAAAGACTTCTTCAGGAAGACATGTTGAAGGCGGGAGAGGTGGGGAGGACCGTGGGGAAAGTTGCGGGGACGTATGGCTGGGGCCGGCCGGGGTGGACGCCGCGGGAGCCTCGAACAAAACTCTCTTACTTTTCTTAATTTTCTTGGTATATTTCCTACCTTTCCCCTTTTCGGCAGCAGTATGTCTCCTGTCGGGGGACCTAGGAGGCAAATAGGCCGAAAGTGTGGGGTCCTCAACCCTTGGCAATGGTGGGGGTGGTGGGGAAGAATGCGGGGCATCCGGGTCATCTTGGGTGGCGTGGGTAGATAAGGGAGACAATGGCGGACGAGAAGGGTCACCACGCTGACCCTCACTCACAGCCTCATCCTCACCAAGTAGTTTTGCTTGTTCCCTAGCTGCCGCGGCCGCCTTCTCAAGTATTTTCTGCTTATACAAATGTAGCTTGAAAGGCGATTTACCTGGGGAAGGGCTTGGCGTCGTGTCACTTAAGCGAAATTTGGTGAGTGACCTTGAACTCTCCCACTCGCTCACTCTCTCAAGTTCACTGTCTTTAGGTAAACCAGCTTCCTCAACAACTGGTACATCACCTTCATCACTCTCATCACTGTCATGTTCTCTCGCAAATCCCAGGAATTGCTCTTCTTTATCACTCTCATGGCCATAATCACTCGACTTATAATTACTGGAGTCGTCACTGACTTCGTCATCAACATTATGCTTGGCATCAGCTCGCTCATAAAGTCTCAATGTCGTCTCAATACCTCCGGGAGATAACACATTTAGGGGATGGCGTCGGGGTAAGGCGCGACGAACAAGCAAGGGCGTCGTAGGAAGCACGGTATCGGACACAGCGGAATCACTATTTGGCGTACTGTCCATGATGGCGTCGGGGTAGATACTGTTGCTGTGGCGGAGTTTACGCCTGGTGGCGCCACCTACCGTCCCACGATACCGAAAATGTACGCGCGGCATTCGAAAGCACGCATGCAAGCAATGGGCGTTCAAGAGCCCTTCCGGGTTGCGCGGGCCGAGGTTGTTATGGGCGTTCAAGAGCCCATCCGGGTTGGAGGGGTTAAATGGATTTTCTCCGACAAGTCTTGCAGAATGGACGACCTGAAGGAGCCCTGTTTTTTAATGCATGTCACCGTGTTGGTTTTGTTCAGGCGGAAGGCTACCGATCGTCCTTGTAGGGCGATCACATGGTCTCTGAAATAAAACAGTGGTACATTTTGCTAGTCCCTTGGCATTGATATGAAAATTGTATAGACTTGACCGCTTGCCCTAGTTTTGATGACCGAACAAGGTCATCACTCCAAGTCTTTGGAGTGCAACACTTGGAAGAGCTTCCTTCGAAGTCTCCGGGCGTTGTCCTCACTGTCTGATAGTCAAACGTATGGTGTCCCATCTGAGACTTGTCCACTGCATATCTTGAGAGGGGGACACTTTGAATTTTGACAAATTTACTTGGAACCCCAGATTCAATGCATGGAGCATTACTTTCAATGCATCCTCCAGGCATCGATACAGGAAATCCGCTACTACTGCCCAGTCATCCAGATATTAAAGAATTGTGAGTTCCTCTTGCAACAATGACATCAGTGCCTGCCTGACCAGCTTAGTCAGATTGAGCCTAAATGGGAGCTTCATAATGATTAAATTTGGATTCGTATGTCTGATGGCTTCGTATTTTTGGAACCTTTTGTGAATTGTGACTCGCCAGTAGGCGTCCGATAGGTCCAGGTTAATCATCTAACACTGTGGCCAGAGAACTAATGTGATATGTGAGGTTTATGACAGGACAGAACTTTTTGCTATCCCGTTTGGGCACTAAAAATAGGTGGGACAGAAAAAGGGCTGATGTTGGGGGATGCCGAGGGTGACACAAGTGTTTTGAAGGTAGTGAAGCTGGGGTTTGGTTGGCAGCAGGTTAAAGTTGTTGGTGTTGTTGTTGTTGTTCCCCAAGCTGCCTGGCCGAACAGCCCCAAGGCTCCGAGCACGGCCAAGGCCATATCCGAGCGCCCCCACAGAACCCTCCCTGCCGACCACAATAAAGCCTGGGTGACCGAAGCCACTCCATGGCGGGGAGCTGAGGAGGGTGCGGAAACGCCCGGGAAACCAAAGCCCCACCCAGGGCCCTGTGCCCCTCAGCAATTATGAAGAGAAAGTTGAGGGGCAAGGGGAAAATGTGACGCTTTGGCTTCCAATCTTGGTAGATTGGGAGGTCAATCCACGGAAGAGACGCCGTCACTCGAGATCTAGAAAATATATAAGTAAAAGGAACAGTCAGAGTAAGCTATGGGTATGGCAGAGATCGCTCACTTCTCACTCTGATAGACCAGCCCATCACCAGTTGGTGTTGTTGTCCTTGGGTAAATGGCTGCTGTTGAATAACACCCCTAACCCTAGAATTTCCCCCTTTACCACCTCTATGGCCTTGGCCCCTACCTCGGCCGCGGAAGTTGTTACCTCTCTGGGGAAATGTATGAGTGTTGGGCTGTGTAGAAGTATGATGGTGTGGGTTGTGTCCCTTTATTACCACCCCGGGTGTTAGTGAAGGAACGTCTACCCCAACCCTGTTTCTTATACCCCCCGTGTGGCCTGAGCAACATGTATGTATGTAGGCCTATGTATGTATATGCTCTGACACTTACCCCATTTTTTTTTTTTTTTTTTTTATATGGGGGTGTCTGACTCAAGACAGAGCCCGAATAGGGATATTACAACATATCAGAAAAACAAAACAAAATAAAACATAAAATCACACACATCTAGGTCGTCCAGGAGAAATACCCAGAGACCCAGGACCTTTTGGGGTCCCCAGCAAAAGATTCCCAGGTCCCAGATCCTTTGGAGAGGCTCCGACTTCCGCAGGCAGACCCGCAGCGGAGCCACCACAAGCCCGCCCACCATGCTACCAGGCGTACCCTTCATTACCACCGGCTCCCCGGGCCAGGCGCCCGACGGACCACATCTATGCCAACTGGCGCATGACCCTCTCTCCCAAACGACCGCGTTTACACTCATCTATTCACTAGCATTCTCCATTCATTCCTATGCTTACTGTAGTCATTCAAAGCCGGGTTACTGAGTAGTGAGTTGACCTAGCTAAGTGTTTCATGTGCAAGGGGAAAGAGTATAGAGAAGACTTTGATGCCCTGTCGGGCCCTAACTGCCTCATTCAGAGCTACTTTAATATCACCTGCAGTTATGAGGGAATTGGCTAGGGAAATGCGATGAATATACTCCAAGACTCATTTAGAGGAGTCCGACTCAATGGAATTGGCAACCCTGTGCATAGCTTGAGACAACTGTTGTGAAATTAAGAATGAAGACAGCATCCTATATGGTCGTTGTTTGAGTCTAAAATCTTTGTCGAGCATGGCTTGACTGGACATAGAGAGTAGAGAATCCTTTAGGGCACTAAAGCAATTTTAAGAGACATATTGTTTAGTCCTGGAGTTAATGTCATGAAATATTATTACGGGTTTGACAACCCGTAGGGAAGGAAGGAAAACCTTCTATTTAGGAGTGGTTCCGTTTCAGTGACGAAGAGCCTATACTATATATAGGCTGAGATTCCGGGACCCGTTCGGGATTCCCCGGAGTTCTTATCACAACCGTTGCGTATATACCATAATAAACAATCGTTGGTTAATACCCATTAAATCTTACCAAGGGCTCGTCATTGAAAATGAATACCACTAGAAATAAGAATTTAAAGAAGAATCTATCATTCCGAACCTCCCGGTGCCTCTGCCCTCCAGCTATGTTGTCGTCATGCTTCCCTTGCACGTGATGCCAGATTTTCTAGCGTGTTTATCTGCCTCAAATGTTATATCAAGTTGGGCATGTGCATGGGAAGGGGAAGGTGGGAGGGAACCTTTGTGTCATGGACTACGGAACCACTCCTAAATAGAAGGTTTTCCTTCCTTCCCTACGGGTTGTCAAACCCGTAATTTAGTATTGGTTCCTTCGTCAATGACGAAGAGCCTAGAATATCACGACCGGAGGTGGGACATCAGATGCTCAACGTATATCGAGAGAACCAATTAACAGATAGGCTGACACCGGGAAAAATTTAAATTTAATTATAAAAGAAGAGGCGGGTACATTGGGAAGCCTCAGCAAGAAGGAAAGATGTAGGAATAGTTATAACCTAGAATGTTGTGGACGAGGAGAATTAGATGTAAAATCTTTTATGAAAGTATGCTTTAATTCCATAAAACTCTCTCAAATTATAAGCTCCCTGAGCTGTACAGAATAGTAATAAAATCTTTTGTGTGCATTGGTGTACGATAAACTATTCGTTCACAATTATACAACATATACAACTCCTACTGAGTCGTTCTAGAAGCGGATTCTTCGTCCTCTTATTTAATCAAACTTGTTGATGAGAATGAGATGTACAATTATACAAAGGACATTATGTTGTCAGGTCACAAAATATTCTTATATCATGATGCTCCTAGAGCTTGGACAAACAATAGTATAACATAAGAAAATTGTTCTCGTATTTGTATAAAACGGAAATCATGTATGTCATACTTATAACCTATGCTTATTCATTATAGAAGAGGACCCTTTGTCTTTCTACTTGATCACTCTATGGTGATGAGAACAAGACGTAAAATTATAATAAACATTGCCAAGCTATAATGCTCCTTAATTAAGCCTGTACAAAATTAGTATGATACAAGGAAATTCTGTGCTTGTATGGTAGCCAGTATAACATAAACTATTTGTCTATACTTGTTCCCCACATACAGTTTATATTTATTCATTATGTAAGGAAAAACCATTGTCTTCCTACTTCGTTTTGTTCTACCTTCCCCCCCTATCCCTTTTGGAGACTCGAAGAAGGAAGGCATAACCATGCACCGTAAGAACCTTCATCTTATGGGCCTGAATGTAAGAGTGCAATACCCGAACACGACAAAGGAGTTGGTGCCGATTGCCCTGTTTCAAGGCAGGAATAGTAAAAGGAGTAAAAATGTGTCTCTCGTGTTCGTTGTTTGCTATGAAATCCGGAGCTGGGGCTATGGATACACTTTGGTTTTGGGCCTGGAATTGCAAACAATTGGGGGATCTTCCGTATATTGGGCTTTGAGTTTAGGATGTAACATAGGATCGTACTTTTCTCTCAGCCATTTGGCCCGGAAAACGTCCATAATGCAAAATTTAGACAAGTCTTAGGCTTCCAATTTGGTCCAAATGGAATTGAGAGATTGGAATTTCCACTGGAGATGGGCACCACATTTATTTAAACTCCTAGATTTATTACATGTTGACATACTCGGAGCGTTGTTGTTGTTGTTTCTGCTGGGAGGCTTATTAGACTGACCCCGGTGTTGGTGTTGGTAGTATGGCTATCGTGTTTGTTGTTGTTGGTAGGGCTGTCGTGTTTGTTGTTTTTGGTAGGGCGGATCCTGGCTAGGCTGGCTTCGGCCTGCCTGGGGTTGGTCAACATACGTGGAGCCTGAAGGCGTGAAGCCTCTAACCCGACTTTGTTGCCCATAGTTACCCCTGCCTCTGGCTCGCCCTCTACTTCGAAAGGGCATCTGGCTCGCCCCTCGGGGAGTCTCAACGGAAGCCAAGGGGTTCCATCCACTACTGTGTGGGGGCCAGTCCCGCTTAGGTTTCCGAGGTTGATATTTACTGAAGTTATCTCTGAAAGCAGCAGAAGAAGGGGACATAAGGAGTGTACTAACTGCCTGCCATTTGTCAATTGACATGAGTCTGTTAGAGAAGATGGGGGAAGAAAGAATGCGTGCTTTAATATCTTTAGGTAGGTTATGAGAGAGTTGTAGCCGAAGGTCTTGTCTCGCTCTGACAGCTTCAAACAGGGATAATCTAATGTCTCCCCCCAGCATAAGAGAGTTTGCTAATTGAGCTTTTCGGAAGAGAGTTAAAGCGGCTCTAGAATCACTGTTAGTAATGGAATCCCCCACTACTCTCATACATTCAGACAGGTGCCTATTTAGCAGAAAATTAGAAAGAAGCCTATGGGCCTTTTGACATGGCTTTCAGGTCCTTCTCAAGAAGAAACTGGGAGGGGGTAGACAGCAGAGGATCAGTTAGCGGACGACAAATTATTTTGGGGCCCCGTAGAAACTCCCAGAAGCTAGTTGGTAGGGAATCGTCAGATCTTAAATGACATGAAGCAAATTAATTTATGGTCCTCATTTGGAAGCTTACCAGAGGATCTGTCAGTCAGGGATAAAGCAAATTTTGCAGCCTCTGCTGCCCATTCCACCCACGGACCTTGGTCCACACCTTCTAAGGTAAACATGGGAGACTGAGGGTCCGTAGCAACAGTTTCTATCTTTGTAGAACATACTGAGGAAAGTGACTTTATTGCATTATGAGCATCAAGCTTCGAGAAATCAGACCAAGGCTTCAAGGATTTCATGGCAGAAAATACTGGAGAAGGTTTGTACACAAAAAATTGAATATCAGATATGGAAGGGAAAGGAGACACGACCACATCCAGCACTCGTCCCTCATAGTCTTTTGCCCGCAGTTGTTTTAACTCATTTATTTCAACGACCCATGATGGAGGTACCGGGTAAAGCTCAGCGATCCCCGTTTCCGCACCTTCTGGTGGCAGAGGTCCAGTTATTGGTTGCCAAACTCGGGCAGGGCCAGAGGCATTGGTTTTTTGGGCAACTCTGGGTCCACTTCCAGGGCAACTGGAGTGATCGGGGCTAGGAATAGCCCCGACCTGTCAAGGGTGGAAATTATTGGATTCATCGGTTTAGGAGCACTACGGTCAATTAACTCCGAGGGGCGAGGCGGCGTGGTGGTCTTAAATTGTACAGGGACAGGTTGTAAGGGAATAGTTGGCAGTGTAGGGGGCAGCAGCCTAGACGACAGCTTAACCTGGGGCGTCAGAGACTCTTGTATCTGACTAAATTTAGAACCAATTGCATTGAGCACTTCTGTTTGGAACAAAGCTTCTAAGCTGGAGGTAAGCTTATCCGTCGTGGCTACTGCCGCCCTTTCTACAAGTTCATCAAAAGATAGAATTTCAGTGTCAGAGGGCAGGTTTGGTTGCTCCTTACAGGAAGCTGGGGAAGGATCAGAGACATGGGGCCCCCTGTCCTCTGGGTCGGAAAGAAACCGGAGCCCCCTTCTCTCTGAGGTACTCTGTCCCATCCGGTCCCTCGCTATCATCTACAGTGGAATCTCCAATCTCGATCATAATTGGTTCCCACAAATACCGATCGAGATTCGAAATATCGAGATGCGAAGTTAACTTCTTATGGGAAAAAATACAATCGGTTCCAGCCACTTGCCGACTAACCTACATCAAATCTGTCAATTTTCACATTTGCCCCCCACAATCACATGCAATATATATAATATGTTAAAATAGATAAAATTAATAATGAAAGAAATTTTTACCTTATATTTATTGATAAAGAGGTTTGTGTGGTTGATTGTTGGTTCCGAGGCGAACGCAGTTAGGTTACTGCGTGTCCGCACCCGGCGCACAGTCACCGTCATCAATTCTTGCAATTGCTTCCCTCACCCTGTCACCACTAGTACCGGCATTTTATGAATGCGATAAAAAAAGGTCCAGGTAGACGACTTCACAATACAAGTTTTCAAGCGAATGGCGGATGTGTGACTGGTACACCAAGTGGCCGCTAGATCTACCGACTTCAATAAATTTTCCATGGTATAAAGTTTAATCAAGTTTTCTTTTGTCTTTACTATTATTATATATTAGATTTTCCTCATACAAATAATAATGTATATTAAAACATGGTAAAGTCATTTTTATTACTACGTAAATGAAAGCGGCAGAGACAGGTTAGACTACCGCTTGAGACGATCGATACTAGCGGTACATTAGTATACAGGTGAACAAAACACAATGACTGTGAGGTACAAACATCGATTTGGTCAAGATTAATCTGTTTATATTAGTATATAAGCATCTAGCATCGATATTTAGCTATTAGCTATCGAGATTAACGTTTTTTCATCGAGATTTGTGATTGGGGAGAGCTTGAAGGTGGCATCGAGATGCGAAATATCGAGATGAGATTGATCGAGATATGTGAGCCTACTGTATATAGTTCACATTAAAATCATCGTAAGGCACCTCCACCTCCACACTACTGACGTTTCTGATTGAAAGGGATCGGGCTGGGGTTGTTGTGGTTCTAGTTGTATGGGGAGGGCCTGTTCAATAAACTCTGAAAATACTTGTTCCACTGGGGATGATTGTGAGTGATGGACCTCGGCAGTGGTAAAAGGTGGTGGGGTAGGACTTGTTGAGAGGCGCACCGTATCAGCAGTGCTACTAAATGACACATCTTTATCTAGGTCAAGCTTAACACATTTGGGGAGAGGACAGAGAGGGGAGGAAGTGTCTTTTGATTTCGTAGGTATAGACCTCTTTTTAGAGGTTTCTGGGGAAGACACAGAGCTTCGAGAGCGTTGGGACGTGCGTTCTGGAATGTTTAAGAAGGAAACATAGTCCCTACTGGCAATGTCTGGGACTCTTTTCAAAGTTGATGATATATAAACTCTTACCTCACCTAAATGTTCAGCAATACCTGAGTCGCACCCGCTGCTGTTATGTTGCCACTCGGATTGTGGTAGTGTTTCACGAAGGGTGCACAATTTGTACACTTTTTAGCGCTCACTTAGCCAATGTACGATCCACACAAGACACATGGCGTACACATCTCGTATGGCCAAGAAGGGGAAATTTTTTCACATCTTGTGACCCCGCACCACTGCACCCTGGTCGCGGTTGAAGTCGCCGTTTCAGGTCCCAACATCCTCTCAGGTGTAGAAAAACCTGAGAAGCCACTCTCTGATCCCACTGGAGAGGGCCACGCGCCTGTCCGGCGATCCAGGACGTGGGTAACTCCTGGAGCTGATCACAGTTGTGACTCAGGTGAGGGGGCGTAGATTACTGTGGAGAGCTATGGCCCACCTGTCAGAGAAAAGGCCAAGAATCAATGTTACATAATATAAGAGCAAAGAACAAAAACATGTACCAGTTCATTATGTATAAGGCCCATGCAATATCTAGTAGCCTGTTGGCCCTATGAATGTTTTTTTTTTTTTTTTTTTTAGAGTCGGGTAGCATATTTGCTACATCTTATATAAGAATGGATTTAAGTGGGATATTCTATAGGCTATCATAAATGCCACTGGAGTACTCTCCTCCCTTCTTTTTCCATTCATTGTTCTACATTGAGAAGTCGGAGGGAAACGTTGGTCTTTAATTTAACCGGAACCTTTTGGTACATCGGATATTTGTTTCTGAAGGAAAACATTGTTTCCCCTCCCCCCCCCGGAGTACCCGGAGTACTTGGGGGAAACTCGCTCCTTAATTTAACCTGAACCTCATGGTTCCATGGTTTCCAGTATTACCCGGAGTACCCGGAGTACCCGGAGTTGTTGGAGGAAGCTATCATCCCTTATTTTAATCTGAACCTCTTGGTTCCTGGGTTGTCAGTGTTTACCCTGAGTACCCGGAGTACTTGGAGGAAGCTCTTGTTCCTTAATTTTAACCTGAACCTCTTGGGTCTTTAGTATGTACCCAGAGTACCCGGAGTACTTGGAGGAAACTCTTGTTCCTTAATTTAACCTGAACCTCTTGGTTCCCTGGTTTTCAGTATTGCTGGAGTACCTGAGTACCCCTAGTACCCGGAGAGAATTGGAGGAAGCCTTGGTCCTTAATTAACCTGAACTTCTTGCCTGGTTTTTGTTAGTACCGGAGTACCCGGAGTATTCGGGGGAAGCTCTCGTTCCTTAATTTAACCTGAACTTTTGGTTCCTTGTTTTTTTTTATTACTCGGAGTACCCGGAGGAAGCACTCGTTCCTTTGCGTTAACCTGAACCTTTGGTTCCTTGGGTTTGTTGGTGTTTTGTGCCTGGAGGAAAACTTTGTTTCTCCATTTAACCGGAACTTCTTTGTGCATCGTTTTTTTTTTTTTTTTTTTTTTATCGGTTCCTCGGTTTCCTTGAAACCATTTAGTACCTCGAAGGTCTAAAAACCCAGAGACCCAGGAGGGAACAGGAGCCCCAGCCGACTCCGGGACTCGAAGAATGCAATTGTATAGGGTTAGTGGTGCTCGTTGCACTAGAGTAAACTTTTGTTGCTCACTTTGTGTTCATGCAAACTCCTTCTATTTTAAGAAATTAACACATAATTGTGTAGGATGAAGCACTTCATAAACATAACACTCGTATAGGAAGGAACAATTGGTCTCTTATGTAAAATTCAGTCGAGGGAAGCCGAGCTGGTTAGGCCTAATGGCCGCTCGTGGACACGTGCTCGAGGTGGGCGAACCAAGCATGGCCCTATAAATAAGTAACTACTGTAGTACAAGCATGTGACACATAAGGAAATCAATAATTCTTAGCTAAGAATCTATCAGCTCGAAGTAATGCTAGAAGCAAGCAAACTATAAAATGTCAGAAGCAAGCAAACTACAGTAGGCTCACATATCTCGATCAATCTCATCTCGATATTTCGCATCTCGATGCCACCTTCAAGCTCTCCCCAATCATAAATCTCGATGAAAAAACGTTATTCTCGATAGCTAAATATCGATGCTAGATGCTTATATTTATTAGTGGCCCCTCCATCATTGACGAACATGCCTATTACATAAGGCATCCTCTTCAAACACTAATCCGCCGTAGTTTGAATCTACCGCGCAGAGCATTTAAAAACTGAGGAGCCTTCATCATGAGCGCACGCGACCTCACTCATGGCTTCAGTCATTATGAATTGGGTTCTCACTACGAAAAAACTTCGTAAAAAAATAAAAACAAAAAGAAAATAAGAATAACTATCCAATAAGCTTTCCATCATATCGTGGATGTACTTGTGTGGATTTCTGACCAGACGCTGATCCAGGCGTCATTCCTCCTTCTTTGCTCTGCGCTCAGCCTGCCCGGCCGTTCCTTTCAGGCTCCGCTGGTTCCGCTTTGGTGGCGTCCCTAGTGAGTTTTTTCTCATTTGTTTTCTCTGGGATGTATCGAGTAAGGTTAGGATAGGCGTAGCAGGAGTGTCCTGGGCTGGTTGCCCGCAGTGCAATGTATTTTGGGTCGTATGTATGGGGCATCTATTTCGGATGTACCCTCGTGGTCCTGTTGTGGACACGTGAACTTTTCACAGTTTGGTTTAGTTGGTGATGCAGGCGGCTTTCATTACGCGTTAATTATTGCTGCCTTTTATCCTTCTGATGAGGTAAGCTGTATGTTTGCTGACGTTCCCAGCGTTTTTTTTCTTCACTTAGTGAAGTTTTTTCTGGGTCCGTGTCAGGCTTCCCGGGGTTGGGAAGTTTTTCGCTTCGGTGGTGTGTTGGCCGGTGGTTCCTGTTGTGATATTCCAGTGTGTGTTTATATTTCAACATTTTCTTAACGTCTACCTAGGCCTAGCAGCCGCTCGTAGCTTTGCCACATGTCTAGTGTTATTATTTATTTTATAAATATGCCCTACTGTGTCATGTGTATCCGGGTTTTAGTTGTGTATTGGCTAATTCCTCGGACTATATTTGTTTCCTGGTTTAGTTGTGTATTGGCTAATTCCACGGATTATGTTGTGACCTTGGTTAGTCGTGCGTGTCTCTCCTCGGGTCGTTTTGTTCAGATGGTGTCTGTTCAGGGTGGGGTTTGCCTTCCGGCGGGTTTTTCTCGGTTTCACCCTGAAAAAACCTGACCGATGAGCAGTGTTAGGCCACACGTGGTTGTTAACACTGGCTGGTTCCCCGGCGGGGGAGGTGTCTGTGGCTCTCCAGGACTGCGTATCTGTGGGTGCCTGGTTTCAGGCCTCCTTTATTTCCCGGCGGGATGGCTGTACCCATCCTTACATATATATTTAGTTATATATAAAGAAACGATGTTCGTGAGAACACTCGTTTTTTATAGGTTTTTCTACCTGGTTTAACAAACCACGGGGAAAACCTAGCTGTTGTTTAGGCGTTCCTCCCCGGCGATCTTTTACAAAGTAGTGGGGTCAGGAACTTGTGGGGTTAACTTTTAGACTTCTCACCCGGCGGGTACACCTTAGCAGGGTGGGATAAAACGACTTAGGTCTCTTATAGTTAACCAATCCATGTGAGTGATACTCTGTGTATCGCCGCCTTTACTCTTACGGCATTTGAAGGATCAGTGAGGTTTAACCAAATCGATTTCCACACCCGGCGGGTGTCCCTAAGTTAGGAACTAAGGAATTTATAAACAAATTCAATTTCGATTAACCTTAATTGGGTGATACTTTCAGTATCGCCGCCTTCTATTTTTACGACGATCGTTTGGGACAATTCGTTAAAAAAATCAGATCTCGTATTTTCCTGCCCTGGGCTATTCTACTAAAATATTCAAGGGCCGGCGTCTTTATGAGGGGGGGCTTTGTTGCAAAATTGAATCTTGAGACAGTCACCACCTCCTACAGACTATAAGTGCCATACTGGACCATTATATCAGAGGGTATTCTTCATGTTCTTAGCTAAGAAGACTTGTTTAGCCTCTTTATACCCAGCCGCGTGGCGGGATGTGTTAGCTGTGTCTTTGCATCCCGTTACCCGGCGGGATATTAACACTTGTATGCGAACACTTGGGTTAACCTTATGAGCATTAATTCCTGGAAATTTTCTTTATTTTTCCAGAGCTGAGCTCCGGGCGGACCAATACAGACCCGGCGGTACTTCCTCTCACCAGTCCCTGTCATGGCTAATGTCACCCCACTTTTTGCCGTCTGCATTACCCCTACTTGGCCGGCTATCCCGCGTTTTAGACATACTCATTGCATAAGGTGTGTTAGATGTCTAGACCGTTCTAGGGGGCTCTCGGTTACAAGTAATTGTACCTTTTGCTCCCCATTACCTAATAAAGTCCTGTGTGACAATGACAAGACCGCGCGGCGGTTAGCGTTGAGAGAGGTCAGACAACCAAATGTCGGCCTACACTACCATTGTCGCACCATAAGTCACTTCAATGTGACAACGTCCCACTTTGGGATTAAAGTTGCTGTCAGAGCACCCTCCCCCTAAACGTACCTCTAGAGTAAGGGGTTTTAAGCCGACAGGAGACTAGCCAGGATTCTGTATCGTCTGTGGAGACGTTTAAACGCCGAGAGAGCCTACTCCCCCGGCAGCCACCTCCTCGTCGCAGGCGAGATCGAGGTTAAGGTCTCCCCTCAGACAACGGTCTTCAAGTCGGGCCTCTTCCCCGGCTAGTAAGAAGTGCAAGACTGAAGCTTCCCCCAGGGACCATGGTGGTGATTCCGTCCAAACCTAGGTCCAGTTCGCGGTCACACCGTAGCCATAAATCCTCCAAAAAGGATTCCCATAAAGAAGTCCTCTCGCCATTCTTCTAAGTCTAGTGCATTCATCGTACCCCTACACCTGACAATGTTTTTGCTACAGTCACAGAGTATAGTGAAGCGCCTGTCCTAAACAAGATTTACCGATTGATATTTTAACCCTAGAAATGGAGAGTTCAGGATATTCAATAATTGAGAATGTTTTCAGACTCTCAAGAGAGTGTAGGCCAGAGCCTAGTGTTTGGCGTTTTGCTCAGCCAGGGTCTGTCATCCACGTCCGACTCATTAACGAGTCACACAGTAGCCGAGGGCCACAGGGACGCGGCGGGCCCCATCCTCTATCCCTGATTTATCTTGGAAACAAGGTTGCCCCTGCCTCGGCGCGGGTCTTCTCAGGAGGATCGGGAGGGACAAGATGAAGTGTCATTAATTTCAGATAGGGAAGGACAAGGGTCAGGCTCAGGCCTGGACGCCGCCCATGATAATACTAATTCACCTGAAAGTTCTGCATCTAACCAGTTTGTTACAGCACAAGAAATTGATGGGTTACTTACTCATGCTCTATCAAAATTCTTTAATCAACAACGAGAAAACCCCACAATGGACTTGGGGGCTCCCTTGACAGGTTCTGCGGTACGGCCTCTGATAACGTCAATCGATTTATCTAAGATTCCTAACCCTCCTACTTTGTCACCGGCAGGGAGCTCTAAGCCAGCTACGGCGGCATTCACTACGTCAAATGTCAGGGTCATTACGGATGTTAATCCACCCCCTCTAGACAAAGCGCCTCTTAGAAAGGTAGCTATGCCCCTGCTTTTATGGGCCAGACGAGTCATGGGCTCCTTTGAACCCCTCTAAGCCAGAGCTTGCCCAGCCTACCTTGTCAGGGGAACTCCCGGTACCAAGTGAGTGGTTTATCCAGGGAAATAAGTCTAAGAAATTAAGGGCATTGGATGCCTGGGGTTAAGGTTTTGGATGTAAATATCAAGGCTATACCTAGTTATTATTATCAGGGATTATTTTGTTTATGCATCTAAGCCTGCTTTACCCCCTGCCTCAGCTTCAAAACTTTTTTCAGACTGGTCTAAGCTGGATGGGTTAATGATATTAAGGCTCTGTTGGCTATTACTCCTGAACTAGATTTACAGACCGTCACAGACGAGACAGCTAATCCAGTGTTGAAGGTGGGACAGTTAGGACCAGGACCTTGGGTGGATTGGGAGGTAGAGGCTCAGAACTTTGCAACCACTTTCACTTCTAAATCTTCCCACCAGATCCCTCAGGATACACATTCATGGTTCTCAATGCCGGTAGGTTCTGCCGGCGGAACTTCCGTCAGCTTTATTTTCCTTTTTAGCTGCCCCTAAGATTAATCTTTGTGAACTAAAGGAACCATTCATTACCCCTACCCTTCTCACCTAGACAGAGAATTTAGGCTTAGGGGAAAAGCTTTCCGCCTGTTTTCACAGTACATAGTTTCTCAACAGGTGGCTAAGTCTTTACTCAGGTCTACTCAGGCAATCGCAGACGCGGATGCTCGAAGATCAGTTGAATTATCCCGGCGTCTGATTCTTCAGTCGTCAATTCAATCCTTAGGTGACATACGCACAGCCTTACTTGAGGCGGTGCGAGCACGACAGGATCTTAGAATGTCATTAGTTCGCAAGCTGCCTGATCGCATTGCTAACCAGGTGGTTATGTCCCCAGTACTTACACCTTCTTTAATGTCCCTGATGTATGGCGAACAGTGTTTAACATGGCACAGGCCGTGAAGCACAGTCCCGCACAGGCTAAGAAACCCGCATTTAACTTCCCCAAACCTAAGCCTCCTACTAAAGCTCAGCCAGGGGGTTCTAAGCCGTTTCTTCCGCCTAAGTCCTCCCAATCCCCCCTGGGTCAGTTCAGGCATAGACAGAGAGGGTTTTCAGGACAGAGGGGACGCGGCCAGTATAAGCCGGGTCAGGGCCAGTCTTCGGCCCACACCAGCCAGCCGGCGAAGCGGCCAACACCACCAAAAAACCACCATCAAAAAACTAAAGTCTTTCTCACTCCCAGTGCCTACCTTAGAGCCGGAGGAACCGAGGGAAGTACAGCCGGCGAACCCTTGTCTGCTAACTGGGTCGTTCCGAACGTTGTCACCAAGCATGGCCGTGAAAAACATGGGCACGGCTGGGGGCACGCAAAGGCATCACTTGGCAGAGGCTCCGGCGTCCTCGCGTACGTCAGCGCGACAACGGCAAATTGTGTTTCATTAGAGGTGGAGCTGCTGGTCCAGGAGATGATTGCCAAGAATGTCATCATCCCGGTACCCCCAGATTACCCTGTATTCACGTCAAAACTGTTTTTGGTTCCCAAACGGGACAGTGTCAGATGAGGCCGGTCGTAGACCTGTCGTATCTGGATCTTCACATTTACAACGAGTCTTTCCGAATGTTAACAGTTCATCAAATCAGGCTAACACTACCGCCGGGTGGCTGGATGTGTACCATAGCCCTGACAGACGCCTATTGGCACGTGTCGGTCAACAAAAGATTTCAAAGGTTTCTGGCCTTGAGGATCAGGCACCAAAATTTTGTTTTTCAAAGGATGCCGTTTCGGTTGAACCTAGCACCTCGATTATTCACAAAATTAGTCAGGCAAGCCCTGATGCCATTGTTAAAACAGGGAATCAGAGTGTTGTGGTATCTAGACGACTGGCTGGTGGTGGCAGAGACACAACAATTATGCATAAAACATGTCAATATCATTTTAAATCATGTCAAAACTCTAGGCTTCAAGGTTAAATCTGGTAAAGTCAAACCTTGTTCCCTCAAGAGTAATTCAGTGGATAGGGCTGTGTCTGGGACACCGCCGCTCTCACTCTGAGTCAGAGTGTGGACAATCGCAACAGGTTTCGCAGGAAACTGTTCAGGTTTCTTCACAGTTCTGACTACGACACGAAGAGTCTGGGAGTCTCTGGTCGGCTCTCTCAACTGGATTCAGCTAACTGTCAAGTTGGGCCGGTTGAAAGTAAAACGATTAATATTGGAGGGCAACAAATATTTCCCACTCTTACCGGCGGCGGGAAAATTATGGCCCATACCAAAATTAATCCACACCTTACTAGCGGTCTGGGCGAAGAGGGGAACATTGCACTCAATCATGTCATGGACCTCTCCTCCTCCAACGGTATGGGTAGACACGGATGCGTCAGGCACCATAGGGTGGGGATTTCAGTCAAATCAGGGGCACCAGGGTCAGGGACTTTGGTCCCACTTAGAAATCGCTCACATAAATGTCAAAGAGTTACTAGTCCCATTGTATTTCCTTCAGGCTCACGGCTCGGCGTTACGGGGCAAGTCAGTGGCCTTCAGAATGGACAATCTGAATGCAGTTCACTGTATTCAGAAACAAGGGCTAACGAGGTCAAGGAAGCTGCTACTACGTGTCGGAAGAGATTTTTGTCGCTAGCCACCAGTCTAGATATTTATCTTCAAGCATCTTATCTCCCAGGCGTAGCGAACGTCTGGGCAGACGCTCTGTCCCGGAGACAGAGCACGACAGGGTAGAATGGGAGCTCAAGCAACCGATTTTCGTCCTAATGATTGCGGTGCTCTCCCATGCACAAGTGGATCTTTTTGCGTCCGAGGAGACTCACAAGCTCCCTCTATACCTCACCCGCCGGACGATAACGCCGGCAGGGGGGCCAGACGCCCTAGTGACAGACTGGAAAAGATGGAGCTCCATCTATCTGTTTCCACCGCCAGATGCGTCACTAATGTGCCACGTAGTGAACAAACTACGAGGTTTATCGAGGCTTAGTTCGCTAATCGCGCCCCTGTGGCCGGCGCAGGTGTGGTGCCAGCAGTTAATAATGTGGTGCCCGGACCCGGTATCGCTCCCGGTCAGGTACTTCCACTTAGACACGATTGGCAACCTAGAGACCTCGCTGACTTTTGCATTATGGACATTCAGGAGGCCAAGTGGCTAGCACCATACGGTAGGGATGTGACCAATAAATTGCTCAATCACTATACTCAGTCTACTAAGCGACAGTATCAATCTCATGGAAAGCTTTTACTTCTTGGATTGTTAGAACGGAACAAACTGTACCCTCAGTGGCATTGGTTTTTAATTACTTGAACTATCTGTTTGAGCAGAAACGTTTATCTGTGGTTACTCTGAAGAATCACTTAACTGCGATTAGGGGCCCCTTTTTCGACCTTACAGGTCTATCCATACCGGTGGCAGGAGGAAACAGGATTTATGAGAGCGTGTTTTAAACTCCGCCCACCTCCCCGTCAGCTCATGCCTACTTGGTCTCTGGACAAAGCTTTGTCTTTACTTCATTCTCGTCTGTATCAAAATACTGCAGACTTTGC
Organism: Paralithodes platypus; assembly: GCA_032716605.1. NCBI lineage: Eukaryota > Metazoa > Arthropoda > Malacostraca > Decapoda > Lithodidae > Paralithodes > Paralithodes platypus. The sequence goes on from CM064487.1 coordinate 98,242,507, forward strand.
TTTAATCTTAAAGAAAGCAGTTTTCCTTTTGGCTTTGGCCACCGGAAACAGAGTGTCTGAGCTGGCGGCGATGAGCAACACACCTAATTGTCTTAGGTTTGGTAGACTTAATGATTCCATTTCCATTGCACCCTCCACGGCGTTGGTAGCCAAGAATGAGCATAGTGCACACG
>CM064487.1:98242779-98621705 GCA_032716605.1 Paralithodes platypus
TTAACTCCACTTGCTTTGCTGTCATAGGGTTCTTAACTAATACTGCCGCTCCACCTCCCCTTTTACCCTTTCTATCATATCTCCATATATTATATCCTTCACTAAACACTATGTTGCTGTCTCCGTCAAACAGACTATCTGTGGTTGATCTTTTATTAATATATCATCCAACTCTACCTTTTTACTGTTTATTCCATCTATATTAGTGTAGTAGCACAGTATATTTGAATCCACCTCCTTGTTTCTCTTCCCTCTCTGCCTCCTACCAGGTTCACCTCCTCCTCCATCCCTTCCCTGACCTAGTTCCACCTCCTCTGCTAATTCTATTCTCCTCCCCCCCCCCCCCTCCACAACCTCCCATACTGTTCCTTCAAAATAAGATCCCAATCTACTCCCTCTCTCTCCCTCTGTTCCACCTTCTCCACCATATCCTGGCTCTCTCTCCGGTCCCCTGCTCCCTGCATTATCTCTCGCTCCGTCTCCTTGCTTTGACTTCGTACTTGTCTCTCTGTCTCTTTCCCCATCACTCCTCTTACTTTCGGCCTCCATTCAAGCGCCCGCAGTCAGCCAGTTTGAATCTACCGCCGCGGGGAGAACGGAGTACGCTTCATAAGGGTAACGCTTATTCTCTTATGGAATCATCTTATGATCGGGTACTCACTACGAAAAAACCTTCGTAAAATATAAAAAAGAAAAATTTATTTAATAATTGTTATACTACAGATTTCCATCTCATGGATTTCTTGTGCGGACTTCCTTGACGCTGCTCTCTGAGCCGCCATACTTTCTTCACTGACATATTAAGATTAACCCTCTCACCACGGAAGGGCTCTTGAACGCCCATAAAAAAGCATATAACAGGTACCCGGAAGGGCTCTTGAACGCCCAGTGGTTGAAAGCCTGTGAGCTTCGCGTGCGAGGCGTCGGTCCGACGCATGTAAACAACAGCCGGCTGGACCGACGCCCCGCATCTCCGGCCACAAGAAGGAGAGCGTCGCTTGTTCATGTGTGCCTGTATGTTGTTGTTAAGTATCGAAAAGTAGTGTAAAGTGGCTGTTTTGGCCATAAAGTTATCTCCAATGAAATCATCATCACAACTCAACCAGTTGACTTAGAGAGCTCTACTTAATGCCATTCTACAGGTAAATAACACAGCTACGCTTGGGGATGCGCGGGAATGCGGGAAGCAGTCTGATTAACAAATATACGGTAGCCTAGCCTAGACGTTTTTCGGCCAAAACACCCGGGTTTCGAGGAATACATATATAATACATAGCCGGGGCTGGAGGGTTAACCTCAAGACATCAAACGAATGGGAAGGAGATGGACGGGAGGGCCCTACATCATCAATGATTACGGGGCCCCTACTAAATATTAGGTTTTCTTTCTTCCCGCCGGGAATCAAACCTATAATTTATTAGTGGCCCCTCCATCATTGACGATATGCCTGATATCTTAAGACTGGAGGGGGACATTTGTGACAATATCAAAACCACTAACAAATTACCCTAGGTAGAGACAAAGAATCTGTATAACAATTTAAGTCTTTATTGTTTACATACAATGGTTATATAAAAATAGAAAAGAAAAGCATTGCGTTACTTCGAAGAAGATCTGCTTATGTATGACCGGATCTGCACTTTGCGATCCATCATAATGTTGTTTAGGGACATATTCTTATTCCCGTTCAAACAGATACAGACCCATAATTCTTTGGATTATATTCTGGCCTTAAAAAAATATTTGTACATTTCATATAAGTTTGTATACTATGTTTATACTATATAGTTGTAACTATGATAGATATCTTCAAAATTAAAAGTAAAAACTTTTGAGCTGTAGAACCAGCTCGGCTTATTAAGTATCACAGCTCGTGAACTTATCACAATATCCGGCGGAGGGCTCTAGGGGTCTTTGAGCACACCCCCCCCCCCCCCCCCCCCCTCCTTTTCACCTTTTAAGATTAGAACTTAATTAGTAATAGCACATGGACTACTAGACCCGCTGCCGCAATGCCACACAGGTCAGTTTTGGTTTATCCAGAGCCACCGACAGGTATCGCGTCAAGAAAGTATGATTGGAAGCCCACAACTTTGTGTTAGCTATGTCGTCAATTGAATAATTTTGCAAGAATCTAAGGGAGACGGCCCACTTTCTTATATCATGGGCTCTGCCCACTATGCTGGGATTACTTTCCCTAATTACATCTACGAGTAAAGAAGCCAATTTCCTTCTCGTGATGCGATTACCTGTTTGGTTGACCCATAGGAAGCTTGGTTGTTGAGGTTGTGCTACCCTCATAAACTTAATTAAAGCCTGTACTGGGCACATAAGGTGATGTGTACTGTATGTCCGCATTTTAACGCCGGGACTGTAAATTCTGAAAATACATGATCACAATGTTCATTCTTTGTAATGAACGTAGGAGACGGAGCGATTTGTAAGTGTTCGTTCAGTCTCCCAAACCTGAGACAGTTAGGTTCGTTGCTCATCGCCGCCAGCTCAGATACTGTACTCTGTTTCCTGTCGCCAAAGCCATAAGGAACACAGCCTTCTTTAATAATGAATCAAAATCCGGCGCATGGTTATACTTGCGCGAATGAAGCAATGACAAAGCTTTGTCTAACGACCAGGTAGGCATGAGCTGACGTGGTGGTGGGCGTAGCTTGAAACATGCCCTCATGAACCCTTTCTCCTCTGCTTGAGGTATGGATAGACCAGTGAGGTCGAAAAAGGGGTACCTAATGGCAGACAAGTGATTCTTTAGTGTAACTACTGAGAAGCTCTTCTGTTCAAACAAGTACAGTAGTCTAAATATTTAAAAATCAAGGCCACTGAGGCGTCTGTTTGCGCTGTCTCCACTATCCAGGTTGTGAACGTTTTCCAATGTGATTGGTATTGTCTCCTAGTGGACATAGTATACTGATTAAGAAATTTACTTGTAACACTCTCTCCATACTGAGTCAGCCATTTGGCATTTTGAATGTCCATAAGGCAAAAGTCAGCGAGGTCTCTAGGTTGCCAATTGTTTCCAAGTGGAAGTATGAGACCGGGAGTGACACCGGGTTCTCGCACCACGTTTTCAACTGGTGGTACCACAACTGAGCCGGCCATAATGGCGCGATCATCGAGACTAGGCCTCGGTAACCCCGTAGTTTGTGAACTACCTGACACATGAGTGAAGCGTCTGGAGGCGGAAAAAGATAGATGGAAGTCCATTTGTTCCAGTCCTCTAATAATACGTTGGGACCCCCCGCCGAAGTCACTTCCCGGCGGGTTAAGTAGAGAGGGAGTCTGTGGTTCCCCTCTGCCGCAAATAGATCCACTTGTGGACGGTATGGCTCTGCAATCATCTTGTTGAAGATGTTTTGTCTGAGTGCCCATTCTACTGAAGTGATCTGTCTCCGGGACAGAGCGTCTGCCCAGACGTTCGCTACGCCCGGGAGGTAAGATGCATGTAGATGAATGCTCAGCGATTCGGCTAGAGCAAAAATCTGTTCTGACAATTCCAGCAACTTCCGAGACCTTGTTGACCCTTGCTTTTGAATGCAGTGCACCGCATTCAAGTTGTCCATTCGAAACGCAATTGACTTCCCCTGTAATGAAGAGCCGTGAGTTTGAAGGAAAAATAGTGGGACTAAGAGTTCTTGTTGGTTTATATGAAAGTTCTCGTCTTGGGACCAAAGACCTTGGGTCCTTGGCCCTGGTGGCCTAGGTTGGACTGATATCCCCAGCCTATTGTCCCTGAAGCATCTGTGTCTACCCATACCGTAGGCAGAGGAGAAACCCACGTCATTATTGAGTGCAATGTTTCTGTCTTTGCCCAGGCCGACAGTAAGTTGTGAATTAATGGCCATAACTTTCCCGCCGGCAAAAGTGGGAAATTTGTTTTGCCTTCCATGATTAATCTTTTTACTTTCAGCCGGCCCAACTTCACAGTTAATTGGATCCAATTGAGAGAACCGATCAGGGATTCCCATGTCGTCCTCGTCGTATTCAGACAGTGGAGAAAACGAAACAGTTTCCTGCGAAATCTGTTGCGGTTGTCCACACTCAGAGTGAGAGTCAGATTGGCCGTGTCCCAGACCAGCCCTATCCATTGAATTTCCCGTGTGGGGACAAGGAGCGACTTTGCCAAGTTGACCTTGAACCCTAGGGCCTGTACATGATTTATCACTTGGTTTACATGAATCTGACATAAACTCTCTGACTCTGCCACTACCAGCCAGTCGTCTAGATACCACATCACCTTGAACCCTTGAGCTAACAATGGCATCAGGGCTTGCCGGACTAACTTTGTGAAAATTCTCGGTGCCAGGTTCAACCCGAAGGGTAATCTCTGAAAGACATAAGTCTCTTGCCTGATCCTCAAGGCGAGGAATTTTTGGAACCTGTTGTTTATGGGGACATGCCAATAGGCGTCTTTCAGGTCTAGAGAGCACATCCAACCTTGCGGCGGAAATGTGAGCCTGATTTGATTCACTGTGAGCATCCTGAAGGGTGAATTGTGAATATGGGTGTTCAGATACGAGAGATCTACTACTGGTCGCATCTGCACACTGTCCCTCTTTGGCACTAGAAAAAGTCTGGAGGTGAAAACATGGCAAGTTGGATCTACCGGGACAATGAAATGCTTGGTGATAATTTCTTGGACAAGTGACTCCACCTCTAAAGAAACATGATTGCACTCTTGGTCCTGTTCCGGGGGAGGCTGCATTTCCGGCAATATATCCCGTCGTAGAGACACCGTTTCGGCATCAAGCTCTTCGTCCTCTGCGACTGCAAAACGGGATATGTTCTGGACTTTGTGGTCTACAGCGGCAGTGGTGGCGAGATCATAACTGACCCCGACATTGGGTTTGGCGGCGCTGTTGTGCAAAAGATGATGTAGAAACACTTCCACAAGAACCACATCCTGTACACAGCCAATTACTATGGGTCGCCCATCCTGACCAAGTACCTCCATGACCGCAAGACTGGAACTGTCAGACCAGTCAAGGCCAAGAGGAAGGGCATGCCAGTGTACGCGACCAAGACGAAGAAAAACGGGTGTGTTCCACAAGAAGAGTGGCCCCATCCTCTCTATCCACTGGCATGACCAGCGGAAGGTAAACCTCCTCACCACATGCCACAAGGCTGAGATGGTCGCCACCGGGAAAGTGGACCGGAAGACCAAAAACCCCGTCCAAAAACCGGCTGCTGTCCTGGACTATAACCTCAACATGCGCCTCATCGACAAGTCCGACATGCAGATGTGCTTCATCGACTGCCTGCGAACATCCTGCAGGTGGTACTGGGAAGTTTGACACTCTCCCAATACCAAAGAAGGAAAACCTTCTATTTGGTAGGTAGCCTCGGAGTATCCAACGTAGAGCTATATACCTATCGTATAATTCCGTTCCGCTCTGGAGCGGACAATTATCGTAATCACTAGCGCGATTAAATCGATAACATCTAGAGTAGCACCTTACTCTCTCTACTAGGTACGTTGTACACACTCTTGAGGCTACTATTTTAAAGGAAATGAAAATATTGATGAGAAAGAAAAGAGAAAATTGCAGAACATTGTCCATCCTATCTGGCTCCTTAAGCCGTTGTCACGGGTCCACCGCACAACCCGACCGGGTTCATTAGATCATCCAGGTATCAAGTTAAATAGACAAGATTGGATGGGCAGGGGTACGGCGTGAGGGCGGGATACTATGACGTTGGATACTCCAAGGCTACCTACCAAATAGAAGGTTTTCCTTCTTTGGTATTGGGAGAGTGTCAAACCTCCCAAATTAGTAGTAGCCTCTACGTCTCCAACGTAAAGCTAGAGTAACAAATCGGACGCGGACATCCAAGCGAAAAAACACAAACTTAGCCCTTAGGAAATATCAGGACAATAATAATAATAATAAGCATGTTACTTATTTCTCATAAGCGCCAATTTTTCCGAAGAATTCACTAGCGCTCGAAAAGAGAAAGAAAAAAGAACAAAAATCAATGCATCAAAAGAAGGCTTATATACAACACACATTCAACAATCACTAGCAGTGGCAAAATAGCCTAAACTCTATAGCCATCTGTCATGACACCTCTCTCAAGATCATAGCTTCTCTCAAAGAGAAAAGTCTTAAGTTGTCTCTTGAAGCATTCAACAGAACTCAGTTGTCTCATGGACAGCGGCAACCTGTTATACAACCTCGGAGCCATGTAGGAGAATGACCTCTCAAAGAAAGAAGACTGCTGGAAAGCCCTTGGTTCATCAAGACGAAAAGGGTCATTGTCATGACGCACAACTACACCATGGTGTGCCGGTGGGCGCCTGAGCAGCTCCGCAAGGTACCTAGGCTCACCAAATTTGAGAACCTTAAAAGTCACCAAACACAACTTAAATTCTATTCTTGCTCTTACTGGCAGCCAGTGCAGTTCTATGTGAAGAGATGTAGTAGGAGTTCTAGGTGGAACACCAAAAATTAGTCTTGCGGCCCTGTTAAGAACAGACTGAACTTTCTTCAAAATATAATTTGGAAGACCCACCAACAGGGCATTGCAATAATCAACACGAGAGAAGACCAATGAGTGAACCAACGTCAGGAGGCAACGTCTGGTTATAAACGGCTTCACCAAATAGAGATTTCTGATGTGCAAGTAACAACTTTTAACTATCTGGTTTACATGCTCTTTGAAATCTAATCGGGAGTTCACATATACACCCAGATTTCGAACAGAGTTGGCCGGTCGCAGCTGAGATCCACCCACATTGATGGAGAGGGCACCTACTATATCATCAGCTCTTCTATTTCCTCGGATGATGAGAATATCAGTTTTACCATCATTTAGTTTAAGTTTTCTCGCTCTCATCCACTTCTTGATATCAGACATCAACAATTCCATCTTACTCCGTATATCAACTATATTTGTGATTCTCACATAAATCTGGGTGTCATCTGCATAAAAGTGAAAGGTGACATTATGTGCACGAAGCAGAAGAGACAAACTGCTAATATAAATTATAAATAGGATAGGACCTAAAACTGATCCCTGCGGAACACCATACTGCAGGGGTGTCGAGTCCGAGACCACTTGATTTACCATCACACTCTGGGATCTACCTGACAAGTACGACCCAAGAAGCAAGAGAGCGGAGTCACGCACACCACAATCATAAAGATCACTCAATAACAACTCGTGATCCACTGTGTCAAAAGCCGCAGAGGGATCAAGCAAGACCAATAGTGAGGCCACACCATTGCAAATGTTCTCAACTAGATCATTATGTACTCTAATCAATGCTGTTTCAGTTGAATGATGCTGTCGGTAAGCAGACTGAAAAATTGGGATAGTTTCATTCTGCTGAAGTAGTGGTTGTAATTGGTCACGCTCTAATATCTTTGATATGAAGGACAGGTTGGAGACAGGACGATAGTTCAACATGTTCTCAACATCAAGTCCAGGTTTCTTCAGAGTAGGTCGGAGTAGTAATGGAAAGACTGACTTAAACAAGAGAGTTTATATAAAGAGTGTACAGACAGGTGCATATCAAGAGAGGTAAAGTACAGTCAAGTCTTATTCCATGAGATAACTTAGCCTAAGACAAAGAATGATGCATTTCATAATGATGAATATAAATTCCAGGATGCGCCCCCCCCCCCCTCCTTCCGGAAGAAAGCAGGACGACCCATACTGGAACGAGTAAATACCGGCATACGCCGAATATGAGTACCGTACAGGATGTGACGAGAAACTACATGAGCAGTGTCAGTGACGAGCACTAAAAGCCATATGAGAAAAGTTCAGTGGTATGAGGACAAGACATACCGAAAGAATGTAGTATACTTGAAGACTAGAAAGTATCACAAAAGCTTAGCCCAGTTATTAATCTTTAACATAGGTGCAAGTATGGGTATAGTGCAATACCCTTCCCTCCCCCCCCCCCCAATAAGGAAGGACAAGAGACAGAAGGAACCCCGCAGGGAGACCCTGAGGGAACCTGCAGGCCCAACGCACTACAAGGACGCCCCGGTCTGTCGGTGGACAACGACAGAGAGGAGGAGACAAACGTGGTGGGGGAAGACCAAAGCCCTGTGTCGGCAAAGTCCGGCGAGAAAAAGCAAGTAAAACCTGAATGGAGCAGCGTACGAACGGACGGCAGGAGCTGTGCCCTGAATGTACGGGTTACCGGCCCGAAGAACCCGACACAGGTGAAGTCCCACAGCACGGCGATCAAGCCTCCTATCGGACGTAGGCGCCACCCGTAATGTCAACCCCGACACTGGCCTGGCCGGGTACACATACGGATGCAGGGTTTGAACCGGGCAGAACGGACGATGAACCCTACCACGTGTGGAAGCCGGTACAGGAAAGGCCGAAAAACGGGAGTGTTGCGTACGGTTGTAGCCACAAAACGAACAGACGGAGCCAAAGTAACTGACCCAAGGACGGGAGAAAACGGAAGCAAGGCCGGGTCTTAGACATGGCAGCCATCTCCGAGACGCCGTCACCCGCCGCCAAAGCCAGAAGGAACAGTGTCATGGCATGGAAGTGTAAGAGGCAGACGAGAGCCTCCGCCAGAGACCACTGAGGAGGAATCTGATGCGGGGTAGGCCTAAGTCCAAAGCAGGCCCGCATGAGGAAATCCAACGCCCAGTGAGGAACGACCAACCCCGTGAATGACTCAAACGGTACCCAAATGGCCAACAGGCGGGTCCTAAGCGTGGTGCATATGTTGGGACGCATCTCAAAAATAACCAAATGAGGTAGGGAAACACGAACGCCACCGACAGGCGTGTCCGTGACGTGTTGGTCATCCCAGAAGGAAAACCGTGCCAGTGAGAGACGGAAATCTGCCACTGAGAATGTGGCCAGTGGAGAGGATTTGACAGTCAAAGAACGACTAAACGTCGGCAGCCACCCTGCCTCACAAACATCCACGATGTGAAGGCCAACGAGGGCCCGAGGCCACCAATCGATCCCAAGTGGAAATCGGGGAACGATAGGGGAACAGGACTCGGGCGCCACCGCCACAGCTGAGCGGACCAGGCATGTGCCGGCCAGATGGAAGTAAACAATCAAACAAAGTTCATTTACCCACTCAGCCTGCGGAGGACTTTGCACATCAAAAAGGGCGTCGGGTGGCGGAAATACATCGAATACGGTGTGTTGGAAAGACCAAACTACCCGGGTGCTCTGTCCCATCAACAGAGCAACCGCCCATAGGTCGGCAGTCCCGGGTAGGCAGGGTACACGCAGTGCGACGGTGGAAAGGAGTGCGTGGCAAAATAGGTACCCCGCCAGGTCCTGAAGAACGAAAAGACTACGCAGTCACCTGACTCAGGGTGACAGGCGTGCTCGACCTGTCCCAGTCAAGGCCCACGGCACATCTTGCAACGGTGGAAGGCAGGACTCGGGAACGGCGACTAGGAATCCGAACCGAGGAACGAGGAGGAACAAGAAGAGCGGCGTGCACACAGTGTGTGGGAGAGTTCGCGGAGAAGATCCCACCCACCAAGGAAAAGAGGAGCGGAAGACCCCGAGTGAACAGGGGAGGCAAGGCCAGTCCGACGAGGGTCGTAAAGACACGAGGGGCGACATGGAGACCGAAGGGTAAACCGCCGAACGTGACATAATGAGAGTCATCAATACGAGGCACGACAGGTCGACCACCGGTCATAACACCTTGCTGTCCGTCACGGAGACCAGAAAGACATGCGACAGAAAGTCCCGCTGGTGAGGCGAGACTACCCGAATAATCCCATGGACAGAATAACAGAGGCGACGTCTGGGGAGACAGGCCGAGGTCACGCAGGTCGCCGAAGCGGAAACGTGGACCGGCACCCCGAGGACAGACCCCGCCGTATTACCCGGCGTGCCCACGAACGGCGAAGCGAAACCGAGAGTGGGGACACAAGAGCCGGTAGGGGCCCCGAGTCTGGCGGCCTCGTTACGAGCCGGCCTGCCGACCCCAATGAAGAGGAAGCGGTTGAGGAGGGTCGGGACATCCCAGGCGGACGGGGAGCGAAGAGCTCCGCAGCAGCAAAGAGGGAAGACCCCTGCCATGCAGGAGCAGAGAAGAGCCCCTCCGGAGGGAGCACAGAAAGCAACAGCGACGTGCTGACCTCAACCGGCGCCAGTGTACAGAAAGAAAACCACAGAGACTGGCGACAACGCGCAGCCTCATGGAAGGGACACCGCAGGAAGCCGACGGAGGCGAGCCGCAGTTGCAGATGCCCGAATTGGGCCCCACCCTTCCCGAGCACCCGAGTCGGTGGAGCTACAAGAAGCCTGAGGGGAAGCCGAGCTAGGTGCAGACGCTCGAAGAGGGTGGAGAACATGCGAGCAGTGCGCCGCCAGGGCTTGTGAACACGTTCCAGGGCACCCTTCTCTGGTGGCGTGAAGGAACGTGGCATACGTTCAGAAAGATAACGTAGGGGCAAAGAACCAGGCCCAAAATGGAGGTGAAACCCCGGATGAAGGCATGACGAGTCTCGACAAGGAGGAGCAGCCGACAGGAGGGAGTGGAGAAGAACCCATCTCCGACCGAACCCCGAAGTCGACGCCCTCCGTCAGCCACAAGGAACAGTAAAAGAGAAACTATGGAAAGACACAACTGAAACTCATACGACGCCGACAGAGTGGGCGCGTCGACATGTCGAGCTGTACCTGCCAACTCGCAGGCACCGGGCGCACTCCTTGTGCATGTGTAAGAGCTCGTTCCGGGAGGTATGCCGCCACGTGCCCCCACGATGACGGCTTCCCGTAAAGGGAAGGGAAGTGACGTCCGTTAGGGACCGGAAACGTCCCGAAGGATGGAAGGATGGACAACTGGAGCAGCAACCACAGGTAGAGCAGGTTACGTAGGCAAGAACACCGCCCAGTACGGACGCACGCCCGGAGATCGGAGGGGAAGAGACAGGGCGGAGTGGAGCCGTAGACCGTCGGCGACGTGGTGAAGGAGAGCGGCGTCTCCCCTACGACGCGGCGTCCTCGGAAACAGTAGGGACGTCCGAACGAGGCACCGGGGGAAAAGCGTTCAGGCGCCAGGGAGACAGCAGAGGAAAGGGGAAGCATGGCACGCACCCCTTCGTTGAGGAAGCGCGGAAACCGTCAGAGGCGGTCCGTGACAGAGAGAGCGAAACCCCGAACATGGAGCGCAGAGGCGAGACCTTGCCTCTACAGTGTCCGGGAATGTAGGACGAGACCCAAAGGTCAAGATCGACGAGACACGGTCTACACCTCCGAGGGTTAAACCCATCGCGGTTGGAGCACGAGACATGGGTAGGACTCTCCATGTCCCATTGGGCATGGCAGGACGAGAACCCCCACGGTGTGCACATGGAGGAAAGGACATCCTCACTGCAACCAGAAAGGAAAAAGATACCGATGGCCCATGTATGAAGCGCCCCAGGCAGAGCAGGGGAAGAAAGCAGGCGGGCCACAAAGAGTTCCCACAGGTAAATAGGAGGGACGGTAGTAGTGTGTCCCAAGAATACCGCCATGTACATAAGCATGGGGCGGATGGAGGCAAAACCGGTCAGCGGTGGCCTCCTGAGCCTTGGGTGGAGCCACATGGACGGCCTGAACCGGACAGAGGAGTCGGAGATCGTCGGCGGGACGGGGAAGGAGAGCGACGACCCACCGTCGTTGCGGAATCCTCGGAAACAGCCAGGACGCCCGAACGAGGCACTTGGAGGAAAAGCGATCTGGCGCCTTGAAGACTTCCGACGCGCACAAGGAGGAAGTGACATCCACATCGCAATTGGAAAGTAAAAGATACCGATGTCCCATGTATGAAGCACAGGAAATGTGTGCAAGCACAATATTGGTAAAAAAGCCTTGAATCATTGATAGGAGAGTACCCCCTTCCCCTGTTGAGGCAGGGAAGGACAAAAAAGGGGGGCCCTTCGAAACAGGCACGAGGGCAGAAAAATGCACAAAAGTGGTCACTACACCCTGCAAATGGAGCACCTTTCATGAAAGTGAGTATCCCCCCCCCCCTTGTGCATGGTGAGGGGTGAAGAGGGACCCCCCATGCGGAGGGTCAGGGAGAGACCAGGCGAACCAGCAAGTGCAAAGAACCCCGTGCAAGTCCCGAGAAGGAAGGCATGAAAAGCCTTATAAAGGAAGAGGATAATAATAATACCCAAAGGTTGAAGGTACTGAAGAGAAGAAGACGCCCAAGGGTACCATCAGAGTAGAGTGGGAGCACAATCTGATGAAAAGGAGAAGTCCGTGAACTACTGCAACCGAGTCCCTATACAGAGGCAAAGCAAAGCACCCTAGCACCGACCCAGAGAGGAGTGGACCAGAACGGGCCGCTCCGCTCGGGGGCGGAAATCCGCTCTGGAGCGGAATGTAGGATGTAGGACGAATGTAGGATGGGTGGAACTCACCACCCGGTGAGGAACCCGTGGCGAGAGCAGAGCGAAGTAGACATACTACACTGGAACCAGAAGAAAAAAAAACTGTGAAGACCCCGTGTAGGCCATGGGAAGGCATGCATGTATGTCATCGACAGGAACAAGAATAAAGCCTGTTTGTAAGCACCATGAAAATAAAGGCCATGGCAATGCACGCATGTATGTCATTGGCAGAGACAAGACGAAAGCCTGGTCGGAAGCACCACGAAAAAACCACTGAAAGTCGAGGAATCCTTAAGAAGAAGGCCAAAGAGTGCCCCCGAAATGGGAGGCCAGGCAGGAGTATCAGTCATGAGGTCATGCACAAAATAAAGATCAGATAACCCAGAATAGGCTACAGGCACCAGGTCAGGGAGTAGCCTAACAGCTCTCACTAGGCCTGGAGACTGGAGTCCCGTCCAATGAAGGAGAGTGCTTTCCCCCCCCCCCCCCCCATGTCCCCCTGGAAGTTAAAGCTGAAGAGAACCCTCCAAAAGGAGGATCAGGAAGGCCATAGGGGAACCAGCAACAGGCCAAAGAGCCCCAAACCCCAGGTCAGAAAAAAACAACAAGGGGTAGGCTCAACCCTCTGAAGAACTGAAGGAAACCCCACCCCAAAACATAATGGAGACCAATACCTTAAGGCTGGTATCAGTGAAGAGGTCCTGTAGGTCAGAAAGCACAGCCTGGTAAAAAGGAGCATTAAAATATGTCTTTATGGAAGTGCAGGACGACCAGTCTAGGCCTAAACCGAGGCAAAAGTAGCGCGACCGTAAACGGCAACGTCCGTTCGAGAGCGGAAAAGTACCGACATCGAGCGGGAACGTCCGCGTTCCAAGGCGGGCGGAATCGTCCGTATACGGACTCGTACGTTCAGGCGCGGGAAGTGGTATGAGACGGCAGTAGTGCGTGAGGGAAAAGGCCCGTCCGAGAGCGGAGAGATGAGCGGGCCCAGATGGGCCCCGCCGTAAGCCGAGGACCCAGGAAAGGTAGCCTGGCAAGTCACAGCAGACGTGGGAGCGTCTGTGGGTAACAGACAGCGTGAAAACAGACCTCTGACATAGAACGGAAAGTCCCGTTCTAGAGCGTCTGTGGGTATCAGTCGGTGTGAAAACAGACCTCCAACATAGAACGGAAAGTCCCGTTCGAGATCGGAGGGGCCCAGGGAGACCATGGGACCGTAAATGAAAGGTCCGACCTTTCAGTGACAAAAAACTATAATGACAAGAAGCTTACTAAAGACAAAACTAAAGCCACCGCAAGTGAAATGAATACAAAAGGCAAAGCCTAAATGAACGAGGGTCGCCCAAGCGGCGACGCATGCGCAGATGGCAAAAAATGAAGTAACCTCCAGTTTCGACGCTACACTCCAAGAAAACACATTTGAGCCCATTTTTCAGTGTGCCTACAGCACGTATCATCTGTCTAGAATCACAGGTACCTTAACCCTCCAGCCCCAGCTACGCATTACATAAATATTCCCCGAAACCCGGGTGTTTTGGCCGAAAAACGTCTAGGCTAGGCTACCATATATTTGTTATTCTGACTACTTCCCGCATTCCCACGCATCCCCAAGCGTAGCTGTGTTATTTACCTGTAAAATGGCGTTAAGTAGAGCTCTCTAAGTCAACTGGTTGAGTTGTGATGATGATTTCATTGGAGATAACTTTATGGCAAAAACAGCCACTTTACACTACTTTTCGATACTTAACAACAACATACAGGCACACACGAACAAGCGACGCTCTCCTTATTGTGGCCGGAGATGCGGGGCGTCGGTCCAGCCGGCTGTTGTTTACATGCGTCGGACCGACGCCTCGCACACCAAGCTCACAGGCTTTGACCTCATGGGTGTTTAAGAGCCCTTCCGGGTAGCTCGTGTATGCTTTTTTATGGGCGTTCAAGAGCCCTTCCGGGAACAGAGGGTTAAAGAAGGCCCACAACTCCCCCAAAGGGGAGGTGACAGGAGTTGTAGGCACAAAAACAGAGCACCAGAAAAAGTGTGTGCGTCATAGAGTGTAGCACGAAAAGGAATGATCTAATGAACCCGGTCGGGTTGTGCGGTGGACCCGTGACAACGGCTTAAGGAACCAGATAAGATGGGCAATGTTCTGCAATTTTCTCTTTTCTTTCTCATCAATATTTTCATTTCCTTTAAAATAGTAGCCTCAAGAGTGTGTACAACGTACCTAGTAGAGAGAGTAAGGTGCTACTCTAGATGTTATCGATTTAATCGCGCTAGTGATTACGATAATTGTCCGCTCCAGAGCGGAACGGAATTATACGATAGGTACTGTATATAGCTCTACGTTGGAGATGTAGAGGCTACTACTAAATAAGAAGTTTGTGCTGCACACAGTCGACATGTCTACCCTCAACGCGTACAACATCTACCGACTGAGGACTCCAGGAGCTAAATAGTTCAAGCCACTGCGGAAGTTCCACAAGCAGGTGATACTAGAGCTCCTGCAAAAATATTCTGTACCCGGGAGACCTTTACAAGGACCAGGCAGGGTGGACCGGACGGCGTGTGCTGACTTCTTCAGGAAGCACCTGCTCAACTCCCTTCCTCACAAAGTACCAGGTGGTAATGTCAAGAGCCAGAAAAGGTGCCATGTCTGTAGCCACACAACCCGAAGACCCCATAAAGTTAAGAAAACCACATGGGAATGCCTCAAATGTAAAGTGGCGCTGTATGCTGGACGTTGCTTCAACGATTTTCACACCCTAGAAGAATATTGAAGTGCCAGTGTCAATGACAGTGAAAGTGACACTAAAAATGTAGGCTATAAGAATATAAAATAATTAGTAAAAGTGACACAAATAATGGTAATAATAAGTGCCAGTGACAATGACAGTGAAAGTGACACTAAAATGTAGGCCAATAATGGGTAAAAGTGAAAGAGACAAATTAACAGTAATAATAAGTGACAATGACAGTGACTGACACTAACATGTAGGCTAATAATGGGCCAAAGTGACAGAGACACGAATAAAAGTAATGATAAGTGCCTTTATAACAATATGAACAAGTGAAAGTGACACTAAAATCTATATTATATCTTACTAACAATAAATACTAGTGAAAATGACACTATCGATTATCATAGTCCAGTGAAAGTGACACTAAAAAATATGTAACAAATATAATTACAAGTGAGACACAAAAATATCTTTATCAGTAACTTTATTGAGTGAAAATGACATAATAATGACTACAATGCTCAAGTAAACTAATAAAAACACTCAAATCGCTTCCCGGAATAGTTGCGGGTGGTGCGACGAGTCCAGTAGAGCGTCGTAGCCGGGGCCGCGGCAGAACGTTCGGACGCGTCTAGGTACATACGCGCCAAAAGTTGCCTCCACTAAAATCGCCATCACACCTAAATCAGTAGAGCTAGAGAGCTCTACTCAACGCCAGTCTACAGATCAAACTAAGGGCTACATTTTTACATATTACGGGTTTGACAACCCGTAGGGAAGGAAGGAAAACCTTCTATTTAGGAGTGGTTCCGTAGTCAATGACGAAGAGCCTATAGTCCTATACTATATATAGGCTGAGATTCAGGGACCCGTTCGGGATTCCCCGGAGTTCTTATCACAACCGTTGTGTATATAGCATAAAAACAATCCTTGGTTAATACCCATTAAATCTTACCAAGGGCTCGTCATTGAAAATGAATACCACTAGAAATAAAATTTAAAGAAGAATCTATCATTTCAAACCTCCCGGTGCCTCAGCCCTCCAGCTGTGCTGTCGTTATGCTTCCCTTGCACGTGATGCCAGACTTTCTAGCATGTTTATCTGCTTCAAATGTTATATCAAGTTGGGCATGTGCATGGGAAGGGGAAGGTGGGAGGGAACCTTTCCGTCATTGACTACGGAACCACTCCTAAATAGAAGGTTTTCCTTCCTTCCCTACAGGTTGTCAAACCCGTAATTTAGTATTGGTTCCTTCGTCAATGACGAAGAGCCTAGAATACCACAACCGGAGGTGGGACATCAGATGCTCAACGTATCCAGAGAGAACCAATTAACAGATAGGCTGACACCGGGAGAAATTCAAATTACTGTATTAGAGAAAGAAGAGGCGGGTATACTGCGAAGCCTCATAAAGAAGGAAAGATGGAAGAATAGTCATAACTTAAAATGTGTTGAGGAGAACAAGATGTAAACATTTGTATGAACGGATGCTTTAATGTCGAAGCATCTCATACTATAATGCTCCTGAAGCTGTGCAACAAGTTAGCAAGCGCATTTCTTGCTTGCATTGGTATAAAAACCAAAAAATGAACTATTTGTTCATACTTTTTCAGTACATACAACTCGTACTTATTCCTTATAGAAGAAAACTCTTTGTCTTCGTATACTTATTTATGTTCTACATTCCCCCCCCCCCCTCTTTTTATTCCTTTTGGAGATTCCGAAGGAGGAAAGGAGAACCAGACTCATGCAGTACATACAACTCGTACTATTTACTATTATTATGTTCTATTCAACAACCAACTCTACTCCTAAAATCTATTAATGAAATATTACAAACACTTGTGGCAGTCCGTGGATTCGAACCCAGGACGCTCACACCGAATATCAACACCTTATGCATTACACCATGAAGGCAAGAAAAATACTTTGTCTTCTTACTTAGTCATGGTAGTAAAACTCATTCAGTGTGACGCCCACTGCCTGATAGTGGTTACCGACTATTAGGCCTTCGATTTAGGGTGTAAGATAGGATCGCCAAAAGGCATCCTTGAGGTTCAACGTTATCAGTCACACGTCCTGATGAAGGAGTAGCCGTATCCGAGACACTGTGAGCATGCAAAATCTGTAATTTTGAGTGAGGAGAGGTCTCTGCCTGGTCTCATCTTTAAGCTTTCTCGTTTGGGAACAAGAAACGTGCGGGATAGGAAAACTGTGGTTTCTTTTAGAACTGGCTACCATCGGCTTTAATCATTCTTTGATTACTTCTATGACGTTTGGTGAAAGTATCATTGTATTGTTGTGCAGATCACATATGACAAGTAGCAAATCTATGTTCCTCATTTGGAACTTTATTGGGGCAATTGCAGTGATGGCTAGAGCAAATTTTGCCGCCTCTACTGCCCATTCCACCCACGGACCTTGTCCCACTCCATTGAAGGTAACATGCGAGACTGAGGGTCTGTAGCAACAGTTTCTATCTTTGTAGAACACATTGAGGAGGGATTTTATAGCATTAAGAGCAGCAAGCTTAAGAGAAATCTGACCAAGGCTCCCAGGATTTTGTGGTAGAAAATATTGGGGCAGGGTTGTCCACAAAACTGAATATCAGACCTGGAAGGGAAAGGAGGCACGACTATTTCCATTCCCCACCTTTCAGCATCTTTTGCTCGCAGATGTTTTAACTCATTTACCTCGAGGATCCCGGCTTGAGGGACCTGGTAAAGTTCAGGGATACCTGTCTCCGCGTCTTCCGGAATAGGAGGATCACCGATTGGTTGTCAAACTCGGGCAGGATCATAAAGCAAAGGCATTGGCTTGTTGGGAAACCCCGGGTCTTCCTCAAGGGCACCCGAAGTGAAGGGGTTATGAATAGCCCCACCTGTCAAGGGTGGGAATCGCTACTGATTCACCGGTTAGGGAACACTAGGACCAATTGACCCTGAGGGACGAGGCGGTGTGGTGGTCTTTATTCATATAAGGACAGGTTGTAAAGGAACAGTAGGTAGCGTAGAAGGCATTATCTTAGAGGACAGCCTAACCTGGGGAGTCAGAGACTCTTGTCTCTGACTAAACTTGGACTTAATTGCTGCTAGAACCTTTGTTTGGAACAGGGTCTCCAACTTCGTTGGGACGTGGGCAAAAGAATGTTTATGAAACTCACGTAGGCATTATGGATAATGTCTGGGACTTAGGATATGTAACACTTTTTTACATCACTCCAAATATTGAGCAAAACCTAAGGCGCCCCAGCCGCAGTTATGTGGCCAATCAAATTGTGATGTTTCACAAAGGGTGCACAGTTTGTACACGTCTTAGTAGCCCACTAGCTAGCGTACAATCAACACAAGACAGATGGCGTACATACTTCGTACGCCCAAGAAGGGGGAATTTGTTGCATCTTGTGAACCCGAACCACTGCACAATGGTCGTGGCGATTACAGGAGAGAGCTGTTGCTCATCAGGCCAAGAATTAATGTCACATAATACTAGAGCAAAGAACAAAATCATGTACCGGCTCGTCATGCATAAGGCCTATGGAATGCCGAATAGCCTGTTGGCTATATGAATGCAGTAAAAGAAGTTAGAACGGGGTAGTATATCAGCTGTATCTTATATAAAGATGGATTAGAGTGGGATAGTCGATTGTTATCATTAATATGATTAGTGTATTCCCCCCCCCCCCCCCTTCCTCTCATTCGTGGTTCTACATTGAGAACCCAAGGTGAAGACTTTTAACAGCGACTCAACAAGAAATTACGTTGGGTAACACCTGGCGGTGAATAGCCTATTGGCTATATGAATGCCGTAACAGAGGTTATAGTAGAGTAGCGTATCTGCTATCTCTTATATAAATTCATTGTCCTCCATTGAGGACCTATGGGAAAGATGTTTATCATTGACCCGGAAAGACACGCCGTTGGGCAGCACCCGGAGATGGAGGTGAAGCCCGAAGACCTTCATAGCAACCCGATCGGGAATACGGAACCGGAGAGAGTGGACCGTAGCTAAGAGTCAAGGTCTATTTTAGTTCAATTCAATTCGAGAGACTGTAATTGCAAGTTGCAGAACTTAAGTTATAACAATGGAATAATAATAATAATAATAATAATCAGTAGATTATCAATGTCACCAGAGGTCCGTTGGGTACCCGATACCCGGACACCATTGGTTAGTCCGTGTATATCAATTCAATATTGGGCTTATAATAGTGATAGTATCCGGAGGAAGCTTTGCTCCTCATCTGTCCCTAATAGCCCACTGGGGCACAGGAGTCCCGCCGACTCCAGGGCTCGAAGTTTCCGAACTATTTCCATGTCAGAAGTGCTAACATAAGTAAGCAGGAACCTGGCTTATATATTGAAAAATGAAGTGAAGCCATCGAAAAATTTCATAATATAATTTCAATATTTGGCTTATGATAGGGATAGGACCCGGAGGAAACTTTTCCTTTATAGTTCAATAATAGCCCACACTATTGGCACCCAGCATATACATTGAAAAATGACAAATGAAGTAAATCCACCGCAAAACTTCATATAATACTTATATCTAGGAAGATACTAATCTATCTCTTGTGCTGTAACTTTTAGTAGAGTGAGGCTCTGAGCTATAGCCTATTGGCCACTTCCTCGCTCGATGTGACGAGCGTGAGAAAACTTCATAATATCGAGTCAATATTTGGCTTAAAAATAGGAATAGTATCCGGAGAAACAGTGTTCCTTATAGGTCAACAATATCGGAACCATTGGCCCCCCGCTTATATGTTGAAAAATGAAGTAAATCCCTCGAAAAACTTCATAATATAATATTTATATATCTATATACTGTATCTATATAGGAAGAGATCATCTATCTCTTATATTATAAAATTCAGTAGTGATGCTCGAGCTAGGCCTATTGGCCGCTTCCGTGATTGTGCGCTCGCTTGAGAAATAAACTTTCACTTCATCCCAAATGTTTAGTAATACCCGAGTCGCCCCCGCTGCTGTTATGTGGCCACTCGGATTGTGGTAGTGTTACACGAAGAGTGCACAATTTGTAAATTTTTTAGGAGCCCACTTAGTCAATGTACGATTCACACAAGACATCTGGCGTACATACCTCGTCAGTTGTGGCTCAGGTGAGGGGGCGGAGATTACTGAGGAGAGCTATAGCCCACCTGTCAGAAAAAGCCAAGAATCAATGTTACATAGTATAAGAGCAAAGAACCAAAGCATGTACCAGTTCCTTATGTATAAGGCTCATTGCAATGTCGAGTAGCCTGCTGGCCCTATGAATGTTTTTTAAAGAATTTAGAGTAGGGTAGCATATTCGCTACATCGTATATAAGAATGGATTTAAGTGGGATAGTCTATAGGCTATCATAAATGCCACTGGAGTACTCTCCTCCCTTCTTTTTCCATTCATTGTTCTACATTGAGAACTCGGAGGGAAACGTTGGTCTTTAATTTAACCGGAACCTATTGGTACATCGGATGTCTTCCCCCCCCCCCCCCCCCCCCCGGAGTACCCGGAGTACCGGAGTACTTGGAGGAAACTCTCGTTCCTTAATTTAACCTGAACCTCATGGTTCCTTGGTTTTTAGTATTACCCAGAGTACCCGGAGTATTTGGAGGAAGCTATCGTTCCTTATTTGAATCTGAACCTCTTGGTTCCTGGGTTGTCAGTGTTTACCCGGAGTACCCGGAGTACTGTACTTGGAGGAAGCTATCGTTCCTTTTTTTTTTTTTTTTTTAATCTGAACCTCTTGGTTCCTGGGTTGTCAGTGTTTACCCTGAGTACCCGGAGTACTTGGAGGAAGCTCTTGTTCCTTAATTTTAACCTGAACCTCTTGGTTCCTGGGTTTTCAGTATGTACCCGGAGTTCAGTATTGCTGCGAGTACCCTGAGTACCCCTAGTACCCGGAGTAGGCCTACTTGGAGGAAGCCTTGTTCCTAAATTTAACCTGAACTTCTTGGTTCCCTGGTCTTCAGTAGTACTTGGAGGAAGCTTCTTGTTCCTTAATTTTAACCTGAACCTCTTGGTTCCTGGGTTTTCAGTATGTACCCGGAGTTCAGTATTGCTGCGAGTACCCTGAGTACCCCTAGTACCCGGAGTAGGCCTACTTGGAGGAAGCCTTGTTCCTAAATTTAACCTGAACTATTTAGTTCCCTGGTTTTCAGTAGTACCCGTAGTACCCGGAGTACCCGGAGTATTCGGAGGAAGCTCCCTTTCCTTAATTTAACCTGAACTTTTGGTTCCTTGGTTTTTGTATTACTCGGAGTACCCGGAGGAAGCACTCGTTCTTGGTTTTGTTGGTGTTTTGTGCACCTGGAGGAAAACTTTGTTTCTCCATGTAACCGTAACTTCTTTGTGCATCGTTTTTTTTTTTTTTTTTTTTATTGTTTCTCGGTTTCCTTGAAACTATTTAGTACCCGGAGGTCTAAAACCCTGAGACCCGGAGAGAACGGAGGGACACAGGAGCCCCGCCGACTCCGGGACTCGAAGCATGCAATTGTATAGGGTTAGTTGGTGCTCTTGCACTGGAGGAAACTTTGTTGGTCAATTTGTTCACATGCAAACTCTTTCTATTTTAAATTAACACATAATTGTGTTGGAGCTCTTGCACTGGAGGAAACTTGTTGCTCCATTTGGTTTCATGCAAACTCTTTCTATTTAAGAAATTAACATATAATTGTGTTGGTGCTTATACTTTATTTACTCGAAACCATTTAGTACCCAGAGTTGTAAACCCGGAGACCCGGAGAGAACGGAGGGACACAGGAGCCCCGCCGACTCCAGGACTCGAAGCATGCAAATTGTATAGGTTTAGTTGGTGCTCTTGAACTTGGTCATGCAAACTCTTAGGAATCATTGGTATCGAAGCACTTCATAACATATTACTCATATAGGAAGAGAATAATTGGTCCCTCATGTAAAATTCAGTAGAGGGAAGCCGAGCTAGCTAGGCCTATTGGCCGCCCTCGTGGACACTTGCCCGAGGTGGCGAACAAAGCATGGCCTTATAAATAAGTACTGGTACAAGAATGGGACATATAAGGGAATCAATAAGCCTAGCTAAGACCCTATCAGCTCGAAGTAATGCTAGAAGCATGCAAACTATAAAGTGAAGTGACTTATAAAAGTGAAGCGACTTTGAAAAATTTAATACTAGTAGAATTTCAGGAAATAATGTAGGCTACTTTACGACAAAGAAAACTTTGAATTAATAATATCCTTAGAGTTCAACGTGTATCCTGAGGGCACACAAATAAGATGAATAATAGCCTACGATAAGTAAATAATTAAAGGCAAGCATTGTATAGGATATAGCCTAATATAACAATAATCACTTACTTAGGCGGGTGCCCAATCCCGAAAGGGGTTGAAATAGGGGAGCTATCCCCCCGCCAAAGGCGGCTTTCTAGGGCCTTTCCTAGCTGATGCCGAAAGGATTGGGTTCTAGTCATGTGGTGATGGGCTGGTCTATCAGAGTGAGAGCTGAGCGATCTCTGCCATACCCATAGCTTACTCTGACTGTTCCTTTTACTTATATATTTTCTAGATCTCAAGTGACGGCGTCTCTTCCGTGGATTGACCTCCCAATCTACCAAGATTGGAAGCTAAAGCGTCACATTTTTCCTTTGCCCCTCAACTTTCTCTTCATAATTGCTGAGGGGCACAGGGCCCTGGGTTGGGCTTTGGTTTCCTGGGCATTTCCACCCCCTCCTCAGCTCCCCTCCATGGAGTGGCTTCGGTCACCCAGGCTTTATTGTGGTCGGCAGGGAGGGGTCTGTTGGGGCGCTTGGTTATGGCCTTGGCCTTGCTCGGGGCCTTGGGGCTGTTCGGCCAGGCAGCTTGGGGAACAACAACAACAACAACAACTACGACGAACAACAAATATTAAGAATGGCGAAGCAGTATCCATATACTTTCGGTGTGGACAGGCGTCGACGGTGGCCCTCTGAAACATACAGGGCGATTACTCAATTCATGTTTGGACCTAACTCAAATAATATATAACAAGGACTCACTAGGAGTGAGAAAGCCAGGCAAACGCTGAGACGTCCAGAGCAAGGGGGCACACGTCCGACTCGCCTGGATCACAACCGTAAAGAAGCAGATAAACACGCTAGAAAGTCTGGCATCACGTGCAAGGGAAGCATAACGACAGCACAGCTGGAGGGCTGAGGCACCGGGAGGTTTGAAATGATAGATTCTTCTTTAAATTTTATTTCTAGTGGTATTCATTTTCAATGACGAGCCCTTGGTAAGATTTAATGGGTATTAACCAAGGATTGTTTTTATGCTATATACACAACGGTTGTGATAAGAACTCCGGGGAATCCCGAACGGGTCCCGGAATCTCAGCCTATATATAGTATAGGGCTATAGGCTCTTCGTCATTGACGAAGGAACCAATACTAAATGTATGCATGTTGTACAGTCGTCAGGATTAATTTGTTTCACTTCCCCTGGACTAGGCATTAGTAGCACTGCACGGTGGAGAGGTATCCCCTCTACCTCCTTTCCTGGTTGGTTCCATACCCCCCCCCTCCCATTTTCTCTCCAACCCCAGAACTACACCCACCCTCCCTTCTCTCACTCTCACCCAGCTACTTCTGGACCTCACCAATTGCATGTATTCTGAACAACTAATGAAGGAATGCAATGTATCATAGGTATAGTTAAGTATGAGCTTTACTAAATTTGAAAGCAAGAGAGAGAGAGAGGGGGGGGGGGGGGGATGTTCGACGAAAACTTTACATATGATTCTAGTGCTTCATACTGATACATTTAGGCCTACCATTGAAACCTGAAAGCTTCATACCGTTTCACTGATGGTTTAATACTGTTGAACTATCATACTCTAATAAAGCTGCCAAACTAACCCACGCGAAGTTGTATTTCCTGTTCATCGTTGTAATAGCTCAGGCTCGGCTACGTAAAACACTTGAGACAACGAGGACCGTCTGTGTCAATTCCTCTCCAGGAGTCTCTCCCATCAATAAACACACAAAATAAACCATTCAATTATTTTGAATTATTTCTTTGTATCTATCTATCTATCTATTTCCTGATGCCGTGATCCCTGAAGGGGTGGCCACGAACGAACCGCCCCCATGCACCTCTGTCCCCAGTCAGTCGACGCCCCTCCCCCCAACCAGCACCGCCTTCGTTCATGTACTTCCTCACTCCATCCTTCCACCTCTCATTCAGTCTACCTCTCCCTCTCTGTCCCTCCACCTCGCTCTCGTACACCCTCTTAGTCATTCTCTCGCTTTCCATACGTTATGGCCGAACCATCTCAAGTTGTTCCTTTTCACACTTTCCAGCACATCTACCTCCACACCACACCTCCTTCTTACTTCCTCATTAGTCTGTCTATCCCTCCATGTAACTCCGCACGCACTCCTTAAGTAATTCATTTCCACTGCTCTCACTCTTGGTCTGAGTCTCTCAACCAACGTCCATGCTTCGCTTCCGTAAGTCAGTGTCGGGATTACCACACTGTCATGCAAGGACTTCTTCACTTCCATACTGACCACCCTATTTCTCGTTACTGCTTTCAGCGTTCCTACAACCCTCTTCCCCTGTTGTACCCTCTTCCGTACTTCTTCATCCATAGTCCCATCTTTACTCAACACACTGCCCAGATACTTAAAAGAGTTGACGATCTCCATAGCCTGACCGTTCAGCTTCACCTCACACTCTGTGACTTCACCCCTTTCGAAGACCATAACCTTGCTCTTCCCCGCATTTACCTTCAAATTCCATTTTTCGCACACTGTTCCAAACTCATTTACCAGACCCTGCAACTCCCATTCATTATCACTCATCAGAACTGTATCATCCGCAAACAGCAGTATAGGTAGCTTCCACTCAATTCCCTCCCTTTTCAGCGATACACCAACATCCACTGCTCTTGATAGTATTTCTTTCATGACTCCATCCATATATACAGTAAACAACCACGGGGACATCACACACCCCTGTTTCAAACCAACATTCAGGTCAAAGAACTCGCTCTGCTCACTCTCCACACGTACTGCCGCCTTTGCACCCTCATGCATGCTCTTCACTGCTTTCAGCAACTTGCCCTCTACTCCGTATATTCTAACTACTTTCCACAAACCTTCTCTATCCCACTCTGTCATAGGCCTTCTCCAAGTCCATAAAGGCAACATACACCTTTTGTTTCTTCTCCAGATACTTCTCCACAACACAATTCAGGGTAAAAATCTGATCTACACATCCTCTTCCCTTCCTAAAACCTCCCTGCTCGTCGCCTATCCATTTCTCCGTTCTCACTCTCACTCTCTCAATCACTACCCTACTGTATACCTTCCCTACTACGCTTAGAAGACATATTCCTCGGTGGTTACCACACACTCTTCTTTCCCCTTTGCCCTTATATAGGGGGATTATTATGCCAGTCTTCCAGTCATCGGGTGCACTCCCCTTCTCCCATGCTAGTTTGCACATTTTCCATACCCATTCTATCACTATCTCACCACCATACCTCAACATTTCCCCACACACTCCATCTGTTCCTGGTGCTTTCCCCAACTTCACTCTTTTCATGGCTTCCCACACTTCTGACCTCCTGATCCCCACCTCCTCCTTCACTACTTCTCTTCTTCTCCCTCCCATACCATATCCAGCTATGTTTGCTGGCTCTTCATTCCTTACATTTAGCAACTCACTGAAGTACTCCCTCCATCTTTCGACTCTCATGCTTCTCGGCTAGCATTCTTCCATTCTTATCTTTCACACCCTTACTGTTTCCCTTGCTACCTTCCCTAACTTTCTTGACTTCTTTCCAGAACAGTTTCTTACTCTCCCTCCATTTTACACTCAGATTCCTTCCAAGTTCCTCATCTACTCTTCTCTTACTTTCCTTCACTACTCTCTTCACCACCCTCTTACTCTCCACGTACCTCGCTCGTTTCTGTCTCTCGGAATCTTCATTCCCTCTACTACCCAACCACTCTCTATTTCTTTGTATGACATTATTTAATACAATTATAACTACTTATTAGCACAGTATACAAGAACTAAACTTTTGCTTAATAATTTTCTCCACAAATCTCACTGCTTC
The DNA here is from genome assembly GCA_032716605.1 of Paralithodes platypus. Classification (NCBI taxonomy): domain Eukaryota; kingdom Metazoa; phylum Arthropoda; class Malacostraca; order Decapoda; family Lithodidae; genus Paralithodes; species Paralithodes platypus. The sequence goes on from CM064487.1 coordinate 98,268,950, forward strand.
CAGACAATTCAGGACTCATTAAGGGTAAACAGCCAATTTACCAATACATGCTATGAATTATTGCAGAGAATGTGCCCCGTGAGTCGGCCATGTGACTGCATTACGTTAATTCAACACTCTTAACATAGCTATATACCCAATCATTAGGCCATATTGCTTTCCTAATTGGCCATAATGTAAAACTACTCTATATAAACGGGACACCAACTACCCTCGGGCAAGGTACTGTAGTTTTTTAAAAGAGGCTCCAGCTTTGAAAATATTACTCTACTTAAACAGGCTAAATAATCCTGAAGGGTTGATAACCAATATACAGTATATGCCCTATTTTTACTAACTACCCCTCGGGCACTTTTACGCTCATCTATCCATTAGGGTGGGTCTTATTTTAAAGTTCCCTTTCCCTCAACACTTACGCTCACCCATACATTAGGGAATGACTTATTCATTTTGTTACCTTACCCTTAAAACCTTGCCATAAGGTTACACTATTTTATTAGGTATCATGTGTTGTAACCAAGTTAAGGGGGGCGTCCGCTATGGCTATGTAGCAATATGGGTTGTAACATAGCAAATTGTGTTAAATACTCCCTGAGTAATGGCAAGACGTAGCTGAGTATCTACTCCACATAATACTATTGAAAGCACGCCTATTCAAGATTATTCTCTTGAGATAACTTTCAAGGTAATTTGAATTCACACCTGTTAAGAATAATTACTTAATAACTATATAACGCCCATTTATTATATCCCAGACTAACTACAAGACTTATAATATTGAACTGATCTATAATTATTATTCTACTACAATACCACTCTGTATAACAGTTTTGTATAACAGTTTTGTATAACAGTTTTTGCTCCCCAGAACTCGCCCCCACAACATCCTGGAGGGTGGTCAGAACCTTAGGCTCTGACCACCTCCCGATCATTATCACCACAAAAACCAGACTCACCCCAGCTAGCCACAAACACACATACACCAATTATAAAAGAGCTAACTGGGAAGCATTCACAAATGAGACAGAACAACACTTCACAACTCTAAACAGTACACCCATCACTAACATCAACAATGCTGTACACATACTCAATAAAACTATCCAAAACGCTGACAAGAAACACATTCCAAGAGGTAACAGAAAAAGACACAACCCCAACTTCACACCAGAAATTCAAAACCTCATCAGACAACGCGACATACTGAAACACTCCCCAGCACCCCACACACAAGACATCACACAACAAATTCAAGCACTCAACACCCAAACTAACAACAAAATACAAGAGCAACAAAAACTAAATTGGAATAACTTCCTACAAACACTTGATCACAAAACAAACCCCAAAAAACTATACAAAACACTAAACAGCATCACACTTTCCAACAGCAACACAACACAATCACATGCTGCAATCACAACAACAGACTCTACTCCTTCATGTAAACAACAAGCAAACACTCTCATCAATCACTTTTCACATGTCAGCCACCTAAAACCTCACAAAGACGACCGACGTGTCATCCGACGTAAGAGACAATTCCCCACAGACCCTGACCCTTCACCAATCACCAGACAAAGCATATTATCAACAATCTCAAGCACTCACCCGCCTGTGGCCTAGACAACATAAGCAACATACACCTCAGACACCTGGGACCAGAAGGCATACAAGCACTCACTAACATATCAAACTACAGCTATTCACACAACACAATACCAGACATTTGGAAGCATGGTATCATCATCACATTCCCCAAACCCAACAAAGACCCCACGCTACCCTCCTCGCACCGCCCCATCACACTCCTTTGCTCCCCCTCCAAAGTCATGGAATGCCTAGTATTACAACTAATTACACCTGACCTACCCCTAGCTCCAACACAACATGGCTTTAGGCCACTGCACTCCACAAACACTCTTCTCACAGACCTTACACAAAGAGCTTTCGACGGCATCAATTCAGCTAGACCACCACACAGATCACTATTAGCCACACTCGACATTAGTAAAGCCTTCGATGCCATCCCCCGCCACAACCTAACAAACAAAATCTACAACACAAACATGCACAACAACACAAAACGGTGGCTGGCCAACTTCCTAGCAGGCAGATGTGCACACGTATCTTATGCCGGTCAGTCATCTAAAATCAGAAACTTTCCAAACGGAGTCCCACAAGGATCCGTCCTATCGCCCGCACTCTTCAATCTGTACATGCACGATATAACTACACCCAATACGCCCCAAATAAACTTAGCCTCCTATGCAGATGACATAACACTCACATGCACACACCATGACCCAAAAAGAGCAACAGATCTCCTTCAACCCTATCTCAACACACTACATGGCTGGTGCACTACAAACAGACTTAATCTAGCCCCAGCCAAATCTACCGCAACCCTGCTCACAAGTTGGACAGGAGAACACGAATACATCCCTCAACTCACCATAAACAACACACCCCTAACACATACACACACACCCAAAATCCTAGGAGTAACATATGATACTCATATGACATTCAAACAGCACACCACAAACATTAAAAAGAAACTGACACCCAGACTTAACGCCCTCAGGTCACTTGCTCACACAAAATTTGGACACAACAAAGAAACTACCACCACAGTATATAAACAATACATAAGATCAGTGATGGAATACGCAAGCCCAGCCTGGGCTTCTAACCTAGCTGAAACTAGAACTAGTAGAGTTTTCCCATGCTAGAATAAGAAGGGCTATAGAAAAAATGAACAGAAGTAAGTCACCGGGACCGGATGGGATACACCCAAGAATCATAAAGGAAGGAGGGGAGATGTTAGTAGAGCCATTGAAAATGTTATTTGAGGTATCGTTTAATACAGGACAAATCCCGATGGACTGGAGAGAGGCGAACATAACAGCTATATTTAAGAAGGGAAAGAGAAATGACCCAGGGAATTATAGACCAGTCAGTTTGACAAGTGTTGTGTGTAAACTAATGGAAACGGTAATTAGAGAAGGAATAATGGATCATATGAAGTCAAACCAACTTTTCAGTGGGAGACAGTTCGGATTCTTGCCGGGGAGGTCGACGGTACTACAGCTAATTAAGGTGGTAGATGATTGGATGCAAATTCTAGAAGATGGTGATGTAATAGACGTGGTATATTGCGATTTTATGAAGGCCTTCGATAAGGTCCCACATAAAAGGTTAATAGAGAAAGTTAGAAGCTATAATATAGGGGAGAAATGTGTGAAATGGATAGAAGCCTTCCTGAAAGATCGGAGACAGAGGGTATTGGTGAATGGAATGGGCTCGGGGTGGAGGGAAATTACAAGTGGGGTACCTCAGGGATCTGTGTTGGGACCACTGCTGTTCGTTATATTTATCAACGACTTGCCTGAAGTTATAACTAATGGAAGTGAGGTATACCTGTATGCGGATGACACTAAACTGTATAGAAGAGTGAGGAGTAAGGAAGATATGGGTTTGCTTCAAGGAGATGTGGAGGGCATGAAGGGATGGTCTGAGCATTGGTTAATGCCTTTTCATCCAAAAAAATGCAAGTACATGCGGATTGGGACCAGCAAGATAGACAAGGTAGGATACAGTATGTATGAAGCGATGGAGGAAGTGAGTGCAGAAAAGGATATAGGAGTAGTGATAGATAATAAGTTAAATTTCTCAGAACATTTAGCGGAAAAGATAAACAAAGCCAATAGAATTGTAGGGCTGATAAGGAGGACATTTGTGTCACTTGACGAAGAAATCTTTAGGAATCTATATACAGCGCTGGTTAGGCCACACCTGGAATATGCAAACCAGGTGTGGGCTCCATATATGGTAAAGGATATAGAAGCAGTGGAGAAAGTGCAGAGAAGAGCTAGCAAGCTGGTACCAACGTTGAAGAACGCGGGCTATGAGCAGAGGTTGAGGACACTGGGACTTCCGACACTGGCATATAGGAGAAAGAGAGAGGGGATATGATAGAGACTTTTAAGATAGTGTCAGGAAAGTACGATGAGGATGTGTGTGAAGGTATCTTCTTGATGCGGGAGGGAACAAGAACGAGAGGACACTCTAAGAAAATTTACAAAGAAAGAAATAGGCTTGAGAAGGCGAAGAACTCATTTTGTGATAGAGTGGTAAATGAGTGGAACGCACTGCCCCAGTATGTAGTCGATTCCGAATCAATAAGGGAGTTTGAAAGTAATCTTGATAAAGCATGGGGAAGACAAGATTTGAAGTTTGATTATAAAACAAAAATACAGAATAGTAAAAATGTTGCGTCTGCTACCGCCGCCGCCAACACCGTGAACGACCGCAGCAGTGCAAGTACTGGTACTGAGCTGGATACACAGGCATAGTTTGCCTTTTTCCAGAGGATCTACTGTAAGAAACTGTAAGAAACACATCATAAGACCTTACAGACTATTCAAAACAAAGCCCTGAAGATCATTACAGGCTGCACAGCTACTGCACCCACAGATCACCTACATCAAGAAACCAAAATCCTCAAAGTCAAAGACCATCTGGACATGAGAGGCACTCAATTCTTGGCAGCAGCCTCCACGAACCAAGACCACCCACTAAACTACATGGCAACACACCCACAGACACCAAGAAATATCAAAACAACACCCAGCACACGGTATCACACACAATTATTGTCCTCTCTCCCTCCCTGCCCACCCCGAACCAACTTCCAGAAGCACATCCATACTCATATCTCTCACCGATCCATCCACTCACTCACAGACAACACGCAGCTGCATGCACGACCTCCCGAAATCCATCCTTCCGAATCCTCCCTTCCTCGCGAGGACAGAGTCCACCTGGCCAGGCTGAGATGCGGACACCATCCAGCTCTCCTGAGCTATCAGAAGAGACTGGATGACTCCGTTGTCGACGCCTGCCCGGGATGTAACACAGCACCCCATACCATTAAACACATCATAGAAGACTGCATTTCACACAACCACTTACGCCAACAACACAATCTACACTCAATGAGAGCTCTGTGGGAAAGCCCGATCGTGGCCGTGGCCTTTCTCAGGGACTCGGGGCTGTTCGGCCAGGCAGCTTAGGGAACAACAACAACAACAACAACAGTTTTGTGTATAACCAAATAATCTCATCATACCTTATATATAATTATATAAGTGTGTATTTCTACCCCTCATACCTGGTATATCCATATCACTATACAGTAACGTTAACCCTACTAGTAACGGTAGTAATTAGCAGCTTCAGGTTAGGTTTCGTTTATTTCATATTTTTAATGTGCAGGAGATGGTGGTCGAGAGATGTGTGTGAAATACTTCATTCCTTCATCGGGTGTTCAGAATAAATGTAATCGGTGAGGTCCCAGAAGTGGCTCCTAGCTGGGAGTGAGATAATTAAGGGAGGGTGGGTGTAGTTCTGTGGTCGGAGAAAAAATGGGAGGGTTTAGGTGGGGTATGGGAACAACAAGGAGAGGAGGTGGAGGGGATACCTCTCTACCGTGCAGTGCTACTAACAGGGAAAATGAAACAAATTAATCCTGATGACTGTACCTATTGTATTAACGGAGATAGGCCTTTGTTTACGGACGTCTTTTTTAGCCAGATTACCCGGATACGAGCTCCGTCATTTAGAAAGGCAGCCCGGGCGGGAAGTTTTTTTTTTTTTTTTTTTTTTTTTTTTTTTTTTTTTTTATGTATCATTATGTATCATGGCAAATGTGCAAACTAGCATGGGAGAAGGGGAGTGTACCCGATGACTGGAAGACTGGCATAATAGTCCCCCTATATAAGGGCAAAGGGGAAAGAGGAGTGTGTGGTAACCACCGATGAGTAGGTCTTCTAAGTGTAGTAGGGAAGGTATACAGTAGGGTAGTGATTGAGAGAATGAGAGTGAGAACGGAGAAATGGATAGGCGACGAGCAGGGAGGTTTTAGGAAGGGAAGAGGATGTGTAGATCAGATTTTTACCCTGAATTGTGTTGTGGAGAAATATCTGGAGAAGAAACAAAAGGTGTATGTTGCCTTTATGGACTTGGAGAAGGCCTATGACAGAGTGGATAGAGAAGGTTTGTGGAAAGTACTTAGAATATACGGAGTAGATGGCAAGTTGCTGAAAGCAGTGAAGAGCATGTATGAGGGTGCAAAGGCGGCAGTACGTGTGGAGAGTGAGCAGAGCGAGTTCTTTGACCTGAATGTTGGTTTGAAACAGGGGTGTGTGATGTCCCCGTGGTTGTTGTTGTTGTTGTTGTTGTTCCCCAAGCTGCCTGGCCGAACAGCCCCAAGGCCCCGAGCAAGGCCAAGGCCATAACTGAGCGCCCCCACAGAACCCTCCCCGCCGACCACAATAAAGCCTGGGTGACCGAAGCCACTCCATGGCCGGGAGCTTGAGGAGGGTGCGGAAACGCCCGGGAAACCAAAGCCCCACCCAGGGCCCTGTGCCCCTCAGCAATTATGAAGAGAAATTTGAGGGGCAAGGGAAAAATGTGACGCTTTGGCTTCCAATCTTGGTAGATTGGGAGGTCAATCCACGTTAGAGACGCCGTCACTTGAGATCTAGAAAATATATAAGTAAAAGGAACAGTCAGAGTAAGCTATGGGTATGGCAGAGATTGCTCAGTTCTCACTCTGATAGACCAGCCCATCACCACATGACTAGAACCCAATCCTCTCAGCATCAGCTAGGAAAGGCCCTAGAAAGCCGCCTTTGGCGGGGGGATAGCTCCCCTATTTCAACCCTTTTCGGGGTTGGGCACCCGCCACCCCGTGGTTGTTTACTGCATATATGGATGGAGTCATGAAAGAAATACTATCAAGAGCAGTGGATGTTGGTGTATCGCTGAAAAGGGAGGGAATTGAGTGGAAGCTACCTATACTGCTGTTTGCGGATGATACAGTTCTGATGAGTGATAATGAATGGGAGTTGCAGGGTCTGGTAAATGAGTTTGGAACAGTGTGCGAAAAACGGAATTTGAAGGTAAATGCGGGGAAGAGCAAGGTTATGGTCTTCGAAAAGGGTGAAGTCACAGAGTGTGAGGTGAAGTTGAACGGTCAGGCTATGGAGATCGTCAACTCTTTTAAGTATCTGGGCAGTGTGTTGAGTAAAGATGGGACTATGGATGAAGAAGTACGGAAGAGGGTACAACAGGGGAAGAGGGTTGTAGGAACGCTGAAAGCAGTAACGAGAAATAGGGTGGTCAGTATGGAAGTGAAGAAGTCCTTGCATGACAGTGTGGTAATCCCGACACTGACTTACGGAAGCGAAGCATGGACGTTGGTTGAGAGACTCGGACCAAGAGTGAGAGCAGTGGAAATGAATTACTTAAGAAGTGCGTGCGGAGTTACATGGAGGGATAGACAGACTAATGAGGAAGTAAGAAGGAGGTGTGGTGTGGAGGTAGATGTGCTGGAAAGTGTGAAAAGGAACTACTTGAGATGGTTCGGCCATATGGAACGTATGGAAAGCGAGAGAATGACTAAGAGGGTGTACGAGAGCGAGGTGGAGGGACAGAGAGGGAGAGGTAGACTGAAAGAGAGGTGGAAGGATGGAGTGAGGAAGTATATGAACGAAGGTGGTGCTGATTGGGGGGAGGGGCGTTGACTGACTGGGGACAGAGGTGCATGGGGGCGGTTCGTTCATGGTCACCCCTTCGGGGGTCACGGCGTCGGGCAATAGATAGATAGATAGATTAAAATTACTCCTCCTTTTTTGTCTTTTTCCTCTCTTATACTGTCACAGACTTGAAAGTTCTATATTTTTTTTTTTTTTTTTTTTTTTAAATATTTACCGGTAATTGGATTTCTGTTAACCCCTCGAGTACCAGCGATGAATGATATGCGTCGGCAATGTATGTAACGCTAAACCCCAGTGCCGTATAGGTAGCGTCGCGGTTAATTACTCCGGTCCTATGGCACCTAGAGGGCTCAGATTTGTATGGAAACTGCGTAAGTATTCCATGCAACAATACCGATGGTTGAAAACCCTCAAAGTCCAGCCGCGTGCCCGTGAGCTCGCAAAAACGTGATTTTGCCTACCCATTTCCCCATGTTAATTCCGATTTTCAGGCACCCTGTTGGACCCCTTAACCCTCCAGACCCGGCGCCCTTAGCTCGCGACTGTACTGTGTTCCCGGGTGTTTTGCCGATTATTGGGCTATGTTCACTCACCTGTAACTCGATAAATAGGGCATGTGTTGTTATGAATACAAAAATAAAATGTTCCACAAACCTTCCTCTGTAGAATGCCGTTGAGTATAGGTCTCTAGCCCCAGTGGTTGCATAATGGCGAGCGCGGGAAGTAGAGTGATTTTCGGCGGAAAATTCTTCCCGCGTTCGGATGCGTCGCCCCGGCCCCGGCTACCACGCACCTAGCCGCTCGTCGCGCCAGAGTGTTTGCCTCCCATAGACGACTTTAGTGGTTGATATTGACAATGTGATGTTTATTTGATATCTTTATAATTATTTTGAGGCCAATTATATAAAGTATGTGTATTAGGGTATCAGTTACTAATATTGCTCATTTTCACTCGATACCGTATGTTTTATTAGTACAGTAATTGAGGTAGGTTATTGTTATATTAGGCACTGATTATTCGTTATCACAGGTGTTTATTATAGGCCTACTTTGGCCATCAAATATTAGGTCTTGTGTCACTTTCACTTTGGTAAATATGCTTTAGAGAGTGTCACTGTCACTGATAATGCTCATTTTCACTCGATACCGTACGTTTTATTAGGAATTGAGGTACGTTATTGTTATATTAGGCACTGATTATTCGTTATCACAGGTGTTTATTATACTTTGGCCAACAAATATTAGGTTTTGTGTCACTTTCACTTTGGTAAATATGCTTTAGAGAGTGTCACTGTCACTGATAATGCTAATATTCACTCGATACCGTACGTTTTATTAGTAATTGAGGTAGGTTATTGTTATATTAGGCACTGATTATTCATTATCACAGGTGTTTATTATACTTTGGCCATCAAATATTAGGTCTTGTGTCACTTTCACTCTGGTAAATATGCTTTAGAGAGTGTCACTGTCACTGATAATGCTCATTTTCACTCGATACCGTACGTTTTATTAGTAATTGAGGTAGGTTATTGTTGTTGTTGTTCCCTAAGCTGCCTGGCCGAACAGCCCTAGTCCCCAAGGAAGGCCATGGCCACGGTCGGGCTTTCCCACAGAGCTCTCAAAGAGTGTAAATTGTGTTGTTGGCGTAAGTGATTGTGTGAAATGCAGTCTTATATGATGTGTTTAACCCTCCAGCCCCGGCTATGTATTATATATATATTCCCCGAAACCCGGGGGTTTTGGCCGAAAAATGTCTACGCCTAGGCTACCGTATCTTTGTTATTCTGACTGCTTCCGCATTCCCGCGCATCCCCAAGCGTAGATGTGTTTCTTGCCTCTAGAATGGCGTTAAGTAGAGCTCTCTAAGTCAACTGGTTCAGTTGTGATGATGATTTCATTGGAGATACTGTAACTTTATGGCAAAAACAGCCACTTTACACTACTTTTCGATACTTAACAACAACATACAGGCACACACGAACAAGCGACGCTCTCCTTCTTGTGGCCGGAGATGCGAGGCGTCGGTCCAGCCGGCTGTTGTTTACATGCGTCGGACTGACGCCTCGCACACCAAGCTCACAGGCTTTCAACCACTAGGCGTTCAAGAGCCCTACCGGGCAGCTCGGGTATGCTTTTTTATGGGCGTTCAAGAGCCCTTCCAGGAACGAAGGGTTAATGGTATGGGGTGCTGTGTTACAACCCGGGCAGGTGTCGACGACGGAGTCATCCAGTCTCTTCTGATAGCTCAGAAGAGCCGGATGGTGTCCACATCTCAGCCTGGCCAGGTGGACTCTGTCCTCGCGAGGAAGGGAGGATTCAGAAGGATGGATTTCGGGAGGTCGTGCTTGCAGCTGCGTGTTGTCTATGAGTGAGTGGATGGAACGGCGAGTGATATGAGTATGGATGTGCTTCCGGAAGTTGGTTTGGGGTGGGCAGGGAGGGAGAGAAGACCGTATTTGTGTGTGATAGCGTGTGCTGGGTGTTGTTTTGATATTTCTTGGTGTCTGTGGGTGTGTAGCCATGTAGTGTAGTGGGTGGTGTTGATTCGTGGAGGCTGCTGCTAGGAATTGTGTGCCTCTCATATCTAGATGATCTTTGACTTTGAGGACTTTGGTTTCTTGATGTAGGTGATCTGTGGGTGTCGTAGCTGTGCATCCTGTGGCTTCAGGGCTTTATTTTGAATAGTCTGTAAGGTCTTATGATGTGTTTCAGCTAGGTTAGAAGCCCAGGCTGGGCTTGCGTATTCCATAACTGATCTTATGTATTGTTTGTAGACTGTGGTGGTGGTTTCTTTGTTATGTCCAAATTTTGTGTGGGCAAGTGATCTGAGGGTGTTAAGGGGACCGACCGGTTAATTACAAACTTCCAGGTCTTACTTTCAATTTAAATGAAATTTGGCTCAGGTGTATATGACCATAAAACTAGATAAAACAAAAACCATTTTTTTTTTTTTTTTTTTTTTTGCTTTTTTCTTGCAATTTAGGTAAAAAAACGTTGAAAATCATAGCACTGCAGAAAATTATAAACTCCTACAGAAATCCCCATAGCACATGTTTTATGTGATCAAACAACTTACAAAAGGTGTATCCGTAGTTTCTATAAAAAAAAATTATATATTTTGTGTATTTGTTCGATTTAGGTGATTACGGATTCAGGCGAATATATTTATAGAAAATTACAACTTTGATGACATATTGTGAAAAAAATTAAATTACTAGAGTAAATTAGCTTTATAGGCCTTTTAGTGTTTTTAATTACCTTTCCAATGGTATATAACACCATTCCTATAGGTCCAATAATAACTGTAGAATAACATCCGATTGTGCGGCAATATAGGTTCTGAGAAAAACAGGTGAAAGTCTAAGGTCATTAGGTGAACATTTTTACTTTTGTTTTTTAGATTTACAATATTTTATGCGGGAACATGGCAAAGTAGAAGATAAAGCGTATGGAAGGTTGTAGAGTAGCTTACGCTCTTTCGATTTATATAGGTATGCACCTCGTACGACCAGTAGTTACTGAGCATGTTAATTTCAAATTTCGCTATTTAACGTTTTTAGAATTACAGGAAAAGTTTGGAAAACATAAAAAAAAAAATGATTTCCAATGGGTTTTCACTAATAACATTTCACTGGCTTATGAAGGGATGTTGACTCTTGTTGAGTAAACACCTATTGGTATTTTCAGGATTTCGAGTTTTTTAAGCCTAAATTAACCGGTCGGTCCCCTTAAGTCTGGGTGCCAGTTTCTTTTTCGTGTTTGTGGTGTGCTGTTTGAATGTCATTTGGGTGTCGTATGTTACTCCTAGGATTTTGGGTGTGTGTGTGTTTGTTAGGGGTGTGTTGTTTATGTTGAGTCCCGGGACGTAATCGTGCTCTCCTGTCCAGCTTGTGAGGAGGGTTGCAGTGGATTTAGCTGGGGCTAAATTGAGTCTGTTTGTAGTGCACCATTCATGTAATGTGTCGAGATAGTCTTGAAGGAGTCTTGTTGCTGTGTCTGGGTTTTGGTGCGTGCTTGTGAGCGTTATGTCGTCTGCGTAGGAGGCTATGGTTATTTGGGGTGAATTTGGTGTATTTATATCATGCATGTACAGATTGAAGAGTGCGGGCGACAGGACGGATCCGTGCGGGACTCCGTTTGGGAAATTTCTAATGCTAGATGACTGACCGGCAAAAGATACGTGTGCACATCTGCCTACTAAGAAGTTGGCCAGCCATCTTTTTGTGTTGTTGTGCATGTTTGTGTTGTAGATTTTGTTTGTTAGGTTGTGGCGGGGGATGGCATCGAAGGCTTTACTAATGTCGAGTGTGGCAAGTACTGATCTGTGTGGTGGTCTAGCTGAGTTGATGCCGTCAAAAGCTCTTTGTGTAAGGTCTGTAAGAAGAGTGTTTGTGGAGTGCAATGGCCTGAAGCCGTGTTGTGTTGGAGAAAGGGGTAAGTCAGGTGTCATCAGTTGTAGTACAAGGCGCTCTATGACTTTGGAGGGGGTGCAAAGGAGTGTGATAGGGCGGTGTGAGGAGGGTAGCGTGGGGTCTTTGTTAGGTTTGGGGAATGTGATGATACCATGCTTCCAGATGTCTGGTATTGTGTTGTGTGAGTAGCTGTAGTTTGATATGTTAGTGAGTGCTTGTATGCCTTGTGGTCCCAGGTGTCTGAGGTGAATGTTGCTTATGTTGTCTAGGCCACAGGTGGGTGAGAGCTTGAGATTGTTGATGATATGCTTTGTCTGGTTGTTGGTGAAGGGTGTATAGTCAGAGTCTGTGGGGAATTGTCTTTTTCGTCGGATGACACGTCGGTCGTCTTTGTGGGGTTTTAGGTGACTGACATGAGAGAAGTGATTGATGAGAGTGTTTGCTTGTTGTTTACATGAAGGAGTAGAGTCTGTTGTTGTGATTGCAGCATGTGATTGTGTTGTGTTGCTGTTGGAAAGTGTGATGCTGTTTAGTGGTTTGTAGAGTTTTTTGGGTTTTGTTTTGTGATCGAGTGTTTGTAGGAAGTTATTCAAATTTATTGTTTGTTGTTCTTGTATTTTGTTGTTAATCTGGATGTTGAGTGCTTGAATTTGTTGATTGTTATATTATAATATAATATTGTAATATTATAATATTGTTATATTAGGCACTGATTATTCGTTATCACAGGTGTTCATTATACTTTGGCCATCAAATATTAGGTCTTGTGTCACTTCCACTTAATTATAAAACGTAAACGTTTTATATAAAATTTATTGTGTCTTTTTTCACTGATTTATATATTTCTATAGGTTCTAATCATATGAATGTCTCTTTTTATATACATTTATGTGTCACTTTCACATATTATTATGGTGTTATTGTATTTGTATCAATTTTCTCAATACATTTAACTTTTGTATTAGAATAAATTGTTTTACTTCCACTTATTGCCTATATACTGTATATACATATTGTCACTGTCTTTGGTACTTTCACTATGATTAGAACTCCTGCTTGGAGTGGTAATCAAAGAAGCACCCTTCAGCACAGAGTGGCACCTTGCACTCTTACAGTTTCTTACAGTAGATCCTCTGGAAAAAGGCAAACTATGCCTGTGTATCCAGCTCAGTACCAGTACTTGCACTGCTGCGGTCGTTCACGGTGTTGAAGGCGGCGGTAGCAGACGCAACATTTTTACTATTCTGTATTTTTGTTTTATAATCAAACTTCAAATCTTGTCTTCCCCATGCTTTATCAAGATTACTCTCAAACTCCCTTATTGATTCGGAATCGACTACATACTGGGGCAGTGCATTCCACTCATTTACCACTCTATCACAAAATGAGTTCTTTGCCTTCTCAAGCCTATTTCTTTCTTTGTAAATTTTCTTAGAGTGTCCTCTCGTTCTTGTTCCCTCCCGTATCAAGAAGATACCTTCACACACATCCTCATCATACTTTCCTGACACTATCTTAAAAGTCTCTATCATATCCCCTCTCTTTCTCCTATATGCCAGTGTCGGAAGCCCCAGTGTCCTCAACCTCTGCTCATAGCCCGCGTTCTTCAACGTTGGTACCAGCTGGCTAGCTCTCCTCTGCACTTTCTCCACTGCTTCTATATCCTTTACCATATATGGAGCCCACACCTGGTTCGCATATTCCAGGTGCGGCCTAACCAGCGCTGTATAGAGATTCCTGAAGATTTCTTCGTCAAGTGACACAAATGTCCTCCTTATCAGCCCTACAATTCTATTGGCTTTGTTTATCTTTTCCGCTAAATGTTCTGAGAAATTTAACTTATTGTCTATCACTACTCCTATATCCTTTTCTGCATTCACTTCCTCCATCGCTTCATACATACTGTATCCTACCTTGTCTATCTTGCTGGTCCCAATCTGCATGTACTTGCATTTTTTTGGATGAAAAGGCATTAACCAATGCTCAGACCATCCCTTCATGCCCTCCACATCTCCTTGAAGCAAACCCATATCTTCCTTACTCCTCACTCTTCTATACAGCTTAGTGTCATCCGCATACAGGTATACCTCACTTCCATTAGTTATAACTTCAGGTAAGTCGTTGATAAATATAACGAACAGCAGTGGTCCCAACACAGATCCCTGAGGTACCCCACTTGTAATTTCCCTCCACCCCGAGCCTATTCCATTCACCAGTACCCTCTGTCTCCGATCTTTCAGGAAGGCTTCTATCCATTTCACACATTTCTCCCCTATATTATAGCTTCTAACTTTCTCTATTAACCTTTTATGTGGGACCTTATCGAAGGCCTTCATAAAATCGCAATATACCACATCTATTACATCACCATCTTCTAGAATTTGCATCCAATCATCTACCACCTTAATTAGCTGTAGTACCGTCGACCTCCCCGGCAAGAATCCGAACTGTCTCCCACTGTAAAGTTGGTTTGACTTCATATGATCCATTATTCCTTCTCTAATTACCGTTTCCATTAGTTTACACACAACACTTGTCAAACTGACTGGTCTATAATTTCCTGGGTCATTTCTCTTTCCCTTCTTAAATATAGCTGTTATGTTCGCCTCTCTCCAGTCCATCGGGATTTGTCCTGTATTAAACGATACCTCAAATAAAATTTTCAATGGCTCTACTAACATCTCACCTCCTTCCTTTATGATTCTTTGGTGTATCCCATCCAGTCCCGGTGACTTACTTCTGTTCATTTTTTCTATAGCCCTTCTTATTCTAGCATGGGAAAACTCTATTAGTTCTAGTGCCGGTGCCTGTTTGATGGGAATAGTAGGCACTGCATCATCCGACTCCACTGTTAGTACCCCCCCAAAGTATTTCCCCAGCACCTCTGCTTTCTCCTTATCAGTCTCCGCTCTACTCCCATCATTCAACCCTCCTATCAGCTCTGGGATCCCTACTCTTCTTGTTAACTTTTCCTGAATGTACTTCCAGAATATTTTTGGATTATCCTTCACATTTCTAGCTATCTCTCTCTCCCTCTCCTTCACCCCCCTCCTTGTTTCCCACCTTATTTTATTGTTTATTTGTCTGCATTCCAGATCCACTTCTTTAGCTTCTATACTAGACCACCTGTTCTTTTTTAACAATTTTAATCTTTCCCACAATCGTTTCTTTCTTCTAATCAATATCCAAAGATTTCTTTTCATTGGCAATTCTGGGTTCGTTCTTTTCCTCAATTTTGTTTTATCCTTATATTCCCTTACTGGTACACTTTTGGATACAGCATTCTCCAGTTTGACTCTAATTTTCCTCCACACTCCTTCAGCGTCTTCACCGTTCAAATATTCCCCCCAGTTAATGTCCAAACACCGTCTCAGCAGCTCATAATCTGCTCTATCATACATGTATATTTTTCTATTGCTTCTATTATCCCTCTCTGATTTAATGTTACAACTAAAGCTTATACAGGCATGGTCACTACGACCTATAGGGCTATCCACATTAACATGTTCCACTATATCCTCTTCATTGCTAAAAATCAAATCAAGTACACTCCCCTGCGTCCCATCTCTATATCTTGTCATCTCTGTAATATGTTGCGTTAAAAAACAATCTCTCACTTTCTCTATAAACTTATTTTCCAGGCTACCCTGTCCCGCTGGAGTAGTACAATTTGCCCAGTTGATCCTTGGCAAATTGAAATCTCCAATCAAAATTTTATATTTGTTCTCTATTATCTATTTTCTCCATTGCTTTCAGTAGGTTATCATCCTCTCCCCTGCTATTATTTGGGCTTCTTTCTATATATAGAGGCAAATTTGAATTGATCATCTTGCACATTTTACTTCAATACACAAATACTCACAATACTGCTGTCTCATATCCACCTCATTAACCTTGAGCTCTTTTCTTACATAAATAAACAGTCCTCTTCCGACCTCTGCTCTAATAGCATTTCTCTCATATAACTCAAAACCCTCCAAACTATATTCCACCAGTTCCCTTTCAATTCTAGCATTTTTTGGTCTTACTTCCTGTAGGGCTATGACATCAGGTTTTTCCTCTTCATCCTGCAACCTACATATCAGTTCTCTTTTCTTGTCCTGGGTAAACACATCCACATTACTAAACATAATCCTTAATCCATCTACCATTCCTTCAGTAATTACACCATCCCACTCCTCCAGTCCGTACCCTACTCCCCCGTTAGCACTACTGGGTCTGCCTCCTTGTCTCCTGTCTCTCCCTGTGACACCTCCACCCCGTTCTCCTCCTCCGTCACAACTCCCATCACATTCTCTTCCCTCCCTGATCTCCCCCTCCCTTCTACTCTTATAAACCACTTCCTCACTTTTCCGTCCCTCACTCTCCAGTAAAAATTTCTCTTATCCTCCTCACCCAACTTTCCATTATTTTCATCAGCCTTTTCTTGTAATTCCTTCATTTTTTTCCTTTGTTCTATACTCAAATCCTTCTTTAGTCTTATGTGTTTCAGTTTATCATTTGTATTTAGCCTCCAACTAAAATTTGTCACAGTCTCTGCCACTGCCCTAGTTTTAAACTGTACCCTTATAGGTCTCATCTCTCCCCTTTTATATCTACCTATCCTACTGACCTCCTCCACCTGCCCTTCCCATCCATATTCATCCTCACCCACACCTTTCATGACCTCCTTCACTGTCTCCATATCCCTCACTTTTCTCACTCCATTATCATTCATATGAGTCTCTATATCTCCATACAAGATTACACCCCTATCCCTGTCCATGACCTCCCTCACGACACTCTCCTTGTTCTTCATGACCCCTACAACTGCACTCTCAAAACTTTTTTTGGTCATATTCATTTCTTCCTTTTGCTCTTTCATAATATCCTCCAAATCCTTGACTTTTTGTTTACCTACCACCGTCCATGCAGTTGACTTCTTTACTTCCGTGAAACGTCCTTCGTATTCCTTCAGCTGCTCCTTCAGTGCCATATTCTCTGCTCCCAGTTCATCTACCCTTTTCAATACCATCTCTAGGCTCTCATTAACTGCCAAAATAGGCCTGCATTCACTTCCTTCGCTAGGCGTATTCCCTTCCCCACCTGTCACACCACACATTACACACAGTGCCTTAACTTTCTCACCAATATCCCCCTTCCATTTCTCCGTATCACTCATCCACTTTTCCAAATCCTTCACAACAATACTAACCTCTTCTAACTTCATATCTGTGCTCTTAAATCCCCGAAAACGTTGTAACCTTCCTTCCGCCTCCGTCATACCCGAAATTCCCTCCGCCATGTTTGTTTACAAACTCAACAACTCACAACACTACCGCTGTCCCGTCACTACACACTCTTATTACACTATATATCACCCCTCCACCACACCAATATATCCTCCAAGCACTTCACTAAATCCTTCCACTTCTTGCTAGCCCCGTATGCACTCGATATTCTGTGAATTAATTGTCCATTCCCATAACATATGCCGGAGCCTCAAAACTTGCGTCCGCCTTCCGCCATTGTGTGCCGCCAACTCCACACACTCCATGGTGGACTTTTTCTCTGACCTCGCCCTCAGCCTGGTGTTGTAGCAGACATGGCACCGATTCTGCTGCTTTCTTCCTGCTGCTGTCAGAGGCAGGGAAATGAGTCTGTGCATATTCATGTAATATGCACAGTGCAAGCGGTCAGTAGCGGCGGGCCCAGCATGTGCCACTGCCCTCTGTGGCATAGCATACTTCTCCAGGAGCTCCTTCAACACCTGCTTTTGGAACCTCCGCAGGCTATTGAACTTCCTGGGTGTGTTCTCATTCTGAAGCTTGTATATATTGTAGGCATTCAGAATGGACATGTCCACCATGTGCAGAAAGAACTTTTTGTACCATCTGCACGAGGTACGCAGACAGTCAATGAAGCCTATCTGCATGTCGGACTTGTCCACCAGCCTCATGTTGATGTTGTAGTCCATGACAGCATCGGGCTTGGTCACCCTGGCCTGGGTGCGGCGATCCACCTTGCCAGTCTCCACCATTTCCCCCTTGTGGACAGTGGTCAGGAGGTTGACCTTCCGCTGGTTGTGCCAGTGGATAGCCAGAATGGGCCCCGACTTCTTCCGGAACACATCGCCTTTCTTGGTCTTTGGAGGGAAAGGTGGCATGCCCTTCCTTCTCCCTCGTACTGTGCCTACAGTCCCCGTCTTGCGCGAGGTGATGCGTACAAGTAGACTGGGATGGTATGGACATGTGGAGAGAATGGATGAACAAAATTTGGTGAAAAAATGCAGGTCTGTGATTGTGGAGGGAGCTGCACCAAGGGGTGGACCGAGGAAGACCTGGGATCGGACTATACGCGCTGATCTCAAATCCAAGAACTTGACAAATGAAGCAGCCCTTAACCCTCGGGACCCGGGCTGCCTGTTAGAAGGACGGTCGCCCGTACCTGGGCGAAATGGCCAAAAAACGTCTAGGCCTAGGCTACCGTATCTTTGTTATTTTAACTGCTAGAAATTTCCCACACATCCCTAAACGTAGTGCGGTTTCCAATCTGTAAACTGGCATTGAGTAGAGCTCTGTAAGTCAACTGGTTCAGTTGTGATGACAATTTTAGTGGAGAGCATTTTCAGGCGATGTTAGCAATACGACGATCTTTTCACTAATGAAACTACGACATACAGACGTACAATAACAAACGAGTCTTCTTCTTGTTTTCGGAGGTGCGGTGACGAAGCGACCGACTTTGTTTACATTCGTCCGACGCACGGCGTTCGGATCAAGCTTGCAAGGCTTGCAAGCTTACTGTCTGTCAGAAGGACGCCCGGGTACCTGCCCTTCTGCAGCGGTGTCCTTCCACAAGGACGCCCGGGTAGGAAGGGTTAACGGGGTTGCATGGAACGCCGCCATTAGGACAAGAGACTGAAACTGCACTTATGTGTGGAACACTCAGTCTTAAAATGTTATGTATGTATGTATGTATGCTCATGGAGGTACTTTGAGAGAGTGGGGGACGTGTAGAGGACGTGATTCTTATGGAAATAGCGGTCCATCATGGCTTGCACCACTACTCCGCCAAAGCCAATGAGGTGGTCCACAAGCACGTCGCCTTCCTTCCCGCTGTAGACCAGGAAGTCCAGGACATAGCCAGTTCGGCAGTCGCACAGCACAAAGAATTTTATGCCAAAGCGATGTCTCTTTGAGGGGATGTACTGCCGGAAGCTGAGCTTTCCCCGGAACAGCACAAGAGACTCGTCAATGACGACCTTGCGGAAGGGCTTGAAGTAGGAGGAGAAGCGGTGTCGCATCATCTCGTACAACGTCCTAATCTTCCACAGCTTGTCTGGGCGGTGGACGTCGGTGTTGGTGACAAGATGGAGCGCTGCGAGAATGTCAAGGTACCGGTCGCGAGACATATATTTCCCGAAGGCAGGGGTGGATATGAGATCATTGGTGATCCAATAGTCAGGCAACCTATGCTTCTTGACATGAGGCATTAGCATGGTGAGTGCCAGGAAGACCATGAACTTGTGATGAGTCATTTCGGTCCACTGCCTCATGTGGCCCTTGGTCACCTTGTCAAACGTGTGGACCTGGAATTGGTGCTGCTTGTTGGTCTCCTTGATGACAAATCCGGTAACCTCCTCATCAAAAAAGGCCTCAAAAGCTCATGTGGTGGAGCATTGGGGCCTGCGGAAAAATTGGGGGTAATTCCTGAACCCTCCTGTACCTCATCAAAAGCTGGCACATCAGGGTTGTAATCTTCCCCGTCAGCCAGGTCTTCCCACTGGAAAACGTAGAATGGGTCTTGGCGACGCCCACGAGGAGCTCCAGGTGGTGGCCCAGCACGCCCACGGCCAACTCGGGAGGCCAGGGCGGGCCACAGCACGACGCCCCCGGGTGGAGCGGATAGGTTGAGGGTCGTCTATGTCCATGTAGTCGTCGTCGTCAGAGGGGTCATCTTGCCCTGACGGTGGACCTATATAGTCATGGCCAGAGTCATCTGTTGGGTGCCCTTCATCGTCAGTGTCCCCCACATAACCTGGCGGGGAACGAGTGATGCGTGGGTGGCGTGCGGGGGGGTGAGGTGGGGAAGGAGTAGCAGGTGAGGCTATGTCCCCCCGAGGTTCTGGGCTCCTTTGCCTGCGACGAGTGGCAGGAAGCAATGTTCCACTGTCACTAGGCCCAGGTATTGGTGATGCGAGCTCAAAAACTTCATCAGGAACACATGTTGATGGCTGGAGAGGTGGGGAGGACCGTGGGGAAAGTTGCGGGGGCGTATGGCTGGGGCCGGCAGGGGTGGACGCCGCGGGAGCCTCGAACAAAGCCCGCCTAGTTTGCTGTCCTTTTTTTACATATTTCCTGCCTTTCCCCTTTTCGGCAGCAGTATGTCTCCTGTCGGGGGACCTAGGAGGCAAATAGGCCGAAAGTGGGGGGGGTCCTCAACCCTTGGCAGTGGTGGGGGTGGTGGGGAAGAATGGGGGGCACCCGGGTCATCTTGGGTGGCTTGGGGAGATAAGGGAGACAATGGCGGGCGAGATGAGTCACCACGCTCACCCTCACTCACAGCCTCATCCTCGCCAAGTCTTTTGGCTTCTTCCCTGGCTACCGCGGCCGCCTTCTCAAGTACCTGCTTCTTATAAAAGCGTAGCTTGAAAGGCGATTTAGCTGGCGAAGGGCTTGGAGTCGTGTCACTCAAGTGAAACTTGGAGATTGACCTTGAACTCTCCCACTCACTCACTTTCCCCACTTCACTTTCTTCAGCTAAAACAGCTTCCGCGAAAGCTGTTACATCACCTTCATCACTCTCATGTTCACTCGCAAATCCCCTAAATTGAGTACCATTGTCACTGTCATCGCCATAATTACTAGACTTATAATTAGACGATTTATCACTGTCTTCATCATCAACCATATGGTCTCCTTCATCATGCTCATCAACTCTCAATGTCTCCTCAATACCTCCTGGAGATAACACATTTAGGCGGTGTCGTCTGCGTAAGACGCGACGAGCTTGGGCGGGCGTCGTAGGGAGCACGGCATCGGACACAACGGAATCACTGTTTGGCGTACTATCCATGATGGCGTCGGGGTAGAGACTGATGCCGTGGCGTAGTTCACGTCTGGTGGCGCTGTCTACCACCCAACAACAACAAAAATTTACGCGCGCCATTCGAAAGCATATACGCAAGCACCCGGAGCCTCAGAGCCCTACCGGGTTCCGCGGGGGGTATTTGTTATAGGTGCCTCAGAGCCCAACTGGGTCTGGAGGGTTAATGACCTGGAGGATCGTTTTTTTGTTGTGGTTTTTCATTAATTTCTAACCCATTCCAGGTGTTTTCTGGAAACAACCTGCCGGGCCTGGAGCGTACATTTATATTATATTTCCTGGTGCTCAGTACGTTAAGCATAAAATGTATTTATCATCTATCATTTCCTCTAGTTCTAAAATTTTTGTTTTTGTTAGTCCATGTATATTTATCAACTCTGCGTAAGCAGAGTGGTATCGCCCCCCGTTTAGTGGTACATGCCGGCCGAAATGTCTGTCTGTCTGTCTGTCTGTCTGTCCGTCCGTCCGTCCGAGAACTCCTCCTAGACCGTTTGACGGATTTTCACCAAACTTCACACGAACCTTCGGTGCGTGAATTCGACGGTAATTAAAAGAAGATTTTTTTAATTTGTGCAATAATTATGATCTTAGGTCCAAAAAAACAAATTGCCCCCCCCCCCCCTCCAACAGCCCCTCTCTTCAGGACCCCCACCCTCCACCCTGTAACTATTCCCTGTGTGTGTGTGTGTGCCCCATAGGGGCACACACATCACAGAAAGCCACACATCATACACATGTCTCAGATGTGGTGATAATGGTGAGACGTCGGTGTGTGAATGTGACGGTAATTAAAAAAACAAAATTTGAATTTGTGCAATAGTTATGATTTTAGGTCAAAACAATTGTTTTACTCTCCCCTCCCCACCAGACCCCCCCCCCCCCCCCCTCCCTCAGGACCCCCCACCCCGCACCTATTCCCAAGCAATGATGATGGCGTTCTGTGTGTGTGTGCCCCATAGGGGCACGCTGACACAGAATGCCATCATTCAGGGGGTGAGAAAAACTCGCCTCGCATTTGTTAGGTTAAGTTATTTTAGTTGACATTAGAAGTGATGGTGGAAATAGTGGGGATAATGTTAATAGTAGTGGTGATGGTGATAATAGCAGTGATGATGATGACATTAGTGATGATGATAACAGAGTAGATATGATGGTGACAGTACTGTATTAGTATTGTGATGATGGTCATAATAGTATTGATGATGGTGACAGTAGTAATGATAGTAAGATGATGGTGACAGTATTAGTGATGTTGGTAAGTAGTAGTGATGATTGTGAAAGTTGTAGCGTTGATGAGAGTAGTAGTGATGATGGTGAGAGTAGTAGTGCTGATTATAATAGTAGTGGTGCTGATGATATTAATGATGATAGTGACTAGTAGTGATGATGGTGACCGATCGCAGAGTTGGTTTTGATTTTGGTCGAAACGGCACGTCTACTTTATTAGGTTTATCAACTCTGTGTAAGCAGAGTGGTATCGCCCCCCGTATAGTGGTACATGCCGGCCGAAATGTCTGTCTGTCTGTCTGTCTGTCTGTCCGTCCGAGAACTCCTAGACTGTTTGACGGATTTTCACCAAACTTCACACGAACCTTCGGTGTGTGAATTCGACGGTAAATACAAATATTTTTTGAATTTGTGCAATAGTTATGATCTTAAGTCCAAAAAATTGTTTTGTCCCCCCTCCCCTTCAGGACCCCCACCCTCTACCTATTCCCTGTGTGTGTGTGTGCGCCCCGTAGGGGCACACACATCACAGAAAGCCACACATACACATGTCTCAGATGTGATTGTTTATGGTGAGACGTCTGTCTGTCTGTCCGATAACTCCTCCTAGACCGTTCGACGGATTTTCACCAAACTTCACACGAACATTCGGTGCGTCAATGCAACGGTAATTAAAAACAAATTTTTTGAATTTGTTCAATAGTTATGATTTCAGGTCCAAAATATGGTTTTGCCACCCCCCCCTCAACCAGCCTTAGGACCCACACCCCTCACCCTGTACCTATTCCCAAGCAATGATGATGGGGTTGTGTGTTTGTGTGCCCCGTAGGGGTACACTCACACAGAATGCCATCGTTCATGGGGCGAGAAAAAAACTTGCCCGCATATGTTAGGTTAACCCCCCTAGACAGAAATAGTTAACTTACTGACGATGAGGCGGACGACACGGTACCATCCCCACAACTGTCAAAATCTCACTGAGGGACCGTTAGAAGTCTGAGGAACATGGGGTTGCCACCATTCGATAGATTTTGATCTAACTTACCTTTAACTTACTGAGCTCAATATGACGCTAGAGCGTCATATAACTTATTAGAGAGATATTAAGATAAGTTCATAGGACGCTCTAGCGTCATATGAGTATTTTGGCAAAACCGTCATAAGACGCTCTAGCGTCATATGAGACGGAGAGTGTTAAGTTAGTTTAGTTGACATTAGAAGGTGACAATTGTAGTGATGATGATAGTTGTTGTTGTTGTTGTTGTTGTTGTTGTTGTTCCCTAAGCTGCCTGGCCGAACAGCCCCGAGTCCCCAAAGAAGACCATGGCCACGGTCGGGCTTTCCCACAGAGCTCTCAAAGAGTGTAAATTGTGTTGTTGGCGTAAGTGGTTGTGTGAAATGCAGTCTTCTATGATGTGTTTAACCCGAAAACAGCGAGGGGGGGGTATTGAACTAGCTCCCCATGGGCGAGCATATTGGCTCCATTCAGGCCTATAATCGCCCATTTTACGATAAATATCGTTATTACTTATTCATATGAGCCTATTTTACCTTCACCATGAAGATAGTAACCTGTAACAACAATAAAACAAGTGAAAATATAATTTTTCTGGTCAAAATCGCGAATATAGATGGACCAGCCCATTCATGAATTATGGAGAAAATTGAGGCAACCCCTCCCTCCACGAGGCCTCAAGCCACACTGAGCCTACTCATACACACACTCGGTCATGTAACACACCCGCTAGGCACGTAAGCACATCCTCCACATAGTTTGCTAATGTTAGCACAAAAATATACCAACGAATTAGGGAATAACAGGGAAAATAGGTGATAATTGAAGGGGGAGGGGAAAGGGAGGAAGGAGGGGATGTGGAGGAGTGATATGAGGCATAGGGGAAAAAAAAAAAAAAAAAAATTGTTTAGTGCTACTGGGGCTGTTTAAATGTTTTTTTTAGGCCTCTCTCTTAAAAGCTTTGCCGCCGTCACCCAGTAAAACCTCTTAAGAGCTTTGCAGCCATTTACGGGTTAATGGTATGGGGAGCTGTGTTACAACCCGGGCAGGTGTCGACGACGGAGTCATCCAGTCTCTTCTGATAGCTCAGAAGAGCCGGATGGTGTCCCCATCTCAGCCTGGCCAGGTGGACTCTGTCCTCGCGAGGAAGGGAGGATTCAGAAGGATGGATTTCGGGAGGTCGTGCTTGCAGCTGCGTGTTGTCTATGAGTGAGTGGATGGAACGACGAGTGATATGAGTATGGATGTGCTTCCGGAAGTTGGTTTGGAGTGGGCAGGCTGGGAGAGAAGACAGTATTTGTGTGTGATAGCGTGTGCTGGGTGTTGTTTTGATATTTCTTGGTGTCTGTGGGTGTTTAGCCATGTAGTGTAGTGGGTGGTGTTGATTCGTGGAGGCTGCTGCTAGGAATTGTGTGCCTCTCATGTCTAGATGATCTTTGACTTTGAGGACTTTGGTTTCTTGATGTAGGTCGAAGATGTCACACTACGGCCTTGCATCATTAGTTCCACTAATTTCTTCTTATCTTCATAACAGAAAAATATGTGTAATGGTAGATGGCCTTTATTCTCAATTTCACTCAATAAATGCTGGTGTTCCCCAGGGATCAGTTTTGGCCCCAACTCTGTTCCTCATTCATATCAATGATCTTATATCTACCACTCATAATCCAATACATTCCTACGCAGATGACTCGACACTCCACAGTTCCTTCACATTTACCAATTCTTTCACCCAACCCGATCTTATAAATTCAAAAATAAACACTGCAATTTCTCTGAACCAGGACCTTTCTAGAATTAATGAATGGGGACAAAAGAATCTAGTTTCCTTTAATGCACAGAAAACCAAGTACTGTACATTCAATTTTCTAACCGACAGAATCTCACTGACTCCCATATATTTTTTAATGATGTAAATATTCCCACTTCCCCTAGTATTGACATTCTCGGTATAACATTAACTACTAACTTGAGCTGGACACATTATGTTAGAAGCATTGCTAAGAATGCCTCTAAAAAACTGGGACTCCTGTACAGAGTTCGAGAATTCTTCACTGACGAGCAGTTGGCCGTAATATATAAAAGTCATGTGCGTTCTCAGATGAATTACTGTTCACCTCTGTGGGGTGGAAGTGGAGTGGTTGCATTGAGGCAGTTGGACAAAATTCAAAATAAAGCTATTAGATTAATCAATAACCCTGCAATCACACAGGACCTTCCTACATTATCCATACGAAGAAACATTGCATCCCTTGCATTATTCTACAGATATTTTCACAGCAATTATTCCGAGGAACTTGCTTCAATTGTGCTGCCTCTCCACATCTTTCCCCGTAGAACTAGGGCAGCTGAGAGTGCCCATGAATTTACACTTTCTCCTCCACAATGCAGAACTTCTGCTTATCAGATTCATTTTTCCCCAGAGCTGCTACTATTTGGAATTCACTTCACTCGAATTGCTTTCCACAAACTTACAATCTACAAATGTATAAATCCAGTTCTTACAAACATTTTATGAATGGAGGATGCCTTTAGGCTCATGGACCTTTTTGTTTTATCTGTGTTTTTCCTTCCTCCGTTCATTGTCTCTTTAAAAAAAAAAAAAAAAAAAAAAAAAAAAAGTGATCTGTGGGTGTCGTAGCTGTGCATCCTGTGATGATTTTCAGGGCTTTATTTTGAATAGTCTGTAAGGTCTTATGATGTGTTTCAGCTAGGTTAGAAGACCAGGCCGGGCTTGTGTATTCCATAACTGATCTTATGTATTGTTTGTTGTTGTTGTTCCTCAAGCTGCCTGGCCGAACAGCCCCAAGGCCCCGAATAAGGCCAAGGCCATAATCGAGCGCCCCCAAAGAACCCTCCCTGCCGACCACAATAAAGCCTGGGTGACCGAAGCCACTCCATGGCGGGGAGCTAAGGAGGATGCGGAAACGCCCGGGAAACCAAAGCCCCACCCAGGGCCCTGTGCCCCTCAGCAATTATGAAGAGAAAGTTGAGGGGCAAAGGAAGAATGTGACGCTTTGGCTTCCAATCATGGTAGATTGGGAGGTCAATCCACGTTAGAGACGCTGTCACTTGAGATCTAGAAAATATATAAGTAAAAGGAACAGTCAGAGTAAGCTATGGGTATGGCAGAGATCGCTCAGTTCTCACTCTGATAGACCAGCCCATCACCACATGACTAGAACCCAATCCTCTCAGCATCAGCTAGGAAAGGCCCTAGAAAGCCGCCTTAGGCGAGGGGATAGCTCCCCTATTTCAACCCCTTTCGGGGTTGGGCACCCGCCTTGTATTGTTTGTAGACTGTGGTGGTGGTTTCTTTGTTGTGTCCAAATTTTGTGTGGGCAAGTGATCTGAGGGCGTTAAGTCTGGGTGCCAGTTTCTTTTTCGTGTTTGTGGTGTGCTGTTTGAATGTCATTTGGGTGTCGTATGTTACTCGTAGGATTTTGGGTCTGTGTGTGTGTGTTAGGGGTGTGTTTTTTATGTTGAGTCTCGGGATGTAATCGTGCTCTCCTGTCCAGCTTGTGAAGAGGGTTGCAGTGGATTTAGCTGGGGCTAAATTGAGTCTGTTTGTAGTGCACCATTCATGTAATGTGTCGAGGTAGTCTTGAAGGAGTCTAGTTGCTGTGTCTGGGTTTTGGTGCGTGCTTGTGATTGTTATGTCGTCTGCGTAGGAGGCTATGGTTATTTGGGGTGAATTTGGTGTATTTATATCATGCATGTACAGATTGAAGAGTGATGATGGTGGTAATATTAGTGATGATGGTAGTATTAGTGATGATGGTGACAATTGTAGTAATGATGATAGTAGTGGTAATATTAGTGATGATGGTAACCCTTCGCAGAGTTGGGTATGCCGTTTTGATTTTGGGCGAAACGGCACGTCTACTTTATTTCATATATTTTTATGTAGCAGTGTCTAGCAGGGTTACCAAATAAAACATAAAAAGTAGTTGTTGTTGTTGTTCCCCAAGCTGCCTGGCCGAACAGCCCCAAGGCCCCGAGCAAGGCCAAGGCCATAAACCGAGCACCCCCACAGAACCCTCCCTGCCTACCACAATAAAGCCTGGGTGACCGAAGCCACTCCATGGCGGGGAGCTGAGGAGGGTGGGGAGACGCCCGGGAAACCAAAGCCCCACCCAAGGCCCTGTGCCCCTCAGCAATTATGAAGAGAAAGTTGAGGGGCAAAGGAAAAATGTGACGCTTTGGCTTCCAATCTTAGTAGATTGGGAGGTCAATCCACGGAAGAGACGCCGTCACTTGAGATCTAGAAAATCCATAAGTAAAAGGAACAGTCAGAGTAAGCTATGGGTATGGCAGAGATCGCTCAGTTCTCACTCTGATAGACCAGCCCATCACCAGTAGTAATAATAAATACCACTTAATCAGTTTACAAAAAATGCTAGAAGGCTACAAAATAGTAGATGGATACCTAAAATTGCTAGACTAATACAGTACTACAATATTGACCAAAAAGTGCTCAAAGATTCAGAATACAGTACAGTATAGCGAGAATTCTTATCGTTAGGTGTAAAACTTTGCCGCTAGATAAGAGTAAATACTGTACTGTATATATTTAATTATTTATCATTAATATTTTTTTAATAAAGGCTTTCAAAGCTATCAACTCTTCTAGATTATCAAGTCAGGAAGATAATTCAAGACTGGAGCCTCTTTTCAATACCTCCATTCCCTTGTTCAAGTAAAATACATCTAAATCTAGCGGGAAGGTAGCTACATTGGCAACGGCGGTGCCTTCTCATGACGAACAAAGCCACTCCAACAGCTTCCTCTCTCTCCAACACCACTTCTCCCCTCTCTGCACTCTTCAGAAAATAGGAAAAGTAGAAAGTAGCTATGAGGTACTGTTGTATAGGCTTAACCCTTAATACTTAACCTGAGTGAAATTCGCATATTTCAAACATTCACTCCAGTTGCCACCTGTCTTGTCAAGGGACAGGATGGTGTTTCTTTCCCCATACCCCTGGCAGACCTGCTTGTGCTCCCCAACTTTTCAGTCAAGCTAGGAATATTGTCATCTACGTATTCAAGTACTTTGTCAAGGAATAAAGCTAGCCAATTAGATGTATTAATATTATTGACAGCTACATGGGTCACACATTTATTGACTGTAGCAAGATGACTGATCTTATGGTTCTTACACTGTAACCACTGTACATTGAGAGAGAGTTACATAGATACACAGACCTTGCAGTCTCTACTAGGTAGCCCAGACTTAATGCTAAAATAGAATTTGCTACAAAGTGGAAGGCAAGGATAGCAAAGAAGAAGGCTCTCTCCCCACCCACCTCTCCCTCCGACTGTTGGTTGGCATGAAATTAAGTTGGGGAAAGAAGTCCCCCAGCAGAATGAGAAAAACATCTACTGGGAAATTTATAGTAAAGAACGAAGATGCGCAATATTTTATACTACAGATGCTTAACCTATTTTTATTTTTTTTTATTTTTTTTATACCTATATTATTCCCACCTCCTCAAAATGAATGTCTAGACTTCTTTTGAATGTGTCAATTGTCTTACATTGTACCACTTTCTCAGGCAATTTGTTCCACTCGATGACCACACTGTAGGTGAAGAAGTGCTTTGTGACATCGAGATTTGCCCTCCTGGTTTATAATTTCATTCCATTTCCCCAAGTTAATGAACTATTATCTATTTTGAAAAGTGAATCTACATCAATTTTGTAAAATCCCTTTAGTATCTTGGAACACTCGATTAATTGACCTCGCAAACTTCTTTTCTTAAGTGATTTTTTTTTTTTTTTTTTTTTTTTTTAGTCTTTCATGTGGTGGAATCAACTTTGTCACTCTACGCTGCACCGACTCGAGCTTCCCAAATGTCCTTGATCAGATGAGAGGGTGAGAGTACACCAAAATACAAGTTCATGCGCTCGCAAATCTTTGCATATAACCTAACATCATCTACCTTGACTTGGTCATACTTCCATACAATTTGATGCGATCATGGTATTGGCAATAATTTTCTGTCTGAGAATGCTTTTTGCTTCTTTAATTGATACAATTGTTGCTGCAAAAATCGATGATAAATGAACATTGGTATAAACATTTTTCAAACCAATCTTCTACTTATTCGTGCTTAAATTTGATAACTGTAAGGGAAAATTATGTAGAGCAAAAAATAACTGCAAATTTACATGTATTAATGATTTCTTATATACCGTATTGAACGTTATTATAAGATCTCATCAGCTTCGTGGTAACACGTTAAGTGATATTTCCGAGATAATGGTACGATAACTTATACTTAATCTACGGTGCTGGTGGAAAGGGGCTGGCCTTACAGATACAGTATACAGTATCTTGTCTGAATAGACCGTAAGTTAATATATTATCTTGAAAAATAGCCAAGCGTATTTCTTGACCACAGGTCCAAAATATATGTGTGGGTTTGTGTGAAAATGATTGGGATAATGGTGTAAGAATGAACATTATAATAGATTGCCTAAATGATTATCTTGGAAAATGAGCCAGTTGTTTTCCCCAGGTGCAAGACACGATGCGCGTGTTGCAGCGTCACTTTACACAGGAGATCAACAAACAGGATCAAGAAGGACCATACATCATGGAGTTCCTCAATAGCCTCTCTGCCATCATACAAAGTCCAGTAAGTAGCTTTGCAAAAAAAAAAAAAAAAAAATTCATTTAAGTATTTTTTTTTTTCAGGGTCAAGCATTATTTAGCATCTTCATACCTTCAAAATCTGCTCTTCTAAAAAAAATCTATCATATACTCTCTCTCTCTCTTAACTCAAGAAGGAGAAGGAAGCCACCACCCCTTCAAATTGCTCAACTTAAAACCTATTTTCCTCCTTTCAATCCCTTAAGTATTCATCCATTATTTTGCTAGTAAACCATCATAGAACATCCCAATATCGCCAACATTTCCATTCACTATGTATTATAGCTAAAAAGACAAGAAATATATCTCCTCTGACTGTTATTCTCAACGGCAGTATCTGGCAATCAATTGTATACATTCAGTTTCAAATTCAAAATCTTATACTGTATAACCTTTTGCACATGTATTTAGCCAAGGGCTGTGGCATGGTCGGTAGCGCGTCTGGCTGCTGTTCAAAAGGTCGGGAGTTGGATCCCAGGCCGTGCCATTGGTAGATGTCAAGAGTTTGGACGCTCAGGTCTAGCGATTTGTGGCAAGTGTCCAGTAAAGTCCCTGTAACAAGGGCACGCCCTAGAAATGTCAATCAAGGGAGTGCACAGCATTAAAATTACAGCAGCATCATCATCATCATTCTATCACTTTAACCCATTGGCTGCGGCTATGTTTGGGCTATTTAGGGCATATTCAGGCACTCCTGAATGATAAATTAAGCATCTGCATTAAATGAACTGTATTCTGCCGAAAACTAGGCGAAAATAGCTTCAAAATGAGACCAGAACGGGCCCCGTACGTGGTCTGGTTCACCCGCAGCGGTGCCAGTGAAACGCGGGAAACCCGCTATTTGGTAGCACTCGCTCGCTTGGCTACACTGTTGTGTGAGAGAGAGAGAGAGAGAGAGAGACCCGCGCGAGAGACAGTCTACCTCAGTGAGCCGCTCGCTGCTCTGAGGGACGGAGGTGGGCCCCTCACGCTCCCGCCCACTGACACTCGATTTTTACGGTATTTACAGGCTTTTAAAGCCTGGAAATGGCTGTAACTTGCCAGGACGTTCAAGAACGTCACCCGCAGCGAAAGGGTTAAAAATATAAGAAGGACTGTAAAGCATAATATTTACTTTGTATATCTAATATTACTGACTAAAATGAAGGGACTCCGGTATTGGCCAGGGTTTAAATATTATCTTGTTTGACACCCTGGTCTAGCTCTGTAGCTGTGGACCAGATGTTCTCCTCTTCAGAACACTCCTGTGCTCAGTGTGCTGCCAGCCAGGACTCTCATGGGGGTAAAGAAAATACCAAACAGTGTTAGAAATGCTGTCCAGGTGTGGGACTGCTCTGGGTCTGTTCCTTCAGTGCTAATGGTCTTAATTCACAAAGTAGAAATGGCACTATTTATATGGCAAATATTTAGGGGAGGTGTGGTGGAGTGGTCTTGCCACTGGATTGGTAATCCAATGGACCCGGGTTCAAATCCCGATATGTCAATGGGAAGATATTATTGGGATTGAATTTGTGCTGTACAGTACCTAGTATCAGTGCATTACCACAAAGCCCACCGAAATGCCATAAAAATACCTTGTTCCCTGATTAAATAGCACTGTATGAATATTCCCATATTCAAAATATGCTACAGGGGGACAATGCCTAGTGAGTTCACTGCTCAATAGGTGGCGTTCTGAGAGTGAGGGTCTGAGTCTGGAGGGTGAGACAGTAAAGCACTTGAACGAAGAAATCAGCGGCTTCAGAGATGTAGCTGCTTCTCACTCCCCAGACTGGAACGAGACCTCACGGGCTTCACCGTGTTGAGCGGTAGAATGTAAAGGCTCTCAGCCTATGCCCGAGAGGGAGTAGTTGGAATATAGAGAAAAAAAAAAAAAATAAATAAATAAATGTGGAGTGGGCGGTGGGTGCATGTCTGGAGGTGGTTTCTGCTATGGTCATACCCTTTGGGGAGCTTCCTTTTGAAACAAAACGTCAGAATTATGTATGCTGTACAGTAAAAGTCCTGTAATCCGAATAGCAGGGGACCGGGCCTCGTTCCGATTACCGGATTTTTTGAATTATTGGAATTTACCCCTATGAACCTGTGTATTAATGGCCTGACGAAAACCTGAACACAATAAAGACTATGCATATGCACAATATAACTCTATAAATCCAATATGACACATAATGGTAACTTTTAAAATTATTTCATGAATACAGTATATGATACGTGTGTACTTACTCTAGTTGTACTTACTCTAGTTGTATTGCGGGAGTGAGCATGCTCGTTATTTCCCGCCTCCTATATGTGTAGGTGTTATATGTATCGTTGGAATGGCTGTGGATGTATGTGTAGTCTGTATTTTTAGCCAATTGGCGACATCGGAAACGAAGGCTTAGGGTGGATCTGTATGGTACCATTCTCACTATAGACGGTACCGTCTCGCCCGAAGGCTTAGGTAGCCATCAGCTTAGGTGAACCATATGATACCCATCTCGCCTTGTACCATTTTTGCCAACCCCAGATGGGACGTCACAACGTCGTCCACTTATTCCAGGTACCTATTTACAGCTAGGTGAACTGAGGCTAACACATGAAAGGAGACAAGCCCAATTTGTCTCCGCCCGGCCGGGGATTGAACCCCCGACCCCTCGTGTGTGAGACGAGAGCTCTACCACTAGGCTACGGGCTGTGTACCAATATGTGTTATTTGGGTGGGTTTTGGGTGGCCTAATGCCTCTAAAAGGGGACTTTGGGACTTTTTGAAATTCGGACTATCGGGTGAATTCGGATTTGGCTTCATTTTAAAAAATTCAGACTATTTGTGAGATTCCAATTATCGGTCGTCGGAGTATCAGACTTTTACTGTATTTATTAATGCCCTGGGGGTAAGGGATTAGAATATGCCCCATGTGCCTTCTGCGTGTCGTAAGAGGCGACTAAAGAGGTTGGGTCAGTGGGCTTGCGACCCCCACCCGTGAAAAATAATTAAGCAACGAAAAACGAACTATCAGCCTATGATGCGGACGAACCCTATGTTGACGAACCCCGACTGACTATGGACAATCTTAGAATAGCTACATGGAACGTGAGTGGCATGAATGATGGCACAAAAGAGAGAGAGGTTTTGGAAGTGTTAGTGAATGCCAGGCTGGATGTATGTGGAATGACGGAGACCAAATGGAGAGGTACAGATGTGAGAGAGTGGGAGTGTGGAATGTGTGTATGTGTGCTGAAGTGAGTGAGGGAGCAGTGAGAGAAGGTGCGTGTTTGTTTGTAAGTAACAAATGGAAGCAGCGTGTAAGAGAATATGGGCCTGTGGGTTCAAGGATTGTGTGGGTGAGAATGAAAGTAGGAATACAAACGCGGGTGATTGTGTGTGTGTATGCTCCGACAGAGGATAAACTTGTAAGAGAGAAAGATGAGTTCTGGGTGAATGTGGAGGTGTGCCTGGATAAGTTTGACAAGAACGAAAGAATATTTCTGATTGGGGATATGAATGGTAAGGTGAGTGATTGGAAAGTTGGAGTGGTGGGAGGGTGGGGGATACCGTCAGAGGTGAATGGGAATGGTAGTGCACTTGTGGATGTATGTGTGGGGAGGAGGCTGTGGATAGCCAACACCTCCTTCCAACACAGAATGATACACAGGTACACATGGAATAGGTGTGGACGATGAAGGAGAAGACAGTGGTGGAACGAAAGTCACTGATTGATTGTACTGTATATGTGTGGATTAACGAATGAAGACATCTGTGCTGGATGCTAGGGTGTATACAGTAGGGGTATTGAAGGGGGTCTGTCTGATCATTATGTAGTAGTAGCTAAAATTAGGATACAAAAGAAGTGGGTGAGGAGAGCTGGAGGGAGGTGAGAGGAAGGTGGAATGGTGAGGAGGGTGGAGAGGCTACAGGAGGAGGAAATCAGGGAAAAGTACAGGAGAGCAGTAAAAAGACGACTAGGTGGGTTCGACGTGGAAGATATGGAGGAAGTGGAGGAGATGAGCAAGGTGTTTAAGGAAGAGATCTGTGCAGCATGTGAGGAGGTGTGTGGAGTGAGGAGAAGAGGGAGGGGAGTGAAAAGTACAGCATGGTGGACAGAAGAGGTAAAAATAGCTGTGGAAGACAAGAAGAAAGCGTATAGAGAGTGGTTGGGTAGTAGAGGGAATGAAGATTTGAAGAGGCAGAAACGAGCAATGTACGTGGAGAGAAAGAGAGTGGTGAAGAGAGTAGTGAAGGAAAGTAAGAGAAGAGTAAATGAGGAATTTGGAAGGAATCTGATTGTAAAATGGAGGGAGTGTAAGAAATTGTTCTGGAAAGAAGTCAAGAAAGTTAGGGAAGGTAGCAAGGGAAACAGTAAGGGTGGGAAAGATAAGAATGGGAGAATGCTAGCTGAGAAGCAAGAGAGAGTCGAAAGATGGAGGGAGTACTTCAACGAGTTGCTAAATGTAAGGAATGAAGAGCCAGCAAACATAGTTGGATAATGGTATGGGAGGGAGAAGAGGAGAAGTAGTGGAGGAGGAGGTGGGGATCAGGAGGTCAGAAGTGTGGGAAGCCATGAAAAGAGTGAAGTTGGGGAAAATACCAGGAACAGATGGAGTGTGTGGGGAAATGTTGAGGTATGGTGGTGAGATGGTGATCGAATGGGTATGGAAAATGTGCAAACTAGCATGGGAGAAGGGGAGTGCACCCGATGACTCGAAGACTGGCATAATAGTTCCCCTATATAAGGGCAAAGGGGAAAGAGGAGTGTGTGGTAACCACCGTGGAATATGTCTTCTAAGCGTAGTAGGGAAGGTGTACAGTAGGGTAGTGATTGAGAGAGTGAGAGTGAGAACGTAGAAATCGATAGGCGACGAGCAGGGAGGTTTTTAGGAAGCTAAGAGGATGTGTATATCAGATTTTTACCCTGAATTGTGTTGTGGAGAAGGCCTATGACAGAGTGGATAGAGAAGGTATGTGGAAAGTACTTAGAATATACAGAATAGATGGCAAGTTGCTGAAAGCAGTGAAGAGTATGTATGAGGGTGCAAAGGCGGCAGTACGTGTGGAGAAGGAGCAGAGCGAGTTCTTTGACCTGAATGTTGGGTTGAAACAGGGGTGGTTGTTTACTGTATATATGGATGGAGTCATGAAAGAAATACTAGGAAGAGCAGTGGATGTTGGTGTATTGCTGAAAAGGGAGGGAAATGAGTGGAAGCTGCCTATACTGCTGTTTGCGGATGATACAGTTCTGATGAGCGATAATGAATGGGAGTTGCAGGGTCTGGTAAATGAGTTTGGAACAGTGTGCGAAAAACGGAATTTGAAGGTAAATGCGGGGAAGAGCAAGGTTATGGTCTTCAAAAGGGGTGAAGTCACAGAGTGTGAGGTGAAGTTGAACGGTCAGGCTAAGGAGATTGTCAGCTCTTTTAAGTATCTGGGCAGTGTTTTGAGTAAAGATGGGACTATTGATGAAGAAGTGCGGGAGAGGGTGCAACAGGGGAAGAGGGTTGTAGGAACGTTGAAAGTAGTAACAAGAAATAGGGTGGTCAGTATGGAAGTGAAGAAGTCCTTGCATGACTGTGTGGTAATCCCGGCACTAACTTACAGAAGCGAAGCATGGACGTTCGGGAAGAGACTCTGACCAAGAGTAAGAGCGGTGGAAATGAGTTACTTGAGAAGTGCGTGCGGAGTTACATGGAGGGATAGACAAACGAATGAGGAAGTAAGAAGGAGGTGTGGTGTGGAGGTAGATGTGCTGGAAAGTGTGGAAAGGAACAACTTATGATGGTTCGGCCATATGGAACGTATGGAAAGCGAGAGAATGACTAAGAGGGTGTACGAGAGCGAGGTGGAAGGACAGAGAGGGAGAGGTGGAAGGATGGAGTGAGGAAGTATATGGATGTAGGCGGTGCTGGTTGGGAGGAGGGGCGTCGACTGACTGGGGACAGAGGTGCATGGGGGCGGTTCGTTCGTGGCCACCCCTTCGGGGATCACGGCGTCAGGTAATAGATAGATATAGCTGGATTTACTTTTTGCATGAAATTGCAAAGGTGATGAGCCAACATGATGGTTGTTCATATTTAAATGAAATGTTGCCTAATTTTGTTTACATTCTTATGTGGTAGCTTGTTCTCTTGTACCTCAGATTGAAAAATTTGGATCGACTAAATTGACCCAAGTAATTATTTTCAGTAACCAGCACCTAACAGTATATTGTATATGTTATTTCAGGAACATGCTCAGAGCTTCATAGCGGGCCTTCACGACCACTACCTCCACTCAGCCTCACTCTTCCGCCTCCTTCGAAACCTCCATAACAAGAAGCAGTGCGAGAAACTGTACAACAACACCTGTCATATTGTGGCCGTCGTACTGCGCATGTCAGCCGAGAGAAAGTCCCCGCTGACAAATGTCCTCAAGGTGTTTAATGCAGAGGGTGTTAAGTGTAAAGAGAAGGAAGAACCTATGGCAGATGTGGATGTGTCTTCAACTCAAGCCATTCTGCTTCATTTGTCCAGCAAAAAGGCCACTGGGAGTAATTTAGAAAAAGAAATTTGTCATGTTGTAGGATGTGCCATGAAGAGTGGGAAGATGACGGCTGTTGTAAGCGCTCTGTCTCAGCTGTTGTTGTCCAGTGTGTCAGTGAAGCGTGAGGGTCATGGTGAGGGAGGAACTAGTGCACACACAGCTCTTCTGTTGGACTGGCTGCAGGTGCTGGACCCAGAGCTGGAGAAGGGATCTGATCAACTACAACACACACTGCTGTTCAAGAAGAGAGAGGGCAGTGAACGTAAAGATGGAGGCTATAGTCAGGCATATCTTTTGGCTGCATTTACTCACCAGGCTAGATGGGACACACTAGAGCACTGTGTCCGTACTTTACTGCGAGTCCACAATCCTGACCTGGACCCTGCATCAGTTTTGGGTTTTGTGTGGGCAGTTTTGCACGTACCAAAGTTGTGGCAGGGTCGTGAACGTCGAACCCCACGCCACGCTCCCCAGGACACACTGCTCTCATTCACTCCTGAGGAAGTTGTTAATCTGTCTCGCTACATGATTGCTGATTGTGAGGCGTCACTTGAAGGCAACCAGGGAGCATCATCACTGGAGACTCACTTGCCTCTGCTGCTACACTGTCTTGAAGACTCTCCCACAGCTCTCAAAGCTGTAGCCAACTATCTGACCAAGGGAACCCAGAGGACAGGTTTGTGTGGCCAAGCAGTGGGTCACCTTTTGTATCACCTCTACCTGAGACTACCTCGGATCATCTCGCACCTTCCCCCAGGCACCATTAACAGTGTGGTGGCTGCAGGTGCCTGTGGTGGTCGGGCGCAGGAGAGTAATGCTGATGTTGTACTCCACACACTCCTCACAATGTTGGCATCACCACAGCCGGGTAGAGAGTTTAGACGTCGGATGTGTGACTTGCAATCTGCAGTTCGGAAACAGGCTGCCTCTCACCCTCTGATAGTGTTGCGACACCTTCCACTATTGGCTGCCTCACTGAAGGGCACAAACCACCTCCAACTGTCAGCCTTAAGAGCCAGTAATTACCTTGAGCTGTTCTCCATGGTACTGGGTGTACTAGAGCTCCTACAGCCTCATCTGTTTGCCCCTCAGCACCATGAAGCACTGACACCAACATTAGACAGCTTCATGGCTCTACTAACACATCATGGTAAAATACATGACATGTCACAATTGCTAGTAAGATTTTCCCACTTGCTGATGGAATGGGTTGGGTGCCAGGGTGGACCAGCTGGGACCTACTTATGTGCCCATTCTAATCTACTAGGCATGCTCCAGACATATCACCCAGACATAGCCCCAGTCAGATCCTTGGCAGCCATTGCTGCTGCTAGAGGTATGGACCAGCCCAAGGAATCCTCCACCCAACATAAAGATATAGATCCAAGCCTGACTTCTGGTGTATCTCAGGGAATGATGCCCCCATCTTGGGTCATGGTTCAGGTTGGGGAGTTGCAAGTGCGGTTGGAAAGCTCCAGACTTCCTGAAGAACAGCTGGAGATCCTTAAGAAGGTGAGCGATCTACCAGACAGATGGGTGAACATTGCCCTACCTTCCTTCACCCACTCTTTCTGTGAGGGTGTAGTGAGCACATGCGGTGATGTGCGTATAATGTGCTGGGACCTGGTAGCTAAACTGTTACACCACCGCCCGGCCCTGGGTGACCGTGTAGGCCAGGCGGTGTTGGCGGCACTGAAGAATTCAGACAGCGGGGTGGTGGAGACAGCCCTTGAACACCTGCCGGAGGTCATATTACTGCTGCACCACCTGGCTCCTGACCTCCTCACAGCAGCCTTTGTAGCCACCCTCACAGCATCACCTGTGGTCACTGCATCACTCACTGAAGCCTTCACTTTACTCCATCTCCACACTGGGGCATAAACACATTCACTTCTACATCTCCACACTGGGGTATAAACACATTCACTTCTACATCTCCACACTGGGGTATAAACACATTCACCTCTACATCTCCACACTGGGGTATAAACACATTCACCTCTACATCTCCACACTGGGGCATAAACACATTCACTTCTACATCTCCACACTGGGGCATAAACACATTCACTTATACATCTCCACACTGGGGTATAAACACATTCACTTCTACATCTCCACACTGGGGTATAAACACATTCACCTCTACATCTCCACACTGGGGTATAAACACATTCACTTATACATCTCCACACTGGGGTATAAACACATTCACTTCTATATCTCCACACTGGGACATAAACACAGTCACTTCTACATCTCCACACTGGGACATAAACACATTCACTTATACATCTCCACACTGGGGCATAAACACATTCACTTATACATCTCCACACTCGGGTATAAACACATTCACCTCTACATCTCCACACTGGGGCATAAACACATTCACTTCTACATCTCCACACTGGGGCATAAACACATTCACTTCTACATCTCCACACTGGGGCATAAACACATTCACTTCTACATCTCCACACTGGGGCATAAACACAGTCACTTCTACATCTCCACACTGGGGCATAAACACATTCACTTCTACATCTCCACACTGGTGCATAAACACATTCACGTATACATCTCCAAACTGGTGCATAAACACATTCACTTATACAACTCCACACTGGGGCATAAACACATTCACTTCTACTTCTCCACACTGGGGCATAAACACCTTCACTTCTACATCTCCACACTGGGACATAAACACATTCACTTCTACATCTCCACACTGGGACATAAACATATTCACTTCTACATCTCCACACTGGGACATAAACACATTCACTTCTACATCTTCACACTGGGACATAAACACAGTCACTTATACATCTCCACACTGGGGCATGAACACATTCACTTCTACATCTCCACACTGGGGTATAAACACATTCATTTATACATCTCCACACTGGGGTATAAACACATTCACTTCTACATCTCCACACTGGGGTATAAACACATTCACTTCTACATCTCCACACTGGGGTATAAACACATTCACTTCTACATCTCCACACTGGGGTATAAACACATTCACCTCTACATCTCCACACTGGGGTATAAACACATTCACCTCTACATCTCCACACGGGCATAAACACATTCACTTCTACATCTCCACACTGGTGCATAAACACATTCACTTATACATATCCACACTGGGGTATAAACACATTCACTTCTACATCTCCACACTGGGGTATAAACACATTCACTTATACATCTCCACACTGGGACATAAACACATTCACTTCTACATCTCCACACTGGTGCATAAACACATTCACTTCTACATCTCCACACTGGGGTATAAACACATTCACTTATACATCTCCACACTGGTGCATAAACACATTCACTTCTACATCTCCACACTGGGGTATAAACACATTCACTTCTACATCTCCACACTGGGGTATAAACACATTCACTTCTACATCTCCACACTGGGGTATAAACACATTCACCTCTACATCTCCACACTGGGGTATAAACACATTCACCTCTACATCTCCACACTGGGGCATACACACATTCACTTCTACATCTCCACACTGGGGCATAAACACATTTACTTATACATATCCACACTGGGGTATAAACACATTCACTTCTACATCTCCACACTGGGGTATAAACACATTCACATCTACATCTCCACACTGGGGTATAAACACATTCACTTATACATCTCCACACTGGGGTATAAACACATTCACTTCTATATCTCCACACTGGTGCATAAACACATTCACTTCTACATCTCCACACTGGGACATAAACACAGTCACTTCTACATCTCCACACTGGGACATTAACACATTCACTTATACATCTCCACACTGGGGTATAAACACATTCACTTCTATATCTCCACACTGGGGTATAAACACTTTCACTTCTACATCTCCACACTGGGGTATAAACACATTCACTTATACATCTCCACACTGGTGCATAAACACATTCACTTCTACATCTCCACACTGGGGTATAAACACATTCACCTCTACATCTCCACACTGGGACATAAACACATTCACTTCTACATCTCCACACTGGTGCATAAACACATTCATCTCTACATCTCCACACTGGGGCATAAACACATTCACTTCTACATCTCCACACTGGGGCATAAACACATTCTCTTCTACATCTCCACACTGGGGTATAAACACATTCACTTCTACATCTCCACACTGGGGTATAAACACATTCACTTCTACATCTCCACACTGGGGTATAAACACATTCACCTCTACATCTCCACACTGGGGCATAAACACATTCACTTATACATCTCCACACTGGGTCATAAACACATTCATTTCTACATCTCCACACTGGGGCATAAACTCATTCACTTCTACATCTCCACACTGGGGTATAAACACATTCACCTCTACATCTCCACACTGGGGTATAAACACATTCACCTCTACATCTCCACACTGGGGCATAAACACATTCACTTCTACATCTCCACACTGTGGCTTAAACACATTCTCTTATATATCTCCACACTGAGGTATAAACACATTCACTCCTACATCTCCACACTGGGGTATAAACATATTCACCTCTACATCTCCACACTGGGGTATAAACACATTCACTTATACATCTCCACACTGGTGCATAAACACATTCACTTATACATCTCCACACTGGGACATAAACACATTCACTTCTACATCTCCACACTGGGGCATAAACACATTCACTTCTACATCTCCACACTGGGGTATAAACACATTCACCTCTACATCTCCACACTGGGGTATAAACACATTCACCTCTACATCTCCACACTGGGGCATACACACATTCACTTCTACATCTCCACACTGGGGCATAAACACATTTACTTATACATATCCACACTGGGGTATAAACACATTCACTTCTACATCTCCACACTGGGGTATAAGCACATTCACATCTACAT
The DNA here is from genome assembly GCA_032716605.1 of Paralithodes platypus. Taxonomy (NCBI): domain Eukaryota; kingdom Metazoa; phylum Arthropoda; class Malacostraca; order Decapoda; family Lithodidae; genus Paralithodes; species Paralithodes platypus. Next base: position 98,310,367 of record CM064487.1, read on the forward strand.
CTCCACACTGGGGTATAAACACATTCACTTATACATCTCCACACTGGGGTATAAACACATTCACTTCTATATCTCCACACTGGTGCATAAACACATTCACTTCTACATCTCCACACTGGGACATAAACACAGTCACTTCTACATCTCCACACTGGGACATTAACACATTCACTTATACATCTCCACACTGGGGTATAAACACATTCACTTCTATATCTCCACACTGGGGTATAAACACTTTCACTTCTACATCTCCACACTGGGGTATAAACACATTCACTTATACATCTCCACACTGGTGCATAAACACATTCACTTCTACATCTCCACACTGGGGTATAAACACATTCACCTCTACATCTCCACACTGGGACATAAACACATTCACTTCTACATCTCCACACTGGGGCATAAACACATTCATCTCTACATCTCCACACTGGGGCATAAACACATTCACTTCTACATCTCCACACTGGGGCATAAACACATTCTCTTCTACATCTCCACACTGGGGTATAAACACATTCACTTCTACATCTCCACACTGGGGTATAAACACATTCACTTCTACATCTCCACACTGGGGTATAAACACATTCACCTCTACATCTCCACACTGGGGCATAAACACATTCACTTCTACATCTCCACACTGGGGCATAAACACATTCACTTCTACATCTCCACACTGGGGCATAAACACAGTCACTTTTACATCTCCACACTGGGGCATAAACACATTCACTTCTACATCTCCACACTGGGGTATAAACACATTCACTTATACATCTCCACACTGGTGCATAAACACATTCACTTATACATCTCCACACTGGGACATAAACACATTCATTTCTACATCTCCACACTGGGGCATAAACTCATTCACTTCTACATCTCCACACTGGGGTATAAACACATTCACCTCTACATCTCCACACTGGGGTATAAACACATTCACCTCTACATCTCCACACTGGGGCATAAACACATTCACTTCTACATCTCCACACTGTGGCTTAAACACATTCTCTTATATATCTCCACACCGAGGTATAAACACATTCACTCCTACATCTCCACACTGGGGTATAAACATATTCACCTCTACATCTCCACACTGGGGTATAAACACATTCACTTATACATCTCCACACTGGTGCATAAACACATTCACTTATACATCTCCACACTGGGACATAAACACATTCACTTCTACATCTCCACACTGGGGCATAAACACATTCACTTCTACATCTCCACACTGGGGTATAAACACATTCACTTCTACATCTCCACACTGGGGTATAAACACATTCACATATATCTCCACACTGGTGCATAAACACATTCACTTCTACATCTCCACACTGGGACATAAACACAGTCACTTCTACATCTCTACACTGGAACATAAACACAGTCACTTCTACGTCTCCACACTGGGGCATAAACACATTCACTTATACATCTCCACACTGGGGCATAAACACATTCACTTCTACATCTCCACACTGGGGCATAAACCCATTCACTTCTACATCTCCACACTGGGACATAAACACATTCCCTTCTACATCTCCACACTGGGACATAAACACATTCACTTCTACATCTCCACACTGGGACATAAACACATTCACTTCTACATCTCCACACTGGGGTATAAACACATTCACTTCCACATCTCCAAACTGGGGCATAAACACATTCACTTCTACATCTCCACACTGGGGCATAAACACATTCACTTATACATCTCCACACTGGGGTATAAACACATTCACTTCCACATCTCCACACTGGGGCATAAACACATTCACTTCTACATCTCCACACTGGTGCATAAACACATTCACTTCTACATCTCCACACTGGTGCATAAACACATTCACTTCTACATCTCCACACTGGTGCATAAACACATTCACTTATACATCTCCACACTGGGACATAAACACATTCATTTCTACATCTCCACACTGGGGCATAAACACATTCACTTCTACATCTCCACACTGGGGTATAAACACATTCACTTCTACATCTCCACACTGGTGCATAAACACATTCACTTATACATCTCCACACTGGGACATAAACACATTCACTTCTACATCTCCACACTGGGGCATAAACACATTCACTTCTACATCTCCACACTGGGGCATAAACACATTCACTTCTACATCTCCACACTGGGGCATAAACACATTCACTTCTACATCTCCACACTGGGGCATAAACACAGTCACTTCTACATCTCCACACTGGGGCATAAACACATTCACTTCTACATCTCCACACTGGTGCATAAACACATTCACGTATACATCTCCACACTGGTGCATAAACACATTCACTTATACATCTCCACACTGGGGCATAAACACATTCACTTCTACATCTCCACACTGGGGCATAAACACCTTCACTTCTACATCTCCACACTGGTACATAAACACATTCACTTCTACATCTCCACACTGGGACATAAACATATTCACTTCTACATCTCCACACTGGGACATAAACACATTCACTTCTACATCTCCACACTGGGACATAAACACAGTCACTTATACATCTCCACACTGGGGCATGAACACATTCACTTCTACATCTCCACACTGGGGTATAAACACATTCATTTATACATCTCCACACTGGGGTATAAACACATTCACTTCTACATCTCCACACTGGGGTATAAACACATTCACTTCTACATCTCCACACTGGGGTATAAACACATTCACTTCTACATCTCCACACTGGGGTATAAACACATTCACCTCTACATCTCCACACTGGGGTATAAACACATTCACCTCTACATCTCCACACTGGGGCATAAACACATTCACTTCTACATCTCCACACTGGTGCATAAACACATTCACTTATACATATCCACACTGGGGTATAAACACATTCACTTCTACATCTCCACACTGGGGTATAAACACATTCACTTATACATATCCACACTGGGACATAAACACATTCACTTCTACATCTCCACACTGGGGCATAAACACATTCACTTCTACATCTCCACACTGGGGTATAAACACATTCACTTATACATCTCCACACTGGTGCATAAACACATTCACTTATACATCTCCACACTGGGGTATAAACACATTCACTTCTACATCTCCACACTGGGGTATAAACACATTCACCTCTACATCTCCACACTGGGGTATAAACACATTCACCTCTACATCTCCACACTGGGGCATACACACATTCACTTCTACATCTCCACACTGGGGCATAAACACATTTACTTATACATATCCACACTGGGGTATAAACACATTCACTTCTACATCTCCACACTGGGGTATAAACACATTCACCTCTACATCTCCACACTGGGGCATAAACACATTCACCTCTACATCTCCACACTGGGGTATAAACACATTCACTTCTACATCTCCACACTGAGGCATAAACACATTCACTTCTACATCTCCACACTGGGGTATAAACACATTCACTTCTACATCTCCACACTGGGGTATAAACACATTCACTTATACATCTCCACACTGGGACATAAACACATTCACTTCTACATCTCCACACTGGGGCATAAACACATTCACTTCTACATCTCCACACTGGGGTATAAACACATTCACTTCTACATCTTCACACTGGGGTATAAACACATTCACATATATCTCCACACTGGTGCATAAACACATTCACTTCTACATCTCCACACTGGGACATAAACACAGTCACTTCTACATCTCTACACTGGGACATAAACACAGTCACTTCTACATCTCCACACTGGGACATAAACACATTCACTTCTACGTCTCCACACTGGGGCATAAACACATTCACTTATACATCTCCACACTGGGGCATAAACACATTCACTTCTACATCTCCACACTGGGGCATAAACCCATTCACTTCTACATCTCCACACTGGGACATAAACACATTCACTTCTACATCTCCACACTGGGACATAAACACATTCACTTCTACATCTCCACACTGGGACATAAACACATTCACTTCTACATCTCCACACTGGGGTATAAACACATTCACTTCCACATCTCCAAACTGGGGCATAAACACATTCACTTCTACATCTCCACACTGGGGCATAAACACATTCACTTATACATCTCCACACTGGGGTATAAACACATTCACTTCCACATCTCCACACTGGGGCATAAACACATTCACTTATACATCTCCACACTGGGGCATAAACACATTCACTTCTACATCTCCACACTGGTGCATAAACACATTCACTTATACATCTCCACACTGGGACATAAACACATTCACCTCTACATCTCCACACTGGGGCATAAACACATTCACTTCTACATCTCCACACTGGGGCATAAACACATTCACCTCTACATCTCCACACTGGGGCATAAACACATTCACTTCTACATCTCCACACTGGGGCATAAACACATTCACTTATACATCTCCACACTGGGGTATAAACACATTCACTTCCACATCTCCACACTGGGGCATAAACACATTCACTTCTACATCTCCACACTGGGGCATAAACACAGTCACTTCTACATCTCCACACTGGGGCATAAACACATTCACTTCCACATCACATTGGGGCTTAGATGTATTCACTCTCCATCTCCATATTGGAGCTTAACCCTTTCCCTGCGGGTGACGTTCTGGAACGCATAGGTAATTTACAGCAATTTCCAGGCTTTAAAAACCTGTAAAAGCCGTAAAAATCGAGTGTCAGTGAGCGGGAGCGTGAGGGACCTCCGTCCGACCCTTAGAGCAGCCAGCCGCTCACTGAGGTTGACTGTGGTCTCGCGCGGTTGTCTCGACAGTGTTGCCGAGCGAGCGAGAGCTAATAATTATCGAGTTTTCCCGAATGTCTATGGCAACGCTGCGGGTGAGTCACCTACAAAGCTCGTTCTGGTGTCATTTTGAAGCTATTTTCGCCTAGTTTTCGGCAGAATACAGTTCATTTAATGCAGATACTTGATAAATTATTCAGGAGTACCTGAATATGCCCTAAATAGTGCAAATAAGCCCGCAGAGAAAGGGTTAAGCTGCTATTACAAGATTTTTTTTTTCCCACAACTTTTTTATGCAACTTTGATCTGGCTGCTGTAAAATATACTTGTCTGAGAGTCTTGTCACTTATAATAGCTACCTTTAACGTAGTTGATACCAGTGCGAAAATCTAAAAAAAAATCCAGAATAATGTTTATAGTAAAAAATTGACAGTTAAAGCTCTCCTGTTATACACCCTGGAGATAGAATGTTGAATGGTACTTGAAAAGTAGACAGAATGGATAAAAAACACCATTTGAGGAAGAGCACTTTATTGACAACGTTTCACAGATAGCTTCATCAGGTCACTGAGTGACCTGATGAAGCTATCTGCGAAACATTGTCAATAAAATGCTCTTTCTCAGATGGTGTTTTTTATCCACCCTGGAGATACATTCACTTCCAGGAGTACCGCCGTTTCTAAACTAATGACAGATTTTCTTTGCTCTTAGTTTGGTTATGAAGTAAATGTAGTGCTTACATGGTGGGGACAGAGTTATGGCAGGATTTTGTTGTTCTAAAGTCCAAGTTGCCTAATGTACAGTAGAGTCTTGGTATGGTACTGACATGTTGTAGCACTGTTGAGGCTGGTGTGGCTTGCAGATGCTGAAGGTGCAGTTAGTTAGTTATGTAGAGCAGATTAATCAGACCACAGAGCTCCATTCGGAACTCTCATAGGTCTGGCCCAAAGGATTAGATCAGATTACTGAAAGGAGCTTAAGGTGACGCAAAATACGGACGATGGGGGGGAAGGAAAAGGACGGAGAATCAGATAAAAGGTCAGCGAATGATTTAGTACCAAAACAAGCCGTACGCAGACAGGGTCCAGGTGCTGCAGTTGGACTTAGTAGAGTCTTTCTACGGCACGGTTAGCACTATGCCAACATAGCCAAAGTGACGACATTTTTGTGGCAGTGTTGTGACGGGACTTTATTGTATTATATTCTAACTGCTGAAAGGCAACCACGTCTGAGCTGTTACAATGTATGTAATGGAAAACGTTAAACCATTGTATGCATGTACTGTGATAGTTCCCTATTTTCTTGTTTAAGATTATAAGACTTCTATAAAAGTGTTTGTGAAGGTATAGAATATTGTGGTATATTAGATACCAAGTGAATATTTTAATTTGTGTTTTAAGTACTGTATTGAGAATTAACATATTTTGTAGTATATATATTTAATTCTGTACTATCCTACAATGTAATGTATGCTGCTTTAGTTTTATAATTGTTTAATTTTTCATAATTTTCATTAACATATATAGTGGAGTGTTGTCAGACTTAGCCAGTTTAGTTTTCCTTACCGCTAGTATGAATATTGCTTGTCGATAATACTTTTATTGTAGTTTTGTGCCGTAGGTGGAGCACCCATCTTAAGTGGAGGCAGTTGATTTCTCTAGTCCTCCTCCTCCCCATTGTTTAGCCCTATTATTTATGAGATTTCAAGACATTTGCCCCATTAGTTTGGCAATTTTCAGACCTTTTGGCCCATTTCTTTGCCAATATTAAGACCTTTCGTGCCATTTAGGTGTTGATTTTTTTCCTGGCGAGCGATAGCGAGCATGTATTTGAAGAGGAATCGACCTTCGGCCGGGACATTTTTCTACCGAAAAATGTACACATTTATATTAAAGGGGGGTCTTGTGGATGATTTTTTAAGCTTGATAGAGGTTTAGAGAGCAAACTAAACCCCCTCCTTAAACCATTGAGTCGAACCAGTAAATTATGGTGCACAATACCGTCTGAGCTCCCTTAACCCTTCAAACTCGGATGGTACACGTGTGTACCATTATGTTTTGCCCCGAGGAACCCGGGTGGTACAACATTGTACCAGTGGTTGAAAGCCTGTGAGCTTGGTGTGCGAGGCGTCGGTCCGACGCATGTAAACAACAGCCGGCTGGACCGACGCCCCGCATCTCCGGCCACAAGAAGGAGAGCGTCGCTTGTTCGTGTGTGCCTGTATGTTGTTGTTAAGTATCGAAAAGTATTGTAAAGTGGCTGTTGTTGCTGTAAGTTATCTCCACTGAAATCATCATCACAACTCAACCAGTTGACTTAGAGAGCTCTACTTAACGCCATTCTACAGGTAAATAACACAGCTACGCTTGGGGATGCGCGGGAATGCGGGAATGAGTCAGCATAATAATGATACGGTAGCCTAGCCTAGACGTTTTTCGGCCAAAACACCCGGATTTCGGGGAATATTTATGTAATGCGTAGCCGGGGCTTAAGGGTTAAGTGGGGAAAGTGTGATAAGTATGCAAGTTGGAGCCTCTGCTGCAGTGAGAGTTGCACAGAGCTTATAACTTAAAAGAGGACTTACCGGTAGACGGTAGTTCTGCTAGATAAACTTGACACCTTCAATATCTAAAAGATGTTTTAATTATTATATTCTGGCTAACATTATATGATCTTACCGTAAAGTGGGGTAACTTCGTTTTAGCGGTGATAACTTCGGACATCGGCGATAATAAGTAATTAGACATTGTCATTATATAATGGAAACGCTTTTTATTGTTTTTTTTTGTGGGGTCCGTTTAGAGAAATGGCAAAGGAAGAGCATGTAAAAGTCCTAGGAAACTGACATGAGTATATGTACACTAAAAAAATATTATATATATGACAAAAATATGTACATTTTTTGCTACCCTGCCAAACTTCTATCGCCCTGAAGAAATTTGTTTGTATGAATGATGTTGTGACTGCTATAATTTTGTAGTAACATTACCAGAGACAACATCCACCAAAGGAAATTTGTTACACTTGTATAACGCTCTAGCTAGAACACTATCATTTAGCCGATTGTGTTTAAAAAAAAAACATGCTAACTTCGGACATGGAACAAAACAATCGTTTGTTATTATTTGCCCTATGAAAATCATTCATAATACTTGTCCATCATTAACATGGTGGTAAAAGATCAAATAATCATTCTCTGAGTCCAAAAACCCATAAAAATATGATAATATGCTAACCGATTTATGTATTTTGGATAATTCTGGATATATAATATATATAAATTAGGAGTGGCATATATCTTGTCCAAATTTTGTTTTATCTGCCTAAAGAAACACCAACAAATACGTTATACCTATAAAAATGCTCAAATTCATAAAAGTGTATATGCAGTGATATAGTATACATACCTATATATTTTCACTAGGCCTAGTTAATTTTCGAGTTATTGATTAGACAGCATTGGTTATTTTTCCTGCTCAATATTTTCTAAGAGCGAGCTCAATGCCTAACGAGAACAGATCCAAACAGAATATACTGTATGTTAAACATCGTATATATCCCCCTCCTATACTGATTATACAGGCCTAAAAGTATTGACTGTGCATTTTCCACTTATACATCGGACAGGAATAAGCAGCAATAATAAAATATTCATATAAAATAGTAGGAGCCGAAAAATGAATGAAATAAGGCCACGAACGTACGTCCGAAGTTCTCCTCCGTTTTTCCGGAGTTATCCCAGATTTCTTGGCAATCATTTTCCATAAGAAATCCCCTATGTCCGAAGTTATCCATACATGTCCGAAGTTATCAACTTTTCAAGCAAACTTCGGACATCATTTAGGATAAGGATAGCTCTCTTATTATTATTATCTCTTATTATTAGGAGGCTTCCTGGATTACGGCGCACTATCACCATACATCACTTGACCTAGTTAAATCTCTATAATGTGTTTACACTCAGGAGCAATTGTTAAAAAACATCGAAAAATGTCCGAAGTTACCCCATTTTACGGTACTGCACTTAGCAGCTGAGAAAGAACCTGTAGGAGTATGATAATTAACCTCTGAAGTGCGCATGGGGGTAATTGGAAACGTCCCCCTGTGCTGACGTATTTGAGGTGTTTCCGTCACTAAAATATTCATTGTGCCATTAATAGCATTAATATTTATCCATATGCGCCTATTATGGGTTGATTATAAAGGTATTAACCTGAAACAACAATAAAACGAGTGAAAACAGCGTTTGGATGGTCAAAATCGGAGATATAGCCCGCGAGTTGTATAATGTATGGGTGAGGCAATCTGCTTTCCCGCCAATTTCCCCCAAGGCCACTGAGACACAGTCGATCGATACTCTCTCTCTCTCTTGCACTCGATTGCCATCAGTGATGACAACACCCTGCTTGCAACTCGCTAATGTTAGCACGAAAATATACCTCAGAATAAGGGAATAACAGGGAAAATAGGTGATAACTGAAGGAGAGGAGGAAAGTGGGGAAGGAGGGGAGGTAGAGGACTGAGATTTTGCATGGCCCAGGGGCCAAAAAAAAAAAAAAAAAATTTTTTTTTTTTTTTTCGATGTCAAAAGTTGATTTTTTTTTCTCTGACTCTTAAGAGTCTCCCCGCAGTGCGCCGGGGGAACTCTTAAGAGTCTCCCCGCAGCTCCCGGGTTAATAACTATCTCAGATAAAATTGTCTCTCATGATGACTTTCTTATCTGTATAGAAGTACAGTACAGGGTGTCAAACTAGAACAATTGAAAGAATATGAAAATCAATACAAGCATAAAACATGAAATAACATTGTTATTGACCATTTACTCACTTCCAAAGACCTAATTTGAACTATAAACCCTAATTTTATATTTGGCTATACAATATTAATGACTAGAAATAATGTACTTGCCTTTCGTTTGACACCCTGTAGAAATATCTAATGTTAGCCAAGATAAATGAAAAACACTCTGTAATGCTACTGAAGCGGTCAAGAGCCTGCTACTCCCAGATATAGGAATACAGTATATATATAGTAATGTTTTCTGTTGTACTGTCCCTATTCGGGCTCTGTCTTGAGTCTCCTCCCCCCCCAAAAAAAATAGGAAAAGTGGGGATTGGGCCCGAGTATATAGATGGATAGATAGATAGATAGTGCAGAAGAAATAATGTGTATCAATTGATCAAATGTTATCAAGGTAGAGGAAAAAACTGTACAGTACTGTGTATAATCATGAACTACAGTAAACGGCGGGTGCCCAACCCCGAAAGGGGTTGAAATAGGGGATCTATCCCCCCGCCAAAGGCGGCTTTCTAGGGCCTTTTCTAGCTGATGCTGAGAGGATTGGGTTCTAGTCATGTGGTGATGGGCTGGTCTATCAGAGTGAGAGCTGAGCAATCTCTGCCATACCCATAGCTTACTCTGACTTTTCCTTTAACTTATATATTTTCTAGATCTCAAGTGACGGCGTCTCTTCCGTGGATCTCCCAATCTACCAAGATTGGAAGCCAAAGCGTCACATTTTTCCCTTGCCCCTCAACTTTCTCTTCATAATTGCTGAGGGGCACAGGGCCCTGGGTGGGGCTTTGGTTTCCCGGGCGTTTCCGCACCCTCCTCAGCCCCCCGCTATGGAGTGGCTTCGGTCACCCAGGCTTTATTGTGGTCGGCGGGGAGGGTTCTGTGGGGGCACTCGGTTATGGCCTTGGAATTGCTCGGGGCCTTGGGGCTGTTCGGCCAGGCAGCTTGGGGAACAACAACAACAACAACAACAGTAAACCCTTCATGCTCACGGGGGTTAGGGAACAGACACCTGCGAGTATCGTAAATCCGTGAGCATGACATTAGTTGCCCCTCCCATCATCATCTCCGACGCCTTGTTTCCCCCTGGGAAACCCCCGCTAAAGGATGGCCATGACAGAATCGTCTCCAGGTTACTTTGTCAAGACATGCCTCCATTGCCTGTGCCACAATGCCCCTAGTTTTTCTTCAATATATTTTTCCACTTTCTTTTCCCATACCATAGGTGGTCTTCCACTACTAGCTGTTGCACTCACCTGACTCCCATATATCTTTCTTGGCATTCTGTCTTCATCCATTCTCTGAACATGACCATACCACCTCAAAGTACTTCTCTTTATCCACTCAACCACTCCACAATCAATGCCTAAAGCTTGCTCTTCCATTCCAAAGGACTCATACACTTCCCTATTACTTGGCCCATCTAGCCTATTCACACCAGCTGCCATTCTGAAAAAGCTCATCTCCACAGCTCTCAGTTTGGAGAGGTCCTCGTCACTTGCTGTCCATGTTTCACTTCCATACGAGTGTTGGGAGCACCACACTGTTTCTCAGTTACTTTTTAACTTCCTGACTAACCATTCTTCCTTTGAGAATACTATCAAGTTCTCCAATTACCTTTCTCCCTTGCATTTTTCTCTCTTTTTATCTCACTCTCCATTTTACCATATTTGCATAGTACAGCTCCCAGTGGTGATGGGCTGGTCTATCAGAATGAGAGTTGAGCGTTCTCTGCCATACCCATAGCTTACTCTGACTGTTCCTTTTACTTATATATTTTCTAGATCTCAAGTGACGGCGTCTTTTCCGTGGATTGACCTCCCTACTGCCAACCCTGGCAGATTGGGAGCCAAAGCGTCACATTTTTCCTTTGCCCCTCAACTTTCCCTTTATAATTGTTGAGGGGCACAGGGCTTTGGGTGGGGCTTTTGTTTCCCGGGCGTTTCCGCACCCTCCTCAGCTCCCCGCCTTTGAGTGGCTTTGGTCACCTGGGCATTATTAGTGGTAAGCTGGGAGGGTTCTGTGGGGGCGCTCGGTTATGGCCTTGGCCTTGCTCGGGACCTTGGGGCTGCTCGGCCAGACAGCCTGAGGAACAGCAACAACAACAACAACAGCTCCCAAATACTTGAAGCTTTCAACTTCTTCCAGTACTTCATTTTTCATTTTTATTTTACAACTTTTCTCATGTTCCTTCTTAATTCTATATTTTGCCTTAAAATCTATGGTTTCATGTTCCTTCTTAATTCTATATTTTGCCTTAAAATCTATGGTTTCATGCATTCTTCTCTCAAACACCATTACCTTATATTGACCTTTAACTTTCTCATTTCGCATACCCTTTCAAAATCTGTGACCACTTTCTGAAGTTCTTCTACATTTTCCGCCAACAGGACTGCATCATCCGCATATAGGCATGTTAAAATCTTCCATGCTCTTCCCTCTGATTCCAGTCTAGCTCCAACTCCCATTGATCCCGCCCTAAATTCTCTAATCACTCCATCCATGTATATATTGAACAACCAAGCTGACATGACACATCCCTGTCTTACTCCTACATTGACCTCAAAACTTTCACTTAAGGGGAGATTTCCACTTGAGGGACTTTTTTCTTGACCTCTTTCTCCCTCATGTCTAGCCCCATTGCTTTTGAGATTTTAAGACGTTTGCCCCATTAGTTTGGTGATTTTAAGAATTTCCGCCCCATTCTGTCAATTTTAAGACCTTTCGTGCCATTTAGGTGTCGATTTTATCCTGGCGAGCGATAGCGAGCCTGTAATTTAAGAGTAACCGGCCTTCGGCCGGGAAATTTTTTCTACCGAAAAATGTACAAATTTATCTTGAAAGGGGGTCAAGGGGGTGACATTTTAAGATTGCTGGAGGAGTAGGAAACAAACTGAAAACCTCCCCTTAACTTATCCCCTACCTTCACATTTGCCGTTGCATTCCTATAAAAAGATTTTACTGCCATTAGCAACTTTCCTCCCACACCATATACTGTTAACACATCCCACAGACCTTCCCAGCCTACTTTGTCATAGGCTTTTTATAAATCCATGAATGCTGCATAGAGTTTTCTGTTCTTGGCCAGATACTTCTCTACTAACAAACGCATTGAGGCTATCTGGTCAACGCAGCCCCTGACCTTTCTGAAACCTCCCTGCCCCTCGCCTATTTTGTCATCCGTTATCTTCTGCAGTCTCTCCGTTACTACTCTTGCGTATACCTTTCCAGGTATGCTAAGCAAGCTAATTCCCCTATAACTCTTACACTCTTCTTTACTACCCTTCCCTTTGTACAAGGGTACTATCACTGCTTTCCTCCAGTCCTCTGGTACACTTTCCCCTCCCGCCCCGAAAATAGGCTTACAGTATAAAGAAAATGGATTTTGTTGCTTGAATGATAATGATAATTTTGGATGCAAATAATGCAAAATAGTATAGATTGTATATTACAGGTGTATTAACCCGGCAACGGCTGCAAAGCTCATAAGAAGTTTTACTGGGCGAGGGCGGCAAAGCTCTTAAGAGGGAGGCCTAAAAAAAACATTTAAACGGCCCCAGTAGCACTAAACAATTTTTATTTTTTTCCCTATCACTCCTCCACATCCCCTCCTTCCCCCCTTTCCCCTCCCCCCTTTCCCCTCCCCCCTTTCCCCTCCCCCTTCAATTATCACCTATTTTCCCTGTTATTCCCTAATTCGTTGTTATATTTTTGTGCTAACATTAGCAAACTGTGTGGAGGATGTGCTTACGTGCCTAGAGTGTGTGTTACATGACCGAGTGTGTGTATGAGTAGGCTCAGTGTGGCTTGAGGCCTCGTGGAGGGAGGGGTTGCCTCAATTTTCTCCATAATTCATGAATGGGCTGGTCCATCTATATTCGCAATTTTGACCAGAAAAATTATATTTTCACTTGTTTTATTGTTGTTGTTGTTGTTGTTGTTGTTGTTCCCGTTCCCAAAGCTGCCTGGCTGAACAGCCCCAAGGCCCCAAGCAAGGCCAAGGCCATAACCGAGCGCCCCAACAGAACCCTCCCTGCCGACCACAATAAAGCCTGGGTGACCGAAGCCACTCCATGGCGGGGAGCTGAGGAGGGTGCGGAAACGCCCGGGAAACCAAAGCCCCACCCAGGGCCCTGTGCCCCTCAGCAATTATGAAGAGAAAGTTGAGGGGCAAAGGAAAAATGTGACGCTTTGGCTTCCAATCCTGGTAGATTGGGAGGTCAATCCACGGAAGAGACGCCGTCATTTGAGATCTAGAAAATATATAAGTAAAAGGAACAGTCAGAGTAAGCTATGGGTATGGCAGAGATTGCTCAGTTCTCACACTGATAGACCAGCCCATCACCACATGACTAGAACCCAATCCTCTCAGCATCAGCTAGGAAAGGCCCTAGAAAGCCGCCTTTGGCGGGGGGATAGCTCCCCTATTTCAACCCCTTTCGGTGTTGGGCACCCGCCATCTTGTTTTACTGTTGTTACAGGTTACTATCTTCATAGTGAAGGTAAAATAGGCTCATATGAATAAGTAATAATGATATTTATCGTAAAATGACGATTATAGGCCTGAATGGAGCCAACATGCTCGCCCATGGGGAGCTAGTTCAATACCCCCCCCTCGCCGTTTTTGGGTTAAAGATTATTAATAGGGTACAGTACTGTATAAATGTAAACAATCTTTACCGATCGATACAATTACGAGTGTTTTGTTGTTGTTGTCCTTCCACATATCGTCTTCTATCCCTAGGCCATAATCCTCCCCCCTGGTATATAACAGCTTAATGATTAATTATAATGAATAGTAGAGCACAAACAAAGAAATTAAGGTAAGTAATGTAGTTAAAAAACAAATAAAGAACACCATTCTATTAATGGAAATTTAGAGTTAATGTTTTAACTGTAGAACAAAAAACTAATTTTCAATTAATTCATCTTCCTGTAGGAAGATGAATTAATGAAAATGGAGTTAAAGTATGATTAATTATGGTAGACGTGCGATGTTTATTTTTCGTATTTTAAAATGATATTTCATTATTTATTATTTATCCCAAGGGTTGAAAAACCGCGAGTAATCACATCCGCGAACCTGAAGGGTTTACTGTATTGATAAACCTTGATGGTCAGCTTGTATGTTACAGATGTAATGTTACCTTTGATTCAGCTGTAGGCAGGACATAAATGGTCACCTTCTATGTTTAAGGGGGGTCACCCACTTTTTTTATCTCTCTCTTCTTTTCTCTCTTTCCCTGGCTTGTATCCATTCGGCCCCATTCAGCCAACTGTTTTAAAACGTTTATCCCCATCCAGGTGTCGATTTCTTCCTGGCGAGCGATAGCGAGCCATGGAGATATGCGAGATATGGAGAAATCCGGCTTCGCCGGAGACATTTTTCTATCAAAAAATGTACAAATTTAGCTTGCTGTCAAAACAAAAATATATATATGCTGGCTCGCTACCGCTCGCCAGGAATATATTAACACCTGGATGGGGGTAAACATCTTAAAACAGTAGGCTGAATAGGGCCGAATGGCTACAAGCCAAAGAAAGAGAGAGAGAAAGAGAAAAAAAGCGAGGTGGGCCCCCTTCAGATGTAATGTAACCTTTGAATGAGCTGTAGGGTAGCCAGGACATAAACTATCCTTACAGTTTCTTACAGTAGATCCTCTGGAAAAAGACAAACTATGCCTGTGTATCCAGCTCAGTACCAGTACTTGCACTGCTGCGGTCATTCACGGCTGCTATATTAAGGGGAGGCAGTTGGTCCGCCTCCCTCATGTTTAGCCCTATTAGTTAGGACATTTCAAGACATTCGCCTCATTAGTTTGGCGATTTTCAGACCTTTTGCCTCATTTCTTTGCCAATATTTAGACCTTTCGTGCCATTTAGGTGTCAATTTTTTTCCTGGCGAGCGAAAGCGAGCCTGTATTTGAAGAGGAATCAGCCTTCGGCCGGGACATTTTTCTACTGAAAAATGTATACAGGTACAGTATATTTATTTCGAAAGGGGGTCTTGTGGGTGTTTTTTTTAAGTTTGATAGAGGTTTAGAGATCAAACTAAATCCCCTCCTTAAATCATTGAGCCGAACCAGTAAATTATGCTGCACAATACCATCTGAGCTCCCTTAAATTCCATTCCAGCTTACTAGAGATTATATAAACAACTACTGTCATTTTGCTTATGTTTTTTTAGCCTATAGAATTAAAATATCACCTGTCAGTAAAGATTGGCTGTACAAACAAAAGAAAATAATAAAGACAAAATTTGGAATGTGTCTTTAGAAGAGTAGAAAGGGAATGGATTGATAATTATATCTGATATCCCTATGTTTTTGGTATCTTTTTTTTTATATAGTTATGATGAGACAGCTCTGAACAGGGTTGCTTGGAACGCCGCCATTAGGACATGAGACCGGAACCGCACTTCCGTGTGGAGCACTCAGTCTCTTAATTTATGTATTTATTAGTGGCCCCTCCATCATTGACGAACATGCCTATTACATAAGGCATCCTCTTCAAACACTAATCCGCCGTAGTTTGAATCTACCGCGCAGAGCATTTAAAAACTGAGGAGCCTTCATCATGAGCGCACGCGACCTCACTCATGGCTTCAGTCATTATGAATTGGGTTCTCACTACGAAAAAACTTCGTAAAAAATAAAAACAAAAAGAAAATAAGAATAACTATCTAATAAGCTTTCCATCATATCGTGGATGTACTTGTGTGGATCTTTGACCAGACGCTGATTCAGGCGTCATTCTTCCTTCTCTGCTCTGCGCTCAGCCTGCCCGGACGTGTCTCCCCACGCTCCGCTGGTTCCGCATTTGCTGCGTCCCTAGTGAGTTTTTTCTCATTTGTTTACTCCGGGATGTATCGAGTAAGGTTAGGATATGCGTAGCAGGAGTGTCCTGGGCTGGTTGCCCGCAGTGCAGTGTATTTTGGGTCGTGTGTTTGGGGCATCTATTTCGGATGTACCCTCGTGGTCCTGTTGTGGACTTGTGATCGTTTCACAGTTGAGTTAGCTTGTGATGCAGGCGGCTTTCATTACGCGTTAATTATTGCTGCCTTTTATCTTTCTGATGAGGTAAGCATTGCTTACTGACGTTCCCAGCGTATTTTTCTTCACTTAGTGAAGTTTTTTCTGGGTCCCGAGTCAGTCTTCCCTTTGCCGGAAGTATTTGCTACAGTGGTGTGTTGGCGGTGGTTCCTGTTGTTATATTTCCAGTGTTTTTTGTGTATATTTCAACATTTCTTATGCCGTCTACTTGGGCCTTGCCAGCCGCTCTTAGCTTTGCCACATGTACAAGTGTTATTGTTTATTTTTATAAATATGCCCTACTGTGTCATATGTATCCGGGTTTTAGTTGTGTATTGGCTAATTCCTCGGATTATGTTTGTTTCCTGGTTTAGTTGTGTATTGGCTAATTCCACGGATTATTGTGTGGACTTAGGCTAGTCGTGCGTGGCTTTCCTTCGTGTCCGTTGTACGTTCAGATGGTTTCTGAACGGGGTGGGTTTCCTTCCGGCGGGTTTTTTCTCGGTTTCACCATGAAAAAAACCCGGCCGAGAGCCGTGTTGGGCCACACGTGGTTTCAACACAGGCTTGTGTCCCCGGCGATGAGGTGTCTGTGGCTCTCCAGGACTGCGTCTCTGTGTTGGTGCCTGTTTTCAGGCTCCCTTTTGATTCCCGGCGGAGTGGCTGTACCCATCTAACATTGTTCATGCGAACATATGTTATGAAGTTTTTCTACCCGGTTTTACAAACCACAGAAAAAACCTAGCTGTTGTTAAGGGCTTTCCTCCCCGGCGATCTTTTACAAAGAAGTGGGGACAGGAACTTATGGGGTTAACATTTTGACATCTCACCCGGCGGGTGTACCTTGGTAGGGTGGGATGAACAACTAAGTCATTCAGTTAGTTAACCGATCCATTTTAAGTGATACTATATGTATCGCCGCATTTACACTTACGGCGATTGAAGGTTCAATTAGGGTTAACATCGTTTTTTACACCCGGCGGGTGCTCCTGGGTGGAGGAAATAAGGAATTTACAATTCAATTTCGATTTAACTACTTAATTTAGTGATACGTTTAGGTATCGCCGCCTTCAAACTTACGGCGATCTTTTTGCGACAATTCGTTAGAAATCAGATCTCGTATCAGCCTGCCCTGTGTTATTCTACTAAAATAATTCAAGGGCCGGCGTCTTTGTGGGGGGTTGTTTTTGTTCCAAAATTGAATCTTGAGCCAGTCACCACCAGAAAGACTATAAACGCCATGCTGGACCGTTATATTATGTCAGAGGGTATTCTTCACTTTCTTAAAAAGATATGTTTAGATATTCTGAGCCCCGCCGCGTAGCGAGCTGTGATCGTTGTGTCATTACATCTCGTTACCCGGTGGGTTATTAACACTTGTGTGCGAACATGTTGGGTTAACCTTATGAGCATTAATTCCTGGAAATTTTCTTTTTTTCCAGAGCTGGGCTCCGGCGGACCAATACAGACCCGGCAGTAGTTTTCCCCACCAGTCTCTGTCATGGCTACCTTGGCCCCAGTCTTTGCTTTATGCACTACCCCTACCTGTGCCGGTATCCCTATTTTTGCGCACACTCTTTGCATAAGTGTGTTAAATGTCTAGACCGTTCAAGGGGTCTGTGGGTTATGCGTAATTGTTCCTTTTGCTCCCAATTAGCTGTCAAGGTCCTCTGCGACAATGATAAGACCGCAGCGGTCGCATTAAGAGAAGTTAGGCAACAGATGTCAGCATACACTACGATTGTAGCTCATAAGTCACTTCAATGTGACAACGTCCCTCTTTGGGATAGACTGCTTTTTGAACACCCTCCCCCTAAACGTTCCTCTCGAGTAACTAGTCATAAGCCGGCGGAGACTGGTCAGGTTTCTGTGTCTTCTGCTGCTACTCCGAAACGTCCAAGAGAGCCTACACCCCCGGCGTCTGCCTCCTCGTCTCGGGCGAGATCTCGGTCTAGGTCACCTCTCAGACGCCAGCCATCTAGTCTTGCCTCTTCACCATCGAGTAAGAAGAGTAGGACGGAAAGTTCCACCAGTGGTCACGGCGATGAATCCTCCAAATCAAAGAGTAGTTCACGGTCACACCGTAGCCATAAATCTTCCAAAAAGGATTCCCATAAACAAAAGACCTCCCTACATTCGCCAGCTTCTAGTGCTTCTCATCGTACCTCTACCCCAGACAGAGTTTGTGTTAGGTCTCAAGGGTCCAGTACGGTGCCTGTCCCTAAAGAGGATTTACCCATTAATATTTTAACCCTGGAATTGGAGAGTTCAGGGGGATCAGTGATTGAGAGTGTTTCAGACTCCCAAGAGAGTGTAGGCCAGGGCCTCGGTGTTTGGCGATTTTCTCGGCCAGGGTCTGACCACCCACTTCCGACTCAAACTAGTCACACAGTAGCTGACGTCCACAGGGACGCGGCGATCCCATCCTCTATTCCTAACTTATCTTGGCAGCAAGGTACCCCAGCTTCGGCGGGATCTTCTCAGGAGGAACAGGAGGAGAAAGACGAGGTTTCAATAATTTCGGAGATGGAAGGGCAAGAGTCGGGTTCAGGCTTAGACGCCGCGCAGGATATTAATGACTCACCAGTAAGTTCATCATCAACTCAATTTGTCACTGCGCAGGAAATTGATGGGCTACTTAGTCATGCTTTATCTAAATTTTTTGGCCAACAACAGGAAACTCCCACAGTGGACTTGGGGCCTCCCACGACAAGTTCTACGGTACGGCCTCTGATGACTTCTATTGCTTTATCTAAGATCCCTAACCCCCCACTCTGTCACCATCAGTGGTTACTAGGCCTGCTACGGCGGCATTGACCACTTCGAATGTAAGGGTTATAACGGATGTCAATCCACCCCCTCTAGACAAGGCGCCTCTCAGAAAGGTAGCTATGCCCTTGCTTTACGGACCAGACGAGTCATGGGTCCTTTTGACCCCCACTAAACCAGAGCTCGCCCAACCTACCTTGTCAGGGGAACTCCCAGTACCGCGTGAGTGGGTCATCCAGGGCAATAAATCAAAGAAATTAAGGGCCTTGGATACTTTGGGAAATGTACTAGACGTCAATATAAAGGCTATACCTAGTTATTATCACCAAGACTATTTTGTGTATGCTACTAAGCCAACTTTACCCCCTGCCTCAGCTTCAAAATTGTTTTCAGACTGGTCTAAGCTGGATGGGTTTAATGACATTAAGACTCTGTCAGCTCTCACTCCTGAACTTGATTTACAAACCGTCACAGACGAAGCAGCTAATCCAGTCTTGAAGGTGGGGCAGTTGGGTCCAGGACCTTGGGTGGATTGGGAGACAGAGGCTCAAAACTTTGCAACCACATTTACTTCCAAATCTTCCCACCAGATCCCTCAAGATACTCATTCGTGGTTCTCTATGCCAGTATGTTCTGTCGGCGGAGTCCCGTCAGCTTTGTTTTCTTTCTTAGCTGCCCCTAAAATTAATCTTTGTGAGCTAAAAGACCCTTTCACTACCCCTACCCCAACTCACCTAGACCGAGAATTTAGGCTAAGGGGGAAAGCTTTTCGCCTGTTCTCTCAATACATAGTGTCTCAACAGGTAGCAAAGTCTTTACTTCGGTCCACTCAGGCAATCGCAGACGCGGATGCCAGAAGATCGGTTGAATTATCCCGGCGACTGCTTCTCCAGTCGTCAATCCAATCTCTGGGTGACATACGCACCGCCTTGCTTGAGGCGGTACGAGCAAGACAAGATCTCAGAATGTCTTTAGTTCACAAACTGCCTGATCGCATTGCGAATCAGGTGGTCATGTCACCAGTGCTTACTCCCTCTTTAATGTCCCCTGAAGTGTGGCGAACGGTGTTTAATATGGCACAGGCCTTTAAAGAAGGGTGACCGCTCTCAACCCTCCAACTATCGTCCAATTGCTCTTATCTCTTGTCTTTCTAAACTTTTTGAAACTATTCTTGCTTCCAAATTTCTTAAGCATTTCTCTTCTCATAATCTGCTCTCAGACCGCCAGTATGGCTTCCTTAAGGGTCGCTCTACTGGTGATCTTCTTTCATATCTTACTAACTCTTGGTCATCCTCCTTTCGGGACTTCGGTGAGACTTTTTCTATTGCACTAGACATATCGAAAGCCTTCGATAGAGTCTGGCATAAATCTTTAATTTCTAAACTACCCTCCTTCGGTTTCTATCCCTCCATCTGTGCCTTTGTCTCTAATTTCCTTTCCGGCCGTTCCATAGCTGCGGTTGTGGACGGCCATTGTTCACTTCCTCACCTTATAAACTCCGGTGTTCCTCAGGGCTCTGTCCTATCTCCTATTCTCTTTCTAATTTTTATAAATGATCTCCTTAACTGTACCTTAATTCCCATCCATTCATACGCAGACGACTCAACCTTACACTACTCCATTAGTTTTTCAGAACGCCCCAGCCAGCAATCCCTCAACGACAAACGTAATGAAGCCATAGAACTCTTAAATTCTGATCTAAATACTATTTCCAATTGGGGCAGAGAAAACCTTGTTAACTTTAATGCTTCCAAAACCCAATTTCTCCATCTATCTACCCGTCAGGATCTCCCAGCGGACTATCCCTTATTCTTCAACAATACAAAAATCAACCCTTCAGCTTCTCTCAATATTCTTGGTGTCTCTTTTTCTTCTGCTCTCATTTGGAAGGACCATATTACCAGTCTTGCTAAGGCAGCCTCCCAGAAGCTGGGTGTGCTCAACCGCCTTAGGGGGTTCTTTTCCCTGCACAGCTTCTTGCTCTGTACAGGGGCATAGTGCGCCCTTGTATTGAGTATTGTTCACATGTGTGGGGAGGTTCCTCTCACACCGCTCTCCTAGACAAAGTTGAAAGGAAGGCCTTTCGTATCATTAACTCCCGTCCACTCACCAACTCTCTGCAATCTCTCTCTCTCCGCCGCAATGTTGCATCTCTCTCGCTATTCTATCGCTACTATAATAATCAGTGTTCCTCAGAGCTATCCCAGTGCATACCACCTCCTTTACGTAGGGCACGTGGTACCCGTCTTGCAACTCAATCCCACCCCTACTCTGTGCAACTCTCCAACCCAAGAGTGAAACGTTACTCTCAAACTTTCTTCTACTCAACATCTGAGCTCTGGAACTCTCTCCCAGAATCAGTCTTTCCCTCTTCCTATGACTTAAATTGCTTCAAACTTCGTGTGTCCAGGCATTTTGGCTCGAACGTCCCTTGATTTTGGCCCTGTCACTCTTTCAACTATGTGGGAGGCACTCGCTATAGGCAGTTATGCCTTTTGCCTCCCTCAATCACATAGAAAAAAAAAAAAAAAAAAAAACACAGTCCCACCCCTTCTAATAAACCTGCCTTTAACTTCCCCAAACCCAGGCCAACCGCTAAAGCTCAGCCGGGGGGATCTAAGCCCTTTCTTCCACTAAGTCCTCCCCCTCCCCTCAAGGTCAGTACAGGCATAGACAGAGTAGGTTTTCAGGTCAGAGAGGACGCGGCCATAATAAGCCAGGTCAGGGCCCGTCTTCGGCCAACACCAGCCAGCCGGCGAAGCGTCCAGCACCAAATGAAAATACCCTTTTTGTCATCCATGACGTCATTCAAATGACGTCATGCGCACCAGATCCGAAGAGTTGATGGAGAAATATCGCAAGATGATCCAGCACTACAAAAACAAGTCAAGGAATATCATCATCTCAGGCATTCTCCCCAAGATCGACGCACCTGATAAATTCTACGACAAGGCCTTCAGCACAAATAGCCGACTAAAATATTTGTGTCTGAGGGAAGAAGTTGAATTCATCAACCTCTGGGACAACTTCTACAACCAGCCTACTCTGTTCCGCAAGGATGGCACTCATCTAAACCCTGTGGGTTCAGCACGCATGGGTCGTCTCCTACACGAAGCAGTCCGCAGCCATGGATCAAAAAACGCCATCCGAGAAGAAGCAGCAGTGACATAAATCATCCAACGCCAAGAAAAAAACAGAGTCAACCGAGGACCACCAGCAATAAGGACCGAAGACAGCGAGGACCGAGGACAGCCATGAACATAAATGTAGATCCGACAAGAACCAAAAATATTATTAAAGAGCGTTCCGTGAGTTCTAAAATAACAAATTTAAAGGTTTTCTATGCAAACGCTCGTAGCATACGCAATAAATTTTCAGATTTAGAGGAGCTAGTGTTTACAGAAAATTATGATGTGATTGGCATAACAGAATCTTGGCTCAATACAGAAGATAGAGATTTTTTAGCAGAGTATTCACTTCCCGGTTATGTAATGTTTGAGAAAAGCCGAATAAATCGAAATGGAGGTGGCGTTTTACTTTATATCAAAGAAAGTCTTAACCCTACCCTCTTGTCAAAACCTCAAATTGTGAACGTCGACGCATCTTTTGTGCTAATAAAGAATAATAAAGGTACAAAAATAATACTTGCATTAATATACAGACCTCCAGCTCAATCAGTGCAAACTGACCGAGAAATTTATGAACAAATTGCAGATGTAAGTAACTCACAAGATACCGTAATTTTTGGCGACTTTAATTTACCTGTGACCAAGGGGGGCGATACTCTTACTTCACACTCCGGACATGACTTGTATACGAACTTGCAAGAGAGTTCGCTTTATCAATTTGTTCGAACGCCGTCCCGTGGTAATAACGTTCTTGACATTGTACTTGCAACAAAAGAAGAATTAATAGAGAATTTGAATGTTGGTGATGAATTCAGTAACAGCGACCATCGTACGATAACTTTCACTTTAAAGTTTACTAGTAACGAACCAAATAGTAGCATCGAAAAAGTCCCTAATTTCAAGAAAGCAAACTTCCATAAACTTAGAGCTATGTTTAAAGAAACTGACTGGAGCTTTTTAATTAACAATAATGACATAAATACATCTTGGAAGTTATTCGAAACCACTTACCTAAAAGCAGTGCAAGACTGCATACCATCGAAAATACGGCGTCCAGGCCATAATAATAAGCCCAAATGGTGGAATAAAGATATTTCAAACTGCCTGCTTGCTAAAAAATTTGCTAATGATAGATTAAAATCCTCACAAAATGACGAAGAACGGGTGAAATTTGTAGAGCTACGACGCAAAGCCAAAAAGTTAATTAAGCAAAGTAAAAAGACCCTAGAGTTACATATTGCGAATCAATGTAAAACAAACCCGAAAGAATTCTATAGTTATATCAGAAAGAAAAAAGTAGTTACTTCAACTGTTGGACCGTTAGTCGATGAAAATGGAGAATACACCAAAGACGAAGTACAAATGAGTAATGCCCTCAATACCTTCTTTGCATCAGTTTTTACAACAGAAGACTTCAGTGATATCCCTACACCATCGCCGATTCAGATTGATAATTCAGATGTTCTAAGCAATATCACCGTTACAGAGAGAGAAGTATTGAATTGTTTAGATAAACTCAAGGTAAATAAAACGCCTGGACCTGATACAATCTCGCCTAGAGTTCTGAAGGAAGCTAAGGATGAGCTCTCCAAACCACTGACATTACTATTCAATAAATCCTTGCAGTCTGGAACTATGCCTGATCAGTGGAAGATAGCCAACGTAACACCGATATTCAAAAAAGGCAGCAAATCCCTACCCAGTAACTATCGTCCAATTAGCTTAACCTCAGTTGTATGTAAAATGCTAGAAACGGTCATACGAGACAGACTCGTAAATCACTTAGAGGAAAATAACATACTTAAAGATACTCAACACGGCTTTCGTAAAAAACGTTCCTGTTTAACAAACCTCTTAGACTTCTTCCACGATATCCTCAACCTCTACGATGAGAGTAAAGCTGTAGATATTATATACCTTGATTTTCAAAAGGCCTTTGACAAAGTTCCCCACAAACGTTTACTGCTAAAACTAAAAGCGCATGGAATACAAGACGGTGTGTTGAAATAGATAGAAAATTGGCTCAGCGACAGAAAGCAAAGAGTAGTCATAAACGGTAAGGCATCAAAATGGACCAATGTAAGTAGCGGGGTACCCCAGGGATCGGTACTAGGACCAATTCTCTTTCTAATTTACATCAACGACATAGATGAGGGCCTCACCTGTACAATCTCAAAATTTGCTGACGATACAAAAATTGCAAATAGCGTACTCTCAAAAGAACAAGTTGACGATATGCAACACAATCTAGATAAATTGACATGTTGGGCCCAAATTTGGCAAATGAGTTTCAATGCGGATAAATGTAAAGTACTACATATCGGATACCTAAATGAGAAAGCAAACTATTCGATGAATGGCACTCAGCTTAAGAATGTAAACAGAGAGAAACCGATCTGGGAGTAACAATATCGAGTAACCTAAAACCGAGTCAACAATGTTCAGAAGTTGTTAAGAAGGCAAACAAAATAATTGGCTTTATAGGCAGGTCATTTGAGCATAAATCCAAAGAAGTTATCCTAACCCTTTACAATTCCTTAGTCCGCCCTCTTCTGGAATACTGCGTTCAATCCTGGTGCCCTTATTACCAAAAAGATATAAACAAGCTAGAACGAGTTCAACGTAGAGTTACCAAAATGATACCTAGCCTAAAGAACAAACCATACGAAGAGCGTCTTAGAGAATTAAATCTATTTCCTTTAACCCAGCGCAGATTAAGAGGTGACTTAATTCAAGTGTTCAAAATCATCAAAGGCATCGACAATATGAACTGTAGTAAGTACTTCACTATCAACCAATCTAATTACATGCGGGGAAACGGTTGCAAAATTATTGGTAAATCTTTTAACTCACACGAATCTAAGAATTTCTTCTTCAATCGAGTTGTCAACTTGTGGAATGGGCTTCCCCGAAACGTTATAGACTGCATCACCGTTGATTTATTTAAACTCCGCTTAGACAAATATCTCGCTTCAAACCCGCGACTGACTGCGTTTGTAAATGAATAACTTTATTTTATCCCCCCCTCAGTTACTAACCCATCTGTCCCCTACTAACTTCCTAATCCTGCCACGGACATTAGTTCCAGGGCAGTAATTCCCTTTCCAATGTTCCCTTACCCACTCTAAACCACTGTTTGGACACTTGATCCTCAGTGTTTTGGAGGACAAGCAACCTAGAAGGGTCACTAGATCTGTTGTTGCTTGATTTCCTTTGTACTCCTTTGTACACCAACCCCACCATCAAAAAACTAAAGTCTCTCTCACTCCCGGTGCCAACCTTAAGGCCGGCGGACCCGAGGGTAGTATAGCCGGCGAACCCTTGTCTGCTAACTGGGTCGTTCCGAACGTGTCACCAAGCATGGCCGTTAAACACTTGGGCACGGATGGTGGCACGCAAAGGCATCACTTGGCAGTGGCTCCGGCGACCTCGCTTACGTCAGCCGACAACGGCAAATTTTGTTTCTTTAGAGGTGGAGTCACTGGTCCAGGAAATGATTGCCAAGGATGTCATCATCCCGGTCCCCCCAAATTACCCTGTATTCACGTCCAAACTATTTTTGGTTCCCAAAAGGGACAGTGTTCAGATGAGACCGGTCGTAGACCTGTCTTATCTGAACCTTCACATTCACAACGAATCTTTACGAATGTTAACAGTACACCAAATCAGGCTAACACTTCCGCCGGGAGGTTGGATGTGTTCACTAGACCTGACAGAAGCCTATTGGCACGTATCGGTCAACAAAAGATTTCAAAGGTTTTTGGCCTTACGGATCAGGCACCAAAATTTTGTTTTTCAAAGGATGCCATTCGGTTTGAACCTGGCACCTCGATTATTCACGAAATTAGTCCGGCAAGCCCTGATGCCGTTGTTAAAACAAGGAATCAGAGTGTTGTGGTACCTAGACGACTGGCTGGTGGTGGCAGAGACACAACAATTATGCATCAAACATGTCAACATAATTTTAAATCATGTCAAAATTCTAGGGTTCAAGGTAAATCTGGTAAAGTCAAACCTTGTTCCCTCACGAGTAATTCAGTGGATAGGGCTGGTCTGGGACACGGCCGCTCTCACTCTGAGTCAGAGTGTGGACAATCGCAACAGGTTTCGCAGGAAACTGTTCATGTTTCTTCACAGTCTGACTACGACGCGGAGGGTCTGGGAGTCTCTGGTCGGCTCTCTCAACTGGATTCAACTAACTGTCATGTTGGGCCGGTTGAAAGTAAAACGTTTAATATTGGAAGGCAACAAATATTTCCCACTCTTACCGGCGGGAAAATTATGGCCCATCCCGAAATTAATCCACACCTTACTAGCGGTCTGGGCAAAGAGGGAAACGTTGCACTCAATAATGTCATGGACCTCTCCTCCACCAACGGTAGGGGTAGACACGGATGCGTCAGGCACAATAGGGTGGGGATTTCAGTCAAATCAGGGGCACCAGGGTCTGGGGCTTTGGTCCCACTTAGAAATCTCTCACATCAATGTCAAAGAATTACTAGTCCCCTTGTATTTCCTTCAGGCTCACGGCCCTGCGTTACGGGGCAAGTCGGTGGCCTTCAGAATGGACAATCTGAATGCAGTTCACTGTATTCAGAAACAGGGATCAACGAGGTCAAGGAGGTTGCTAAACGTGTCGGAAGAGATTTTTACTCTAGCCAACAGACTAGACATTTATCTTCACGCATCTTATCTCCCAGGCGTAGCGAACGTCTGGGCAGACGCTCTGTCCCGGAGACAGAGCACGACAGTAGAATGGGAGCTCAAGCAACCCATTTTCAACCTAATGATTGCAGAGCTCTCCCATCCACAAGTGGATCTGTTTGCGTCCGAGGAGACTCACAAACTCCCTCTATACCTCACCCGCCGGACGAAAACGCCGGCAGGGGGGCCAGACGCCCTAGTGACAGACTGGAACAGATGGAGCTCCATCTATCTGTTTCCTCCGCCAGATGCGTCACTAATGTGCCACGTAGTGAACAAACTACGAGATTATCGAGGCTTAGTCTCACTAATCGCGCCCCTGTGGCCGGCGCAGTTGTGGTACCAGCAATTGAAGACGTGGTGCCCGCACCCGGTGTCGCTCCCGGTCGGGTATTTCCACTTAGACACGATTGGCAACCTAGCGACCTCGCTGACTTTTGCATTATGGACATTCAGGAGGCCAAGTGGCTAGCACCATACGGTAGAGATGTGACCAATAAATTATTAAATCAATATACTCAGTGTATGAAACGACAGTATCACTCACATTGGCAAGCCTTTACTTCTTGGATCATTAGAACAGAACAGACTGTGCCATCAGTAGCTTTAGTTTTTAATTATTTAAATTATCTGTTTGAGCAGAAACATTTATCTGTGGTAACGTTAAAAAATCACTTAACTGCGATTAGAGTGCCCTTTTTAGACCTTACAGGTCTCTCCATACCGGTGGCGGAGGAAACAGGTTTTATGAGAGCTTGTTTTAAACTCCGCCCACCTCCCCGTCAGCTCATGCCTACTTGGTCTCTGGACAAAGCTTTGTCTTTACTTCACTCTCGTCTGTACCAAAATACTGCAGATTTTGCATTACTCTTAAAAAAGGCTGTATTCCTTTTGGCTTTGGCCACCGGGAACAGAGTGTCTGAGCTGGCGGCGATGAGCAACACACCTAATTGCCTTAGGTTTGGTAGACTTAATGAATATATTTACATTGCACCTTCCCCGGGATTTGTAGCCAAGAATGAGCACAGTGCACACGTGTTTTCTGAGTTCACGGTGCCGGCGTTAAAAATGGGAAAGGTGCATCATAATCTATGTCCAGTGCAAGCTCTAACCAAATATTTGAGAGTAGCTCCTCTAAACCCCCAAGGTGCTTTATGGGTAGCAAGTACGGGTAAACGCTTACTGAAACGGCGATTAGCTTCTCTTCTGGTCGAAGTCATTAAAGAGAGTAATCCCGGCGTTGTGGGTCGGGCCCACGATTTACGCAAATGGGCAGCCTCTTTACGTTTCCTGAAAAAATTTCAGTAGAAGATATTGCGTCCACTCAGTTGTGGGCGTCTAATCATACGTTTTTGTCTAGATACTTGTCAGTTGCTCTAGATAAACCTTCCTTACCATGTATAGCTTTAAGGCAGAGGGTCTAGGTGGCCCTGCAGTCACTTTTGTTTACTTTCAAGAAAAGGGGGGGGGGGGGGTGCAGTCAGTTGACATAGGACACCCTAGACCCCGCCGGAGTGTGAGAGCTGTGATACAATTTATGGTTAATGTGATAGGAAAATTTCTCAGCGAGAAATTGTGCTAGTACAATGTTAGTACAAAACAACGGGGTTGTTATAGTAGTTTTAGCTGCGAAAGCAATTTAATATTAAAACAGTGAAGATCTTTTGCAATTTATCTCCACGATTATTTTGGGATTTATTATGTGCACATATAAACTGATAACTTGTTATTTTTGTCACCACTCGTTGAGTGGGGTGCCTTTGTAGCTACAGATCTGTTCACAGAATCTTCAGAGTTACCCATTTTTTGTCAAGCAGGCTTCTTTGAAGCACGCACCTGCCTGAACCCCTTTCTTGTATATATACGGCCTACGCCTTATTAAATATATTTTCAAAAGTAAGAATACTATGTGGTTGTTTTTATTATCTGCTTTTCTAGAGTTATGATATGATTACGAATGTCCCCCTCCAGTCTTAGAAATCAGGCATGTTCGTCAATGATGGAGGGGCCACTAATAAATGATAGGTTTGACTCCTGTAAGGAGATAAAGAAAACCTAATATTTAGTAGTGGCCCCGTAATCATTGACGACTGGGGCCCTCCCGACCATCCCCTTCCCATTCGTTGATGTATTGAGGATTTTGGTTTACTTGATATGTCAGTGAAGGAAGAATGACGCCTGAATCAGCGTCTGGTCAAAGATCCACACAAGTACATCCACGATATGATGGAAAGCTTATTAGATAGTTATTCTTATTTTCTTTTTGTTTTTATTTTTTACGAAGTTTTTTCGTAGTGAGAACCCAATTCATAATGACTGAAGCCATGAGTGAGGTCGCGTGCGCTCATGATGAAGGCTCCTCAGTTTTTAAATGCTCTGCGCGGTAGATTCAAACTACGGCGGATTAGTGTTTGAAGAGGATGCCTTATGTAATAGGCATGTTCGTCAATGATTACGGGGCCACTACTAAATATTAGGTTTTCTTTATCTCCTTACAGGAGTCAAACCTATAATGTGTGTATGTAAGTATATAGGGCTCTGCCCTATCTCCTATTCTCTTTCTAATTTTCATAAATGATCTTCCCAACTGTACCTCCAGTCCCATCTATTCATATGCAGACCACTCTACCTTACACTACTCAATTAGTTTTCCAGAATGCCCCAGCCAGCAATCCCTCAAAAACAAATTTAATGAAGCCATGCAACACTTATCTTCTGATCTAACTACTATTTCCAATTGGGGCATATAAAACCTTGTTACCTTTAATGCTTCCAAAACCCAATTTCTCCATCTTACTACCCGTCCAGAACTCCCAGAGGACTATCCTATATATTTCAACAATACAAAATCAATCTTTCATCTTCTCTCAATATTCTTGGTGTCTCTTTTTCTTTGCTCTCACTTGGAAGGACCATATTACCAGTCTTGCTAAGGTAGCCTCCCAGAAACTTGGTGTGCTCAACCGCCTCAAGGGGTTCTTTACCCCTGCACAGCTTCTTGCTCTGTACAGGGGCACATTGTGTCCTTGTATTGAGTATTGTTCACATGTGTGGGGAGGATCCTCTAACACCGCACTCCTAGACAAAGTAGAAAGGAAGGCGTTTCGTATCATTAATTCCCTTTCCACTCACCAACTCTCTGCAATCTCTCTCTCTTCGCTGCAATGTTGCATCTTTCTCGCTATTTTATCGCTACTACAATAACCAGTGTTCCTCAGAGCTCTCCCAGTGTATACCACCTCTATGTAGGGTACGTGGTACCCGTCTTGCAACACAATCCCACCCCTACTCTGTGCAATTCTCCAACCCAATAGTGAAATGTCAGTCTTTCTTCTATTCAACAGCTGAGCTCTGGTACTCTCTCCCAGAATCAGTCTTTCCCTCTTTCTATGACTTAAATTGCTTCAAACTTCCGTGTGTCCAGGCATTTTGGCTCGAATGTCCCTTGATTTTGGCCCTGTCACTCTTTCAACTATAGGAGAGGCACTTGCTACAGGCAGTTCTGCCTTTTGTCTCCCTCACTCACATAGAAATAGAAAAAAAAAATTGTGAGGTGTTCATTTTATTCTCATTGATATTAGGTAAATTTATGCTTCTTAGGTGACCTAGATGTGTGTGAAATTTGTATTTTGTTTTTTGAGCGTCATTCACACTCTCATCATCCCTTTCATCAACTCTTACATTCGGTACATTTCTGTCTGAGGGAACTGCTACTTGAGACATTGAACGTGTGACAGCACACACAGGGAAAACTGTTGGCATCTCCTTTTCGAGCTCACCGGTTAGTGGCTCGTTAACAGGGGAAAGTGACAAAATGGGGTCTGGTCGGACCTTCTCACCTGCTACATCATTCCCCAAAAGGCGTGTTACCCCAGGCACAGGGATATCTTGGGACCTACACAAAGCTATGGTGGCCTCACCCTGTAGTAACTCACATTCAATTTCGCCTTTTACCAAGTATGCATAAAATTGGCCTCCAGCACCTCTCATTACAACTGGTTCGCCAGGTGGGCACTCAGTGTAAGGATTCACCATGAGGGTGCTAGTAGAACCTGTGTCTCTCAGAATTTTTACCTCATGCATACAACCATTTAATCTCACGTTGCCAGATGAAAGGGACGGTAACTGTCCTGCACTGATGGTGAAATTATTATTGGCTTAACCCTAGTGGGTTGCACCACACATGCTACTACACCCCTGTCTAGATGATTTACGTTAGCTGCTAGGTACTACTCCTGTCGAGAGTCTTGCATTAAAGGAACTTTTGGTGCTAGGTACTCCTTCTGTCGGGAGTCCTGCATTAAGGGAACATTTGGTGCTAGGTAC
Source organism: Paralithodes platypus (assembly GCA_032716605.1). Classification (NCBI taxonomy): domain Eukaryota; kingdom Metazoa; phylum Arthropoda; class Malacostraca; order Decapoda; family Lithodidae; genus Paralithodes; species Paralithodes platypus. Next base: position 98,341,966 of record CM064487.1, read on the forward strand.
TCCTTCTGTCGGGAGTCCTGCATTAAAGGCACATATGGAGTTTGTGATACGGCGGCAACTGTCTGCCCCGATCTCTCGGTTCTCTCCTTGGCCCAGCACTGATAAGCTAGGTGGCCTCTCATGCCACAAAAAGTACATACTTTAGGGGATACGGGAACGTTCCCTCTTTGAGCATTACTATTAATTTGGGCCCCACCTCTGTTACCATTGCCCTGAGTCGCATTTTTAGTTGGGGGAACAATTCTATATTGGCTAGCTGGGGAAGACGTTATAGGCTTGTGACTGGGTCTGTCAGATTTGTGATTGGGATACTTAAAATTAGAACTAGAATTATCGTAGGGCTTTCCACGAAATTTGTTGTTGAGCACGTATGTGTCAGCCATGTCAGCGGCGTCGGCAAGACAATCTACCTTTTTCCCCTTTAAATGATAGGATACAGAAGAATCAATTTTCCATAGGAAATTTTCTAACAGGACCAACTCCTTCAGATCGTTGTAGCTTGTGACTTTCTTACTCTTGACCCAATGATTGAAAGTTTTAGTCATGGTCCTGGCAAATACCTTATGGGTTTCTTCTACTTTCTTCTGGTTTTTACGGAATGATTGCCTGTAAGCCTCAGGCTGCAATTGATAGGTTTTTAAGATAGCTTCTTTGAGATTGTCATAATCCTGCCTAACTTCTGCTACTTCTGACAAATACGTGGCTCGAGCCTGCCCTGTCAAAACGGGTTGTAACATAAAAGGCCATTGATCTCTTGTCCACTTCATACCTCCAGCAACTTCCTCAAACAAAACAAAGAAATCCTGCACATTATCCTCAGTGAAAGGTGGAATGACACTAGTCATAGTCAATCCCAGAGGGGGAGCAATTATGGGAGCATCTGTATTGACATTTAGTTGAGCCGTACGATATTGATATTCATATTGTTCGGTCGTTGCTCTGGCTTGTTCGGCATTTATTCTGGCTAGTTCTATATTTAGTCTGGCTTGTTCGGTTTTTGCTTCGGCATTTATTCTGGCTTGTTCGGTCTTTATTCTGGCTAGTTCCAGTACTTGCTCACCGGTCAATCCAGGTGGCAATTGTTCATCAAGTTGGCTAGGTTTACTCGGGATCCCACCAACTGCTCCGTCTCCCTCCCCGCCTTCTACAGGGAACAGGTGGGTTTTTATGGTCTGAGCCACCTCTACTTTAGACATGTTTGAGACAGTTAACTGGAGATGTGAGGCAAGCACTTTCAGTTCGGATTTTGACAGACAGTCAATATCAGGGGCTGTGGGTTTTGATTCTATGAAAACTCGAGCATCTTCGTCATTAATTAGATGAGGCAGGATTAATATTTGATTTTTAAGTAGTGAAACGGTAATGAAACTAAGTGAAACTATGAAACGAATCCTGGCGAGGTCGCCACTCTTCTGTTACGTATCTTGATTCTCAAGTGGTTAACTTGATAAATCTAGATAGCACAGAGATATATATTAAGGTATCAGTCAGCTGAAGGCAAAACAAAAGTAAAATCTAATAAAATTATTTCCTGTTGTTGCTTCCTTTCCTTTTTGATCTTAGGACTTAGTATCCTTTATTGACTGATACTCTTTAATTATGAAAAATACTGAAACTAATTAAAGTCATGTAGTATTTATAAAGAATTATTATTTAACCGAAGCTTAGTAGGCTATGGTTATGAACCGAAGAAGTTATATCTAAAGAAGGACTATTAATTCTATAAAAAGTCTTGAAAGATATATATTAAAGTAAGAATATTTCTGTCTCTTACCCTTTTTGAAATGAATAGATAGTTTTCTTATAGGTCCTTTTATTTATATTTAATGTAATTATTCTTGGTTCTTGTCTTACGTTAACAATATTATATTATTATTATCATCAGGATTTATATCAAAGTCACATAAAAAGTTAGATATATATTTAATAATTAGTTAAATGTATTTCTTAACCACGTAACATTGAGGTTTGATTATGAGTAAATTAAGTTACAGGATCGCTTCATAGATTCGATTCAGGTCTCACTCAAATAATATGAAAAGCAAAAATAATATTTTGAAGCTAAAAGAATTTTCTTCAGCTTAGGAAATCACTAGAAGTAATATTAACACAGCCATGTTAGTCTAAGGCGATATTACTAATAAGAGACAATAGCATCACCGTACTAAGCACCGTTAAGCAATGTAAGCTTAATTAAAAGAAAATGAAAGAACTCGTAAGTATTAATATAAAACAATAGTATTACTTTCATCATAACCCAATTACTTAAAGAGTTGCTTTAGTCCACAAGTTAGTCAACTAAAATAGTTAAGTACATAATAATAGCGTTAACGTTAATTCCCAATCACATATCTCACTAACCAACATAACGTAAGTGTTTACACGGAACACACTTAACACACACTTATATAATCTGACTGACAGTCACAATCCCATTGTAATACTTCACCCCGTCTTCCTCCAGCTGCAAGTTCACCTTCCCCAACTCCAAATGAGACTGATTTGAATGCCCACTACTCGGGTCTTATATACTAAACAATGATGGTGTAGGAACGAATCAGGAGGCGAGTGATGGTGCGCGCCCCTATCATAGCTCCTCGAGTTGCATAGCTGGTGCGTGGACCAATGGAGTCTCCTGGCGTCGATCATACGTCATAGCGTCGGGTCATCAAAGTAGTTTGCAGGGTCCCCTATGACGCGCGCAGGTGTGAAGGCTTGTTTGCTGGTATGCGGGCGAGCTGGTTTCCCACTCGCTGGTTCGCTCGCTGGTCTGCTTCGCCGCTTTGGTAGTTTGACACTCCTTCAACTCTAATTCTAACTCTTAAATTAACATACAGGGCTCCGTATGTCAGAATATATATTAGTATTGTCAATAACTGCTTACTATTTTACAATAGAACATACTCATACATAATTTACACTTATAAGAATTTGATTGTGATTGGGCTTTAAGTTATCTGTTCTGGCTATCTAATTCTATCCTTTTGAATATTTAATCAACTTTATTTTCATTTTATAAAAACAAACATAGACTATAACATTATCTATCTCTTTTTCTCAAGCTGAGTCAAGGAGAAATATACCCACTCACTTACGACATAGGCCTACAGTAATATAGAAATTTACATAATTTATCAACCAAGTTAAGTTAGCCCGAATTTCATAAGCACAAAATATAGCTATTTCTTAAAGGTAATCGGTTAACCCGGGAGCTGAGGGGAGACTCATAAGAGTTCCCCCGGCGCACTGCGGGGAGACTCTTATGAGTGAGTGAAAAAAAAAATCAACTTTTGACATCGAAAAAAAAAAAAAAAAATTTATTTTTTTATTTTTTTATTTTTTTTTGCCCCTGGGCCATGCAAAATCTCAGTCCTCTACCTCCCCTCCTTCCCCACTTTCCTCCTCTCCTTCAGTTATCACCTATTTTCCCTGTTATTCCCTTATTCTGAGGTATATTTTCGTGCTAACATTAGCGAGTTGCAAGCAGGGTGTTGTCATCACTGATGGCAAGCGAGTGCAAGAGAGAGAGAGAGAGTATCGATCGACTGTGTCTCAGTGGCCTTGGGGGAAATTGGCGGGAAAGCAGACTGCCTCACCCATACATTATACAACTCGCGGGCTATATCTCCGATTTTGACCATCCAAACGCTGTTTTCACTCGTTTTATTGTTGTTTCAGGTTAATACCTTTATAATCAACCCATAATAGGCGCATATGGATAAGTATTAATGCTATTAATGGCACAATGAATATTTTAGTGACGGAAACACCTCAAATACGTCAGCACAGGGGGACGTTTCCAATTACACCCCCATGCGCACTTCAGAGGTTAAGTAAATCAATTAATTTTCATTTTCATTTACACTATCTAATTGTTGAATTTAAAATAGGCTACTGTTTATTTTGAACTTAAATGAACCTGTTATCATTATATGTTTTCAAATAATATTACAGTATTTGTAATATATCTTACACGAAACTTTTGAAATTATTGATTTACAATCAACACCCCCAGTACATACTTACTCATAGTAGACCTAATCTGCTCGTAGATATTAATTTTGTATATCTTAAAACTAGAGTCTGTCTCTTGAGAGAGAGAGAGAGAGAGAGAGAGAGAGAGAGAGAGTGAGTAAATTGCTCCGAAATATATCTATATGAATTTATTATTTATAGTAGGCCTATTTGTTGTAAATCAAAGATATGTATAGCTATAGATATGCAGAAAAAAGTATGAATATTAGGACCAAGATCTAGATATCTTGGTATAGATACTATATAATTACACTATATTTACATTTAACCTAACTTAACTCAATCTTTCTTCTATTCAACAGCTGAGCTCTGGAACTCTCACAGAATCAGTCTTTCCCTCTTCATATGACTTCAATTGCTTCAAACTCTGTGTCCAGGCATTTTGGCTCGAACGTTCCTTGATTTTGGCCATGTCTCTCTTTCAACTCTGGGGGAGGCACTCGCCACAGGCAGTTCTGCCTTTTGTCTCCCCCACTCACATGGGCGAAAAATAACCGAAAATACCAATATTTGGGCGAAGGAACTTCCTCGTTTGGGCGAACGAACTTCATTGATTGGGTGAATGGACCTTCTCGTTTGGGCGAACGGACTGCAAAGTGTGGGCGGATGAACTTTGGGCGAAAAGACTCGTGAGCGAAATGACTGTAAACCCTTGAAACCATTTGAGCAGGTTATGTCACCGTTCTTTAGCTTTAATACCTCATCTCTATCGCCCTTATTTATACCTATTATCCATTTAAATACTTTTATCATGTATCCCCTACATCTTCGTCTCTCTCTCTCTCTATATATATATATATATAATAATAATAATAATAATAATAATAATAATAATAAATGGTATGTTTACGAGGGTCAGTTTACGCAAACTCTTCCAGACGCACAAAATTATGTCTGTTTCACATACCCTATTCAATCGTAGGCTATACATGGGGAGATTGTATGCACGCATTGAGCAGGGCAGTACCCAGGGGAGGCCATATAGGCATATCAAGATTTGATGGAACTCCTATTACATTTGCCGGGCTTCTCATAAGAACAACAGTGTATAAGACGTGTTAGGAATAGGGCAAATAGACTTCTAGGATTCATAATAGGAGTGTTAGCAACAGGACTGCTGAAGTTTTCTTAAAACTATACTTAGCTCTAGTAAGACCCCATTTAGACTATGCTGTTCAATTTTGGTGCCCTTATTATAGAATGGATATCGACCCTTTAGAGGCAGTCCAAAGAAGAATGACCAAAAAGATACATAATATTAGAAATTTATCGTATGAGGAGAGGTTGAAAGTCTTAGGCCTGCACTCACTAGAGAGACGAAGATGTAGGGGAGACATGATAGAGGTATTTAAATGGATAAAAGGTTTAAATAAGGGCGATATAGATGAGGTATTAAAGCTAAAGAATGGCGACATAACCCGCTCAAATGGTTTCAAGTTAGATAAGTTTAGATTTAGGAAAGCAGTGGTTTGGAAATAGAGTTGTTAACATGTGGAATGCACTGCCCAGAACAGTAATTAGCTCAGAAACAGTTGAAAGCTTTAAGCATAAGTTGGATTCCCATATGGGTGATACGGGCTGGGTGTGAATGGGAGCTGCTTCATGTGGGCCGCATGGCCATATGCAGTTTCCCGCGATCTTATGACCTTATGTTATGTAATTGGGTTGGGTGTGACAGGGATCTGCCTTGTGTGGGCCGATCGGCTTTTTGCAGACTCCCATTTTCTTATGTTCTTATAAGAAAATGGGAATCTGCACAAAGCCGATTGGCCCATACAAGGCAGATCCCTGTCACACCCAACCCTAATTACAAGGCCTAATTATAGACCCAACTTTTTCTATTGTTAGTGTTGATTTCAATGAAGATAAGTGCAGTGTAGTAAAATTTAGGAAATTAATAAAAAATATATAATATAATATATATTATATAGGATAACTTTGATATATGTAACTCAGACAAATGAAACGATTTGGAAGACATCGTAAACTGTGATCTGAAACTAAGTCAGTGCATAAGCTAGTGTTCGAAATAAGGCAAAACGTGTTCTTGGATATATATCTCGAAATGTGAGTAATAGAACAGCAGACGTAATCTTGAAACTTTATCGAGCATTAGTGAGGCCACATATGGCTAATTCTGTTCAATTTTGGTATCCTTAGTACACAATTGACATAGAATCCCTGGAGAATGTAAACGAAGAATGACAAAAATGATCCATTATGTATTAATTCTTACATATGAAAGGTTGAACAAATTAGGCTTACATTCGTTAGAGAGACGCAGATTTATGGGGTATGTATATGATAGAGGTGCTCAAGTAGGTTAGTGGGATACATTAAGGAGGCATGGAAGATGTACTGTAGCTCAGTGATAGTGAAAGAACTCGAAACAATTGTTTCACATTATATATATTTCGTTTTAGAAAAAATATAGGCAAATATTGGTAGGGAGCTTCAAGACAAAATTACCGTATATAGGCAAATATATATAGGCATATAGACGAGAAGGGTTGGGTATGAAGGGGATCTGCCGGTTATGGGCCAATCGGCGCTCTGCAGACCCTCGTAATCTTGTATTGATCTCTGACCGTTTTGGTGAGGTTGAGTTGGGTCTTAAAGGATATCATAAATATGAGAGATAATTGTTTTTAATATCTTGACTGTGAGGGATATTCCTAATAAGATGAATTCACTGAGCCAAAGATAGTGTAAATTAAATGAAAGGAAGCATATGAAGACACTGCAGCACTGAATAATTCATTCATTAGTGTGGAAGCTTTATCGGCTCCATTATATCGCACTATGTCAATGTGTCATTTCACATTTGTAAAGGTATATTTATTAGTGGCCCCTCCATCATTGACGAACATGCCTATTACATAAGGCATCCTCTTCAAACACTAATCCGCCGTAGTTTGAATCTACCGCGCAGAGCATCTAAAAACTGAGGAGCCTTCATCATGAGCGCGAGCGACCTCACTCATGGCTTCAGTCATTATGAATTGGGTTCTCACTACGAAAAAACTTCGTAAACAAATAAAAACAAAAACAAAATAAGAATAACTATCCAATAAGCTTTCCATCATATCGTGGATGTACTTGTGTGGATCTTTGACCAGACGCTGATTCAGGCGTCATTCTTCCTTCTCTGCTCTGCGCTCAGCCTGCCCGGATGTGTCTCCCCACGCTCCGCTGGTTCCGCATTTGCTGCGTCCCTAGTGAGTTTTTTCTCATTTTTTTACTCCGGGATGTATCGAGTAAGGTTAGGATATGCGTAGCAGGAGTGTCCTGGGCTGGTTGCCCGCAGTGCAGTGTATTTTGGGTCGTGTGTTTGGGGCATCTATTTCGGATGTACCCTCGTGGTCCAGTTGTGGACATGTGCACTTTTTCACAGTTGAGTTAGCTTGTGATGCAGGCGGCTTTCATTACGCGTTTTTTTTGCTGCCTTTTATCTTTCTGATGAGGTAGCGTTGCTTTGCTGACGTTCCCAGCGTATTTTTCTTCACTTAGTGAAGTTTTTTCTGGGTCACGAGTCAGTCTTCCCTTTGTCGGAAGTATTTGCTACAGTGGTGTGTCGGCGGTGGTTCCTGTTGTAATATTTCCAGTGCTTTTGTTTATATTTCAACATTTCTTGTGCCGTCTGCTTAGGCCTAGCCAGCCGCTCGTAGCTTTGCCACATGTACAAGTGTTATTGATTTATTTTATAAATATGTCCTACTGTGTCATGTGTATCCTGGTTTAGTTGTGTATTGGCTAATTCCACGGACTATGTATGTTTCCTGGATTAGTTGTGTATTGGCTAATTCCACGGATTATATTTGTGGACCCTAGGTTAGTTGTGCTTTGGCTATCTCTCGGGTCCTATGTGCGTTCAGATGGTTTCTGAACGGGGTGGGTTACTTTCCGGCGGGTTTTTCTCGGTTACACCATGAAAACCCCGGCCGAGAGCCGTGTTTGGCCACACGTGGTTTCAAAACAGGCTTGTGTCCCCGGCGAGTAGGTGTCTGTGGCTCTCCAGGACTGCGTCTCTGTGGTGGTGCCTGTTTCAGGCTCCCTATGATTCCCGGCGGAATGGCTGTACCCATCTAACATTGTTCATGCGGACATATGTTATGTAGTTTTTCTACCCGGTTTACAAACCAAAGGAAAAACCCTAGCTGTTGTTGTGGGCTTTCCTCCCCGGCGATCTTTTACAAAGAAGTGGGGATAGGAACTTATGGGGTTAACGTTTAAAACATCAGATCTCACCCGGCGGGTACACCTTGGTAGGGTGGGATGAACGAATTGGTAATTCAGTTTAGTTAACCGGTCCATTTTAGTGATACTATATGTATCGCCGCCCTCACACATACGGCGATCGAAGGCTCAATTAGGGTTAACATCTTTTTTCATAAGTTTTTCACACCCGGCGGGTGCTCCTGGGAGGAGGAAATACGAAATTTACAATTCAAGTTAGTTAACCAATTAATTGAGAGATACGTTTATGTATCGCCGCCTTCAACATACGGCGATCTAGGTGACAATTCGTTAGAAGTCAGATCTCGTATCAGCCTGCCCTGTGTTAATCTGCTAGATAATTCAGGGGCCGGCGTCTTTGTGGGGGGTTGTTTTTCAAAATTGAATCTTGAAACAGTCACCACCAGAAAGACTAGGTTTATAAACGCCATACTGGTCTTTTATATTATGTCAGAGGGTATTCTTAACTTTCTTAAGACATGTCTAGATATTCGGAAATCTTTATAGAACCCCGCCGCGTAACGAGCTGTGATCATTGTGACATTACGTCTCGTTATCCGGCGGGTTATTAACACTTGTATGCGAACATTTTGGGTTAACCTTATGAGCATTAATTCCTGGAAATTTTATTTTTTTCCAGGGCTGGGCTCCGGCGGACCAATACAGAACCTGCAGTAGTTTTCCCACCAGTCTCTGTCATGGCTACCTTTGCCCCAGTTTTTGCTTTAGGCATTACTCCAACCTGTGCCGGTATCCCTCTTTTTGCGCACACTCTTTGTATCAAGTGTGTTAAATGTCTAGACCGTTCAAGGGGTCTGTGGGTGATGCGCAACTGTTCCTTTTGCTCCCAACTAAGTGTCAAAGTCCTCCAAGATAATGATAAGACCGCAGCGGTCGCCTTACGAGAAGTTAGGCAACAAATGTCAGCGTATACTACGATTGTGGCTCATAAGTCACTTCAATGTGACAACGTCCCTCTTTGGGATAGGCTTCTTCTTGAGCACCCTCCCCCTAAACGTTCCTCTCGAGTAACTAGTCGTAAGTCGGCGGAGACTGGACAGGGTTCTGTGTCATCTCCTGCCCCTGCTACTTCGAAACGTCAACGTGAGCCTACACCCCCGGCGGCAGCCTCCTCGTCTCGGGAGATCTCTCGGTCTAGGTCACCTCTCAGACACCAGCCACCCAGTCTTGCCTCTTCACCATCGAGTAAGAAGAGTAAGACAGAAAGTTCCACCAGTGGTCACGGCGATAAATCCTCCAAATCGAAGAGTAGTTCACGGTCACACCGCAGCCATAAATCTTCGAAAAAGGATTCCCATGATAGAAAGGCCTCCCAACATTCGCCAGTTTCTAGTACTTCTCGTCATACCTCTACCCCAGACAGAGTTTGTGTTCGGTCTCAAGGGTCCAGTGTAGTGCCTGTACCTAAAGATGATTTACCCATTAACATTTTAACCCTGGATTTGGAGAGTTCAGGGAGCTCAGTGGTTGAGAGTGTTTCGGACTCCCAAGGGAGTGTAGGCCAAGGCCTAGGTGTTTGGCGATATTCTCGACCGGGGCCTGACCACCCACTTCCGGCTCAAACTATTCACACAGTGGCTGACATCCACCGGGACGCGGCGATCCCATCCTCTATTCCTGACTTATCTTGGCAACAAGATGGTACCCCAGCTTCGGCGGGATCTTCTTAGGAGGAACAGGATGATAAAGACGAGGTTTCGATTATATCGGATATGGAAGGGCAAGAGTCAGGTTCAGGCTTAGACGCCGCACAAGATCTTAATGATTCACCAGTGAGTACATCAAATCAATTTGTCACTGCACAGGAAATTGATGGGCTACTAGTTAATGCTTTATCTAAAAAAATTGGCCAACAGCAGGAAACTCCCACAGTGGACTTGGGAGCTCCCACGACAAGCTCTACGGTACGGCCTCTGATGACTTCTATTGCTTTGACTCAGATCCCTTACCCTCCCTCTATGTCACCATCGGTGGTTACTAGGCCTGCTACGGCGGCATTGACCACTTCGAATGTAAGGGTTATAACGGATGTCAATCCGCCCCCTCTAGACAGAGCGCCTCTCAGAAAGGTAGCTATGCCCTTGCTTTACGGACCAGACGAGTCATGGGTCCTTTTGACCCCCACTAAACCAGAGCTCGCCCAACCTACCTTGTCAGGGGAACTCCCAGTGCCGCGTGAGTGGGTCATCCAGGGCAATAAATCTAAGAAATTAAGGGCCTTGGATACTTTGGGGAATGTACTAGATGTCAACATCAAGGCTATACCTAGTTATTATCACCAGGACTATTTTGTTTATACTGCTAAGCCTGCTTTACCCTCTGCCTCAGCTTCAAAATTGTTTTCTGACTGGTCTAAGCATGATGGGTTTAATGACATTAAGACACTGTCAGCTCTCACTCCAGAACTCTATTTGCAAACCGTCACAGACGCAGCAGCTAATCCAGTCTTGAAGGTGGGGCAGTTGGGTCCAGGACCTTGGGTGGAATGGGAGACAGAGGCTCAAAACTTTGCGACCACATTTACTTCCAAAACTTCCCACCAGATCCCTCAAGATACTCATTCTTGGTTCTCCATGCCAGTGTGTTCTGCCGGCGGAGTCCCTTCAGCTTTGTTTGCTTTCTTAGCTGCCCCTAAAATTAATCTTTGTGAGCTAAAAGACCCTTTCACTACCCCTACCCCAACTCACCTAGACCGAGAATTTAGGCTACGGGGGAAAGCTTTTCGCCTGTTCTCTCAATACATAGTGTCACAACAGGTAGCAAAGTCATTGCTCCGGTCCACTCAGGCAATCGCCTACGCGGATGCCAGACGATCGGTTGAATTGTCCTGGCGACTGCTTCTTCAGTCGTCAATCCAATCATTGGGTGACATACGCACCGCCTTGCTTGAGGCAGTACGAGCGAGACAAGATCTCAGAATGTCCTTAGTCCGAAAACTGCCTGATCGCATTGCGAATCAGGTGGTCATGTCACCAGTGCTCACTCCCTCTTTAATGTCCCCTGAAGTGTGGCGAACGGTTTTTAATATGGCTCAGGCCTTTAAACACAGTCTCACCCCTTCTAAGAAACCTGCCTTTAACTTCCCCAAACCCAGGCCAGTCGCTAAAGCTCAGCCGGGGGGATCTAAGCCCTTTCTTCCACCTAAGTCCTCCTCCCCTCAAGGTCAGTACAGGCATAGACAGGGTAGGTTTTCAGGTCAGAGAGGACGCGGCTATAATAAGCCAGGTCAGGGCCCGTCTTCTGCCAACGCCAGCCAGCCGGCGAAGCGTCCACCACCACCAACTCCACCACCATCAAAAAACTATAGTCTCTCTCACTCCCGGTGCCAGTCTTAAGGCCGGTGGATCCGAGGGTAGTACAGCCAGCGAACCCTTGTCTGCTAACTGGGTCGTTCCGAACGTGTCACCAAGCATGGCCGTTAAACACTTGGGCACGGATGGTGGCACGCAAAGGCATCACTTGGCAGTGGCTCCGGCGACCTCGCTTACGTCAGCCGACAACGGCGAATTTTGATTCTTTAGAGGTGGAGTCACTGGTCCAGGAAATGATTGCCAAGCATGTCATCATCCCGGTCCCCCCAAATTACCCTGTATTCACGTCCAAGCTATTTTTGGTTCCCAAAAGGGACAGTGTTCAGATGAGACCGGTCGTAGACCTGTCTTATCTGAACCTTCACATTCACAACGAGTCATTCCGAATGTTAACAGTACACCAAATCAGGCTAACACTTCCGCCGGGAGGTTGGATGTGTTCCCTAGACCTGACAGACACTTATTGGCACATATCGGTAAACAAAAGATTTCAAAGGTTTCTGGCCTTACGGATCAGGCATCAAAATTTTGTTTTTTGAGAGGATGCCATTCGGTTTGAACCTGGCACCTCGATTATTCACGAAATTAGTCCGGCAAGCCCTGATGCCGTTGTTAAAGCAAGGAATCAGAGTTTTGTGGTACCTAGACGACTGGCTGGTGGTGGCAGAGACAGAGCAATTATGCATCAAACATGTCAACATAATTTTAAATCATGTCAAAACTCTAGGGTTCAAGGTAAATCTGGTAAAGTCAAACCTTGTTCCCTCACGAGTAGTTCAGTGGATAGGGCTGGTTTGGGACACATCTGCTCTCACTCTGAGTCAGAGTGTGGACAATCGAAACAGGTTTCGCAGGAAACTGTTCATGTTTCTTCACAGTCTGACTACGACACGGAGTCTCTGGGAGTCTCTGGTCGGCTCTCTCAACTGGATTCAACTAACTGTAATGTTGGGCCGGTTGAAAGTAAAACGTTTAATATTGGAGGGCAACAAATATTTCCCACTCTTACCGGCGGGAAAATTATGGCCCATCCCAAAATTAATCCACACCTTACTAGCGGTCTGGGCGAAGAGGGAAATGTTGCACTCAGTAATGTCATGGACCTCTCCTCCGCCAACGGTATGGGTAGACACGGATGCGTCAGGCACCATAGGTTGGGGATTTCAGTCAAACCAGGGGCACCAGGGTCACCAGGCTTTGGTCCCACTTAGAAATCTCCCACATCAATGTCAAAGAATTACTAGTCCCCTTGTATTTCCTTCAGGCTCACGGCTCTACTTTACGGGGCAAGTCGGTGGCCTTCAGAATGGACAATCTGAATACAGTTCACTGTATTCAGAAACAGGGGTCAACGAGATCAAGGAAGTTGCTAAACGTGTCGGAAGAGATTTTTACTCTAGCCAACAGGCTAGACATTTATCTTCACGCATCTTATCTCCCAGGCGTAGCAAACGTCTGGGCAGACGCTCTGTCCCGGAGACAGAGCACGACAGTAGAATGGGAGATCAAGCAACCCATTTTCAACCTAATGATTGCAGAGCTCTACCATCCACAAGTGGATCTGTTTGCGTCCGAGGAGACTCACAAACTCCCTCTATACCTCACCCGCCGGACGAAAACGCCGGCAGGGGGGCCAGACGCCCTAGTGACAGACTGGAACAGATGGAGCTCCATCTATCTGTTTCCGCCGCCAGACGCGTCACTAATGTGCCACGTAGTGAACAAACTACGAGATTATCGAGGCTTAGTCTCGCTAATCGCGCCCCTGTGGCCGGCATAGTTATGGTACCAGCAATTGAAGATGTGGTGCTCGCACCCGGTGTCGCTCCCGGTCGAGTATTTCCACTTAGACACGATTGGCAACCTAGCGACCTCGCTGACTTTTGCATTATGGACATTCAAGAGGCCAAGTGGCTAGCACCATAATGGTAGAGATGTGACCAATAAATTAATCAATCAATATACTCAGTCTACGAAACGACAGTATCAATCACATTGGCAAGCCTTTACTTCTTGGATCATTAAAACAGAACAGACTGTGCCCTCAGTGGCATTAGTTTTTAATTATTTGAATTATCTGTTTGACCAGAAACATTTATCCGTGGTAACGTTAAAAAATCACTTAACTGCGATTAGAGTGCCCTTTTTCGACCTTACAGGTCTCTCCATACCGGTAGCGGAGGAAACAGGTTTTATGAGAGCATGTTTTTAACTCCGCCCACCTCCCCATCAGCTCATGCCTACTTGGTCTCTGGACAAGGCATCGTCTTTACTTCACTCTCGTCTGTACCAAAATACTGCAGATTTTGCATTACTCTTAAAAAAGGCTGTATTCCTTTTGGCTTTGGCCACCGGGAACAGAGTGTCTGAGCTGGCGGCGATGAGCAACACACCTAATTGCCTTAGGTTTGGTAGACTTAATGAATGTATTTACATTGCACCTTCCCCGGGATTTGTAGCCAAAAATGAGCACAGTGCACACGTGTTTTCTGAGTTCACTGTGCCGGCGTTAAAAAGGGGAAAGGTGCACCATAATCTATGTCCAGTGCAAGCTCTAACCAAATATTTGAGAATAGCTCCTCTAAACCCCCAAGGTGCTTTGTGGGTAGCGAGTACGGGTAAACGCTTACTAAAACGGAGATTAGCTTCTCTTCTGGTCGAAGTCATTAAAGAGAGTAATCCCGGTGTTGTGGGTAGGGCCCACGATTTACGCAAATGGGCAGCCTCTTTACGTTTCCTGAAGAACTTTTCAGTAGAAGATATTTCGTCCACACAGTTGTGGGCGTCTAATCATATGTTTTTGACTAGATACTTGTCAGTTGCTCTAGACAAACCTTCCTTACCATGTATAGCTTTAAGGCAGAGGGTCTAGGTGGCCCTTCAGTCACTTTTGTTTACTTTCAAGGAAAAAGGGATGGGGGGGGGTGCAGTCAGTGTACCATAGGACACCCTAGACCCCGCCAGAATGTAAGAGCTGTGATACAAAGTATGGATAATGTGATATGAAAATTTCTCTGTTCTATTCAGGGCGAGAAATTGTGTAGTACAATGTTAGTACAAACAACAGGGTTGTTATAGTAGTTTTAGCTGTGAAAGCAATTTAGTATTAAACAGTGGAGATCTTTTTCAAAATATTTCCACGAATATTATGGGGTTTATTATGTGCACATGTAAACTTATAACTTGTTATTTTTGTCACCACTCGTTGAGTAGGGTGCCTTTGTAACTACAGATCTGTTCACAGAAATCTCAAGAGTTACCCTTTTTTGTCAAGCAGGCTTCTTTGAAGCACGCACCTGCTTGAACACCTTTTTGGTATATATATATATGGGCTGTGCCATGGTTAAATATATTTTTCAAAAGTAAGAATACTATGTGGTTGTTTGATTATCTGCTTTTTTAGAGTTATGATATGATTACGAATGTCCCCCTCCAGTCTTAGAAATCAGGCATGTTCGTCAATGATGGAGGGGCCACTAATAAATTATAGGTTTGACTCCTGTAAGGAGATAAAGAAAACCTAATATTTAGTAGTGGCCCCGTAATCATTGACGACTGGGGCCCTCCCGACCATTCCCTTCCCATTCGTTGATGTATTGAGGATTTTGGTTTACTTGATATCTCAGTGAAGGAAGAATGACGCCTGAATCAGCGTCTGGTCAAAGATCCACACAAGTACATCCACGATATGATGGGAAGCTTATTGGATAGTTATTCTTATTTTCTTTTTGTTTTTATTTTTTACGAAGTTTTTTCGTAGTGAGAACCCAATTCATAATGACTGAAGCCATGAGTGAGGTCGCGTGCGCTCATGATGAAGGCTCCTCAGTTTTTAGATGCTCTGCGCGGTAGATTCAAACTACGGCGGATTAGTGTTTGAAGAGGATGCCTTATGTAATAGGCATGTTCGTCAATGATTACGAGGCCACTACTAAATATTAGGTTTTCTTTATCTCCTTACAGGAGTCAAACCTATAATATAGATAATATGTTTACAGTTTAGATAGTTAAAGAGATAAACATATATAGATAGACAGATAGATGAAGCTAGATATAGAAAAATACGGATAAACATAAAAAAATAAGAACTAGGAAATCTGCATAGAACCGACCATCCCACACGAGGCAGATCCCATTCACACCCAACCAGATAAATACAGAAAGAGGTTCCGAACCATCCGGAAACAAGGCAAGAAGATTAGCTACTTATAAGGATTGATTGAGAATGTAAGTATGCATTATTTATCATATTCTTGTGTATTCCCTCAAAATGTATCTCAACCTCCACCCTGGAGGTATATACGAAACTAGGACTTAAAATCATTAGTCATTTGTATGAGGATGATGCAGCCCACGTCACGTGTATTATGATGGCTCAATTGCAGAAATGGAAGAACAAGGTTGGTGTCTTGGTAATAGACAAGGTTAATAATGAAGTAATAGAGAGCGAGTATTGATATAGAATATCTGATAAAGTTTCTTCAACTCTAGCAGAGATTTGTGCAATTCTCTATGGACTATTAGATTATTATGTTCCTTCCAACAACCAACTATACTCCTAAAATCGATTAATGAAATTTACAAACACATGTGGCAGTCCGTGGATTCGAACCCAGGACGCTCACACCGAAAATCAACACCTTATGCATTGCACCACGAAGACAGTTAACCTCTGAAGTGCGCATGGGGTTAATTGGAAACGTCCCCCTGTGCTGACGTATTTGAGGTGTTTCCGTCATAAATTCATGTGCCATAATAGCTAATATTTATCCATATGCGCCTATTATTGATTATAAAGGTATTAACGGAAACACCAATAAAACGAGTGAAAACAGCGTTTGGATGGTCAAAATCGGAGTATAGCCCGCGAGTTGTATAATGTAGGGTGAGGCAATCTGCTTCCGCCAATTTCCCCCAGGCCCTGAGACGCAGTCGATCGATACTCTCTCTCTCTCTCTTGCACTCGCTTGCTATCAGTGATGACCACACCCTCCAATCGATTTCTAATGTTAGCACGAAAATATACCTCAGAATAAGGGAATAACAGGATAGGTGATGAAGGAGAGGAGGAAATGAGGGGAGGTAGAGGACTGAGATTTCATGGCCAGGGGCCAAAAAAAAATTTTGCGATCAAAAGTTGATTTTTATTTTCTCTGACTCTTAAGAGTCTGCAGTGCGCCGGGGGAACTCTTAAGAGTCTCCCCCCGCAGCTCCCGGTTAAAGGATGGTGGACACTGCATATATCTATCTATCTATCTATCTATTGCCTGACGCCGTGATCCCCGAAGGGGTGGCCACGAACGAACCGCCCCCATGCACCTCTGTCCCCAGTCAGTCGACGCCCCTCCCCCCAACCAGCACCGCCTTCGTTCATGTACTTCCTCACTCCATCCTTCCACCTCATATTCGGTCTACCTCTCCCCCTCTGTCCCTCCACCTCGCTCTCGTACACCCTCTTAGTCATTCTCTCGCTTTCCATACGTTCCATATGGCCGAACCATCTCAAGTTGTTCCTTTTCACACTTTCCAGCACATCTACCTCCACACCACACCTCCTTCTTACTTCCTCATTAGTCTGTCTATCCCTCCATGTAACTCCGCACGCACTCCTTAAGTAATTCATTTCCACTGCTCTCACTCTTGGTCTGAGTCTCTCAACCAACGTCCATGCTTCGCTTCCGTAAGTCATTGTCGGGATTACCACACTGTCATGCAAGGACTTCTTCACTTCCATACTGACCACCCTATTTCTTGTTACTGCTTTTAGCGTTCCTACAACCCTCTTCCCCTGTTGTACCCTCTCCCGCACCTCTTCATCCATAGTCCCATCTTTACTCAACACACTGCCCAGATACTTAAAAGAGTTGACGATCTCCATAGCCTGACCGTTCAGCTTCACCTCACACTCTGTGACTTCACCCCTTTCGAAGACCATAACCTTGCTCTTCCCCGTATTTACCTTCAAATTCCGTTTTTCGCACACTGTTCCAAACTCATTTACCAGACCCTGCAACTCCCATTCATTATCACTCATCAGAACTGTATCATCCGCAAACAGCAGTATAGGTAGCTTCCACTCAATTCCCTCCCTTTTCAGCGATACACCAACATCCACTGCTCTTGATAGTATTTCTTTCATGACTCCATCCATATATACAGTAAACAACCACAGGACATCACACACCCCTGTTTCAAACCAACATTCAGGTCAAAGAACTCGCTCTGCTCACTCGCCACACGTACTGCCGCCTTTGCACCCTCATACATGCTCTTCACTGCTTTCAGCAACTTGCCCTCTACTCCGTATATTCTAAGTACTTTCCACAAACCTTCTCTATCCACTCTGTCATAGGCCTTCTCCAAGTCCATAAAGGCAACATACACCTTTTGTTTCTTCTCCAGATACTTCTCCACACACAATTCAGGGTAAAAATCTGATCTACACATCCTCTTCCCTTCCTAAAACCTCCCTGCTCGTCGCCTATCCATTTCTCCGTTCTCACTCTCACTCTCTCAATCACTACCCTACTGTATACCTTCCCTACTACGCTTAGAAGACATATTCCTCGGTGGTTACCACACACTCCTCTTTCCCCTTTGCCCTTATATAGGGGGACTATTATGCCAGTCTTCCAGTCATCGGGTGCACTCCCCTTCTCCCATGCTAGTTTGCACATTTTTCCATACCCATTCTATCACTATCTCACCACCATACCTCAACATTTCCCCACACACTCCATCTGTTCCTGGTGCTTTCCCCAACTTCACTCTTTTCATGGCTTTCCCACACTTCTGACCTCCTGATCCCCACCTCCTCCTCCACTACTTCTCTTCTTCTCCCTCCCATACCATATCCAGCTATGTTTGCTGGCTCTTCATTCCTTTCATTTAGCAACTCACTGAAGTACTCCCTCCATCTTTCGACTCTCTCTTGCTTCTCGGCTAGCATTCTCCCATTCTTATCTTTCACACCCTTACTGTTTCCCTTGCTACCTTCCCTAACTTTCTTGACTTCTTTCCAGAACAGTTTCTTACTCTCCCTCCATTTTACACTCAGATTCCTTCCAAATTCCTCATCTACTCTTCTCTTACTTTCCTTCACTACTCTCTTCACCACCCTCTTACTCTCCACGTACCTCGCTCGTTTCTGTCTCTCGGAATCTTCATTCCCTCTACTACCCAACCACACTCTATATGCTTTCTTCTTTTCTTCCACAGCTATTCTTACCTCTTCTGTCCACCATGCTGTACCTTTCACTCCCCTCCCTCTTCTCCTCACTCCACACACCTCCTCACATGCTGCACAGATCTCATCCTTAAACACCTTGCTCATCTCCTCCACTTCCTCCATAACTTCCAGGTCGAACCCACCTAGTCGTCTTTCCACTGCTCTCCTGTACTCCTCCCTGACTTCCTCCTCCTGCAACCTCTCCACCCTCCTCACCATTCCACCCTCCTCTCGCCTCCCTCCCGCTCTCCTCACCCACTTCTTTTGTATCCTAACCTTAGCTACCACTAAATAATGATCAGACAGACCCCCTCCAATACCCCTATACACCCTAGCATCCATCACAGATTTCTTCATTCGTTCATCCACACATACAATCATGACTTTCGTTCCACCACTGTCTTATCTTTCATCGTCAACATCCGTTTCCACGTGTACCTGTGGATCATTCTGTGTCGGAAGAAGGTGTTGGCTATCCACAGCCTCCTTCCCACACATACGTCCACAATGCACTACCATTCCCATTCACCTCTGATGGTACCCACACCCTCCCACCACTCCCTCAACTTTCCTATCACCCACCTTACCATTCATATCCCCAATCAGAAAATTTCTTTCGTTCTTGCCAAACTTCTCCAGGCAACGCCTCCACATTCATCCAGAACTCCTCTTCTTTCTTTCAAGTATATCCTCTGTCGGGGCATACACGCATACAATCACCCACGTTTGTATTCCTACTTTCATTCTCACCCACACAATCCTTGAACCCACAGACCCATACTCTCTTACACATTCCTTCCATTTGCTACTTACAAACAAACATGCACCTTCTCTCGCTGTTCCTTCACTCACTCCAGCCCACACACCCATTCCACATTCCCATTCTCTCACATCTGAACCTTTCCATTTGGTCTCTGTCATTCCACATACATCCAGCCGGGCATTCACTAACACTTCCAGAACCTCTCTCTCTTTTGTTCCATCATTCATGCCACTAACATTCCACGTAGCCATTCTCAGAATGTCCGAAGGCATGTCCTTAGTCGGTCGTGGTTCGTCAACGTTGGTTCCGTCCGCATCCGAGGCTGTTCGTTCGTTTTTCTTTGCTTAGATATTTTTTCCGGGTGGGGGTCGCAAGCCCACCGACCCAACCTCTTTAGTCGCCTCTTACGACACGCAGAAGGCACGTGGGGCATATTCTATTCCCTAACCCCCAGGGGGGGAATGTTGCATATCTTTCACTCTTCTATCGCTATTACAACAATCAGTGTTCTTCAGAGCTCTCTCAGTGCATACCCCCTCCCTTGCGGCGAGTGCGAGGCACCCGCCTTTCAACACAGTCCCACTCCAATTCTGTCCAGCCCTCCAAGCCAAGAATCAGCAAATGTTCTGTCTTTCTTCTACTCAACAAGTGAACTCTGGAACTCTCTCTCTCAATCAATCTTTCCTTCATCCTATGACTAGACTGCTTTAAATTTCGCGTGTACAAGAATTTTGACCCCAACGTTCCTTGAATTTGGCTCTCTCACTCTTTTAGCTTTGGGGGAGCCACTCATTACAGGCAGCCTGCCTTTTGTCTCCTTAATACACATAGAAAAAGAACGAAAGAAAAGAAAAGAAAAATACCTGCGTTCGATCCTGGGCTGGTGGAAAATATTGGGCCGTCTGTTCACACCTGATGCCTCTGTCCATCTAGCAGTAAATTGGAACCTGGAGTTAACGTATATTTGTAAAATTCCATATAGTGTAGTAATCTGTGGTAAAGTATTTCAAGCACTGGTAAATCCCTTTGAAAGAAGATCTATTGTACGAATTTTGTCGGCAAACACAATCTACCATCACTCAAGTTGCCAATACGAATTTTTTGTTAAATATGCTTGTGTGAATGTACCATTAATCTCTTTAGTTCGATTATGTTTGTCATTGTATTATTGATACTATTAGACGATTTTACGGAGCTTTTTTATAATTTCATGAAGGCAAGAGTTAATTGGAACACTTTTTACAACCCTCTGACTTGGAGAGGCTCTTCCTAAGTTGAATAAAATCGTTTATCCTTCCACCTAAACTATATTCCACTCATCAACTTCAATTTTGTTTCACAGAAACCAAAAACATCAAACCTTCATTTCTTGAAAGCACTCAATTCTCTCATTATTGTTTGTTCCTCATTATGATAAGAGAGACAGTAACAAAATATGGTAAAATGGGAGGAATTTTTTTCCAAGAAACAAAATAATGCTGTAGAGGATGTGAGAGCAGATAACAATATAGTCTTGCTTAACCCGTACAGCCCCAGCGACGCGTCTGGCGCGTCGGCGATGTATGTAACGCACAGCCCCAGCGACGCATCTGACGAGTCACCCTAATTGCTCCGACCGTAACCTCAGGTGTAGCCACTCGAGAGGGCTCAGATTTGTATGGGAACTGTGTACGTATCCCACGCAACCGTGCCGATGGTTGAAAACTCTCAAAGTCCACGTGCGTGCGTGTGAGCGTGCAATAACCTGGTTTTTTGGGGTAATTGCCTTCAATTTTTTACTCTTGTAAAATACGTTTTCGGGGGCTCTGTAGGACCATTCTTTAAGCTTTTTGAGCGTTTTTTCGTGGTTTTTCCTTCATTCCTAACCCATTCGCTATTGTTTCTGGAATAAAAAAAAAAATTGAAAACCGGCCGGGTTCTGGTGAACAAACAATACAAAACTAGCCGGGGCTCCACGGGTTAACCTAAGAAGTGCGCATGGGGGGTATGAGACACCACACTCCTGTGCTGACGTATTTGAGCTGTTCCCATCACTAACATCGTTATTTTACCATAAATAGCATTAATACTTATCCATATGCGCCTATTATAGGTTGATTATAAAGGTATTAACCTGTTACAACAATAAAACAAGTGGAAACAGTGTTTGGATGGTCAAAATCGGCGATACAGGCCGGGAGTTACATAATGTATGGCTGAGGCAACCTCCCTGCCCTCCTCCCCTCCCCTTGTCTGGAGAGACACTGTTACGCAATAGTCTCTCTCTCGCTCTTTCCCACGCTTGGTAACAGTGATGACAACGCCCTGCGACCAACTCGCTAATGTTAGCACGAAAATAGACCACAGAATAAGGGAATAACAGGGAAAATAGGTGATAACTGAAGGAGGGTAGGAAAGTGGGGAAGGAGGGGAGGTGGAGGAGTGATATTTGGCATGGCCCAGGGCCAAAAAAAAATAAAAAAAAATAAAAAAATAAAAACAAAACAAAAAACTTTTTTTTTGGGGTGTTTTAAATGGATTTTTTTCCCCCTTACTCTTAAGAGTCTTCCCGCAGTCCGCCGGGGGAACTCTTAAGAGTCTCCCCTTAGTTCCCGGGTAAACAGATTAAGATTTTATTCCTTATATATTCACTTCACTTGCTTGTTCGTCAAGGGGAATCCACGCAATGCGAGCTAAGCTCATTATTATCGCGCCTCCTTAACTGGAAATGTATTGCGTGAAATGCATGTTAAGTGTTTATGTATCGTTGGAATGGCTGTGGATGTGGGTGTAGTCTGTATTTTAGCCAATTGGCGACATCTGGAAACGAAGGCTTAGGGTTAATCTGTACGGTACCATTCTCACTACGGTACCAGTCTTACCCGAAGGCTTAGGTTGACCAGTAACTTAGGTTGACCAGTACGATACCCATCTCACCTTGTAACCGATCACCAACCCCAGATGGGACGTCACAACTTTGTCCACTTATACCAGGTTCCTATTTATACTGCTAGGTGAACAGAGGCTACACCGTTAGGAGACTTGCCCAAATGTCTCTCCCCGCCCGGGTATATATGAGAGAGAGAGAGATAAGAGAGAGATAAGAGAGAGAGAGAGTAAAACCCACCGTGGGAGAAGTATAAAGTGTTATCAACCTTCAATAGGGTATATCTGCCTTAGTCGCCTCCCAGCAGCCAAAGCTATGAAGATTGTCACGTACATACTCTGTCTCCTGGTGGTACGGGCTCAGGGGGGTAAGTCTTTACCTGAGAGAAACAAACATATATATTTTGAATATAATAATAATAATAATATTTATTCAGTTAGCATTTTACAGTGTTGGTACCACATAATATGTTACAAATATGACATGTAGGCTACCAGCCTTGCATAATTCCAACTAAGGATAGCCCAATAAGGCCGTTAGGCGTATTTCCATTGGGGTCCTTGTGGGATTAGGTTAGCTGGGGAAAAAGGGGAGGATAAAAAAGTAGATACTTTAGAGAAAGTATTTCTAGGGGGTTTTAAAGATACCTTACATCCTATAGTAAATATCAGTAATCCGTAATCAGTAATCATTTCAGTTTGTTTTGCCTATCTCTTATGTCGTATTTAGTAGTAGACATAAGCTTGGTGCTCCCTTCCCACAGCTGTCCGGTTCAGGTGCTCCTTCAGGCTACGTCTGAAGGAATACAGTGTTCTCTTTTCACGGACTGACTGGGGTAGGTCGTTCCAGTCTTTGATGGCAGTGAAGAAGAATGTTAGCTTACCCTGTCCTTGGATTCTAGGGACCGTAAAATTAAACATCCTATTTCTTGTATTATGTCCACTCCTCTCATTTGCTTTAACAAAATTACTCTTTAGATACTCTGGAGCTCTGTCATAGAATATCTTGAAGGCATTAGTGAGCCTGATTTGTTTGGCCCTGTCAGAGACATTGAGCATACCTAGTGACTGAAGTTGTTCCTGGCCAACATGCGATCTGGGTCCTAGGCTCAGCATGAACCTAACCATTTTATTTTGAGTGACCTGAAGTTTATGCTGTGCTGATTTAGATGATGCAGAGTACCAGGATGACACAGAATAGTCAAAATGACATTGAACAAGCGCTTGGCATAGGGTCTTTTTGGTCGCCGCTGGCAAGCATCCCACCTGTCTATACAGGTATTTTATATGTGCTCTACATTTACTCAGGATAGATTCCAAAAATTGTTTCACCTGACAGAGTCGAGTCCAGTTTTAGTCCGAGATATTTCACTTGTGACACTGTTGTTATAGGAATATCATTACAGTTGACCGAGAAGCCCACAATGTCTTTCAGTTTGCGTTTTGTTCCACATAAGATGGCTTCCGTTTTGCCCAGGTGAAGAGATATTCTATTGTCCACTAGCCAATCACTACACGATTCTAGTTCTTTGGAAAAAGCGGCAATACTTATTGGGTCTTTTCCTGAAACCAGAAGCACGCTGTCGTCAGCATACAGTAATAATTTACACAAGACGCTCAGTTCCATGTCGTTCACATAACAGAGAAAGAGTAAGGGACCAAGGATGCTTCCCTGTGGGACCCCACAGTTAATTGGCAT
This sequence comes from Paralithodes platypus, assembly GCA_032716605.1. Classification (NCBI taxonomy): domain Eukaryota; kingdom Metazoa; phylum Arthropoda; class Malacostraca; order Decapoda; family Lithodidae; genus Paralithodes; species Paralithodes platypus. The sequence goes on from CM064487.1 coordinate 98,366,124, forward strand.
AGGATCAGATATATTATCATCAATTTTGACTCTTTGTGTTCTACCACTAAGATAAGATTTAAACCAGTTCACTGACCCAATGCCCATTGCTTGTAGTTTATTACAGAGGATATCATGGTCTACTGTATCAAACGCTTTTTGTAGATCAAGAAGAACCATACCGGTGTAGTTACCTTTAGACATCTATTTACGAATGTGAGTTAAGTGGATGAGACAGGAGTCTGTCGAGTACATGCATCTGAAACCTGATTGAAACTTATAGAATAGATCATTGTCTTTGAGGTAGTGTTCAATTTGTGTGTAACAGCTCTTTCAAGGATTTTAGATACAAAACATAATATGCTAACTGGTCTGTAGTTGCCAACATCTAGTTTATTTCCTTTCTTGAATAGAGGGGTTACAATAGCTTCCTTCAGTTCAGCAGGTACAGTGTTGGTGTTAATTGACAGGTTGATGATGTGGGTTAGGGGACCTGCTATACCAATGGCTCCATCTCGTAGAAATTTGGCAGGAATTTTGTCTGGTCCTGTGCTTTTATGTACATTTAGGTTAGAGAGCTCGTCAAATGTATATTTTGGTGTAACATTTTGCAATCCAAATGTGTTCGGGTGTATGCCTTTATCCCTGTAGAAATTTCGAAAGGTGGCTGTTGTTGTCGTGTATTTATTGAGAGGTTGCAGTAGGTTCTGTGCAAGTGTGTTTGCTATGGAGGTGAAGAAGGAGTTGAAGTAGGTTGAAATTTGTCGTTTATCGTGGCAAACCTGATCATTAATGTTGAGAGCAATATTAGTGTTAGACGAATCCCTTGCCTTGTTGCTGTAGCCTGTTGTTTTTAAGTGCCTCCATAGTTTTTTTGGGGTTATTCTGATATTCCTCTGCCTTACTGTGGAAATAATTAGATTTCGCTGATTTAATTTGCCTACTTGGTTTATTCCTAGCCCTGTTAAACTCATGTTTCAGACCTTGATCCTGTCTATGTTTCACTAGCCTTTTTAACAGATTGTCTCTATGTTCCAAATGGTGTAGTATGTCATTGTTGATCCATGGGTCTGACCTTGCTTTAATTCGTATGTCTTTCAGAGGAGCTATTTCGTCTAGGATGTTTGTGACGATGGTTCTGAAGCCAACCCATGCATCATTATAGGTTTGACTCCTGTAAGGAGATAAAGAAAACCTAATATTTAGTAGTGGCCCCGTAATCATTGACGAACATGCCTATTACATAAGGCATCCTCTTCAAACACTAATCCGCCGTAGTTTGAATCTACCGCGCAGAGCATTTAAAAACTGAGGAGCCTTCATCATGAGCGCACGCGACCTCACTCATGGCTTCAGTCATTATGAATTGGGTTCTCACTACGAAAAAACTTCGTAAAAAATAAAAACAAAAAGAAAATAAGAATAACTATCCAATAAGCTTTCCATCATATCGTGGATGTACTTGTGTGGATTTCTGACCAGACGCTGATTCAGGCGTCATTCCTCCTTCACTGACATATCAAGTAAACCAAAATCCTTAATACATCAACGAATGGGAAGGGGACGGTCGGGAGGGCCCCAGTCGTCAATGATTACGGGGGCACTACTAAATATTAGGTTTTTTTTATCTCCTTACAGGAGTCAAACCTATAATTTATCAGTGGCCCCTCCATCATTGACGAACATGCCTGATATCTAAGACTGGAGGGGGACATTCGTAATCATATCATAACTCTAGAAAAGCAGATAATAAAAACAACCACATAGTATTCTTACTTTTGAAAAATGTATTTAATACGGCGTAGGCCGGAAATATACAAGAAAAAGGGGTTCAGGCAGGTGCGTGCTTCAAAGAAGCCTGCCCGACAAAAATGGGTAACCCTGAAGATTCTGAACACAGATCTGTAGTTACAAAAGGCACCCCACTCAACGAGTGGTGACAAAAATAATAAGTTATAAGTTTATATGTGCACATCATAAACCCCAAAATACATGTGGAGATCAATTGCAAATGAACTCCATTGAACTAATATTACATTGCTTTCGCAGCTAAAACTACTATAACAACACCGTTGTTTTGTACTAAACCTTGTACTAGCACAATTTCTCGCAGAGAAATTTTCATATCACATTTTAACCTTAAATTGTATCACAGCTCTCATACTCCGGCGGGGTCTAGGGTGTCCTGTGTCAACTGACTGCACCCCCCCCCCTTCCTTGAAAGTAAACATAAGTGACTGCAGGGCCACCTAGACCCTCTGCCTTAAAGCTATACATGGTAAGGAAGGTTTGTCTAGAGCAACTGACAAGTATCTAGAGAGAAACGTATGATTAGACGCCCACAACTGTGTGGACGCAATATCTTCAACTGAAAAGTTTTTCAGGAAACGTAAAGAGGCCGCCCACTTGCGTAAATCGTGGGCCCTACCCACAACGCCGGGATTACTCTCTTTAATGACTTCTACCAGAAGAGAGGCTAATCGCCGTTTAAGTAAGCGTTTACCCGTACTCGCTACCCATAAAGCACCTTGGGGGTTTTGAGGAGCTATTCTCAAATATTTGGTTAGAGCTTGCACTGGACATAAATTATGATGCACCTTTCCCCTTTTTAACGCCGGCACCGTGAACTCAGAAAACACGTGTGCACTATGCTCATTCTTGGCTACAAACGCCGGGGAGGGTGCAATGGAAATTGAATCATTAAGTCTACCAAACCTAAGACAATTAGGTGTGTTGCTCATCGCCGCCAGCTCAGACACTCTGTTTCCGGTGGCCAAAGCCAAAAGGAAAACTGCCTTCTTTAAGATTAAAGCAAAGTCTGCAGTATTTTGATACAGACGAGAATGAAGTAAAGACAAAGCTTTGTCCAGAGACCAAGTAGGCATGAGCTGACGGGGAGGTGGGCGGAGTTTAAAACACGCTCTCATAAATCCTGTTTCCTCCGCCACCGGTATGGATAGACCTGTAAGGTCGAAAAAGGGCACTCTAATCGCAGTTAAGTGATTCTTCAAAGTTACCACAGATAAACGTTTCTGCTCAAACAGATAGTTCAAGTAATTAAAAACCAATGCCACTGAGGGTACAGTTTGTTCCGTTCTAACAATCCAAGAAGTAAAAGCTTTCCAATGAGATTGATATTGTCGCTTAGTAGACTGAGTATATTGATTGAGCAATTTATTGGTCACATCCCTACCGTATGGTGCTAGCCACTTGGCCTCCTGAATGTCCATAATGCAAAAGTCAGCGAGGTTGCTAGGTTGCCAATCGTGTCTAAGTGGAAGTACCCGACCGGGAGCGATACCGGGTCCGGGCACCACATTATTAATTGCTGGTACCACACCTGCGCCGGCCACAGGGGCGCGATTAGCGAGACTAAGCCTCGATAAACTCGTAGTTTGTTCACTACGTGGCACATTAGTGACGCATCTGGCGGCGGAAACAGATAGATGGAGCTCCATCTGTTCCAGTCTGTCACTAGGGCGTCTGGCCCCCCTGCCGGCGTTATCGCCCGGCGGGTGAGGTATAGAGGGAGCTTGTGAGTCTCGTCGGACGCAAAAAGATCCACTTGTGGATGGGAGAGCTCCGCAATCATTAGGTCGAAAAAGGGTTGCTTGAGCTCCCATTCTACTGTCGTGCTCTGTCTCCGGGACAGAGCGTCTGCCCAGACGTTCGCTACGCCTGGGAGATAAGATGCGTGAAGATAAATATCTAGACTGCTGGCTAGAACAAAAATCTCTTCCGACACGAGTAGCAACTTCCTTGACCTCGTTGACCCTTGTTTCTGAATACAGTGAACTGCATTCAGATTGTCCATTCTGAAGGCCACCGACTTGCCCCGTAACGCCGGGCCGTGAGCCTGAAGGAAATACAAGGGGACTAGTAACTCTTTGACATTTATGTGAGAGATTTCTAAGTGGGACCAAAGTCCCTGACCCTGGTGCCCCTGATTTGACTGAAATCCCCACCCTATGGTGCCTGATGCATCCGTGTCTACCCATACCGTTGGAGGAGGAGAGGTCCATGACATGATTGAGTGCAATGTTTCCCTCTTCGCCCAGACCGCTAGTAAGGTGTGGATTAATTTTGGTATGGGCCATAATTTTCCCGCCGGTAAGAGTGGGAAATATTTGTTGCCTTCCAATATTAATCGTTTTACTTTCAACCGGCCCAACTTGACAGTTAGCTGAATCCAGTTGAGAGAGCCGACCAGAGACTCCCAGACTCTTCGTGTCGTAGTCAGACTGTGAAGAAACCTGAACAGTTTCCTGCGAAACCTGTTGCGATTGTCCACACTCTGACTCAGAGTGAGAGCGGCGGTGTCGCAGACCAGCCCTATCCACTGAATTACTCTTGAGGGAACAAGGTTTGACTTTACCAGATTTACCTTGAAGCCTAGAGTTTTGACATGATTTAAAATGATATTGACATGTTTTATGCATAATTGTTGTGTCTCTGCCACCACCAGCCAGTCGTCTAGATACCACAACACTCTGATTCCCTGTTTTAACAACGGCATCAGGGCTTGCCGGACTAGTTTCGTGAATAGTCGAGGTGCTAGGTTCAAACCGAACGGCATCCTCTGAAAAACAAAATTTTGGTGCCTGATCCTCAAGGCCAGAAACCTTTGAAATCTTTTGTTGACCGACACGTGCCAATAGGCGTCTGTCAGGTCTAGGGAACACATCCAGCCTCCCGGCGGAAGTGTTAGCCTGATTTGATGAACTGTTAACATTCTGAAAGACTCGTTGTAAATGTGAAGATTCAGATAAGACAGGTCTACGACCGGCCTCATCTGAACACTGTCCCGTTTGGGAACCAAAAACAGTTTTGACGTGAATACAGGGTAATCTGGACGTTTGTATTTCCAAACACTGGAGACCAATCTGTATTCCATAAAATGTCCAGAAATATTTCTTTGTTGTAGTTTCTGAGTGACCTTGTTTTGATGACCTTGTGATTCTCTATTTGTAGTTTAGTTTTACGTGTGCAATATGTGACGAAGTGATCACTTATCTCAGTCTGTATAACCCCTGATTGTGATATTTGTCCTCTCTGTTACAATTTATATGGTCTAATATTGTAGCAGTGTTCTCAGAGATACGTGTGGGGGTTGTGATGAGTTGTTTGTGATTGTGCATTGTCAGTATGTGCCTATATTCTCGTACAAGCCTATTATTTCGTTGTTTGTAACACAAGTTAAAATCCCCTAGTATAATGGATTCATTCCGGGGGTCTAGTAATGACGAAGTTCGTTCAAATTTGGTCAAGAATTGTGTGTCGTCTGGTGGCCTATAGCACACTCCAATTATGATGGGTTTTGTCCTAGGCAGGTGTAAGTACAAATACAATATATATATTGTATTGTTCACACATGTGGAGAGGATCCTCTCCACTTCTAGACAAAGTAGAAAAGAAAGCTTTCCATCTCATTAAGTCACGTCCACTTACCAATTCTCTGCATTCTCTCTCTTTGCCGCAATGTTGCATCTCTCTCACTATTGTACCTCTATTACAATAATCAGTGTTCCTCAGAGCTCTCTCGATGTATACTACCCCCTCTTCATAAAGCACGTAGCACACGTCTTGCAACACAATCCCCCCCAAAAAGGCAGAACTGCATGTGATGAGTGCCTCCCCCAGTGTTGAAAGAGTGAAAGGGCCAAAATCAAGGGACATTCGAGCCAAAATGCCTGGGCACACAGAGTTTGAAGCAATTTAAGTCATAGGATGAGGGAAATACTGATTCTGGGAGAGAGTTCCAGAGCTCATCCGTTGAATAGAAGAAAGATTGAGAATAACGTTGCACTCTTGGGTTAACGAGTTGCACAAAGTAGGGGTGGGATTGTGTTGCAAGATGGGTGCTATGCATTCTACGTAGAGGAGGTGGCATACATTGAGAGAGCTCTGAGGAACACTGATTATTGCAATAGCGGTAGAATAGAGAGAGAGATGCAACATTGCGGCGAAGAGAGAGAGAGATTGCAAAGAGTCGGTGAGTGGATGTGAGTTAATGAGACGAAAGGCTTTATTTTCTACTTTGTCTAGAAGTGCTGTGTAAGAGGATCCTACCCACATGTGAACAATACTCAATACATGGACGCACTGTGCCCCTGTACAGAGCAAGAAGCTGTGCAGGGATAAAGAACCCCCGGAGGCACTTGAACATGCACACCTAGCTTCTGGGAAGCTGTTTTATCAAGGGTGGTAATATGGTCTTTCCAAGTGAGATCGGAAGAAAGGGAGACACCGAGAATACTGAGAGAAGATGAGAGGTTGATTTGTATATTATTGAAGCATAAGGGATAGTCCTGTGGGAGTTGTTGACGGGTGGATAAATGGAGAAATTGAGTTTTGGAAGCATTGAAAGCAACTAAATTTGTTCTGGATAAATGGATATGGTTGATAGGTCTGAAGAAAAGTGTTCTATGGCATCATCACCTGAATTTTTGAGTTATTGCTTGCTGGGGCGTTCTGAAAAAACTAGTTGAATAGTGTAAGGTAGAGTCATCAGCATATAAATGGATAGGACTGGAGGTACAGTTAAGAAGATCATTAATGAATATTAGAAAGAGAATTGGAGATAGGTCAGAACACTGAAGAACACAGGAGTTAATAGGTTGAGGAAGTGAACGATGGCCGTCCACAACCGCAGCTATGGAATGGCCAGAAAGGAAATTGGAGTTAAAGGCACAGATAGAGGGATAGAACCCGAAGAAGTGTAGTTTAGAAATTAGAGATTTGTGCCAGACTCTATCAAGAACACACCTAGACGGCACACACAGATGCACACAAAATACCATCACCACCAACAACTACAACCAGCCCTAGAATGGACATCAGGAGACCAGCCCCAAAATCTACAAACTGATATGAAAACAAAACAGTCTGCCACCGGAAACTATCATCTTCAATCAAAACCAAGCCGACACTCAGCTCACCGCAGGCGACCACCACCCCCAAATACAATAACAACTAGCCTCACAATGGACACCAGGAAACCAGCCCCAATGCCAACAACTAACCCTGGGAAAGAGACCAGCACCGCCACCACCAAGAAGTGACCAAGAACAGCAACAAAGATAGAGAAGTCACCCGTTAACCCAGCAGCTGCGGGAAGACTCTTAACCCGGCAAGTGCGGGAAGACTCTTAAGAGTTTCCCTGGGCGACTGCGGGAAGACTCTTACGATCCTGGGTCTAAAAAAATCCATTTAAAACACCCCCAATTTTTTTTTTTTTTTTTTTTTTTTTGCCCCTGGGCCATGCCAAATATCACTCCTCCACATCCCCTCCTTCCCCACTTCCCTCCCCTCCTTCAGTTATCACCTATTTTCCCTGTTATTCCCTTATTCTGTGGTCTATTTTCGTGCTAACATTAGCGAGTTGGTAGCAGGGTGTTGTCATCACTGTTACCAAGCGTGGGAAAGAGTGAGAGAGAGACTATTGCGTAACAGTGTCTCTCCAGACAAGAGGAGGGGAGGGAGGTTGCCTCAGCCATACATTATGTAACTCCCGGCCTGTATCGCCGATTTTGACCATCCAAACGCTGTTTCTACTTGTTTTATTGCTGTAACAGGTTAATACCTTTATAATCAACCTAAAATAGGCGCATATGGATAAGTATTAATGCTATTTAAGGTAAAATAATGATGTTAGTGATGGGAACAGCTCAAATACGTGCGCACAGGTGTGTGGTGTCTCATACCCCCCATGCGCACGTCTTAGGTTAAGAGGTCCTACTGGGCGGCTGCGGGAAGACTCTTAAGATCCTAGGCCAAATAAAAATGTTTTAAAACACCCCAGTGGCACTAAAAAAAAAGCAATTTTTATTTAGGTGAGATAACTTCCCTCCATTACTTTCTACCACTCCTACACATGTGCCCCCCCCCCCCTCCCCCTTTTTCACTCCTCTTCAATTATCAGGTATTTTCTCTATTATTCCCGATATTTATAGAGTATTTTTGTGGGAGGACAAGTGGGAGAGAGAGAGGAGGGTGGAGGAGTGTAACTCCGACCCTCCAAGCCAGTCTGAGTCTACCCTTTGTCTCTCAGTGCCACGAGAGAGACGAGAGAGTGAAGGTGTGTCTCTCTCGCCGGTCTGGATCAGATTACGACCGCGGGGCTAAAATAAGAAATTTTCACCAGCCAATTGCCGATACCACTTGTTTTATTGGTTTCCCCTGTTCATATGTTCATATTAAAAGTAAAATAGGCACATATGGATAAGTATTAATGATATATATGGTAAATTAACAATTTTAGTGAGGAATGAATCAGAATACCTTCGCATGCGGGAATGGTGTATACTACAGGGGCTAGCGCTTTACGAGTTAAGAAGGAAAGAACAGTACACCCTCCACCACCATCAGAGTGACCAGAAGCCCTGCCCCTCATAACATCACGCCATAGCTGGATTTATCTGACTTGGGACCCCAGGTAAATACTTCAAAGGAGCTGCCAACTTCCGGGTCAAAACAGCCCAAGTCCACCCCACACCATCTGACAGGAGTGGCCCTGTTGTCCGGACATCTCAGACTACCAACGGGGACAGGAAACGTAAGACATACCGATCGTGGTAATTGTTCGGTAGCTTCACATCCCCTGAACTCCTAGATGCTTCCCAAAGTCGAGATAAAGGTGCTTCCCAAGACCTAATGTTTGCAAAGGTGCTTCCTAAGACTTCCATAGGCACTTGCCATGGCCTGATAAATGATGCAATTAACGATGCTTCCCAAGGCCATACAGATCGATGCTTCCCAAGACCGAAAGGGTGCTTCCCAAGACTCGCTCTCAGGTGTTTCCCAAGAACTACCTGCCAGAGACACAAGAAGAGCAGCAGTAACAGAAGACAACATCACCGTTCAAAACACAAAGCAGCCAAGCCCAACACCACGAGCCTGCAGCTAGAGACCCAGACCTTCACCTTCCCCAGACCTCAAGAGACTTCCTGCCACACTGGGAAAACAGATAAAATTACCTCCCTTGCATTGATAAGTAAAAACAGTATAGATCTTCACTTTTAACTCGGCAGCTACGACAGACATGTATTTTAAAGTGCCACCGGTTCGACGTCTTTAAATGTCAATTCGGACAAAATGTGTTATATTTACCATATAAAGCAATATTACTGCTTCATATGTGCATATTTTACTTGTACTGTACAATGAACATGTGAACATTAAAAAAACAGGAGATAGGTGTCAAAAGGAAATATCCACTGTGAAACCGTATATTTGTGACTGGAGCGGTGGGGAGGGAGGTGGGAGGGAGCGCGACATAGGTGTGCTCTCTAGGCCCTATCGAGAGATACTGGTGAGTCCAGGCGGGTCTCGTGCCTGTGTAAGGCAAGGGGAGTGTAAAGGACGGTGACTAAATGTATTTGAGGTGGGAGATACGATTTATAGGGATTGGAGGAGGGAAATATTGGATAAATGAGGAGGGGGAAGTGGAGGGAGAAAAGGAGGGAGGAGAAGGAAGGGGGGGTAAGATAAATGTAAGGGGAGGACAGGAGGTGGTGGTAAGGAGACATGCCACCTAATCACATATTACTTCCATTTCACCGGCACTGGGCGTTTATTTTTAATTTATTTAATTTTTTTAATTTTTTTGTTGTCATCTTCCGGAAAGAACGTTGCATTCGCCCAGGAAACCATTCCGGAAGGAATTTAGCCGTTCTTGGTTTAAACTTGGAGGCTTCGCTGGAGATGCGTACACTACTGAAAACCTGGTCCTCAAGTTAACACTATCTCATTCGACGTCTTAGGGCTTATTATGGTATTTTGTTTGATTACTATTCCACAATTACAACCCCCTCCACCAATCATAACTTGCCACAGTTGTTTCAATCATTATAGGTTTGACTCCTGCAAGGAGATAAAGAAAACCTAATATTTAGTAGTGGCCCCGGAATCATTGACGATATGCCTATTACATAAGGCTACCTCTTCAAACGCCCATAAGCGCAGTTTGAAACTACCGCCGCAGAGCTCAGAGGAACCTTCATCATAAGCACACGCTAAATCACTCATGGATTCGTCTTTATGATTGGGTTCTCACTACGAAAAAACTTTGTAAAAAATAAAAAATAAAAATCAATTAAGAATAACTATACATAAAGCTTTCCATTTCCGTGGATGTACTTTTTGTGGATTCTGGACCAGACGCTGAAACGCGCGTCATACCATCTTCAACTGACATATCAAGTATAATAAAATCCTTAATACATCAACGAATGGGAAGGGGATGGTCGGGAGGGCCCCAATCGTCAATGATTCCGGCGCCACTACTAAATATTAGGTTTTATTTATCTCCTTGCAGGAGTCAAACCTATAATTTATTAGTGGCCCCTTCATCATTGACGATATGCCTGATATCTCAAGACTGGAGGGGGACATTCGTAATCATATCATAACCATTGCAAATAGTATAGGCAGATAAACAAACAACCACACAGTATTCTCACTTGTAAAAAATATATTTTTGTATAAACTGTATACAACATATAAAAAGGGTACAAGCAGGGGCGTGCTTAAAGAAGCCTGCTTGAGGAAAATTTGGTAACTATGAGAATCTGTTCACATGGACACAGATCTGAAAGTTAAAGGCACCCCACTTAAATTAAGCGGGTAAAATAAAAATTTATGTTTACATGTGCACATATAAACCCCATATTCTAATGTGTATATTTATCAAAATTAGACACAGAAAATAGAATAAATTCTTGTACTATCGCAGATGTACTTTCTAAAATGCTTCTCGTAGTTGCAACTACCGAGAATTCTTATCCAAAATAAATTGCTTCAACAGTGTATCCCACGTAAATTCTGTAAAAAGAACAATTGTTGTACTACATTCTTTGTACCTCAACAACATTTCCCGTAGTCATTACTACCGAGAAATTTTAATAACTCAAAAAACATAACTCCTATACATTGTATCACAGCTTGTATACTCTGTACATATCCTCCGGCGGCGGGGTCTAGGGTGTCTTATGGTTCACTGACTGCACCCCCCCCCCCCCTCCTTCTTAACCTAAAAACTAGTGACTTAGAGACCCATCTAGACCCTTTGCCGTAAAGCTACACATGGCATTGATGGTTTGTCTAGTGCTACCGACAGGTACCGAGTCAAAAACGTATGATTTGAAGCCCATAGTTGAGTAGTAGCTATGTCTTCAACTGAAAAGTTTGTGAGAAAACGTAAAGATTATAGGTTTGACTCCTGCAAGGAGATAAAGAAAACCTAATATTTAGTAGTGGCCCCGGAATCATTGACGATATGCCTATTACATAAGGCTACCTCTTCAAACGCCCATAATAGCAGTTTGAAACTACCGCCGCAGAGCTCAGAGGAACCTTCATCATAAGCACAAGCTAAATCACTCATGGATTCGTCTTTATGATTGGGTTCTCACTACGAAAAAACTTCGTAAAAATTAAAAAATTAAAATCAATTAACCCGGCAAGCGCGATAGGCCTCACGGAAGGCTTCCTATAGGGAACGCGATAGGCCTCACGGAAGCAGGACCATAAAAAAAGCCTTCCATAAAAAAAAAGGGCCTATCAAAACAAAGGAATTTGTCTCTAGGTGAGATAATTCCCCTCCAGTACTCATCCATGTAAATCTCACCCACCCCCCTCCCCTCCTTCCCCACCTTATTCCCCCCTCCCTCCCCTCCTCAATTATCACCTATTTTTCCTCTTATTATCATCATTTATCGGTTATTTTTCTCTCCCGCGATAATGTAGCACAAGTGGGTTGCATAAAAGATCGTTATGCAACACCCAGACACCGGCACACACCGCCCCGCTCGTCTCAGTTGACTCCCAGACAGCGAGAGGGGAGGGCTGCCTGTGTCTCTCTCTCGCCTGAGATTATGACCGGGTGGCCAATATCTTCGTTTTTCACCACCCAAATGCTTTTCCCACTTATTTTAGCACTCTTGAAGGTTCATATATACATCATATATGTAAAATAAAAGCATACCGAAAACAAATAATGGTTTATATTGTAAATATAACGAATTCTGTCAGAATCCAGGGCTAGAAATGCACAAATAACTACCCTAGCACCTAGGTCTATATCGCGCTTGTCAGGTTAAGAATAACTATACATAAAGCTTTCCATTTCCGTGGATGTACTTTTTGTGGATTCTGGACCAGACGCTGAAATGCGCGTCATTCCATCTTCAACTGACATATCAAGTATAATAAAATCCTTAATACATCAAAGAATGGGAAGGGGATGGTCAGGAGGGCCCCAATCGTCAATGATTCCGGGGCCACTACTAAATATTAGGTTTTATTTATCTCCTTGCAGGAGTCAAACCTATAATTTATTAGTGGCCCCTTCATCATTGACGATATGCCTGATATCTCAAGACTGGAGGGGGACATTCGTAATCATATCATAACCATTGCAAATAGTATAGGCAGATAAACAAACAACCACACAGTATTCTCACTTGTAAAAAATATATTTTTGTATAAACTGTATACAACATATAAAAAAGGGGTACAAGCAGGGGCGTGCTTAAAGAAGCCTGCTTGAGGAAAAATTTGGTAACTATGAGAATCTGTTCACATGGACACAGATCTGAAAGTTAAAGGCACCCCACTTAAATTAAGCGGGTAAAAATAAAAATTTATGTTTACATGTGCACATATAAACCCCATTATTCTAATGTGTATATTTATCAAAATTAGACACAGAAAATAGAATAAATTCTTGTACTATCGCAGATGTACTTTCTAAAATGCTTCTCGTAGTTGCAACTACCGAGAATTCTTATCCAAAATAAATTGCTTCAACAGTGTATCCCACGTAAATTCTGTAAAAAGAACAATTGTTGTACTACATTCTTTGTACCTCAACAACATTTCCCGTAGTCATTACTACCGAGAAATTTTAATAACTCAAAAAACATAACTCCTATACATTGTATCACAGCTTGTATACTCTGTACATATCCTCCGGCGGCGGGGTCTAGGGTGTCTTATGGTTCACTGACTGAACCCCCCCCCCCCTCCTTCTTAACCTAAAAACTAGTGACTTAGAGACCCATCTAGACCCTTTGCCGTAAAGCTACACATGGCATTGATGGTTTGTCTAGTGCTACCGACAGGTACCGAGTCAAAAACGTATGATTTGAAGCCCATAGTTGAGTAGTAGCTATGTCTTCAACTGAAAAGTTTGTGAGAAAACGTAAAGATTATAGGTTTGACTCCTGCAAGGAGATAAAGAAAACCTAATATTTAGTAGTGGCCCCGGAATCATTGACGATATGCCTATTACATAAGGCTACCTCTTCAAACGCCCATAATAGCAGTTTGAAACTACCGCCGCAGAGCTCAGAGGAACCTTCATCATAAGCACAAGCTAAATCACTCATGGATTCGTCTTTATGATTGGGTTCTCACTACGAAAAAACTTCGTAAAAATTAAAAAATTAAAATCAATTAAGAATAACTATACATAAAGCTTTCCATTTCCGTGGATGTACTTTTGTGGATTCTGGACCAGACGCTGAAACGCGCGTCATTCCATCTTCAACTGACATATCAAGTATAATAAAATCCTTAATACATCAAAGAATGGGAAGGGGATGGTCAGGAGGGCCCCAATCGTCAATGATTCCGGGGCCACTACTAAATATTAGGTTTTATTTATCTCCTTGCAGGAGTCAAACCTATAATTTATTAGTGGCCCCTTCATCATTGACGATATGCCTGATATCTCAAGACTGGAGGGGGACATTCGTAATCATATCATAACCATTGCAAATAATATAGGCAGATAAACAAACAACCACACAGTATTCTCACTTGTAAAAAATATTTTTGTATAAACTGTATACAACATATAAAAAAGGGGTACAAGCAGGGGCGTGCTTAAAGAAGCCTGCTTGAGGAAAAATTTGGTAACTATGAGAATCTGTTCACATGGACACAGATCTGAAAGTTAAAGGCACCCCACTTAAATTAAGCGGGTAAAAATAAAAATTTATGTTTACATGTGCACATATAAACCCCATTATTCTAATGTGTATATTTATCAAAATTAGACACAGAAAATAGAATAAATTCTTGTACTATCGCAGATGTACTTTCTAAAATGCTTCTCGTAGTTGCAACTACCGAGAATTCTTATCCAAAATAAATTGCTTCAACAGTGTATCCCACGTAAATTCTGTAAAAAGAACAATTGTTGTACTACATTCTTTGTACCTCAACAACATTTCCCGTAGTCATTACTACCGAGAAATTTTAATAACTCAAAAAACATAACTCCTATACATTGTATCACAGCTTGTATACTCTGTACATATCCTCCGGCGGCGGGGTCTAGGGTGTCTTATGGTTCACTGACTGAACCCCCCCCCCCTCCTTCTTAACCTAAAAACTAGTGACTTAGAGACCCATCTAGACCCTTTGCCGTAAAGCTACACATGGCATTGATGGTTTGTCTAGTGCTACCGACAGGTACCGAGTCAAAAACGTATGATTTGAAGCCCATAGTTGAGTAGTAGCTATGTCTTCAACTGAAAAGTTTGTGAGAAAACGTAAAGATTATAGGTTTGACTCCTGCAAGGAGATAAAGAAAACCTAATATTTAGTAGTGGCCCCGGAATCATTGACGATATGCCTATTACATAAGGCTACCTCTTCAAACGCCCATAATAGCAGTTTGAAACTACCGCCGCAGAGCTCAGAGGAACCTTCATCATAAGCACAAGCTAAATCACTCATGGATTCGTCTTTATAATTGGGTTCTCACTACGAAAAAACTTCGTAAAAATTAAAAAATTAAAATCAATTAAGAATAACTATACATAAAGCTTTCCATTTCCGTGGATGTACTTTTTGTGGATTCTGGACCAGACGCTGAAACGCGCGTCATTCCATCTTCAACTGACATATCAAGTATAATAAAATCCTTAATACATCAAAGAATGGGAAGGGGATGGTCAGGAGGGCCCCAATCGTCAATGATTCCGGGGCCACTACTAAATATTAGGTTTTATTTATCTCCTTGCAGGAGTCAAACCTATAATTTATTAGTGGCCCCTTCATCATTGACGATATGCCTGATATCTCAAGACTGGAGGGGGACATTCGTAATCATATCATAACCATTGCAAATAGTATAGGCAGATAAACAAACAACCACACAGTATTCTCACTTGTAAAAAATATATTTTTGTATAAACTGTATACAACATATAAAAAAGGGGTACAAGCAGGGGCGTGCTTAAAGAAGCCTGCTTGAGGAAAAATTTGGTAACTATGAGAATCTGTTCACATGGACACAGATCTGAAAGTTAAAGGCACCCCACTTAAATTAAGCGGGTAAAAATAAAAATTTATGTTTACATGTGCACATATAAACCCCATTATTCTAATGTGTATATTTATCAAAATTAGACACAGAAAATAGAATAAATTCTTGTACTATCGCAGATGTACTTTCTAAAATGCTTCTCGTAGTTGCAACTACCGAGAATTCTTATCCAAAATAAATTGCTTCAACAGTGTATCCCACGTAAATTCTGTAAAAAGAACAATTGTTGTACTACATTCTTTGTACCTCAACAACATTTCCCGTAGTCATTACTACCGAGAAATTTTAATAACTCAAAAAACATAACTCCTATACATTGTATCACAGCTTGTATACTCTGTACATATCCTCCGGCGGCGGGGTCTAGGGTGTCTTATGGTTCACTGACTGAACCCCCCCCCCCTCCTTCTTAACCTAAAAACTAGTGACTTAGAGACCCATCTAGACCCTTTGCCGTAAAGCTACACATGGCATTGATGGTTTGTCTAGTGCTACCGACAGGTACCGAGTCAAAAACGTATGATTTGAAGCCCATAGTTGGTAGTAGCTATGTCTTCAACTGAAAAGTTTGTGAGAAAACGTAAAGATTATAGGTTTGACTCCTGCAAGGAGATAAAGAAAACCTAATATTTAGTAGTGGCCCCGGAATCATTGACGATATGCCTATTACATAAGGCTACCTCTTCAAACGCCCATAATAGCAGTTTGAAACTACCGCCGCAGAGCTCAGAGGAACCTTCATCATAAGCACAAGCTAAATCACTCATGGATTCGTCTTTATAATTGGGTTCTCACTACGAAAAAACTTCGTAAAAATTAAAAAATTAAAATCAATTAAGAATAACTATACATAAAGCTTTCCATTTCCGTGGATGTACTTTTTGTGGATTCTGGACCAGACGCTGAAACGCGCGTCATTCCATCTTCAACTGACATATCAAGTATAATAAAATCCTTAATACATCAAAGAATGGGAAGGGGATGGTCAGGAGGGCCCCAATCGTCAATGATTCCGGGGCCACTACTAAATATTAGGTTTTCTTTATCTCCTTCCAGGAGTCAAACCTATAATTTATTAGTGGCCCCTTTATCATTGACGATATGCCTGATATCTCAAGACTGGAGGGGGACATTCGTAATCATATCATAACCATTGCAAATAGTATAGGCAAATAAACAAACAACCACATAGTATTCTCACTTGTAAAAATATATATTTTTGTATAAACTGTATACAACATATAAAAAGGGGTACAAGCAGGGGCGTGCTTAAAGAAGCCTGCTTGAGGAAAAAATTGATAACTATGAGAATCTGTTCACATGGACACAGATCTGAAAGTTAAAGGCACCCCACTTAAATTAAGCGGGTAAAAATAAAAATTTATGTTTACATGTGCACATATAAACCCCATTATTCTAATGTGTATATTTATCAAAATTAGACACAGAAAATAGAATAAATTCTTGTACTATCGCAGATGTACTTTCTAAAATGCTTCTCGTAGTTGCAACTACCGAGAATTCTTATCCAAAATAAATTGCTTCAACAGTGTATCCCACGTAAATTCTGTAAAAAGAACAATTGTTGTACTACATTCTTTGTACCTCAACAACATTTCCTGTAGTCATTACTACCGAGAAATTTTAATAACTCAAAAAACATAACTCCTATACATTGTATCACAGCTTGTATACTCTGTACATATCCTCCGGCGGCGGGGTCTAGGGTGTCTTATGGTTCACTGACTGAACCCCCCCCCCCTCCTTCTTAACCTAAAAACTAGTGACTTAGAGACCCATCTAGACCCTTTGCCGTAAAGCTACACATGGCATTGATGGTTTGTCTAGTGCTACCGACAGGTACCGAGTCAAAAACGTATGATTTGAAGCCCATAGTTGAGTAGTAGCTATGTCTTCAACTGAAAAGTTTGTGAGAAAACGTAAAGATTATAGGTTTGACTCCTGCAAGGAGATAAAGAAAACCTAATATTTAGTAGTGGCCCCGGAATCATTGACGATATGCCTATTACATAAGGCTACCTCTTCAAACGCCCATAATAGCAGTTTGAAACTACCGCCGCAGAGCTCAGAGGAACCTTCATCATAAGCACAAGCTAAATCACTCATGGATTCGTCTTTATAATTGGGTTCTCACTACGAAAAAACTTCGTAAAAATTAAAAAATTAAAATCAATTAAGAATAACTATACATAAAGCTTTCCATTTCCGTGGATGTACTTTTTGTGGATTCTGGACCAGACGCTGAAACGCGCGTCATTCCATCTTCAACTGACATATCAAGTATAATAAAATCCTTAATACATCAAAGAATGGGAAGGGGATGGTCAGGAGGGCCCCAATCGTCAATGATTCCGGGGCCACTACTAAATATTAGGTTTTCTTTATCTCCTTCCAGGAGTCAAACCTATAATTTATTAGTGGCCCCTTTATCATTGACGATATGCCTGATATCTCAAGACTGGAGGGGGACATTCGTAATCATATCATAACCATTGCAAATAGTATAGGCAAATAAACAAACAACCACATAGTATTCTCACTTGTAAAAATATATATTTTTGTATAAACTGTATACAACATATAAAAAGGGGTACAAGCAGGGGCGTGCTTAAAGAAGCCTGCTTGAGGAAAAAATTGATAACTATGAGAATCTGTTCACATGGACACAGATCTGAAAGTTAAAGGCACCCCACTTAAATTAAGCGGGTAAAAATAAAAATTTATGTTTACATGTGCACATATAAACCCCATTATTCTAATGTGTATATTTATCAAAATTAGACACAACAAATAGAATAAATTCTTGTACTATCGCAGATGTACTTTCTAAAATGCTTCTCGTAGTTGCAACTACCGAGAATTCTTATCCAAAATAAATTGCTTCAACAGTGTATCCCACGTAAACTCTGTAAAAAGAACAATTGTTGTACTACATTCTTTGTACCTCAACAACATTTCCCGTAGTCATTACTACTGAGAAATTTTAATCACTCAAAAAACATAACTCCTATACATTGTATCACAGCTTGTATACTCTGTACATATCTTCCGGCGGGGTCTAGGGTGTCTTATGGTTCACTGACTGCACCCCTCCCCCCCCTCTTTCTTAACCTAAAAACTAGTGACTTAGAGACCCATCTAGACCCTTTGCCGTAAAGCTACACATGGCATTGATGGTTTGTCTAGTGCTACCGACAGGTACCGAGTCAAAAACGTATGATTTGAAGCCCATAGTTGAGTAGTAGCTATGTCTTCAACTGAAAAGTTTGTGAGAAAACGTAAAGATACTGCCCATTTGCGTAAATCGTGGGCCCTACCCACTACGCCGGGATTACTCTCTTTAATGACTTCTACTAGCAGGGAAGCCAGTTTACGTTTCATTAATCTTTTACCTGTACTCGATACCCATAAAGCATCTTGTTGGTTAAGAGGTGCCACCCTCATATATTTGGTTAAAGCTTGTACAGGACACAAATTATGGTGCACTTTACCCCGTTTCAACGCCGGCACCGTGAACTCTGAGAAAACATGTTCACTGTGTTCATTCTTTGCGATGAACCCTGGGGAAGGCGCAATATGAATGCAATCATTGAGTCTACCAAACCTTATGCAATTAGGGGTGTTGCTCATCGCCGCCAGCTCAGAGACCCTGTTACCAGTTGCCAAAGCCATTAGGAACACAGCCTTTTTTAATAAAATTTCAAAATCTGCCGTATTCTGATAAAGACGGGAATGAAGCAAAGATAACGCTTTGTCAAGAGACCAGGTAGGCATGAGCTGACAGGGAGGTGGGCGGAGTTTGAAGCATGCTTTCATGAAACCTGTTTCTTCCGCCTGTGGTATGGCTAGACCTGTAAGGTCAAAGAATGGCACCCTGATAGCTGTTAAGTGATTTTTTAGAGTCACTACAGATAGACGTCTTTGTTCAAACAAATAGTTTAAATAATTAAAAACTAATGCAGCCTAAGGTACTGTCTGTTCCGTTCTAACTATCCAAGAGGTAAAGGACTGCCAATGAGATTGATATTGCCTCCTGGTAGATTGTGTGTACTGATTAATAAATTTGTCTGTTACGTTTCTACCATACGGCGTTAGCCACTTGGCCTCCTGAATGTCCACAATGCAAAAGTCAGCGAGGTCTTTAGGTTGCCAATCGTGTCTAAGTGGAAATACCCGACCGGGAGCGACACCGGGTTCGGGCACCACGTTATCAATTGCTGGTACCACAACTGCGCTGGCCACAAGGGCGCGATTAACGAGACTATGCCTCGATAATCCCATAGTTTGTTGACTACGTGGCACATTAGAGAAGCGTCTGGTGGCGGAAACAGATAAATGGAACTCCACTTGTTCCAATGCGTCGGGCCCCCCTGCCGGTGTTAATGTGCGGCGTGTGAGGTAGAGAGGGAGTTTGTGATTCTCCTCTGACGCAAACAGATCCACTTGTGGACGGTAAGGCTCTGCAATCATTTGGTCGAAAATATTCTGCTTGAGTGCCCACTCTACTGTTGTGCTCTGTCTCCGAGACAGGGCGTCTGCCCAGACGTTTGCTACGCCTGGGAGATATGATGCATGAAGATGAATGTTCAGCTCGTCTGCTAGAACAAAAATCTTCTCTGACACGTCTAGCAACTTCCGAGACCTCGTTGACCCTTGTTTCTGAATGCAGTGAACTGCATTGAGATTGTCCATCCTGAAGGCCACCGACTTTTCCCGTAAAGTAGAGCCGTGAACCTGAAGGAAATACAAGGGGACTAGTAACTCTTTTACATTTATGTGGGAGGTTTCTGAATGGGACCAAAGCCCTTGACCCTGATGCCCGAGGTTTGACTGAAAGCCCCAACCTATCGTCTCTGATGCATCCGTGTCCACCCATACCGTCGGCGGAGGAGACGTCCAAGACATGACTGAGTGCAGAGCGTTTCCCTCTTCGCCCAGACCGCTAGTAAGCTGTGTATTAATGTTGGGATAGGCCATAATTTTCCCGCCGGTAATAGGGGGAAATATTTGTTGCCCTCTAAGATTAAACGTTTGACTTTCAACCGGCCCAACTTCACAGTTAGTTGAACCCAGTTGAGAGAACCGACTAGAGATTCCCAGAGTCTCCGTGTCGTAGTCAGACTGTGGAGAAACATAACAAAAAAATTGCGAAATCTGTTGCGATTGTCCACACTCTGACTCAGAGTGAGAGATGCTGTGTCCCAGACCAGTCCTATCCACTGAATTACTCGTGTTGGAACAAGGTTCGACTTTACCAAGTTGACCTTGAATCCTAGAGATTTGACATGGTCTAAAGTAATGTTGACATGAGTGTTGCATAAATCCTCTGTCTCCGCCACCACCAGCCAGTCGTCCAGATACCACATGATCCTGATCCCCTGCTCTAAAATGGGCATCAGGGCTTGCCGGACTAATTTTGTGAATATGCGTGGCGCTAGGTTTAATCCAAACGGCATCCTTTGAAAGACATAAGTCTGATGCATTATTCTTTAAGCCAGAAATTTCTGAAATCTTTTGTTTACCGGGACGTGCCAATAGGCATCTGTCAGGTCTAATGAACACATCCACCCTCCCGGCGGAAGTGTTAGCCAGATATGATTCACTGTCAGCATCCTGAATGACACGTTGTGAATGTGGAGATTCAAATAAGACAGGTCTACGACCGGTCTCATCTGAATACTGTCCCTTTTTGGTACGAGAAATAGTTTGGATGTAAACACCTGGTAAGTCAGAGGGACTGGGATAATGACACTCTTGGTAATCATCTCCTGAACTAGTGACTCCACCTCTAAAGAAACATGATTGGCCTCTGCCGGCTGACGTAAGCGAGGTCGCTGGAGCCACTGCCAAGTGATGCCTTTGCGTACCACTGTCCTTGCCCATGTTCTTATTGGCCATGCTTGATGACACGCCCGGAATGACCCAGTTAGCAGACTGGGGTTCGCCAGCTGTACTACCCTCTGATCCAACACGCCTTTTACTGGCCCTGGGAGGGAGAGTGACATTAGTTTTTTGCTGGTGGTGGTGTAACCTTGGACGACTGGCCGGGTTTGGCTGGAGGTGGGCCCTGACCTGGTCGTTGGTGAAACCTGTGTCCTTTACCTGAGAATTTACCCTGTTTATACCTGAACTGATCCTGGCCCTGGGTGGAAGGGGACTTTGGCTGGTGAAAAGGCTTAGACCCACTAGCTTGAGGTTTCGAAACTGGTTTAGGCTTAGGGAAAGTGAAAGGAGGCTTCTTAGTTTGAGAGGGACTCTGTTTGAATGTTTGTGCCATATTGAAAACGGTCTTCCAAACTGCTGATGAAATCAAGGAAGGAGTTAGAACTGAAGACAGAACTACTTGGCTTGCAATATGGTCAGGAAGTTTCTTCACCAAGAACACTCGCAGATCCTGCCTTGCTCGAACTGCCTCTAATAAGGCTGTCCGAATATCTCCCAATGATTGAATGGAATTTTGGAGAAGCAAGCGCCGGGAAAGCTCAATGGCTTTCCTGACTTCCGAAGCTTCGATCGCCTGAGAAGAGCGTAACATAGACTTCGTCACTTGTTCGGTAACAATGTATTGAGAAAATAGTCTAAAAGCCTTTCCTCTTAACCTAAACTCGCGGTCTAGATGAGTTGGGGAAGGCGTGCTGAAAGGATCTTTTAATACGCACAAACTGATTTTGGGAGCAGCCAAGAAATCAAATAAAGCAGAGGGGACTCCTCCGGCACTAAAAACCGGAAGAGAGAACCAAGTATGTTTTTTTTGAAGGATTTGATGTGAGGATTTTGTTGTGAAAGTAGTGGCAAAATTTTGAGCCTCCGTTTCCCATTCCACCCAAGGTCCCGTACCCAACTGCCCCACCTTCAAGACTGGATTAGAGGCTGAGTCTGTAAGAGGAACCATGTCCAATTCCGGCGTCATAGCAGAAAGTGCCTTGACGTCGTTAAAGCCATCATTCCTAGTCCAATCTGAAAACAGCTTTGAAGCTGAGGCAGGGGGTAGTGCTGGTGTTGATGAATACACAAAAACGTCATGGTTATAATAATTGGGAATGGCCTTAATATGAACATCCAAAACATTACCTTGACTATCCAACGCTCTTAGTTTTCTAGACTTATTGCCTTGGATTACCCACTCATGTGGTACAGGGAGCTCCCCCGAAATAGTAGCTTGTGCTGCCTCTGGCTTAGTTGGTAACAGTACCACCCATGACTCATCAGGCCCGTATAAAAGAGGCAAAGCTCCTTTTTTGACTGGTGCCTTATCTAAAGGGGGAGGAGTTATGTCTGAGATGACTCGCACATTGGAAGTAGTGAGAGCCGCTGTGCCTGGCACATTGGTAATTGGATCTGACACAAGAGGAGGGGTAGGTAATTTAGCTAAAGCAATGGACGTAGCCAGAGGTCGCACATCCGTCGACGTCGCGGGAGTTCCCGTTCCAACTGTAGGAGTTTCCGTCGTAGGGCCAAAAAACTTATGAAGTGCATTTAACAGTAAACCAACAATATCTTCTGTAGTTATATACCTAGCAGATGACGAACTCCTTTGAGATTCGACATCACCCTGAGAGTCGTCTAAATGGCGACTTGACTCCTCAACTTCCATCTCTGAGACCAGAGAACGCTGTTCTTCATCCCTTGAATCTGGCCTATCATGGTAAGATCCTGCCGAAGCCGGGACCTCCACATTCTGCCACGTTAAATCTGGTATAGAAGATGGTAAATCAGCATCCTGGTGGACGTCAGCCACTACCTGAGTCACAAATGAATGTGCTCTCTCCTGCCAGGGCTGTGAGTATCTCCACACACCGTGGCTGTGGTTGGTACTCGCTTGCGAGCTTGGTATACTCTCCACTTGGGAACCCTCACCCGAGCACCCTAGTGGTTTTTAGTTCCTATAAGTTTCATCCAACTCCGAGGCTGAAACTCGTGACCTGGTAGAAAAAGCATGAGTATCAGGTGTTGAAATGTCCACCGGGGCATCCCCCACCACATTCTCTGACTCCACCCCCGACCCGTCAGATTGGACGTTAGACTTGGCGGGAGTAGATGCAGAAAGTGGGGTACGAGGAAAAGCCGTGAGTCCGTCCGTGCCGGAGGATCCCTTTTGGATGACCTATGACTCTTACTTGACTTCGGCTTAGTACTAGTATTGTCTTTAGTTTTCCTACTCTCTTCCTTTTTTCTCTTCTTTGAAGCTGAAGTAGAGTGCCCTGAAGCCTTCACCTGCTTCCTCAGGGTGACCTTGATTTGGCCCTCGTCTCTGTTGCAGGGGGTGACGGTGAGCGAGGCCTCTTGGATATGCCGGGGGGGGGGGGGGGGGGGGGGGGGGGGGGGGGGGGGGGGGGGAGTGTAGTCACCTGTCCCCGCCCAGTCTCTGAGGACTTTTGCGTACGCATCTTACACTTAGTAGGGGTATGTTTGATAATTAAAAGCTCCCACAGCTCAAGGTTATCACATTGCAGTGCTTTATGCACTACATTGGTTGAATAAGCAGCTAGAAGTTGCTTCAGTTCTTGTAAAGCAACCGCCGCAGTATTGTGTTTCTGTATTAATACTTTAACACTTAAAAGTTGACAAATCGTGCAATTTTTTGTCACCCATAGTCCCCTTGACCTATCTAGGCATTTAACACATTTAATGCAAAGCTTGTGTGCAAAAATAGGAATACCCGAACATAAAGGAGTTGAACATAATGCAATGAGGGGTTCTAGGGCAGACATGACAGAGACTGGTGGAAATCTCCCCCCCCCCCGGGATCATTACCTGGTCTTCTGGCGCTACGCCGGTACTCCGCCCTGGAAAGATAAAATTTCCAGTAATTAATGCTCATAAGGTTACCCCAAAATGTTTCACAAACATGTGTTAAAAACCGCCGGTCAACGAAACGTAGCCCTCAACCACTACTTTTCGTTTTCCTTTAGTTTCATATAAAGATTTCAGCAGATCTTTACCTGTCCAAAAGATTTAAGCATATCTTTGATTCTTCATAAAGATGTAGCATATCTTTATTAATGATAAAGTCTTTCAAGCATCACTTTATACTTGAAACACCAGCAAGATTCAAACATCTCTTTATCCTATATAAAAAGTTTAAGCCTATCTTATTCTCTAATCCGACTTCTTACACAGGTAACCGTTGAACCCTTGAGAAGTCCTCATAGATTGCTGTCTTGAAGGCCTTGTTACCCTATTGTATCAAGCAATTATTTGGAAAACCATAGCGAATTGCAAATCCGTCAAATATAACCAACCGAAGGTACAACCGCCGTTTTTTTTTATTAATGTTAAACCAATTGCACCTGCCCCAGACCTCTTTGGAAAGGCCGCCGGAAGGGGAAAGACCAACAAAAAACAGCATTGTTTCAGTGGCTTTGTAAAGCCGAGAAACCCATATCCAACAGGTGACCACCTAGATAAATGTGTGGAGCCCACCTCACTGGGAATAAAAAGGGAAACCTGATCACAGGCTCAACCCCAGAAAACGCAGTTCTGATGAGCCCTCAAGCTTCCAACCTCGCCGGGGTAACAACCTTATTTAAACAACTTGACTTAAAAAACGTTTTACAAAACGGCTTTCTCGGCGCAGCGAGAAAGAAACCGCCGGAAAAGGCAACCCACACCAATCAGAACGCAGTCTGATAAACCCAAACAGAAACGCAGTCTGAAAGCTCCTGGATCAGCCAATCACAACCAATCCAGGACACACATGACACAGGAATACATTTGTATAAATAATAAACAATGAAAACACTTGCACATGTGAAAATATCTACGCGCGGCTGGCTAGGCCTGGTGAAGACGGAATAAACACTTAATGACGTCGAAAAAACAATCGAAAAGCACTTATCCTCACCAAAACTGGAACAGCAGCCTCATCAACATCGTAGAAAAAAAAAGCCCAGGGAAGGGCATCACTGACTCGGAACCCAGAAAGTTCTCCACCACGTGAAGAAAAATAACACCAGGAACGTCAGTACAACACAAATAGGCTACTCTATCTGAAAGATAGCCAGAAGCCAGACATCGCGTAGTTAAAGCCTCCTAACAAACTAGGACTAAGATGGCTAATCACGAAAAACGTTTTACAGCGTCCCCTACACGGACACGAGGGACCGCCCGAAATAGGCGCCCCAACAAAAACGCACCCAAAAAACACTTGTCCTGCGAGAAAACCACCCATGACACCCCAGCTAGCCTATCCTAACCTTACTCAATACATCCCAGAGTAACCATATGAGAAAAAACTCACTAGGGACGCAAAGAATGCGGAATACAGCGGAGCACAGGGGGCACACGTCCAGGTGGGATGAGCGCGGAGCAAGGAAGATGGAATGACGCGCGTTTCAGCGTCTGGTCCAGAATCCACAAAAAGTACATCCACGGAAATGGAAAGCTTTATGTATAGTTATTCTTAATTGATTTTATTTTTTTATTTTTTACGAAGTTTTTTCGTAGTGAGAACCCAATCATAAAGACGAATCCATGAGTGATTTAGCATGTGCTTATGATGAAGGTTCCTCTGAGCTCTCCGGCGGTAGTTTCAAACTGCGCTTATGGGCGTTTGAAGAGGTAGCCTTATGTAATAGGCATATCGTCAATGATGAAGGGGCCACTAATAAATAAAACTTTTTACAAATACTACCACTTAAGCATAAAGCCTTAACTAACACGATCATGTATCACCTACTACACATACCAGAACATATTCAATGTCTATCATAATGGAAATGCCCTCTACAACACTCTGCACAAATATTACACTCATAAAGTAGAAGGGCTGTTTTCGCAATTTGGAATGAAAAGAGCATACCCATTTCTGCTAATTATATTTGTTCTCTTCACAATTGACTATTTAAGGCATTCTAAAATTATTTAATTTTGTTGTTATTACAACTGAACATTGCATAGGAAAACTGTATGCTCCCAGTAGATCTAGCATAAATCTATCAGTTAGCTTATATTAGGAGAAATAGGATAATTATATCTTTGATGTTATGCATTGATTTTTTAAATATTTATCTGAAAGTTGGCCGGTACATATTTTGAAAATTGAATGAATAGTAAACAAAATTTGTCCATAAAATTGACCTTGACCTTTGAAAAATATTAGATTTAATGCTTCTTTGACCTTTGATATAGCTGTAAATTGTGATGATCATTTATCCGTCAGTTAACCCGGGAACTGCCGGAAGACTCTTAAGAGTTCCCCCCGGCAGACTGCGGGAAGACTCTTAAGAGTCTGGGGGGGAAAAAAGCAATTTAAAACACCGAAAAAAAAAATATGTTTTTTGTTTTTATTTTGTTATTATTATTTTTATTTTGTTTTGCCCCTGGGCCATGCCAAATATAACTCCTCTACCTCCCCTCCTTCCCCACTTTCCTCCCCTCCTTCAGTTATCACCTATTTTCCCTGTTATTCCCTTATTCTGTGGTATATTTTCGTGCTAACATTAGCGAGTTGCAAGCAGGGCATTGTCATCACTGTTAGCAAGCGAGTGCAAGAGAGAGAGAGAGAGTATGGATCGACAGTGTCTCTCCAGACTTGGGGAAAAGTGGCGGGAAAGGAGGTTGCCTCAGCCATACATTATGTAACTCCCGGCCTGTATCGCCGATTTTGACCATCCAAACGCTGTTTCCACTTGTTTTATTGTTGTAACAGGTTAATACCTTTATAATCAACCTATAATAGGCGCATATGGATAAGTATTAACCCGGGAACTGCTGGGAGACTCTTAAGAGTTCCCCCGGCGCACTGCGGGGAGACTCTTATGAGTGAGTGAAAAAAAAAATCAACTTCTGACATCGAATTTTTTGTTTTGTTTTATTTTTTATTTTTTTTGGCCCCTGGGCCATGCAAAATCTCAGTCCTCTACCTTCCCTCCTTCCCCACTTTCCTCCTCTCCTTCAGTTATCACCTATTTTCCCTGTTATTCCCTTATTCTGAGGTATATTTTCGTGCTAACATTAGCGAGTTGCAAGCAGGGTGTTGTCATCACTGATGGCAAGCGAGTGCAAGAGAGAGAGAGAGAGTATCGATCGACTGTGTCTCAGTGGCCTTGGGGGAAATTGGCGGGAAAGCAGTTTGCCTCACCCATACATTATACAACTCGCGGGCTATATCTCCGATTTTGACCATCCAAACGCTGTTTTCACTTGTTTTATTGTTGTTTCAGGTTAATACCTTTATAATCAACCCATAATAGGCGCATATGGATAAGTATTAATGCTATTAATGGCACAATGAATATTTTAGTGACGGAAACACCTCAAATACGTCAGCACAGGGGGACGTTTCCAATTACCCCCATGCGCACTTCAGAGGTTAATGCTATTTATGGTAACATAAATATTTTAGTGATGGGAACAGCTCAAATACGTCAGCACAGGAGTGTGGTGTCTCATACCCCCCATGCGCACTTCAGAGGTTAAGGAAAACAACAAAATATTATAATTTTGACATTTGACCTTAACATTAGTAATCTAGATATGTACCTCGGAAAAACATGGTAAAGACTGTAATAATAATAATAATAATAATAATTCTTTATTCCAGACACATAAGATAGATACAGTATAAATACAGTACGACCTAATGGTCCATATCACATACACTTCTCGTCAGAGCACAGATAATAATTATACACAAAGATATATTAATAAAGACACAATAAAATAAAAAATACAGTAGGCCTATTTACAGAATAGAGCACATATCACATTTTGTCACAATATAACACAGATAGGCTAACTAAGGCTATTGCTCAATGTTGGTTAACACCTATTGCACAGATCATTGCTCATAGTTCAATTAGACCTATATATTACATTACAGTACATACTATGTGTGCAGCAGCTTCTGCCAGTGAGATATAATACGGGATTCATAGATATGATCACTAGACCAAAGAGCTACAATCAGTGTGTTACTGGAGGATTGCAGTCGCTGCGAAAAGCTGTACACCAGTCTCCTGATGACAGCCCAACAGCACTGCACATCCAACAGTGTGCACACCATACTAGTGCTTTCATATTTAGAGAGACCAATGAACATCTTGAGTATATTATGATAGGATGTACACAGACCATTTATGGTGGCTCTCTTATACTTCCACCACAAATGGGCCGTGTACATAGAGGAACAATATGTCCGGAACAAAGTGACTTTAGTTTCCCAATTACACATGTGGAATTTTCTCAAGATGGTGTTACCACGTAAATATAGCTGTCTGCGCTGACGGCCGATATCTGCATCATCTGGGCAATCGTTTGAGATAATGTGTCCCAGGTATTTTATTTTGTTTACTTCTTGAATAATTTGATTATTGAGTGAGAAATTTGGCAGTTTACTTTTATACAGTAATTTTGATCTAAATATAAGAACAGCACTTTTCAGTGGGTTGAATTTAACACAATGTTTACTACCAAAAGATTCACATATATCAAGAAGTTTGCTCAGACCCGCAGAAGACGGTGCAATAATGACCAGATCATCAGCATACATGAGATGGTTGATGATTTTATTCCCACCATAACATCCAATCTGCTCTTTATTCAATTTATCACTTAATTCATCCATATATACATTGAATAAGTAAGGTGAGAGAATATAGGTTTGACTCCTGTAAGGAGATAAAGAAAACCTAATATTTAGTAGTGGCCCCGTAATCATTGACGAACATGCCTATTACATAAGGCATCCTCTTCAAACACTAATCCGCCGTAGTTTTGAATCTACCGCGCAGAGCATTTAAAAACTGAGGAGCCTTCATCATGAGCGCACGCGACCTCACTCATGGCTTCAGTCATTATGAATTGGGTTCTCACTACGAAAAAACTTCGTAAAAAATAAAAACAAAAAGAAAATAAGAATAACTATCCAATAAGCTTTCCATCATATCGTGGATGTACTTGTGTGGATCTCTGACCAGACGCTGATTCAGGCGTCATTCTTCCTTCACTGACATATCAAGTAAACCAAAATCCTCAATACATCAACGAATGGGAAGGGGACGGTCGGGAGGGCCCCAGTCGTCAATGATTACGGGGCCACTACTAAATATTAGGTTTTCTTTATCTCCTTACAGGAGTCAAACCTATAATTTATTAGTGGCCCCTCCATCATTGACGAACATGCCTGATTTCTATGACTGGAGGGGGACATTCGTAATCATATCATAACTCTAGAAAAGCAGATAATAAAAACAACCACATAGTATTCTTACTTTGAAAATATATTTAACAACGGCGTAGCCGAAAAAATACAAGAAAATGGGGGTTCAGGCAGGTGCGTGCTTCAAAGAAGCCTGCCTGACAAAAAATGGGTAACCCTGAAGATTCTGAACACAGATCTGTAGTTACAAAGGCACCCCACTCAACGAGTGGTGACAAAAAATAACAAGTTATAAGTTTATATGTGCACATAATAAACCCCAACATAAACTTGGAGATAAATTGCAAAGGAACTCCATTATTCTAAAATTAAATTGGTTTCGCAGCTAAACTACTCTAACAACACCGTTGTTTTGTACTTAACATTGTACTAGCACAATTTCTCACTGAGAAATTTTCATATCACATTTTAACCTTAAATTGTATCACAGCTCTCATACTCCGGCGGGGTCTAGGGTGTCCTATGTCAACTGACTGCACCCCCCCCCCCCCCTTTCCCGTGAAAGTAAACAAAAGTGACTGCAGGGCCACCTAGACCCTCTGCCTTAAAGCTATACATGGTAAGGAAGGTTTGTCTAGAGCAACTGACAAGTATCTAGACAGAAACGTATGATTAGACGCCCACAACTGCGTGGACGCTATGTCTTCAACTGAAAAAATTTTTCAGGAAACGTAAAGAGGCTGCCCATTTGCGTAAATCGTGGGCCCGACCCACAACGCCGGGATTACTTTCTTTAATGACTTCTACCAGAAGAGAGGCTAATCGCCGTTTAAGTAAGCGTTTACCCGTACTTGCTACCCATAAAGCACCTTGGGGGTTTCGAGGAGCTACTCTCAAATATTTGGTTAGAGCTTGCACTGGACATAAATTATGATGCACCTTTCCCCTTTTTAACGCCGGCACCGTGAACTCAGAAAACACGTGTGCACTATGCTCATTCTTGGCTACAAAACCTGGGGAGGGTGCAATGGAAATACATTCATTAAGTCTACCAAACCTAAGACAATTAGGTGTGTTGCTCATCGCCGCCAGCTCAGACACTCTGTTTCCGGTGGCCAAAGCCAAAAGGAAAACTGCCTTTTTTAAGAGTAATGCAAAGTCTGCAGTATTTTGGTACAGACGAGAGTGAAGCAAAGACAAAGCTTTGTCCAGAGACCAAGTAGGCATGAGCTGACGGGGAGGTGGGCGGAGTTTAAAACATGCTCTCATAAAACCTGTTTCCTCCGCTACCGGTATGGATAGACCCGTAAGGTCTAAAAAGGGCACTCTAATCGCAGTTAAGTGATTTTTTAATGTTACCACAGATAAACGTTTCTGCTCAAACAGATAATTCAAATAATTAAAAACTAATGCCACTGAGGGTACAGTTTGTTCTGTCCTAACGATCCAAGAAGTAAAGGCTTGCCAATGTGATTGATACTGTCGTTTTGTAGACTGAGTATATTGATTAAGTAATTTATTTGTCACATCTCTACCGTATGGTGCTAGCCACTTGGCCTCCTGAATGTCCATAATGCAAAAGTCAGCGAGGTCGCTAGGTTGCCAATCGTGTCTAAGTGGAAATACCCGACCGGGAGCGATACCGGGTCCGGGCACCACATTTTCAATTGCTGGTACCACAACTGCGCCGGCCACAGTGGCGCGATTAGCGAGACTAAGCCTCGATAATCTCGTAGTTTGTTCACTACGTGGCACATTAGTGACGCATCTGGCGGTGGAAACAGATAGATAGAGCTCCATCTGTTCCAGTCTGTCACTAGGGCGTCTGGCCCCCCTGCCGGCGTTTTCGCCCGGCGGGTGAGGTATAGAGGGAGTTTGCGAGTCTCCTCGGACGCAAAAAGATCCACTTGTGGATGGGAGAGCTCTGCAATCATTAGGTTGAAAATTGGTTGCTTGAGCTCCCATTCTACTGTCGTGCTCTGTCTCCGGGACAGAGTGTCTGCCCAGACGTTCGCTACGCCTGGGAGATAAGATGCGTGAAGATAAATATCTAGACTGTTGGCTAGAGCAAAAATCTCTTCAGACACGTTTAGCAACTTCCTTGACCTCGTTGACCCTTGTTTCTGAATACAGTGGACTGCATTCAGATTGTCCATTCTGAAGGCCACCGACTTGCCCCGTAACGCCGGGCCGTGAGCCTGAAGGAAATACAAGGGGACTAGTAATTCTTTGACATTGATGTGCGAGATTTCTAAGTGGGACCAAAGCCCCTGACCCTGGTGCCCCTGATTTGACTGAAATCCCCACCCTATTGTGCCTGACGCATCCGTGTCTACCCATACCGTTGGTGGAGGAGAGGTCCATGACATTATTGAGTGCAATGTTTCCCTCTTCGCCCAGACCGCTAGTAAGGTGTGGATTAATTTCGGGATGGGCCATAATTTTCCCGCCGGTAAGAGCGGGAAATATTTGTTGCCTTCCAATATTAATCGTTTTACTTTCAACCGGCCCAACTTGACAGTTAGTTGAATCCAGTTGAGAGAGCCGACCAGAGACTCCCAGACCCTTCGCATCGTAGTCAGACTGTGAAGAAACCTGAACAGTTTCCTGCGAAACCTGTTGCGATTGTCCACACTCTGACTCAGAGTGAGAGCGGCGGTGTCCCAGACCAGCCCTATCCACTGAATTACTCGTGAGGGCACAAGGTTTGACTTTACCAGATTTACCTTGAACCCTAGAGTTTTGACATGATTTAAAATGATATTGACATGTTTTATGCATAATTGTTGTGTCTCTGCCACCACCAGCCAGTCGTCCAGATACCACAACACTCTGATCCCCTGTTTTAACAATGGCATCAGGGCTTGCCGGACTAGTTTTGTGAATAATCGATGTGCCAGGTTCAAGCCGAACGGCATCCTCTGAAAAACAAAATTTTGGTGCCTGATCCGTAAGGCCAAAAACCTTTGAAATCTTTTGTTGACCGATACGTGCCAATAGGCGTCTGTCAGGTCTAGTGAACACATCCAACCTCCCGGCGGAAGTGTTAGCCTGATTTGGTGTACTGTTAACATTCTGAAAGATTCGTTGTGAATGTGAAGATTCAGATAAGACAGGTCTACGACCGGCCTCATCTGAACACTGTCCCTTTTGGGAACCAAACATAGTTTGGACGTGAATACAGGGTAATTTGGGGGGACCGGGATGATGACATTCTTGGCAATCATTTCCTGGGCTAGAGACTCCACCTCTAAAGAAACAAAATTCGCCGTTGTCGGCTGACGTAATCGAGGTCGCCGGAGCCACTGCCAAGTGATGCCTTTGCGTGCCACCATCCGTGCCCAAGTGTTTAACGGCCATGCTTGGTGACACGTTCGGAACGACCCAGTTAGCAGACAAGGGTTCGCCGGCTGTACTACCCTCGGTTCCTCCGGCCTTAAGGTAGGCGCCGGGAGTGAGAGAGACTTTAGTTTTTTGATGGTGGGGTTGTGGTGCTGGACGCTTCGCCGGCTGGCTGGTGTGGGCCGAAGACTGGCCCTGACCTGGTTTATGTTGGCCGCGTCCTCTCTGACCTGAAAACCTACTCTGTCTATGCCTGAACTGACCCTGGGGGGAGTGGGAGGACTTAGGCGGAAGAAAAGGCTTAGATCCCCCTGGCTGAGCTTTAGTAGTAGGCCTGGGTTTGGGGAAGTTAAATGCAGGTTTCTTAGAAGGGGTGGGACTGTACTTAACGGCCTGTGCCATATTGAACACTGTTCGCCACACTTCAGGGGTCATTAAAGAGGGAGTAAGCACTGGTGACATAACCACCTGATTAGCAATGCGATCAGGTAGCTTGCGAACTAACGACATCCTAAGATCTTGTCGTGCTTGTACCGCCTCAAGCAAGGCGGTACGTATGTCACCCAAGGATTGGATTGACGACTGAAGAATCAGTCGCCGGGATAACTCAACCGATCTTCGAGCATCCGCATCTGCGATTGCCTGAGTGGACCGTAGTAAAGACTTAGCCACCTGCTGAGATACTATGTACTGCGAGAACAGGCGAAAAGATTTTCCCCGTAGCCTAAATTCTCTGTCTAGGTGAGTAGGGGTAGGGGTAGTGAACGGGTCCTTCAGCTCACAAAGATTAATCTTAGGGGCAGCTAGAAATGAAAACAAAGCTGACGGGACTCCGCCGGCAGAACCCACCGGCATGGAGAACCATGAATGAGTATCCGGAGGTATCTGGTGGGAAGATTTAGAAGTGAAAGTGGTTGCAAAGTTTTGATCCTCTACCTCCCAATCTACCCAAGGTCCTGGTCCCAACTGTCCCACCTTCAAAACTGGATTAGCTGCGTCGTCTGTGACGGTCTGTAAATCTAGTTCAGGAGTGAGAGCTGACAGAGTCTTAATATCATTAAACCCATCCAGCTTAGACCAGTCTGAAAATAGTTTTGAAGCTGAGGCAGGGGGTAAAGCAGGCTTAGAAGCATACACAAAATAATCTTGATGATAATAACTAGGTATAGCCTTGATGTTTACGTCCAGAACATTACCCAAAGTATCCACGGCCCTTAGTTTCTTTGACTTATTGCCCTGGATGACCCACTCACGCGGTACCGGGAGTTCCCCTGACAAAGTAGGTTGGGCAAGCTCTGGTTTAGAGGAGTTCAAAAGAACCCATGACTCGTCTGGCCCATAAAGTAAGGGCATAGCTACCTTTCTAAGAGGCGCTTTGTCTAGAGGGGGTGGATTGACATCCGTTATGACCCTGACATTTGAAGTTGTCAAAGCCGCCGTAGCAGGCCTAGTGATCCCTGAGGTTAACAGAGTGGGAGGGTTAGGGATCTTAGATAAATCAATCGAAGTCATCAGAGGCCGTACCGTAGAACTTGTCTTGGGAGCCCCCAAGTCCATTGTGGGGTTTTCCTGTTGTTGACCAAAAAATTTAGATAAAGCATGAGTAAGCAGCCCATTAATTTCTTGTGCCGTAACAAACTGGTTTGATGAAGAACTTACAGGTGAATCATTAGTATCCTGTGCGGCGTCCAAGCCTGAGCCTGACCCTTGTCCTTCCATCTCCGAAATTATAGAAACTTCATCTTTCTCCTCCTGATCCTCCTGAGAAGACCCCGCTGAGGCAGGGGTACCTTGTTGCCAAGATAAGTCTGGGATAGAGGATGGGATCGCCGCGTCCCTGTGGACATCGGCTACTGTGTGACTCATTTGAGTCGGACGTGGGTGATCAGACCCTGGTTGAGCAAACCGCCAAACACCGAGGCCCTGGCCTACGCTCTCTTGAGAGTCTGAAACATTCTCAATTACTGAACCCCCTGAACTTTCCAATTCCAGGGTTAAAATATTAAGTGGCAAATCCTCTTTTGGGACAGGCACTGCACTGGACTCTTGGGCCTTAACACAAACTCTGTCTGGGGTAGAGGTACGATGAGATGCACTAGAAGTTGGTGAATGTCGAGAGGACTTCCGTTTATGAGAATCCTTTTTAGAGGATTTATGGCTACGGTGTGACCGCGAACTATTCTTAGATCTAGAGGAATCCTCGCCGTGACCACTGGTGGTGGTCCTGCTCTTCTTACTCGCCGGTGAAGAGGCCCGACTAGATGACTGGTGTCTAAGAGGAGACCTAGACCGGGATCTCGCCCGAGACGAAGAGGCGGATACCGGGGGTGTAGGCTCTCTTGGGCGTTTAGGTGTAGCCGCAGAGGATACAGAACCCTGACCAGTCTCCGCCGGCTTAATACTCGTGACTCTAGAGGAACGTTTAGGGGGAGGGTGTTCGGAGAGCAATCTATCCCAAAGTGGGACGTTGTCACATTGAAGTGATTTATGTGCAACAATGGTAGTGTAGGCTGACATCTGTTGCCTAACCTCTCTCAAGGCTACCGCCGCGGTCTTATCATTATCACAAAGGACCT
This sequence comes from Paralithodes platypus, assembly GCA_032716605.1. Taxonomy (NCBI): domain Eukaryota; kingdom Metazoa; phylum Arthropoda; class Malacostraca; order Decapoda; family Lithodidae; genus Paralithodes; species Paralithodes platypus. Next base: position 98,401,480 of record CM064487.1, read on the forward strand.
TTAAAGCTAATTGGGAGCAAAAAGAACAATTACGCATAACCCAGAGACCCCTTGAACGGTCTAGACATTTAACACACCTTATGCAACGGGTATGCGCAAAAATAGGGATACCAGCACAAGCAGGGGTAGTGCACAAAGCAAAAACTGGGGCCACGGTAGCCATGACAGAGACTGGTGGGAGGAAACTACCGCCGGGTCTGTATTGGTCCGCCGGAGCTCAGCTCTGGAAAAAAAGAAAATTTCCAGGAATTAATGCTCATAAGGTTAACCCAACATGTTCGCACACAAGTGTTAATAACCCGCCGGGTAACGAGATGTAATGGCACAAACACAGCTCGCTACGCGGTGGGGTTCAGAAAATCTAAACAAATCTTTTGTTAAAGAAAGTGAAGAATACCCTCTGATATAATATAACGGTCCAGCATGGCGCTTATAGTCTCTTGGTGGTGGCGACTGTCTCAAGATTCAATTTTGTAACAAACCAACCCCCCAAAAAGACGCCGGCCCTTGAAATATTTTAGTAGAATAGCACAGGGCAGGATGATACGAGATCTGATGTCTAACGAATTGTCACAAAAGATCGCCGTAAGTTAGAAGGCGGCGATACCTACTTGTATCACTAAATTAAGTGGTTAAATCGAAATCGAATTTTGTAAATTCCTTAGTTCCTCCACCTAGGAGCACCCGCCGGGTGAGAAGAATCGATATATTAACCTAAATTGAACCTTCAATCGCCGTAAGAGTAAAGGCGGCGATACACATAGTATCACAAAAATGGATTGGTTAACTAACTGAAAGACATAAGTCGTTCATCCCACCCTACCCAGGTGCACCCGCCGGGTGAGATGTCCAAACGTTAACCCCATAAGTTCCTGTCCCCACTTCTTTGTAAAAGATCGCCGGGGAGGAAAGCCTAAAACAACAGCTAGGTTTTTCAAGTGGTTTTTGTAAAACCGGGTAGAAAAACTACATAACGTATGTCCGCATGAACAACGTTTTATAGATGGGAACAGCCATCCCGCCGGGAATCAGAGGAGGCCTGAAACCAGGCATCCACAGAGACGCAGTCCTGGAGAGCCACAGACACCCCAACGCCGGGGAAACAAGCCAGTGTTAACAACCACGTGTGGCCCAACACGGCTCGCGGCCGGGATTTTCATGGTGAAACCGAGAAAACCCCGCCGGAAGGCAACCCACCCTGAACAGACACCATCTGAACAACAAGAGACACGAGGAGAGCCACGCACGACAACCCCAAGGTCACTCCATAATCCGTGGAATTAGCCAATACACAACTAAACCAGGAAACAATTATAGTCCGAGGAATTAGCCAATACACAACTAAAACCCGGATACACATGACACAGTAGGGCATATTTATCAATAATAAACAATAACACTAGTACATGTGGCAAAGCTACGAGCGGCTGGCTAGGCCTAGGTAGACGGCATAATAAAAGTTGAAATATACACAAACACTGGAAATATCACAACAGGAACCACCGCCAACACACCACCGTAGCACAAACTTCCGACCAAGGGAAGACTGACTCGGGACCCAGAAAAAACTTCACTAAGTGAAGAAAAATACGCTGGGAACGTCAGAAACAAAGCTTACCTCATCAGAAAGATAAAAGGCAGCACTAACTAACGCGTAGTGAAAGCCGCCTGCATCACAAACTAACTCGGCTGTGAAAAAATTCACATGTCCACAACGGGACCACGAGGGCACATCCGAAATAGATGCCCCATACACTCGACCCAAAATACACTGCACTGCGGGCAACCAGCCCAGGACACTCCTGCTACGCCTATCCTAACCTTACTCGATACATCCTAGAGTAAACAAATGAGAAAAAACTCACTAGGGACGCCACGAATGCGGAACTAGCGGAGCGTGGGGAGGCACGTCCGGGCAGGCTGAACGCAGAGCAGAGAAGGAAGAATGACGCCTGAATCAGCGTCTGGTCAGAGATCCACACAAGTACATCCACGATATGATGGAAAGCTTATTGGATAGTTATTCTTATTTTCTTTTTGTTTTTATTTTTTACGAAGTTTTTTCGTAGTGAGAACCCAATTCATAATGACTGAAGCCATGAGTGAGGTCGCGTGCGCTCATGATGAAGGCTCCTCAGTTTTTAAATGCTCTGCGCGGTAGATTCAAAACTACGGCGGATTAGTGTTTGAAGAGGATGCCTTATGTAATAGGCATGTTCGTCAATGATGGAGGGGCCACTAATAAATTACTACCCTGTCTCACTCCATTGGTTACTGTAAAGGAATCCGAAATAATGTTACCCCATCTTACATTAAATGTTTGATTGGCGTACCAGTACTTCAAGATTCTCAGTATATAGGATGGCACTCCCCTTGTTGCTAATTTATCAAACAGGATATTGTGGCAGACTCTGTCAAATGCCTTATTAGCATCAAGAAAGCATGCAAAAATAGAGCTGTTCATTTTGATGTACCCATCCACTAGCTCCTTCAGAGTGTAGATGCACTGGTCCGTACCATGATTCTTTTTAAAACCAAATTGATTACTATTAGTTGAGATATACACTGAGATTCTGTCTAAAATGATTAACTCTAGTATCTTACTTACAATACTGGCAAGGGCAATAGGTCTATAGTTGTCTTTTGATGTAATTTTGCCAGCCTTGTCTTTAATTACTGGTATCAAGGTAACGGACATCATAGATTCTGGTAGGAAACCATGGATTAGAAAGCTGGTAAAGCAACTGCTGAGTTTCTCCAAGAGGAGAGTGGAGGAGTACTTCAAATGTTCAGCATATATACCATCAAAACCACAGGATTTGTTAGCATCTAGCCTACTTATTGCAGCCTTGATTTTTTCACTTGTAACTTTAATTGTGTCATATTTTTCTTCTTTGTTACACTCTGTTGTAGCAGCAATGGTATTTCCTTGGTGCCCAACAGAGTTAAACAAAGTTTGGTAATGTGTTTTCCAAAGATTGGCTATGTTATTAGTACCAGAGATCCCATCTACACTAACGGGTAGAGGTGTGCAGCTATTATGCATTTTTTTAATATCCTTCCAGAAGGCCAATGTGTCTTTGCTAGCAAAGTTTTTGGCCAATGCTTCTCTTCTTAATACATTTTCATTGTTTTTTATATATCTGATTGCATACTTGCATCTAGCCTTTAGTCTGGTGAACATGTCAAAAATGGGTCCCTGTCTCGGTTTGTTATGATCCAGCCATACACTACGAGCATCTCGGGATGCCTGGTATAGTTCTGAAACATGGTCATTCCACCCAGGTTTGTTAAAAGAGTAATTTTTGTTATGCTTGTGAAATACTATGTCACTAGCCTTAGTAAGACAAGATATAATATTATTGTACAGCTTGCTGACTTCTTCTCGATGACTAGCATTAACACAATTGGGGTCTTCACAGGTAATGGCATCCTCACTGCCAGGATCAAGCTCAGAAAGGAGAGTGTGTGTTAAAGTGCAAAATTGCTCACACTCCTCGTCAAGCCCGCCCCATGGCAGTTTTGGATTTACACTATTGTTTGACTGGGTTAATTCTGGCGCTCTTTCCAAACTAGCTGTTAAGGTCAATGGGATATGATCTTCATCTGTATATGTATACTGAATTTCCATATTTGTTATCATATCATGGAAATCAGCACTAGCTACGGTATGATCTAGCCAAGACGTTGAGCCCCATGCTGCACTGACACATGTGTAACTACTATGAGGGAGCATGAGCTGAGAAGAGATAATTAGATCATGCTCACCACAGAAGTTAGTCATATGACTAGCAAACAGAGAGTTACTCATGTCCTTCAGATTAGCATTCCAGTCCCCTATTACAGAGTAGCAGGTGGTATTTAGTTCTTGTAAAAGAGCACTTAGCTCTCCAAGGCATTCCAGGTATTGTTCTTCATTTTCATTACATTGGTAGGGCAAGTACACACTAAGAATAACTACTTTCCGTTGGATATCTTCTATTTCTATACCTGTACACCATGGTAAATTTGTTACAAGTGGTTTAACCCGGCTGTCTAAAGAGTCCCTCCACAAAATAGCTACTCCTCCCGGTGGGTGACCTGCTACTAGACCATCCATAGCATCGGTTGTCGAGACCCCAAACCCATGAAAATTATCACAGATAGTACTGAGGTTACCCAAATCCTGTTTAAAATACCAAGTCTCCTGCAGGCACACAATATCACTGGTATTAAATACGTCTACTACATCAGGGCGTAGGAGAAGCCCTCTGTTGGTTTTAGGGAGCCCCCTACAGTTATAAGTAGCAATACGCAAATTGTTGGGAGATGAAGTAGACTTTATATCCATGATTAAGAGTTGCTGGGAGGGTGGGTTACCGTAGTTATAGAGTCCTCATTTGTTGATACCGGTACCTGTGCCCTACGTTCTCTCCACCAGTACACCGATGCTTCCTCTGGCCAAAGTTCTTCATCCATAAACACCTCGGGATTTGGACACTCACAGTTTATTCTGAATGACGTGCGTGCGTGCGTGCGTGCGTGCGTACGTGCGTGCGTGCGTGCGTGCGTGCGTGTGTGTGTGTTTTCGAAGCTTCATTTTCAGCCACTTGAGACATATTTCATGTGTGCCTATCAGACCAGGGAATAATTGGTTCAACATCCATACTAAGACTGAGTTTATTGGAGAGATATTCTTTCAAGTTGGATGCCGTCACTCCTGGCTTAAAACCTGTCGCGAATACTTTGGCTATGCGTGATCTTTTCACTTTTTTAACTGTACTTATCCCCGTACTTTTATTTTTACCCTTAATCCCCTGATGCATAAAGTTCCTAGGTTGAATTTGCACAGCCATAGAATTCCTAACATTGTTTGTGGTACCAGTACCGGTACCTCCATTCAGCCTCTGTTCCCCCTCAGGTATGTGATGAGTTTTACCTTTGGTGGAATGTACCCTAAACCATTGTCCTTGAACAGTACCCTCCCCCTTATCACCTGAGGGTGGAGGCGTTGTGATCCTGTCGATAGGGGTTGTCGTCGAGCTCCTTCCCGTCGCAAGTGCTGTAGTGATGCCTTGCGCGTTGCCTGTACTTACAGCTACATTATAGGCCCCAGGTGTTGCTATACTCATTATAGCGGGTGTACCGCTTCCGACGCTCCTCACTGCAGGGTTGACTTCATTAATTTCCTCAGTGGCAGAAGTTACGTTGATGTTAGGCCTACCTCGGGTTGTCTCGTTGGTTCTACTCGTTATGGCTGTGGCTTCCTGTGTGATGGAGGAGGTGCCACTGGCACCTGGTGTGGAGCAGCTGGTGGTGGCATCAGTAATTTCCCCTGTGGCAAAGGTTTCAACAGAGTTAGGCCTCCCTCGGGTTGTCTCGTCGGAGTCGTCGCCGTCGGTTCTGATCGTTGTGTCGTGGACAGTTGTGGATGTGGCCGTGGTCTCCTGTGTAGTGGAGGGGGCGCTATCTGATGTAGTGCGGATGGTAGTGGACACTGCAGGTGTGGTATTTATAGGCTCTGGATTAGTGTCATTTACGGATGCAGTAGGCCTAGGCCTATTTGAGGGAAAGCCACCTGAAGATATTAAATTTCCTTGGGATTGGCTGTAGTCCTCAATCACTAGCACTCTACTACTCAGATCACCAGTTGCACTCAATAAGTCCTTCATACAGTCATTTTGGGTTGAGGAACACTTTCTCAGATTAGAAACTTCTGACTGAGTTTTCTTGATCTCACTAAGGAGCACAGTAACGTCAACATGATCAAATTGGATGGGTGGGAGTTTACCAAGGTTATGGGCAACAAATGTGGGTATATTATTACCTTTTTCCAGAATCAGCTTAATTATGTCTTTAATATTCTCACTATTTTTGTTGGGACCCTGTCTTTTCCTGTTCCGGTCACTATTGTCGTCAGCACACAGATCAAACAGTCTATTCTTGGAGGACACAATCACTTCCTCATCATAGAATTCAACACACAATTTTGTTAACACGTCAGTACTCATGAAAATGAGGTGCTATAAAACATATATGCATATGAGCGGATCTTTAGGGATATGCCAGGGATGTGCTTATGCGGGCCAACCGCACAACTTCTGGCCACTGCCATGGGAAAACCAGATTGTCTAGGGTGGTAAAATTTACAGAGTAGATGTGGACTTCCATTTCAAGGAAGTTGATGGTTATTTCACTCAACTCAGTAATCTCTATCAAAATTGTCAATCTGCCGCATAAGGCATATCCTTTTCCATACTTATACACCCAGTTTACGAGTTAAGAGTCGTAGAGTGATAGTCTGTTGCTCCTGGTTATTCTTCTTGTACAGTCTCATACCACATCCTTTAAGAGTTGTAGAGGTGCTTCTCATCTTGCTAGTCTCATACATAGCTGATGAGCCTCGGGCCTCACAGTCTTCCAGTCTCGAACTTGGCTGGGGAGCATCAAGCCTCACAGGTGGTGCCAGTCTCGAACTTGGCTGGGGAGCATCAAGCCTCACAGGTGGTGCCATTCTCGAACTTGGCTGGGGAGCATCAAGCCTCACAGGTGGTGCCAGTCTCGAACTTGGCTGGGGAGCATCAAGCCTCACAGGGGGTGCCAGTCTCGAACTTGGCTGGGGAGCATCAAGCCTCACAGGTGGTGCCAGTCTCGAACTTGGCTGGGGAGCATCAAGCCTCACAGGTGGTGCCAGTCTCGAACTTGGCTGGTGAGCATCAAGCATCACAGGTGGTGCCTGTCTCGAACTTGGCTGGGGAGCATCAAGCCTCACAGGTGGTGCCAGTCTCGAACTTGGCTGGGGAGCATCAAGCCTCACAGGGGGTGCCAGTCTCGAACTTGGCTGGGGAGCATCAAGCCTCACAGGTTAAATTGACCAAACAGGAGGGATTGTTCTGATGTCTCTCTCTGGTTGCCTGTGATAGTGTTCACTTTTGCTGCATTGTCCTGTTTGATTTTGTTGAGTGCGAGGAGAACTTGCTCTGGCTCTGCTGCTATTCTGGTGGTAATGGAAGCATCTCTGTTTGGTGAAAGATGGCGCGGAGGCTGTTCCTCTGGCACTCTAGGCCTCTGTTGTGATGGTGTTTATGTCCTTCTGGCCAGGTTACTTGGGTGGTGGTGATGGAGGCTATTTTCAATGTTGTCATATGAATAATATATTTCAGTAGTGTGGAATTAATTAAATTACTTAGTGGAAGTCAGTGGGCCTTTACAGTTGGCATCTACTTTACAATTCGCCAGTAAACATTTAAACATTCATGGGAATGTTATGTGTGATTTCTAGGGCAGATGACTACTGACATGCAATGGGGGCTTTACGTTGTTGAATACACCAAAAGAAAACAAATAGAGGAAAGATGTTGAATGTGGACGATGGATAAGGAGGTAGAGTTACATATACTGTACATTTATTATCATGGTTCTCAGAGGCAGTTGTGTTGCTTCTCACGGTAGCTTCACTTTACTTGTAATGTGAGAAAGTATATTATCATCATTATTATCATCATCCATCATCATTATTATTATTATTATTAGCATTATTACCATCATCACCATGCAATATCAATTTTCACCATCATTCTCATTATTATTATTATTATTATTATTATTATTATTATCATCATCACCTTCAAAATGTATCATCAATAATATAATTATTATCATGATAATTAATATGATTATTATCAACATTATCTTCATCCATAATTGTCATTATTATTGTCATCTTCACCATCCACCATCATCATCACCAACTTTATCATCGACATTATTAGCATAATTATAATAAGCATAACAATCATATTAATCATAATTTTCATCATCATCATCATCATCATCATCGTCGTCGTTATTATCATCATTATTGTCATCACCATCATCATCCATTAGTCAGAATATGAAAATATTATTGATAAATTATATGGTCTAACTATTTTGTCATATAATATTAAAAGCATCTCTACTGGAATCATTTATCAGTCATAACTTATTTTCTGTTTTATCGGATATACATTTTCGTGGGCTTAGTTGAGAGAGGATTGTATAATGAAATTTAAAGCTTATATAGCATAAATAGATTCAATTTATTTTCTAAAAATAGAAGTCGCCCAGGAGGGGTAGGCCTACTATAGTCTATTCACTATAATTTTGCCAGCAGTCTTGACCAACAACCTCTGTAGCTCAAACAGTCCTACAACAAGTGGGCTGTAAATATCCAAACTTATTCTCTGGCTGAGTCTTGCGAAATGGTAGAAATATTAACTCGATTACTCGAGCCCTTTTCGAGATAGGGCCTATAGAGGTTTGTGGTCCAGATTTTAAGCCAAATTATATTGAATAGACTATAGGTAGGGTAGCTTTATGAGATGGGGGATAACAGCACGATGGAAGATAAAAGCACCAAGACAAAAACAACTCCTGTCTCCACGCCGTCAAGGCAAAAGGACAAAAGAGCCTCCTCACCACGTCAGGCCCGGGTCGCCAGCATCACCTCGCCACTTCCCCCAACCCCAGGAAAGGACATAACAGTGAGGTTATCAACTGACACCACCAGGGAAATAAAAGAGGTTCAATGCCAACATCAGGGAAAATAAATCCTCCATAAAACCCAAACCACCACGCGCCCATCTTGCCTGGAGACGCACCACCGCCGTGGCGCGAATTCTGAGAAGGGCTACCGCCATCGACATAGACCTTCCTCCAAGCACAACCGCCCTTCTAACACCGAGATGCACAACCGGAAGGAACGACGAAACTGGTAAGACCTCTCCAACCAAAACTATCATCAGTACAGTTGGAATGATACTCTAGACTGTACCGACAGGCTAAATATCTGGAAGACTTGGAATGATATCCGAGAAAAGTGCCTTGAGGGAGTAAGACACTGGTGTAACTACTCGACGCCTTTTCTCAAAGATATCAAGGATTTACCCGTATCCTTGTTGGGCCATACTGGTACAACCCAACATCGAGCACTTTGCCTTGATATAGGAATTAGTCCGAATTACTATAACTCAAGTATGCAGCACTGGCCACGCGCTTTGGTTGTAGTAAACCTACCCCCTCAGTAAGACTTGATTGGAAGAGCGTAAGACACTGGTGAAACGGCTTCCCTCTAATCAGTACTTTAGTAGCGGAGGGTGTAAGACACTGGTGAAACAACTCCCTACTTAGTCCTTACGATACAAGAGCATAAGACACTGGTGTAACGGCTCGTACTCGTAAAATCCCAAAATTCCAACATATAAGTTCCTCCAGAGACTCCCATAGAAGTCTAGGTCTGGATTGTAAGAGAGAGCGTAAGACACTGGTGAAACGGCTCCTTACTTTAATCCCATGATACGAGAGCGTAAGACACTGGTGAAACGGCTCATTTTCATGTAAGACCCTAACATCTACCGTCTTCAGAAGATCTACAAGGAAGTCTTCCCCTACCTTCTGTCACCTTCATACGACAGGACCACCACCACGGACCAGGACGTCGTAGGAAATACCAGGCAGCCACGTCTTCAGAGATCGTCCGAACCTGCCTATATCTTCCCTTTGAGACACCTAGAGGATCCTCGATCGTGCTGCTATATATAACCTATCCATGTCTTATGTAACACTGCACCTCTACCTATATGTTTTGTGTGAATAAGAATAATCTATGTTTGTACTCTGTGTTATATTATCCTCTATTGCCTTCGTGCTTGTGTTCTTGTGTGTTCTCATCTTCTCCAGTCGAGTAAGAACCTACCTATAAAGTCAATACAACCCCAGTAAAAACCTGGTCTAACACTTTATAGCTATATCTATCTATCTATCTATATACTCAGGCCCAATCCCCATTTTGGGGGTAGCCGACTCAAGACAGAGCAAGAACAGGGAAAACACAAAAACAACATAAAACAAAAAATAAACACAGATAAAAAACACAAACTCTCACACATCCAGGTCACCCAGGAGAAGACCCAGAGACCAGGGTTACCAAGGTGGCTCCAGCACTCCCCCGGCCCCTGACCACCCGGAGAGGTTCCGATCTCGGCAGGCAGACATGCAGCGGAGCCAAAGCCACAAGCCCTCCCACCACACCCTTCATATTAATCGTCTCCCCGGGCCAGGCACCTGATGGACTATTATCTAGTCCAACTTGCGCCCGACCCCTTACTCCAAATGACCACGTGTTCACTCAACTATTCACAAGCATTCTCCATTCACTCCTGTCCACCACCACTTCCCCTGCCTGATCTATAGTCATTCCTCTATCATCCAAAGCCTTTCTTACACAGTCTCTCCATCTCAATGGGGGTCTTCCTGCCCTTCTATCTCCCCTTGTACCTGACTCACATATTCTCTTTGTAAGCCTTTCATCTCCCATTCGTTCAACATGACCATACCAGCTCAGCACCCTTCTGTCCACTCTGGCTGACAAATGTTCCTGCTGCCCCACTCTCCTACATATCTCTTCATTCCTCAATCTGTCTCTACGAGTAACTCCACACATACTCCTCAAGCAGCTCATCTCCATCACATCCAGCCCTCTTATATTATAGCTATATAATAATGTAAATTGCAAAGTTGCTAACAATGATGGCATTAATAATGAATGTTTTAAACCTATATTATTAGAATGTGACTCTGAACCCTCATAGCTGGTGGGAGTAATAATTATATAGACGACCTAATTTTGATGCAAATATATTTATGAGGATCTATTAGACAGCATTTATTTAACAAAGGGTGTATGACGTAGTCACAGTTTAAGTATATAGTTCAAGGTCGGACGAATTATAGGTACAGGTTCGGCTCACAGAGAACGGTAATAATAATAATAATAATAATAATAATAATACTTTATTTCAGACTCACACAGTACAGAGGGGACCGGTAGTTACAGGGGTCATTTAAAGAAAGAAAGGTTGTGTTCGCTTTGAGTTTACGTGTTGCACTGGTGTATGTTTGGTTTTGCAAAATATTACCATAGACTATCATCATAGAAAGGGACGGCATACAGAATATTAATCAAAGTCAAGATAGAATGTGTGGTTTGTGTTCTCATACAAAAAAGGCCTACGCAATGAGAAAGGAAGTCTGTAAAACAGCTTTCAATCAAGCTAACTGTTTTCTTCTTAATGAGGGTTCCGGCATCTCCATTAATTGGGAGAATGTACCTGGACCGTTGCAGACCCCAAAGGGCAGGACGTTGAACTCATAAAAGTTTCCTCCGCTGTTGGTGAAAGCTATCTTCTGCTGGTGTTCTTTCCATACAGGAACTTGACAGTATCCTGCTTGCAGATCCAGCGTGGTGAACCATTTAGATCCATGGAGTGAATTTAATGAGTAGTTGATCCTAGGTAGTGGTAGTGTCCTTTATGGTGACATCATTTAGGCGGCTGTAATCTACGCAAAACCTAGTTGAGCCGTTCTTCTTTTTCACCAGCACTACAGGGGATGACCAAGGACTAGTTGATGGTGTGGTAATCCTGGCATCTATAATTTTATGTACTTGTTTCTGTAAAATATTTTTTCTTTGAGATGGTTGTCGGATGGGAGGTCCTGTGGTATGAATAGGGCGAGTCTTCCCTATTTCGGTGGGTGAACTGGCGAATATGTCTTGGAATTGCAGCAATAAGGTTTTAATTTTAATTTTTTTTTGTGGTGGTAGGTGGTCTGTTATCAGTGGTAGAGTGGTTGAGCTGGATGCAATTTCGGTGGGGTCAGTATCGTCGAAAGTTTCCAAATCACCAATGATGAGCCCTTTCGGCAGGGTGAGTGGTGATTCGGTGATATTGGCAGCTTGCACTGCATGTATATTTGGAGGTAGTACAGCAGGCTGAATGAGGCATCTAGGGGCTAGTGGTTGCTCTAGTTTGGTTGCTAGCACCAAGGTTGTATTCTCTGGTTTGACAATTTGGACCCATGTTTGGTGGTGAGGAGGTATGATGGTAGTTTTTTTGTTGATGGCGGATGACAAGATGGCTGGATGTGGTGATGAGACTCCTACTTGGGTGATGGGAATGCCAGAATTAATTTTTCCCACCTGTTTGGTGTTAATGGTTGGGTTGTTGTCTTCTTGTTGTTCAGAAGTTTTGTTTTTAGTCATGAAATGGAAGCGATGTCATCCGCAGTCGATGTTGGCTTGAAGTTCTTCCATCAGGTCTAAGCCTAGGTATCCAACATACTGTCTGCATTGAGAGCCAAACACTATGAATGATGTTGGCAGCTAGGAAGCTGCGGGTTCTAGGGTGATGACTCGGAGAGGTGGGGTTTCTCCTCTTAGAGTATCCCCGGCACTGATGAGGTTGGAAGGTGATGCTCGTAAATCTCTGAAACTGCATCTGTACTTTACGTAGAATTTGGGAAAAAGATAAGAACGAGCGGCTTCCGTGTGTAGGAGGAGTCTGACTCGAATACCATTTATTTTGAATTTGGTATGTACCGGAGGGGAGTGTGTTCTTTAATATCCCCCCGCCACAGACAGACAGGGGACGTTTAAAAACTCCTGAGCATCCTCAGGATATCCGTCTCGGTCTGTTTCCATCTCTTCTTGATCTTTGTGGATGGTCTCTTCTGCTTCACTATCTGGTTGTTCTTCTATTTCTTCATTTGCTGCATGGACACCTATATTTTGTTTCTGTTGGGCTTGTTTGAGCTGGTCACGCATGTCATGTATAGCACACCACAAGTTGCAAAGGGGAAATTCAAATGGGTTAAGGAAATCCATTGAGTCTTCACTGTACTTTGGCTTGTATCTGCCAGAGGGTCGAATCTTGGTATATTGGGGTCCTTAGTAATGTCCCCCTGTACCTTCGCATCTCCTCCAGTTGCTGGTGGATATCTGGCACCAGGAATTTCCGTCGGTGTTCTTACTGGCTAGTCTGAGGCTGAATGGAAATCCGCTTGATGGCTCTGATGTGATGTTGATGATCGACTGGCTCTTGCTGCCAGTGGTTTCTTTATGCTTTATGAAATTGATATCTCTGTCAAGCCCTACAAGGTCATGGATGGCGAATTGTTCTCTTACGCTTGGAGGTAGGAGGAGGGTGATTATATGCTCTCCTAGCTGGAGTTTGTGGATAGCAGTCCTTACGTGTTTTCTGATCAACGTCAAGGTCTCATCCTATTTGCTTTCATAATTCACACTGTCTAAGTTCGACAGGGCGACGACGGTACCGAGGGATGGTTGTGCCGCATTGGTTGCAATTTGCCTAAATTCATTCCAGGTCAATGCAGATCTTACTTTCCCGGCAATTAAAGCAACGGGCTTCCCCAAATGGGTTAAAAGTATTGCAATTTTCTCTCTGTCAGGATTGTACGCTAAATCTAGTAAGGGTTTTACCATTCCAAGAATTTATGATTATCATAAAGCTCAGGAATAAAGCTAGGAATCGGAATGTATGATCTAGCAGCCATTCTACCTGATTGCTTATCTTGCTGTAGCACAAATGTATTTGTTAAAGCTCCTTCCTCCCAAATTGAGAACGACCGTCTGTCACCAGAGTTATGCCAGGATTTTGACTGTGTTTAGAAAATACTGTAAGTGGATTCGATCTCAACTGAGCAAGAAATTAACAATCACAAGGTATACATAATATAGGCATGCAGCAGGACAAGTACAACGCAGAATAACAATAATATTATAGTTTATTAACATGTAAAATATAGAATGGCCTTCAGTATTAGGTTAATACACACATATAATAATACATATAAATGAGTACATACCGTACAATATTGGTGATGTTTGCCTACAGTAGATAGCAAGAATCAGGTTACAACTACCACTAGTAAAATACACACACACACACACACTTAACCACTTGAGGATTATGATACGTAGTAACAGTTCATTTTGACTAACATTGGACGATTTTATTAGGACTAGGAAGGATCTGTGGGATTATTTTGACCCCTTTGTTTGCTCGAGATCCTTCCTAATCTAAATAATATTGTCTAATAATAGCAAAAATAATATGAATAAGTGTGTCCTCCAACACTGAAAGGGTTAACTGAACTTCTTTCAATTGCATAAACTACAGCCAGGGTGCCACGTGGTCGACGTTCCGGTTGGTCCAAGATAGTAGGAGGAGAAGAGGCAGCCCCGGGACAAATACCATACCAGGTCAGTTATAATGATATCATATTATCTTTACTACTACTACTACTACTGATACTGCTAATGCTAATGCTAATGCTAATGCTGTTACTACTACTACTACTACTACTACTACCACCGCACACGCACACACACACACACACACACTCACACAAACGTGCATAATACCTGAACTGTATCATATATATTAAGTGGCCTAGATTGTGACGTGTTTTCTCTACTATATATTCCATTATTATTTCAATAATTTACTATTTAGCAAAAGAACATTTCTTCACAGACAGCAGATGGTGTCACACCTCACAGTGCGATTTTTTCCGTCAGTTTCTACAGGCAATTATAGTCTGGCAGTTTCAAAATATAAGTTCCATAAGAATTAAACTACCAAACATTATCTACCCTCAATCTAGTTTCTGATTCCAATGCGAGACTCAAAATAGTACAAAAAATATCTTGCTCATTGAAAATTACCGAAAAATTTGTGTAACTCCACCTTTCCCATCCTTGTTTCCTTCTTTCTAATACTTGGATACCTCTCTCCTCCCCAACCTGTCTATCCCCCTCAACTGAAACGGACAGTCCATCACCTTTTACTCCTCTACTTCCTTTCTACACTTTTCTTCACTCTACCCTCTGAGAACATACTTTATCATTAATATGCCAGCATTGAAAATAGCCTCCATCACCACCATCCCATCAACCAGGCCAGAAGGACATAAAAACCATTACAACAGAGGCCTAGAGCGGTTTTCTTTCTCGCATGGAACAGCCTCCGCGCCTCCTTCCACCAAACAGAGATGCCTTCCTTCACCAGAAAAATAGCAGCAGAGCCAGAGCAAGTCCTTCTCGCACTCAACATCATCAAACAGGAAAATGCAGCAAAAGTGAACACTATCACAAGCGATCAGATAAGGATATCAGAACAATCCCGCCTGTTTGGTCAATTGAACCTGTGAGGCTTGATGCTCCCCAGCCAAGTTCGAGACTGGCACCCCCTGTGAGGCTTGATGCTCCCCAGCCAAGTTCGAGACTGGCACCACCTGTGAGGCTTGATGCTCCCCAGCCAAGTTCGAGACTGGCACCACCTGTGAGGCTTGATGCTCCCCAGCCAAGTTCGAGACTGGCACCCCCTGTGAGGCTTGATGCTCCCCAGCCAAGTTCGAGACTGACACCACCTGTGAGGCTTGATGCTCCCCAGCCAAGTTCGAGACAGGCACCACCTGTGAGGCTTGATGCTCCCCAGCCAAGTTCGAGACTGGCACCCCCTGTGAGGCTTGATGCTCCCCAGCCAAGTTCGAGACTGGCACCCCCTGTGAGGCTTGATGCTCCCCAGCCAAGTTCGAGACAGGCACCACCTGTGAGGCTTGATGCTCCCCAGCCAAGTTCGAGACTGGAACCCTGTGAGGCCCGAGGCTCACCAGCTATGTATGAGACTAGTAAGACGAGAAGCACCTATTCAACTCTTAACCCGGGAACTGCGGGGAGACTCTTAAGAGTGAGTGAAAAAAAATCAACTTTTGACATCGAAAAAAAAAAATATATATTTTTATTTTTTTATTTTTTTTTGGCCCCTGGGCCATGCAAAATCTCAGTCCTCTACCTCCCCTCCTTCCCCACTTTCCTCCTCTCCTTCAGTTATCACCTATTTTCCCTGTTATTCCCTTATTCTGAGGTATATTTTCGTGCTAACATTAGCGAGTTGCAAGCAGGGTGTTGTCATCACTGATGGCAAGCGAGTGCAAGAGAGAGAGAGAGAGTATCGATCGACTGTCTCAGTGGCCTTGGGGGAAATTGGCGGGAAAGCAGCTTGCCTCACCCATACATTATACAACTCGCGGGCTATATCTCCGATTTTGACCATCCAAACGCTGTTTTCACTCGTTTTATTGTTGTTTCAGGTTAATACCTTTATAATCAACCCATAATAGGCGCATATGGATAAGTATTAATGCTATTAATGGTACAATGAATATTTTAGTGACGGAAACACCTCAAATACATGCGCACAGGGAGAGGTGTCTAATTACCCCCATGCGCACTTCAGAGGTTAAAGGATGTGGTTTGAGATCGTCCAAGAAGAATAACCAGGACAGCAGACTATCACCTCTACGACTCTTAAATTATGTAGTTTGAGACCGTCAATTAACCCTGTAAAGCTCCAGTACTCGACTTGCATATTCGTGAAGTGTGACCCTAAAAGTATCAATACGCTATGAGCGTATTGGTGACTTTAAAAGCTTGGTCAAAATAAGCCCAATACGCGATTTGAGTCAAATTCTGATATAGAAAAGAGTCGGATATGTGTCACAATGGCAAACATTTGGCAACACTAGAAAGAACGAGAGTTTCTCAGTCTATGTTCATCAGTGAAGCGGGAATGTCTCTCTCGATCCATTTAAAGATGGCGGATTTATCGGTTGGACTCCGGGTATGTGTGTCTATTATATTATGATACTATATGAATAGTTTCTTTTTATTATATTTATTTAGTGTTAGCTAATATTTGTGTACTGTGTGAAGGTTTCAAAGAAAAGACCCTTATAATTTTTTTTTTTTTTTTCAACCAACAAATACCCATTGGTAAATATTCCTATAAAATAAAAAAAATAAGGAGTAGGGACTTCATTTGTTTTGTTTGCTCATCTTCACACCACTATCTATACGCATCACCTATATTTATATCTCTAATACACCTTCCCAGAAAATATATTGACAATAACGAACGCTGCTGTACGGAGTTCAGAGTCTGAAGTCAGCGGGCTTATACTCTTCTGCTACTATATTTACATATAAAAACAAATGATGATAGACAATTTCCGTTTTCATTTAAAATAGAGCTTGACAAATATTAGTCATGTCATATTATATAAATCATATGTCGTTGCTGAAAATTCGGAGATATAGCAGTGCAAAGTGAACAGATGTTGCATAATATATATATATATACTGTATATATATATATATATATATATATATATATATATATATATATATATATATATATATATATATATATATATATATGTGTATATACTGTATGTGTATTTTTGTTTCAGCTACGGTAAAATCGATGATATTTTTATGGGGGGGGGGGGTTGATGCTGGAATATAGTAGATTGGGCTTTCTTCTTTCTATTGAGATATAATTGATTGTACTATACGTAATTCTTGTGGCTGAAAATCAATATAGAGTGAATGTTTTTGTTACGCATGCATAATTTTTACTCACTGTGTAGCGTACCGATTTTGAAAATAATCATATAAAATCATCTATTGATGATAAATATATTCTGATGTCATATTTAGAATGAGCGTAAATAAGCGCCAATTTTTTCATATATATTCTAATTGATTTTCATATAGCGAAATTATGACCATATAAACACAGACAAATTATTAAATAATTCTTATATTGCCATTTTCAGTGTGATATTTGTTTCTAATGGAATTTCTTTTCCGGTTTTATAGTAGCATGGAGTTTGCTCTATCTTTGGATGTATAATACATTACATGTAGAGAGATTAATGGGGATTAAAACAGAACGGTAACATACAGTAAGTGTATCATCTCGTGGTAGCAAAAATGGCGCTTGAGAGTGAACGGAAGTAGTAGTAAGTTCCAAGATACTTAACTGGACATGAGAGAGTTAATTTCCCTAATTGTGCAACAAGACATATGACCCATCTAGTACTGTGAGAACAAAATCGTTAAGTCCCCCTCCTACACCCGGAAAATCACTTATACGAAGTTAACATAGATATTGTCTCGATTTTCAGAGTCCCTTTTTGAGCCAATTTATTTCCCTTCAGGAAAACACTACACACATACTATCCTTGACTTCCCTTATTTATACTCTTATGATTACAGTTGAACATTCTAGTCTCAATGTAATCGAAGACATTAGATAGCAGGAATTAATTGTGAAAAACAACATCTGGCATGAAACCTCATATTCTAGTGATTTTAAATATATTTTACTGTCTCGCGGTCGTAATATTAGAGAATCGGGCGAAAGACGGAAAATTATCTTCAGTATATTAACGCGGGCAGATTAAACTATTGTGTACCTAAATATCCGTAATATCCTTAATTCCATAATTATCTCCACTCTGCATTCTGTGCGTTAACCTTTTAGTCTCATTCAAGTATGTACTAATTACTACCCTAACTCAAGTAAACTTGAAGTAATTCAGTGTCTTATTGTTTTATGTGATTAATGTGTGAGGCCTATTTTGGGTATAAATAAAGTATTTTTTTGTTCCTATTGTATAACTCGCCTTGATATTTCATTGTGTATCTGGCTTCCCCCACTGTTTCTATTTGTGCCTCACCTATAGGCTACAGAGAGTATTCCAGGTAACTCTTACAAACATCTCCTCCTTCTATTAATTTTACTACATTTAACAAGCACACCACACATATTTCCAACACATCTACATTACCTTTAACGTACCTTGGTTTTGGCTGTCTATCACTCTTTCAACCTTGGGGAGGGGACACTTGTTACAGGCAGCTTTGCCTTTTGTCTCCTTCATGCACAAAGAAAAAAATATATAAATATTTGTCTCCTAGTTTCTCCCTGTTGGAAGAATCCACAAGTTTCACAACTACTTGTTTTTGTATAGCATAACAATCATCTGTCTATCCCCCCACCCTGCGTTACTTAAGTGAGGACTCTCCTCACAATTTGTATTCGTATTCTTAATATTAATGTATTTATAACGTGTGTACTTTGACAATATTTATTGACATTATAACCTCTCCATTTGTATTCCTGCACCAATACTTTGCTATACCTAAAGGCTTAAGGGGCTAGTGGCTGGATTTTTGGTCTATTAATTCATTTATTAATTTATTTCTTAGTTTCCTCGCTAGACCTCCATCAAGCTTAGAAATACACCCCCTAGACCCCCTTTCAAGATAAATTTGTAAATTTTTCGGTAGAAAAATGTCCCAGCCGAAGGCCGGTTCTTCTTAGAATTACAGGCTCTCTATTGCTTGCCAGGAAAAAAATTGACACCTAAATTGCACGAAAAGTCTTAGAATTTACAACGAAATGGGGCGTAAGGTGTTAAAATTGCCAAAATAATGGGCCGACCGTTTTTAAATCTCAAGACTAATGGGGCTAAACACGAGGGAGAAAGGGATCCAGAAAAACAAGCACTACCCCCTGAGACATGGGCTCTGAAGGCAAAGGAGAGAAGAAAGCTGGATGTGATGGAGATGAGCTGCTTGAGGAGTATGTGTGGAGTTACTCGTAGAGACAGATTGAGGAATGAAGAGATACGTAGGAGAGTGAAGCAGTAGGAACATTTGTCGGCCAGAGTGGACAGAAGGGTGCTGAGCTGGTATGGTCATGTTGAACGAATGGAAGATGAAAGGCTTACAAAGAGAATATGTGAGTCAGATACAAGGGGAGATGGAGGGGTAGGATGACCCTCATTGAGATGGAGAGCTGTGTAGGACAAGCTTTGGATGATAGAGGAATGACTATAGATCAGGCAAGGGAAGTAGTAATAAACAGGAATGAATGGAGAATGCTTGTGAATAGATGAGTGAACATGTGGCCATTTGGTAGAAGGGGTCGGGCACCAGTTGGACTAGATAATAGTCCGTCAGGCGCCTGGCCCGGGAGCCGATAAATATGAAGGGTGTGCCTGGAAGTGTGGTGGGCTTGTGGTTTCGGCTCGCTGCATGTCTGCCTGTCGAGACCGGAACTTCTCTGGGTGGTCGGGGGCCGAGGGAGTGCTGGAGTGACCTTGGTGATCCCTGGTCTCTGGGTCTTCTCCTGGGTGACCTAGATGTGTGTGAATTTATGTTTTGTTTCAGTGTGTTCATTGTTTTTCTGTTGTGTTGTCCCTGTTTGGGCTCTTGTCTCGAATCGGCCACCCCCAGAAAAAAAAATGGGGAATAGGCCTGAGTAAATAGATAGATAGATAGACACCCTTAATGGAAACTCTCTCTCTCTCTCTCTCTCTCTCAACATCCAATAGACGAGTGTCTCCATTGATTGTAATGTGAGCTTTCAAAATAGGATATTGGGCAGATTTTTAATTACTTCTCAGTCATTTTTATTTTACTAATCCATAATTTTCTACTATAAATCAAGAGCGATTTTCTAACCCTCCCTCAACCCCTTAAAAATTATGAAGCATTTTAACAGTTTATTGTGGCTATCATTAGATGATTGTATTCTGTTTGTGAAGAATCTGCGGGAGTGAAACGGTCAATTAACCACTTGCGAGTTTCAAGTTGTAAGGAAGTTGAAGCCATAAACATCGATATATAACGGAAATGCACTAATAATGTATATTTCTGATGGATACAAATTATCATATATTTGGTTTAATGTATTTATATATGTAGGCTACTATTGCCCACATAAATGTATTTTCTCTCTTAAAAAGTGGTGTGGTAGATCTGGCAACATGGTAGTCTCCCCCTCAATTAGTCAGTGGGCCAGATCCAGAAATGTACACTTTGGTTGCACCCCCCCCCCCCCCCTGCAACTTTAGTTTGATGGTACCACATTGTTCCTGGGTCTATGGGGATGACATTTTCACTTGTTGTCATTCGCACAACCTGTCAGGTAATTATGACAACAACTTTTTATAAACAAGGAGGGCTACCGAGGCTATAAAAAGTGAAAATATATGATACACATGTAACCATTGGAAATAGTTGTCCATTAAGGTCCTAGAAATCATATAAATGAATGAAACATCACTAAGGAACTTCTTCCACTGTGCCGGACACTTCTGATGTCTGCCAAGGATCCTCATCTGCAAGACACCTGATGCTCGACGCTTGGCTCGCTCAGGGTTCTTGATGGACAGCTCAGGATACTGGTCCATAACTATATCTGTTCGGGTATGGTTGTTGCTTGTTAACTTCAGCATCTCAAGAACATAACTAGCCAGATCTTTGAATGTCTTGGGGACTGTTTTAATGGCCTGCAGCATGGCCATTCCACCAAAGATCCACACTGCTGTTTCAGGGACATCTTCTGCTGGTTCTGCTTGCTCTTCCAATGAATGTAGAAGAGAAGCCTTGGTAGTCTTCGCAGGTGCACCGTCAGGAGTTGCAAGGGACCATTGCAGAGGCCCCAGCGGATACTGCAAGACTTCTTGCATGTTCATTTGTCTGTGTTGGGCAATGACCACCATCTTTGCAAATTATAGGTTTGACTCCTGTAAGGAGATAAAGAAAACCTAATATTTAGTAGTGGCCCCGTAATCATTGACGAACATGCCTATTACATAAGGCATCCTCTTCAAACACTAATCCGCCGTAGTTTGAATCTACCGCGCAGAGCATTTAAAATCTGAGGAGCCTTCATCATGAGCGCACGCGACCTCACTCATGGCTTCAGTCATTATGAATTGGGTTCTCACTACGAAAAAACTTCGTAAAAATAAAAAGAAAAAGAAAATAAGAATAACTATCCAATAAGCTTTCCATCATATCGTGGATGTACTTGTGTGGATCTTTGACCAGACGCTGATTCAGGCGTCATTCTTCCTTCACTGACATATCAAGTAAACCAAAATCCTTAATACATCAACGAATGGGAAGGGGATGGTCGGGAGGGCCCCAGTCGTCAATGATTACGGGGCCACTACTAAATATTAAGTTTTCTTTATCTCCTTACAGGAGTCAAACCTATAATTTATTAGTGGCCCCTCCATCATTGACGAACATGCCTGATTTCTAAGACTGGAGGGGGACATTCGTAATCATATCATAACTCTAGAAAAGCAGATAATCAAACAACCACATAGTATTCTTACTTTGAAAATATATTTACACATGGCGCAGCCCATATATATACAAAAAAGGGGGTTCAAGCAGGTGCGTGCTTCAAAAAAGCCTGCTTGACAAAAAAGGGTAACTCTGGAGATTCTGTGAACAGATCTGTAGTTACAAAGGCACCCCACTCAACGAGTGGTGACAAAAATAACAAGTTATAAGTTTACATGTGCACATATAACCCCATAATATTCGTGGAAATATCTTGCAAAATATCTCCACTGATTAACCTCTGAAGTGCGCATGGGGGTAATTAGACACCTCTCCCTGTGCGCATGTATTTGAGGTGTTTCCGTCACTAAAATATTCATTGTACCATTAATAGCATTAATACTTATCCATATGCGCCTATTATGGGTTGATTATAAAGGTATTAACCTGAAACAACAATAAAACGAGTGAAAACAGCGTTTGGATGGTCAAAATCGGAGATATAGCCCGCGAGTTGTATAATGTATGGGTGAGGCAAGCTGCTTTCCCGCCAATTTCCCCCAAGGCCACTGAGACACAGTCGATCGATACTCTCTCTCTCTCTCTTGCATTCGCTTGCTATCAGTGATGACCACACCCTGCAACCGGATTTCTAATGTTAGCACGAAAATATACCTCAGAATAAGGGAATAACAGGGAAAATAGGTGATAACTGAAGGAGAGGAGGAAAGTGGGGAAGGAGGGGAGGTAGAGGACTGAGATTTTGCATGGCCCAGGGGCCAAAAAAAAAAAAAAAAAAAAATGATGTCAAAAGTTGATTTTTTTTTCTCTGACTCTTAAGAGTCTCCCCGCAGTCCGCCGGGGGAACTCTTAAGAGTCTCCCCGCAGTTCCCGGGTTAATACTAAATTGCTTTCACAGCTAAAACTACTATAACAACCCTGTTGTTTGTACTAACATTGTACTAGCACAATTTCTCGCCCTGAATAGAACAGAGAAATTTTCATATCACATTATCCATAACTTGTATCACAGCTCTTACACTCCGGCGGGGTCTAGGGTGTCCTATGTTACACTGACTGCACCCCCCCCCCCCTTTTTCTTTGAAAGTAAACAAAAGTGACCGAAGGGCCACCTAGACCCTCTGCCTTAAAGCTATACATGGTAAGGAAGGTTTGTCTAGAGCAACTGACAAGTATCTAGTCAAAAACGTATGATTAGAAGCCCACAAATGTGTGGACGTAATATGTTCTACTGAAAAGTTCTTCAGGAAGCGTAAAGAGGCCACCCATTTGCGTAAATCGTGGGCCCTACCCACAACGCCGGGATTACTCTCTTTAATGACTTCGACCAAAAGAGAAGCCAATCTCCGTTTCAGTAAGCGTTTACCTGTACTTGCTACCCACAAAGCACCTTGGGGGTTTAGAGGAGCTACTCTCAAATATTTGGTTAGAGCTTGCACTGGACATAGAATATGGTGCACCTTTCCCCTTTTTAACGCCGCCACCGTGAACTCAGAAAACACGTGTGCACTGTGCTCATTCTTGGCTACAAATCCTGGGGAAGGTGCAATGTGAATACATTCATTAAGTCTACCAAACCTAAGGCAATTAGGTGTGTTGCTCATCGCCGCCAGCTCAGTCACTCTGTTCCCGGTGGCCAAAGCCAAAAGGAATACAGCCTTTTTTAAGAGTAATGCAAAATCTACAGTATTTTGGTACAGACGAGAGTGAAGTAAAGACAATGCCTTGTCCAGAGACCAAGTAGGCATGAGCTGACGGGGAGGTGGGCGGAGTTTAAAACATGCTCTCATAAAACCTGTTTCCTCCGCTACCGGTATGGAGAGACCTGTAAGGTCTAAAAAGGGCACTCTAATCGCAGTTAAGTGATTTTTTAACGTTACCACAGATAAACGTTTCTGCTCAAACAGATAATTCAAATAATTAAAAACTAATGCTACTGAGGGCACAGTCTGTTCTGTTCTAATGATCCAAGAAGTAAAGGCTTGCCAATGTGATTGATACTGTCGTTTCGTAGACTGAGTATATTGATTTAATAATTTATTGGTCACATCTCTACCATATGGTGATAGCCACTTGGCCTCTTGAATGTCCATAATGCAAAAGTCAGCGAGGTCGCTAGGTTGCCAATCGTGTCTAAGTGGAAATACACGACCGGAAGCGACACCGGGTGCGGGCACCACGTCTTTAATTGCTGGTACCATAACTGCGCCGGCCACAGGGGCGCGATTAGCGAGGCTAAGCCTCGATAATCTCGTAGTTTGTTCACTACGTGGCACATTAGTGATGCGTCTGGCGGCGGAAACAGATAGATGGAGCTCCATCTGTTCCAGTCTGTCACTAGGGCGTCTGGCCCCCCTGCCGGCGTTCTCGTCCGGTGGGTGAGGTATAGAGGGAGTTTGTGAGTCTCCTCGGATGCAAACAGATCCACTTGTGGATGGTAGAGCTCTGCAATCATTAGGTTGAAATGGGTTGCTTGAGCTCCCATTCTACTGTCGTGCTTTGTCTCCGGGACAGAGCGTCTGCCCAGACGTTTGCTACGCCTGGGAGATAAGATGCGTGAAGATAAATGTCTAGCCTGTTGGCAAGAGTAAAAATCTCTTCCGACACGTTTAGCAACTTCCGTGATCTCGTTGACCCCTGTTTCTGAATACAGTGAACTGCATTCAGATTGTCCATTCTGAAGGCCACCGACTTGCCCCGTAAAGTAGAGCCGTGAGCCTGAAGGAAATACAAGGGGACTAGTAATTCTTTGACATTGATGTGGGAGATTTCTAAGTGGGACCAAAGCCCCTGACCCTGGTGCCCCTGGTTTGACTGAAAACCCCAACCTATTGTGCCTGACGCATCCGTGTCTACCCATACCGTTGGCGGAGGAGAGGTCCATGACATTACTGAGTGCAACATTTCCCTCTTCGCCCAGACCGCTAGTAAGGTGTGGATTAATTTTGGTATGGGCCATAATTTTCCCGCCGGTAAGAGTGGGAAATATTTGTTGCCCTCCAATATTAAACGTTTTACTTTCAACTGGCCCAACATTACAGTTAGTTGAATCCAGTTGAGAGAGCCGACCAGAGACTCCCAGATCCTCCGTGTCGTAGTCAGACTGTGAAGAAACATGAACAGTTTCCTGCGAAACCTGTTTCGATTGTCCACACTCTGACTCAGAGTGAGAGCAGCTGTGTCCCAAACCAGCCCTATCCACTGAACTACTCGTGAGGGAACAAGGTTTGACTTTACCAGATTTACCTTGAACCCTAGAGTTTTGACGTGATTTAAAGTTATGTTGACATGTTTGATGCATAATTGCTCTGTCTCTGCCACCACCAGCCAGTCGTCTAGGTACCACAAAATTCTGATCCCTTGCTTTAACAATGGCATCAGGGCTTGCCGGACTAATTTCGTGAATAAACGAGGTGCCAGGTTCAAACCGAATGGCATCCTCTGAAAAACAAAATTTTGATGCCTGATCCGTAAGGCCAGAAACCTTTGAAATCTTTTCTTTACCGATACGTGCCAATAAGCGTCTGTCAGGTCTAGGGAACACATCCAACCTCCCGGCGGAAGTGTTAGCCTGATTTGGTGTACTGTTAACATTCGGAATGACTCGTTGTGAATGTGAAGGTTCAGATACGACAGGTCTACGACCGGTCTCATCTGAACACTGTCCCTTTTGGGAACCAAAAATAGCTTGGACGTGAATACTGGGTAATTTGGAGGGACCGGGATGATGACATTCTTGGCAATCATTTCCTGGACCAGTGACTCCACCTCTAAAGAAACAAGATTCGCCGTTGTCGGCTGACGTAAGCGAGGTCGCCGGAGCCACTGCCAAGTGATGCCTTTGCGTGCCACCATCCGTGCCCAAGTATTTAACGGCCATGCTTGGTGACACGTACGGAACGACCCAGTTAGCAGACAAGGGTTCGCCGGCTGTACTACCCTCGGATCCACCGGCCTTGAGACTGGCACCGGGAGTGAGAGAGACTTTAGTTTTTTTATGGTGGTGGAGTTGGAGGTGGTGGACGCTTCGCCGGCTGGCTGGCGTTGGCAGAAGACGGGCCCTGACCTGGCTTATTATAGCCGCGTCCTCTCTGACCTGAAAACCTACCCTGTCTATGCCTGTACTGACCTTGAGGGGAGGAGGACTTAGGTGGATGAAAGGGCTTAGATCCCCCCGGCTGAGCCTTAGCGACTGGCTTGGGTTTGGGGAAGTTAAAGGCAGGTTTCTTAGAAGGGGTGGGACTATGTTTAAAGGCCTGAGCCATATTAAAAACTGTTCGCCACACTTCAGGGGACATTAAAGAGGGAGTGAGCACTGGTGACATGACCACCTGATTCGCAATGCGATCAGGCAGCTTCCGTACCAAGGACATTCTGAGATCTTGTCTCGCTCGCACCGCCTCAAGCAAGGCTGTGCGTATGTCACCCAATGATTGGATTGACGACTGAAGAAGCAGTCGCCGGGACAGTTCGACCGACCTTCTGGCATCCGCGTCTGCGATTGCCTGAGTGGACCGGAGCAATGACTTTGCAACCTGTTGTGACACTATGTATTGGGAGAACAGGCGAAAAGCTTTCCCCCGTAGCCTAAATTCTCGGTCTAGGTGAGTTGGGGTAGGGGTAGTGAAAGGGTCTTTTAGTTCACAAAGATTAATTTTAGGGGCAGCTAAGAAAGCAAACAAGGCTGAAGGGACTCCGCCGGCAGAACACACTGGCATGGAGAACCAAGAATGAGTATCTTGAGGGATCTGGTGGGAAGTTTTGGAAGTAAATGTGGTCGCAAAGTTTTGAGCCTCTGTCTCCCATTCCACCCAAGGTCCTGGACCCAACTGCCCCACCTTCAAGACTGGATTAGAGGCTGCGTCTGTGACGGTTTGCAAATCGAGTTCTGGAGTGAGAGCTGACAGTGTCTTAATGTCATTAAACCCATCATGCTTAGACCAGTCAGAAAACAATTTTGAAGCTGAGGCAGAGGGTAAAGCAGGCTTAGCAGCATAAACAAAATAGTCCTGGTGATAATAACTAGGTATAGCCTTGATATTGACATCTAGTACATTCCCCAAAGTATCCAAGGCCCTTAATTTCTTAGATTTATTGCCTTGGATGACCCACTCTTGCGGCACTGGGAGTTCCCCTGACAAGGTAGGTTGGGCGAGCTCTGGCTTAGTGGGGGTCAAAAGGACCCATGACTCGTCTGGTCCGTAAAGCAAGGGCATAGCTACCTTTCTGAGAGGCGCTCTGTCTAGAGGGGGCGGATTGACATCCGTTATAACCCTTACATTCGAAGTGGTCAATGCCGCCGTAGCAGGCCTAGTGACCACCGATGGTGACAGAAAGGGAGGGTGAGGGATCTGAGTCAAAGCAATAGAAGTCATCAGAGGCCGTACCGTAGAGCTTGTCGTGGGACCTCCCAGGTCCACTGTAGAAGTTTCCGGCTGTTGGCCAAAAAAATTAGATAAAGCATTAACTAGTAGCCCATCAATTTCCTGTGCTGTGACAAATTTATTAGATGATGTACTCAATGGTGAATCAATAAGATCTTGTGCGGCGTCTAAGCCTGAACCTGACTCTTGCACTTCCATATCTGATATAAATGAAACCTCATCTTTATCATCCTGTTCCTCATGAGAGGATACTGCCGAAGCTGGGGTACCATCTTGTCGCCAAGATAAGTCAGGAATAGAGGATGGGATCGCCGCGTCCCGGTGGACGTCAGCCACTGTGTGAGTAGTTTGAGCCAGAAGTGGGTTGTCAGGTACTGGTCGAGAATATCGCCAAACACCGAGGCCTTGGCCTACACTCCCTTGGGAGTCCGAAACACTCTCAACCACTGAGCTCCCTGAACTCTCCAAATCCAGGGTTAAAATGCTAATAGGTAGAATATCTTTAGGTACAGGCACTACACTGGACCCCTGAGACCGAACACTAGCTCTGTCTGGGGTAGAGGTATGACGAGAAGTACTAGATTCCGGCGAATGTCGGGAGGCCTTACTATCATGGGAATCCTTTCTCGAAGATTTATGGCTGCGGTGTGACCGTGAACTACTCTTTGATTTGGAGGATTTATCGCCGTGACCACTGGTGGAACTCTCCGTCTTACTCTTCTTACTCGATGGTGAAGATGCAAGACTGGGAGGCTGGTGTCTAAGTGGGGACCTAGACCTAGATCTCGCCCGAGACGAGGAGGCTGCCGCCGGGGGTGTAGGCTCACGTTGACGTTTCGAAGTAGCTGGGGCAGGAGATGACACAGAACTCTGTCAGGTCTCTGCCGGCTTACGGATAGTTACTCGAGAGGAACGTTTAGGGGGAGGGTGCTCAATTAGAAGCCTATCCCAAAGTGGGACGTTGTCACATTGAAGTGACTTATGAGCCACAATAGTAGTATAAGCTGCCATTTGTTGCCTAACTTCTCGTAAGGCGACCGCTGCGGTCTTATCATTGTCCTTTAATACTTTTACACTGAGTTGGGAGCAAAAGGAACAGTTGCGCATCACCCACAGACCCCTTGAACGGTCTAGACATTTAACACACTTGATACAAAGAGTGTGCGCAAAAAGAGGGATACCAGCACAGGTTGGAGTAATGCATAAAGCTAAAACTGGGGCAAAGGTAGCCATGACAGAGACTGGTGGGGAAACTACTGCAGGTTCTGTATTGGTCCGCCAGAGCCCAGCCCTGGAAAAAAAGAAAATTTCCAGGAATTAATGCTCATAAGGTTAACCCAACATGTTCGCACACAAGTGTTAATAACCCGCCGGGTAACGAGACGTAATGTCACAACGATCACAGCTCGTTACGCGGCGGGGTTCAATAAAGATTTCCGAATATCCAGACATGTCTTAAGAAAGTTAAGAATACCCTCTGACATAATATAAAATACCAGTATGGCGTTTATAAACAGTCTTTCTGGTGGTGACTGTTTCAAGATCCAATTTTTAGAAAACAACCCCCCACAAAGACGCCGGCCCCTGAATTATCTGGCAGATTAACACTGGGCAGGCTGATACGAGATCTGACTTCTAACGAATTGTCATATAGATCGCCGTATGTTGAAGGCGGCGATACACTAACGTATCTCTCAATTATTTGGTTAACTAAATTGAATTGTAAATTCCTTATTTCCTCCTCCCAGGAGCACCCGCTGGGTGTGAAAAAATTATGAAAAGATGTTAACCCTAATTGAGCCTTCGATCGCCGTATGTGTGAAGGCGGCGATACATAATTATAGTATCACTAAATGGACCGGTTAACTAAACTGAATTACCAATTCGTTCATCCCACCCTACCAAGGTGCACCCGCCGGGTGAGATCTGATGTATAAACGTTAACCCCATAAGTTCCTATCCCCACTTCTTTGTAAAAGATCGCCGGGGAGGAAAGCCCACAACAACAGCTAGGTTTTTCCTTTGGTTTGTAAAACCGGGTAGAAAAACTTCATAACATATGTCCACATGAACAATGTTAGATGGGTACAGCCATTCCGCCGGGAATCATAGGGAGCCTGAAACAGGCACCATCACAGAGACGCAATCCTGGAGAGCCACAGACACCTACTCGCCGGGGACACAAGCCTGTTTTTGAAACCACGCGTGGCCAAAACTCGGCTCTCGGCCGGGGTTTTCATGGTGTAACCGAGAAAAACCCGCCGGAAAGTAACCCACCCCGTCCAGAAACCATCTGAACGCACATAGGACCCGAGAGATAGCCAAAACACAACTAACCGAGGGCCCACAAACATAATCCGTGGAATTAGCCAATACACAACTAATCCAGGAAACATAAATAGTCCGTGGAATTAGCCAATACACAACTAAACCAGGATACACATGACACAGTAGTACATATTTATAAATAAATCAATAACACTTGTACATGTGGCAAAGCTACGAGCGGCTGGCTAGGCCTAGGCAGACGGCACAAAAACGTTGAAATATAAACAAAAGTACTGGAAATAACTCAACAGGAAACACCGCCAACACACCACTGTAGCAATTACTTCCGGCAAAGGGAAGACTGACTCGGGACCCAGAAAAAACTTCACTAAGTGAAGAAAAATACGCTGGGAACGTCAGCAAAACAAACGCTACCTCATCAGAAAGATAGAAGGCAGCAAAAAGCGCGTAATGAAAGCCGCCTGCAACACAAGCTAACTAACTGTGAAAAAGTTCACACGTCCAAAACAGGACCACGAGGGTACATCCGAAATAGATGCCCCAAACACACGACCCAAAATATTCTGCACTGCGGGCAACCAGCCCAGGACACTCCTGCCACGCATATCCTAACCTTACTCGATACATCCCGGAGTAAACAAATGAGAAAAAACTCACTAGGGACGCAGCAAATGCGGAACCAGCGGAGCGTGGGGAGACACGTCCGGGCGGGGTGAGCGCAGAGCAGAGAAGGAAGAATGACGCCTGAATCAGCGTCTGGTCAAAGTTCCACACAAGTACATCCACGATATGATGGAAAGCTTATTGGATAGTTATTCTTATTTTCTTTTTCTTTTTATTTTTTACGAAGTTTTTTCGTAGTGAGAACCCAATTCATAATGACTGAACCCATGAGTGAGGTCGCGTGCGCTCATGATGAAGGTTCCTCAGATTTTAAATGCTCTGCGCGGTAGATTCAAAACTACGGCGGATTAGTGTTTGAAGAGGATGCCTTATGTAATAGGCATGTTCGTCAATGATGGAGGGGCCACTAATAAATAGTCCCCTATCAGCCTTGATTACAACATCTGTGGTGGCAGCTTTGGTCTTCTTTGACTTCACCAGATTCCTAAATGTCTTGAGTGCAGCCTTTGCTAATGGGGCATAGAGGTCTGCTTGACTGCTACACAGTCTCTCTTGTAGAAAGGATGTGAAGGCATCAGCTCCCTTCTTTTCTGCAGACAACAAGTCCTCTGTTATGTCATCAGTAGCCTTTACTCCAGACGCGATGTTGATGAGGGAATCAGTTGTGTTTTTTGTCTCATACGGGTTCACCCAGCTCTCTACAGTGTCCATGACTTTTTTTACATCACCTTCATCTTTCTTTAGGCGAGGGGAACTAGTTTCCTTGTGGTGCTGGTTCTGAGCATCATACATACCAGCCATCTCCCTGCAGATTTGAAGTGCTCTGGCCCTGTCATGAGCTGTCAGAATCCAACGCTGGACCACATCTTGGTTGAAGCTGATTTTCCAATTTTGGGCAATGGAAAACACAAAGCTAACCAATAGTTTGGTACAAAGGTATGTTTCATTCATTTATATGACTTCTAGGATCTTAATGGACAACTATTTCCAATGGTTACATGTGTGTCATATATTTTCACTTTTAATAGCCTCGGTACCCCCCCTCGTTTATAAAAGCTGTTGTCATAATTACCTGACAGGTTGTGCGAATTATAACAAGTGAAAATGCCATCCCCATAGACCCAGGAATAATGTGGTACCATCAAACTAAAGTTGCAGGGGGGGTGCAACCAACTCAATAACTAGGCCCTTTTTGGATTTGGCCCATAGACTAAATACCCTCTTCCTCCTTCCCTCTCCTCGGATAGCTCCCAAGGATTATGAAGCAGGTTGTGAAGCACTTGAACTAATGTCACGCTGCAACATTTATTAACCCAAGAACAGCGAAGCCATAGTAGTTCAAAGTGCCCGCCATGCGAAGGTATTTGCTTCAATTCTGATGAAAATCGTCGTATTTACCATATATAACATTATTACTTCTCCATATGTGCCTATTTTACTTTAAAATTAACATATGAACATTGAAGAGCAATAAATAGAAGTGGTAACAGCAATTGGCTAGTGAAAAACGTATATATTAGCCCCGCGGTCGAATCTCAGCCGGACCAGTGTCGAGAGATATACATTCTCCATCTCTCCTGTCTCGTATGCTACTGAGACGGCTAGGGGACATCTCGGACTGGCTATAGGGTCGGAGAAAAGCTCCCCCATCCTGCCCCCTCTCTCCTAGCCATCCTCGCAAGAAGATACTCGATAAATATCGGGAATAATAGAGAAAATACTGGATAATTGAGGAGAGGGGAAAAGAGGGAAAAAGCGGGAGGGAAGGAGGGGGGTTGGGACACATGTGGAGGAGTGATAGACGGTATGGAGGTGAATTATCTCACCTAATCACATATTGCTTTGTTTTGAGTGCCAGTGGGGTGTTTTGAAAGGTTTTGTTTATGTATTTGCTCTTAAGAGGACCCTCGCCTTCGCCCAACAAAATCTCGTATGAGGACCCTCACTTTCCCGGGTTAGATCACTCTCCCGGAGAGGAACGAAACTTCTGTGGGCAATAGTAGCCTACTACGACCGTGTATGGTGAGTTATCTGCTCAACAGGTGGCGTTGTGTGTGTGTAAGTGTGAGAGTCCGAGTGTAGGGGGTGAGACAGTGAAGCACGGGAACGAGGTGGCTTCAGAGATGGGGTCGTTTCGGGCCATGAGTGAGCACCGTGCCTCATGTGAAGGCAAGATGGCAGGTGCTCGTTGTACTCTACGTGCTTCACATGTCTCACTCCCTAGACTGGAACAAGACCTCATGGGCTTCACTGTTCATTGTAAAGCGGTGAATGTTAAGGCTCTCAGCCTATGCCCGAGAGGAAGTAAGTTGGAATATAGGAAAAAAAAAAAAAAATGGCTAGTAATTCTGCTTATTATCAATGTATGCAGTTTCAACTTCCTTGTGCCTGAAACTCACAAGTGGTAATTTTTTGCTCTATGTGTATAAAGGTGACAAAAGGCAGGTTGCTTGTAATGAGTGTCTCTCCCAAAGCCAAAAGAGTGACAGAGAGTGAAATTCAAGGGATGTTAGGGTCAAAATGCCTGGACACACGAAGTTTAAAACAGCCTTAAGTCATAAGATGAAGGAAAGATTGATTGATTGAGGAAGAGAGTTCCGGACTTCACTTGTTGAGTAGAAGAAAGACTGAAAATTTGCTATTTCTTGGGTTGGAAAGCTAGACAGAATAGGAGTGGGACTGTATTGAAAGGCGGATGCTTTGCACTTGCCACAAGGAGGGGGTATGCACTGGGAGAGCTCTGAAAAACACTGTTTGTTGTAACAGTGATAGAAGAGTGAAAGAGATGCAACATAGCTTGTAGAAAGGGATTGTAGGGAACTAGTAAGAGGAGGTGATAGGTGTGCTATGGACTCGCCACGTGACTTTTGGAGTGATTGCATGCTGGGTTGTTGTGAAAAATTAGTTGAATAGTGAAAGGTAGAATCATCAGCAGATGAGTGGATAGGACTGGAGGTACAGTTGAGATAATTAATGAAGACTAGAAAGAGAACTGGAGATAGGACAGAACCCTGAGGAACACCGAAGTTGATAGGTTGAGGAAGTGAGCGATGGCCGTCCACCTCTTTGATTGATTGAGGTCCTTCCTAAGCTGCAGAACATCATCTAATGATAACCAGAATCCTATTAAAAATGCGTCCTCAATTACTGAAAGATTTAATTTCCAGGTGAGCTTCCAAGAGAGAATACTGGGCAATTGGTTCCACTTCTGCGGCGGTGTGGTCATCTCCCCGGACTTTGTGTTGACAGCCGGCCATTGTGTTGAAGGTGGAGACTTTACTTCACCAGCAGGACTGAGGGTAAACAAGTTAAACAACTCACAAACTCATAGACATAGACACACGCTTATATATATATATATATATATATATATATATATATATATATATATATATATATATATATATATACAGTATATATATTATAGGTAAGTTAGGCCTTAGAGGGCTCATTTCAAATAATTGTTTCTGCATATTTCTAACCTTTATATTTGTAGTAAGATATAGATTATTATAATTTTGGATTTTTTGTTTTCAATTAGGGTTTCATCTTCGAGACTGGAAGTTTAAGTTCGTCTAAGATATTTTGCTATAATTATTAATGTTAACCCTTAATTAGCGGCTCACCACATAAGTCGTATTTAATAAAGCTGGACTATGTGGCGGCGCTCGACATAGGTCGAGTGGCAATTTCAGCACGTAATGTTGCTGAGAGAGAGAGACAAGTGGTGGCAGGAGAGTAGCGAGCGTATGACTGCTCCAGACCACCGCGGCGAACATACTGACACGAATCCCAGCTCCCTCCTCCCTCTCTCACTCGCTATATAAGGAATTGTATCGGGAAAGTGGCTAATTACATGCTTTTTGCACTCGCGTTGCACGGTTATTGCAAGAAAACTAGCCATCATAAAAGGATCGTTATGGTGTCATTCGAAAGCTCTGTTTATGCCCTTTCAGGGATAGATACTTGTTTTACGTTCTGGGTCTTATTTAGGCATGAAAATGATCACGTAAACAGCCCTATTTTGGCTAAAAACACTCCGCTGGGCGGTACATATAAATAAACCGCATAGGCCGCTCTTAAGGTGTTAAGGGAGCCCACCTCGCTATTTTTCTCTTTCTCTCCCTCTCTCTTTGGCTTGTATCCATTCGGCCCCATTCAGCCTACTGTTTTAGGACGTTTACCCCCATCCAGGTGTTATTATTTTCCTGGCGAGCAGTAGCGAGCCACCATATATATATATATATATATATATATATTTTACAGCAAGCTAAATTTGTACGTTTTTTCGATAGAAAAATTTCTCCGGCAAAGCCGGATTTCTCCATATAATGCCTAAATTGACACCTGGATGGGGATAAACGTCTTAAAACAGTTGGCTGAATGGGTCCGAATGGATACAAGCCAGGGAAACAGAGAAAAGGAGAGAAAGATAAAACAAAAATGGTGACCCCCCTTAACATATTACTGTACACTTTTAGGTTGTGGGTGGTGAGAGGGATCAATCTACCCCCGAAGGCAGCGAGCAGATAGGGGAGATCAATCTCATCCTTGAACACCCTTTCTATGATCCGTTAGTAAACAAATATATTTATATTCAAAACCAATTAATAGTCATATTTACTAGTGGCTCCTTCATCATTGACGATCT
This sequence comes from Paralithodes platypus, assembly GCA_032716605.1. Lineage (NCBI taxonomy): Eukaryota > Metazoa > Arthropoda > Malacostraca > Decapoda > Lithodidae > Paralithodes > Paralithodes platypus. The sequence continues at coordinate 98,436,263 of CM064487.1, forward strand.
GCCTATTATATGCGCAAGAAGAGAAGAGGAGCCAGCTCGTAAGGGTACGCTTATTCTCTTACGGAATCGTCTTTATGATTGGGTACTCACTACGAAAAAACTTCGTAAATAATAAAAAAGAAAAAACACATTAAGAACTGTTATAATCAGGCTTCCCAATTTGTGGATATTTTCCCATGCGCAGCCAGATGCTGATCCTCCTGCATTTTCTCTGCCTTCCTCTTCCTGCGACCGTGCCGTGCAGACGTGCGAGTCCGTCTCTCTTCATTCTACATTCGTTCGTCTCTTAGTGTGTCTTTTGCTCATTTGTATTTATCTGAGACATTATAGAATAGGCTCAGATTAGTTGGCACGGTCTTAGGAAGTGTGTAATATAGGGTACAGTGTTAAGCGTCCATGCGGTCCGCATAGGATCAGGGCGCCTCATGTTAACTTTTCCTTTTCAGCATTTAGTTTTGCCTTTTAGCCAGTTAGGAGGCTCTACAGTGCTGGGCTCGTCTACTTGGCCATCAATTTTGGACGGGAGTAGCTAGTAGTAGAATATTTAGCAGACGCTCTAGTCCAAGAGTTGTCACACGTGGTGTGGAACTTTCTGGAGTGCTTTTGTTTTCTGCTTTCCCCTCTGGCCTGAGGCGTCGGTGGTGGCGGATGGCGGTGTCATCGTGGGAGCTCCTTGCTTCGCGTTTCGTCGTATTTCTGCCCGAAGCCTCGTGGCTAGCCTCGTGTTAGGGGTATTATGACTATGGCTAGGATATATAGTTAATTATTGAATTAAATAATATGTTTAGCCTTAAGTTGTCCTTCTCTTTTCATGTGGTGTATCTTCATGATTGGAAGGGATCAGGAGACGTCCTGATATGTATATATGATTATATTGTGGTGTGTTTTTCACTTGAGCTGTCAAGTACGTAACACCCAAAGGGTTTGGTGTTTCCCTCCGGCGGATTTTGTCACTAATCGATGCCGGAGGCTCGTCGAGGTGAGCAGGGAATAGATCCAAGAAACTGAGTCTGGTCAGCGTACCGTTAAAATTCTCCGGCGGAACATCTGACTTTCCAATAGGGTTCCGGCAATGCCGGGAGGACTCGCCTAGCTACCCTCACACGGCAGCATACGTCGCATTAACCCGGTGGACGTTACACAGTGAGAATATGAGCCTATCACTCCTCATTGTGTGGCGGGTCGAAGGGCTGACTTAACATGAGAACATAAGCCTGTCACTCCTCATTGTGCAGATCGGTGGGCTGACTTAACATATTCTTAAGGGATATTATTTTATAGGCATAGTGATTCATATATCATTTTAAGTAGTCCTCTTACCTTCATGTTAAAGTGCATCAGCAGACTTTACATAAGGATGGATCCGGCGGAAAATTAGAATTAGCTGGTGTTGGGACCTCTAGTTTTCCGGCGGATTCTGAGCATATACTGTGTGAATGTCTCAGTTTATACTTATAAGCATTGATTCTTAGAAATTTTCTTCCAGATCACCACAGAGTTGCGCAGCACGGGTCCCAGGTAGGGGGGCCGATCCGGCGTAGGGGGGGGGGGGGTCGTCTTTGTTGCCAGCATGCCTTTAGTCACACTTTGCTCAACTCCAAGTTGCGTTGGGGTCCCTGTGTTTCACCATCAGTTATGTGTGAAATGTGTTCAGTGCCTAGACCGCTCTAGAGGGACATGGTTGTCCAGGAAATGCGGCGTGTATTCAGACCTTCGAAGTGGCCTATTTGTCCACCGAGACCAGTCTTGTAAAGTAGCATTATCTGAAATTAAGGCTAAATTTAACTCTTATACGAAAGACGTGGCATATAAAGCACTGAACTGCGATGACGAGGAACTATGGGAATATTTAATTGTAAAAAGTGTTCAAAAATCCCCGTCCATACATTCGCAGAGCAAGTCTAAATCAAAACCAAAAGTAATCTCTAAAGAACTTGTCAGTAGTAGTGATTCAGACTTTTCCCAGACAATTTTCCCCCCCTCCAAGAGGGCGCGGTCACCTTCGCCACGTGACGACCGACCAAGATCCAGGTCGAGGTCATCACTAAAGCAGTCTTCTAAATCTCAGTGATCGTCAAGATCTCAACCTAAGAAGAGGAAGGCATAACTAATGGAAGTGAGGTATACCTGTATGCGTATGACACTAAGCTGTATAGAAGAGTGAGGAGTAAGGAAGATGTGGGTTTGCTTCAAGGAGATGTGGAGGGCATGAAGGGATGGTCTGAGCATTGGTTAATGCCTTTTCATCCAAAAAAATGCAAGTACATGTGGATTGGGACAAGCAAGATAGACAAGGTAGGATACAGTATGTATGAAGCGATGGAGGAAGTGAATGCAGAAAAGGATATAGGAGTAGTGATAGACAATAAGTTAAATTTCTCAGAACATTTAGCGGAAAAGATAAACAAAGCCAATAGAATTGTAGGGCTGATAAGGAGGACATTTGTGTCACTTGACGAAGAAATCTTCAGGAATCTCTATACAGCGCTGGTTAGGCCGCACCTGGAATATGCGAACCAGGTGTGGGCTCCATTTTTTTTTTTTTTTTTTTTTTTTTTTTGTTCTATATTCCAACTTACTTCCTCTCGGGCATAGGCTGAGAGCCTTAACATTCACTGCTTTACAATGAACAGTGAAGCCCGTGAGGTCTTGTTCCAGTCTAGGGAGTGAGACATGTGAAGCACGGAGAGTACAACGAGCACCTGCCATATATGGTAAAGGATATAGAAGCAGTGGAGAAAGTGCAGAGGAGAGCTAGCAAGGTAGTACCAACGTTGAAGAACGCGGGCTATGAGCAGAGGTTGACGACACTGGGGCTTCCGACACTGACATATAGGAGAAAGAGAGGGGATATGATAGAGACTTTTAAGATAGTGTCAGGAAAGTATGATGAGGGTGTGTGTGAAGGTATCTTCTTGATGTGGGAGGGAACAAGAACGAGAGGACACTCTAAGAAAATTTACAAAGAAAGAAGTAGGCTTGAGAAGGCAAAGAACTCATTTTGTGATAGAGTGGTAAATGAGTGGAACGCACTGCCCCAGTATGTAGTCGATTCCGAATCAATAAGGGAGTTTGAAAGTAATCTTGATAAAGCATGGGGAAGACAAGATTTGAAGTTTGATTATAAAACAAAAATACAGAATAGTAAAAATGTTGCATCTGCTACCGCCGCCGCCAACACCGTGAACGACCGCAGCAGTGCAAGTACTGATACTGAGCTGGATACACAGGCCTAGTTTGCCTTTTTCCAGAGGATCTACTGTAAGAAACTGTAAGAAGACAGACGTGCCGGCATCTGCTACGCTGTCGTTGAGTGGGAAGGGATATAATAATGGTACCCGTACGGAGTCGAGTAAGAGTTCGGACCACCGGCATAAGTTCGGGTCACGTCCTTCGCTCTCCGCTCTCACCTCTCACAAGCCTAACGTCCAATCTGGCAGTTCGGAGGTGGGATCGGAGGACGTTGTGTCGACTCCCAGGGATAGTTCTAATGAAGTGCCCAGTATGTCTAGACCTCTTAGGCAGGATTTTACTATACCTCTTGTACAATCTCAGGTGGGTCATTCTAGGGTCCCGGCACCAGTATTGGCTGAGCAATATCGGGGTTACCCGGCGGAAGAACATTATACCGTGGATAGTAATAGACCAGAATATAGTGTAGACACAAGTATTCGTGATATATGGAGACAGGCTGTGTCAGGTCCACCGAGGGCTCCTAATGTTAACCCGGCAGGTACTAATCTTGGTCAGGAAGTTACTATAGTGCAAGAAACTTTACCCTCCTCTGTACCTGATTTAAATTGGGTTGATTTTGAACAGACGGTACTTTCCGAGGCACAACAAAACCCAGAAAGTATGAAAGTGTTGGAGGAAGAGCAGGAGGAAGCTGACACGTTATCCTCTGCTCAACCTCGCCGTGGGGCTAGTGAGTCAGAAGGGGAATCTGTAACATCTAGGGATATCTCAATACATAACTAAAGATGATTTAGATAGGATGTTTGAATCTTTTGCACAGAGATACAAGATGCAGCCAGTGGTACCGGAAGCTACATCATCCGTACCAGCGGCTCAGCCATCCGTACCGGTTGCTCCCCCGCAAGGAGCTGTCCGTCACTTGGCACCAGTTCAGATTCCTACTACTCCAATTGTTCAGCCCCCAGTAACTTGTATATCTGCTGTCCCCTTAACATCAACTTTAACCACGACTAATGTCCGTGTGATCACTGATGTAGTTCCTCCAGCATTGGAAAGAGTCCCCGTTAAAAAGAGCCCTATGCCCCTTTTGTACGGTCCGGACCTTTCATGGGTCACCGTAGTAGCTCAAAATCCCTCTAGTGCAAAGCCAACAATTGCGGGTGAGCAACCGGTACCAGGTGAGTGGACAATACAGATGAACAAGAATAGAAAATTACGAGCTAAAGACTCGGCAGGTAATATTGTGGATGTATCGGTTAAAGCAATACCTAATGTCTATGCTTACGATTACTTTGTGTTTTCTGCCACCCCGGCTCTTCCACCTGCTTCCTCTGCACGCTTGTACGCAGACTGGACTATGACCGATGGACTGAATGACGTGAAAGTGCTAGGTGCGCTCACGCCGGAACTGGATACACTTCCGGTCAATGATCAATTCGGCAACACAGTATTGCAGATGGGGCAGGTGGAACCAGGCCTGTGGGTGGAGTGAAAATCTGAGGCTCAGTAGTTTGCATCTACTATAACGTCAAAAACTTCACACCAAATTCCCCAAGACACTCACTCATGGTTCTCTCTGCCGGTAATTAAAGCCGGAGGGGTATCACCTGCTATACTAAATTTTCTCTCGGCTCCTAAGTTGGCCTTATGTGAACTGCAGGAACCCTTTTCAGCCCCACCTCCGGCGCAACTGGACAAAGACTTCAAGTTGCGTCAGAGGGCTTTGAGATTATTTTCCCAACTCCTGCTGAGCCGCCAGGTTGCTCAATCACTTATTAGGACCATAGAATCAATTAATGACTCTGATACTAGAAAGGCCTTGGAGTTATCTAGACAGTTAACACTCCAAAATTCTATACAGTCATTGGGCAACGTCAGAACAGCCTTGTTGAGACTGTCAGACCACGTCAAGACATTAAAGTCTACCTGGTGAAAAAATTACCCGAAGACCTGGGTCGCCGGGTAATTCTATCACCAGTATTAACGCCCTCCCTAGTTTGCCCCACCATTTGGCAGGCCGTCTTTAATCTAGTAGACGTTACCAGGACACATGCTTCCCCGGCACGGAAGGGTCACAAATTCACTAAGCCTTATGCCAAAGCTAAGTCTGGTCAGAAGGCTCAACCTAGTGGGTCTCATAAATCCTTTCAGGGGTCCAGATCTCCTCCGGCACAGGGGAGCACTCAGTCCAAAGGTAAACAAGGTAAACCAACAGGTAAATGGAACAAACAACATTCCAAATACAAGTCAGGTCAACCATCAGGGGTCAACAGCTGCCAAACCTAGCCAGCCGTCCACCTCTACTCCACCACCTTCAAAAAACTAGATCTATCACAAACTATCTCACTCCCGGGGCCTGGCAAGGGCGAGTTGGATCAGAGTACAGTTACGCCGGACAAGCCCAGTCAAGAGACTGGGTCATTCCGGACGTCTCACCGGGCTTGGCCCCGGCGGACCTGGGCTCGGACAGTGGTACGCAAGGGCATAACCTGGCGGTGGCTCCGGCGACCTCGTTTACGTTTCCCATTAGAAATCAATCATGTTTCATTAGAGATGGAGTCACTAGTCCAGGAAATGATCACCAAGCATATCATTGTCCTGGTCAATCCAACTTGCCCAGTTTACACGTCCAAGCTTTTTCTCGTACCAAAAAGGGACAGTGTTCAGAAGAGATCGGTCATAGATCTATCTCATTTGAACCGTCACATTCACAACACATCGTTCAGGATGCTCACTGTGAATCAAATCAGGCTAACACTTCCGCCGCAAGGTTGGATGTGCTCGTTAGACTTGACAGAAGCCTATTGGCACATCCCGGTAAACAAAAGGTTCCAAAAGTTCCTCGCTTTAAGGATAGAGCATCGGACTTATGTCTTTCAAAGGCAAGGGTCAACGAGGTCTCGGACGTTGCTAGAATTGTCGGAAAAGATTATTGTTCTCACGGACAGCCTGAACATTCATCTTCACACATCTTACCTCCCAGGCGTAGCCAACGTCTGGGCAGACGCTCTGTCCCGGAGACAGAGCACAATAGTAGAATGGTCTCTCAAGCAAAACATCTTCAACCAGACGATTGCAGAGCAGTACCATCCACAAGTGGACTTGTTCGCGTCTGAGGGAAATCACAAACGCCCTCTCTACCTAACCCACTGGGGGAAAACCCAGGCGGGGGGCTGGAACAGATGGAATTCCATCTATCTGTTTCCGCCTCCAGACGCTTCACTCATGTGTCAAGTAGTTCACAAACTACGAGATTATCGGGGCGCAGTCTCGATGATCGCGCCCCTGTGGCCGGCTCAGGTGTGTTACCACCAGTTGAAGACGTGGTGCGAGATCCCTGTGTCACTCCCGATCTTGTACTTCAACTTAGAGACAATTGGACACCTTGAGACCTCGCTGACTTTTGCCTTTTGGACATTCAGAAGGCTAAATGGTTAACTCCTTATGGTGAGAGTGTAACAAATAAATTTATTAATCAGTACACGACATCCACTAGGCATCAATATCAGTCCCATTGGAAAACCTTCACCACCTGGATAGTGGAAACAGTTCAAACAGAGGCATCTGTTGCTCTAATTTTCAATTACTTGGACTATCTATTTGAACAGAAACGCTTTTCAGTAACAACTTTGAAAAACCATTTGTCAGCAATTAAAATCCCATTTTGTGATTTAATTGGTCTATCTGTACTGCAGGCGGAGGAGAAGGGCTTCATGCATACATGCTTCAAGCTTCGCCCACCACCCCCTCAGCTCATGCCTACCTCCTGGTCACTCGATAAAGATTTATCGTTACTGAATTCACCCAAATATAATCGCAATCCTGATTTTGATTTGATTCTCAAGAAAGCTGTGTTTCTTATGGCTTTAGCTACAGGTAGCCGGGTGTCTGAGCTGGCGGCGATGAACAACGAACCTAACTGTTTGAGGTTTGGGCAGCGTAATGTTGATGTGCAAATTGCGCCGTCACTCACTTTTGTTGCAAAGAACGAACATAGTGAACATGTGTTTTCGTCTTTTACAGTACCGGCACTCAAGCACGGTGATACACATCATATTTGATGCCCAGTACAATCTATGATTAAGTTGTTGAGAGTGTCTTGGCCGAAGCAACCGGGAGCTCTCTGGGTTTCGAGTACAGGTCAGCGCATCACAAAACGGAAGTTAGCAGCCCTAATAGTCGAGGTTATTAGAGAAAGTAATCCCGGCGTAGTGGCAAGAGCCCACGACATCAGGAAGTGGGCGGTTTCTTTGAGATTTTTTACATAACTTTTCCATTGATGATATTGCCAACACAAAATTATGGGCATCAAATCATACTTTTCTGATGCGCTACCTGTCTGTGGCCCTGTACCGACCAAAGCTCACCTGTATGGCACTACGTCAACAGGTCTGAGGGCTCTATGTAGTATGTGCTGATTAGACTTTAAGTAGTTTAGATTTTAAGAAAAGGGGGGGGGGGGAGGGGTGTAAGGGAGTACTAAGACCCCTCAGCCCCTCCGCCGGACAAGTGCTCCACCAAATAATGTGATAAGTATACTGTGATATACTTAATATAATTTTAATTTTAAGCAAAACATTTCATTAGTAACATATAACTATGAAATACATGCAATACATTGTCCAAAGTACGAAGTAGTACAATATTACATTAAGGAAAAATGATTTATGTCGGTTATCTGTTATAAAAATCGCCACCTGTAAGTGGCACCGATTAGCATGTCGCCCATCGGTAATTTGTGTAGGGTTTTTTCCCCTAGATAGGTTGCCCGCCAAGGCTATCGAGTCCCATCTACCCAGAAACACCCCTTTCAGATACCAGGGGGATAGCTATCACCAGAGACACCCCTATTACAGGGGGACCACACCCCTTTCAGATACCAGGGGGACAGCTATCACCAGAGATACCCCTATTACAGGGGGACACACCCCTTTTAGATACCAGGGGGACAGCTATCACCAGAGACACCCCTATTACAGGGGGACACACCCCTTTTAGATACCAGGGCGACAGCTATCACCAGAGACACCCCTATTACAGGGGGACTACACCCCTTTCAGATACCAGGGGGACAGCTATCACCAGAGACACCCCTATTACAAGGGGACCACACCCCTTTTAGATACCAGGGGGACAGCTATCACCAGAGACACCCCTATTACAGGGGAACCACACCCCTTTCCGATACCAGGGGGACAGCTATCACCAGAGACACCCCTATTACAGGGGAACCACGCCCCTTTCAGATACCAGGGAGACAGCTATCACCAGAGACATCCCTATTACAGGGGGACCGCCTAACACCATAGACAACCCTAACCTATAGGGGAAGAGTGGAGGAGATGTACCCAAACTCTTGCTGGGGAGCCTGCAGGGACCCTGACTCATACATCAGGGGGAAGAGGGGGAAGAATGGATGTGCCATTCAGGGCTGGGAACTGGTCAGTGCAGGAAAAGGACCTTGAAGCCCCACACTATGAAGGGGACCGCAGTGCGCAAGAGGGCCATGGAGGACGAGGAGTTCAAGCAACCCGACTCCTTTGAGTCCCCCAGGACTCCCTCACACACCATAGCTAGGCCCTCACCATAACCAATACCAATCCTCACACCACCTACCCCTTCTCATCCTCCCCAACTCACTTGCCCTGCAATCCGAACTACTCTGTCTGTGTGTGGTGCATGTGAATTAATATCTCCAAACCCAGAAAACTCCACAAATTATTATATTATGTCATAGAGGTTTATTACATATGTTTATACAGTGGTGGGCGTGGGCGTGCCGATTTGGCGCTCTGCGATCCGGTGCGCACTACCAATATAGAGGAGCGCGGAGCGAGGAGCAGCACAAATCTGAACTCGGAGTGCAGGCGCGGAGCGCAGCTTGAATTTTGCGCTCCTTTCTGGCGGAAGCGGAAGCGATTTTTCCTGTCAACAACAGGTTCAAGAACGTCATTATCGTGTACAGTCTAAAGTTTAGCTGTAAACTGTTTAAAGTTTAAACAGTTTAAACTGTTTAAAGTTTAACTGTTTAAGTTTCTCAGTTTGGACAGTTTCTGTAATTCTTTATGTCATATCATAGATATCAATGGACAGTCACAATGTCACAATGATATCAATCATATCATTGATGTGACGTAAAGAATTACAGAAACTGAGAAAGTGAGAAACTTAAACTTCAGAAAGACACCATAACTTGATTTATTTTTTATTTTTTTTAATTTAATTAATTTAATGAAGTGAAAGACAAAGGATTGTATTAATTTAGGTAAATAATTAAATAACTTCTAGAAGCTGTTTTTTACTTTTTTTTATTATATACCTATTTTTGGGAGCACAGGAGTGCAGAGTGGGAAGCGCATCGGGTCGGCTGACCAAAGGAGCGCGTGAGCGCTGCCGCATTACCTTATGTCTGAGGAGCGCGGAGCGCTGCCGCATTACCGGTCCCACCGTAGCGCGCCCACCACTGTGTTTATACCTTACCTGAATTCTGACAAATGTATGTCAGGAATGTATCTTTCTTATGTCCGAATCAGAGATTCATGTACAAAGTAAAGTTTATAAGCAGAGTTTCTTCGAAGTACGCACTTTACTTCTCTTTCCATTTTTATATAACACTATATATATTGTATGCATACAATAAATTTAAGATTGTTATTGTGGTGTTTGGTTTTCAACCTATTATTAGATTTATTAGTGGTTTTGGATATTAGCACGAATTTCCCCCTCCAATCTTGTGATATCAGGCAGATCGTCAATGATGAAGGGGCCACTAATAAATTATAGGTTTGATCCCCGGAGGGGAGAAGAGAAACCCTAATATTTAGTAGTGGTCCCGGAATCATTGACGACGTGGGCCCTCCCTCCATCCCCTTCCCATTCGTTGATATTTAAGTAATCTTGATTATGTCATTAAAGGCAGAGATAATGCAGGAGGATCAGCGTCTGGCTGTGTATGGGAAAATATCCACAAATCGGGAAGCCTGATTATAGCAGTTCTTAATGTGTTTTTTCTTTTTTATTATTTACGAAGTATTTTCGTAGTGAGTACCCAATCATAAGGACGATTCCGTAAGTGAATAAGCGTACCCTTACGAGCTGGCTCCTCTTCTCTTCCTGTGGCGGGTGTTTCAAACAGCTAACGCAAGGGCTTGAAAGGTAGCTATTATTTAATAGGCAGATCGTCAATGATTCCGGGGCCACTACTAAATATTAGGTTTTCTCTTCTCCCCTCCGGGGATCAAACCTATGGTTGATGCTTAGTAAATTCAATATTCTTTCAATATGAGATATTTTTTAAGCTGGATAAAAGTGTCTAGTGTTCAATTATAGATAATTACAATGATATATGGTTATTGGATATGATTGCATAACCTTTAACTTCGACAGACCTTCCCTAAGCTGAATATTTTTGTCTATAGACTTTGTTATGGCATTATTGTGAATCCTAGCCTCTTGTATCTTGGGGAAGGCCGGAACAAACGGGTTGAAATTGTCCACTCCTAGTTCCTGGTTGACTCTTCCCAAATTGTAAAAGCATCGGATCAATTGTTCAAATCCTTTTTCGAGTTGTTAGAGGGTGGGATGGGGATTTCTAGACTCCATAATGAACAGACAGTAGAGTTAGCCAAAATAACCTGAAAATAATGCCATCGTACTGAAAAGTTTGGTTACAAAGGAGTACAAAGGAAATCAAGCAACAACAGTTCTAGTGACCCTTCTAGGTTGCTTGTCCTCCAAAACACTGAGGATCAAGTGTCCAAACAGTGGTTTAGAGTGGGTAAGGGAACATTGGAAAGGGAATTACTGCCCTGGAACTAATGTCCGTGGCAGGATTAGGAAGTTAGTAGAGGACAGATGGGTTAGTAACTGAGGGGGGGATAAAATAAAGTTATTCATTTACAAACGCAGTCAGTCGCGGGTTTGATGAGAGATATTTGTCTAGGCGGAGTTTAAATGAATCAACGGTGATGCAGTCTATAACGTTTCGGGGAAGCCCATTCCACAAGTTGACAACTCGATTGAAGAAGAAATTCTTAGATTCGTGCGAGTTAAAAGATTTACCAATAATTTTGCAACCGTTTCCCCGCGTGTAATTAGATTGGTCGATAGTGAAGTACTTACTACAGTTCATATTGTCGATGCCTTTGATGATTTTGAACACTTGAATTAAGTCACCTCTTAATCTGCGCTGGGTTAAAGGAAATAGATTTAATTCTCTAAGACGCTCTTCATATGGTTTGTTCTTTAGGCTAGGTATCATTTTGGTAACTCTACGTTGAACTCGTTCTAGCTTGTTTATATCTTTTTGGTAATAAGGGCACCAGGATTGAACGCAGTATTCCAGAAGAGGGCGGACTAAGGAATTGTAAAGGGTTAGGATAACTTCTTTGGATTTATGCTCAAATGACCTGCCTATAAAGCCAATTATTTTGTTTGCCTTCTTAACAACTTCTGAACATTGTTGACTCGGTTTTAGGTTACTCGATATTGTTACTCCCAGATCGGTTTCTCTGTTTACATTCTTAAGCTGAGTGCCATTCATCGAATAGTTTGCTTTCTCATTTAGGTATCCGACATGTAGTACTTTACATTTATCCGCATTGAAACTCATTTGCCAAATTTGGGCCCAACATGATAATTTATCTAGATTGTGTTGCATATTGTCAACTTGTTCTTTTGAGAGTACGCTATTTGCAATTTTTGTATCGTCAGCAAATTTTGAGATTGTACAGGTGAGACCCTCATCTATGTCGTTGATGTAAATTAGAAAGAGAATTGGTCCTAGTACCGATCCCTGGGGTACCCCGCTACTTACATTGGTCCATTTAGATGCCTTACCGTTTATGACTACCCTTTGCTTTCTGTTGCTGAGCCAATTTTCTATCCATTTCAACACACCGTCTTGTATTCCGTGCGCTTTTAGTTTTAGCAGTAAACGTTTGTGGGGAACTTTGTCAAAGGCCTTTTGAAAATCAAGGTATATAATATCTACAGCTTTACTCTCATCGTAGAGGTTGAGGATATCGTGGAAGAAGTCTAAGAGGTTTGTTAAACAGGAACGTTTTTTACGAAAGCCGTGTTGAGTATCTTTAAGTATGTTATTTTCCTCTAAGTGATTTACGAGTCTGTCTCGTATGACCGTTTCTAGCATTTTACATACAACTGAGGTTAAGCTAATTGGACGATAGTTACTGGGTAGGGATTTTCTGCCTTTTTTTAATATCGGTGTTACGTTGGCTAGCTTCCACTGATCAGGCATAGTTCCAGACTGCAAGGATTTATTGAATAGTAATGTCAGTGGTTTGGAGAGCTCATCCTTAGCTTCCTTTAGAACTCTAGGCGAGATTGTATCAGGTCCTGGCGTTTTATTTACCTTGAGTTTATCTAAACAATTCAATACTTCTCTCTCTGTAACGGTGATATTGCTTAGAACATCTGAATTATCAATCTGAATCGGCGATGGTGTAGGGATATCACTGAGGTCTTCTGTTGTAAAAACTGATGCAAAGAAGGTATTGAGGGCATTACTCATTTGTACTTCGTCTTTGGTGTATTCTCCATTTTCATCGACTAACGGTCCAACAGTTGAAGTAACTACTTTTTTCTTTCTGATATAACTATAGAATTCTTTCGGGTTTGTTTTACTTTGATTCGCAATATGTAACTCTAAGGTCTTTTTACTTTGCTTAATTAACTTTTTGGCTTTGCGTCGTAGCTCTACAAATTTCACCCGTTCTTCGTCATTTTGTGAGGATTTTAATCTATCATTAGCAAATTTTTTAGCAAGCAGGCAGTTTGAAATATCTTTATTCCACCATTTGGGCTTATTATTATGGCCTGGACGCCGTATTTTCGATGGTATGCAGTCTTGCACTGCTTTTAGGTAAGTGGTTTCGAATAACTTCCGAGATGTATTTATGTCGTTATTGTTAATTAAAAAGCTCCAGTCAGTTTCTTTAAACATAGCTCTAAGTTTATGGAAGTTTGCTTTCTTGAAATTAGGGACTTTTTCGATGCTACTATTTGGTTCGTTACTAGTAAACTTTAAAGTGAAAGTTATCGTACGATGGTCGCTGTTACTGAATTCATCACCAACATTCAAATTCTCTATCAATTCTTCTTTTGTTGCAAGTACAATGTCAAGAACGTTATTACCACGGGTCGGCGTTCGAACAAATTGATAAAGCGAACTCTCTTGCAAGTTCGTATACAAGTCATGTCCGGAGTGTGAAGTAAGAGTATCGCCCCACTTGGTCACAGGTAAATTAAAGTCGCCAAAAATTACGGTATCTTGTGAGTTACTTACATCTGCAATTTGTTCGTAAATTTCTCGGTCAGTTTGCACTGATTGAGCTGGAGGTCTGTATATTAACGCAAGTATTATTTTTGTACCTTTATTATTCTTTATTAGCACAAAAGATGTGTCGACGTTCACAATTTGAGGTTTTGACACGAGGGTCGGGTTAAGACTTTCTTTGATATAAAATAAAACGCCACCTCCATTTTTATTTATTCGGCTGTTCTCAAACATTACATAACCGGGAAGTGAATACTCTGCTAAAAAGTCTCTATCTTCTGTATTGAGCCAAGATTCTGTTATGCCAATCACATCATAATTTTCTGTAAACACTAATTTCTCTAAATCTGAAAATTTATTGCGTATGCTACGAGCGTTTGCATAGAAAACCTTTAAAGTTGCGGTTTTAGAACTCACAGAACATTCTTTCATCAAATTTTTGGTTCTGGTCGGATCTACATTTACATTCATGGCTGTCCTCGGTCCTCGGTCGTTATCCCTGGCGGTTTTGAATTTGGGTCGTGTTAGTGGAGCTTTATCCAAATTCGCGGTTCTTGACGGATTAGTATTTAATTCCTTTGTAGGTTGCCGTCCTCGCTGTCTTCGGTCCTCCTTCCTGGTTGTCCTGTGCTGAGTCGATTTCTTCTCCGAAAATCCTTCACTGCATCATTGAGAAGACGCCCAAAACGTGCTGCTCCCACCTGGTTCAGATGAACTCCATCGTCCGAAAACAAATAGTCATCGTAGTAGAAATTGTCCCAGGTGTCGACGAATCCCACGTTCTCCTTCCTGCAGAGGTTTGCTAGACAACGATTTGTGCTGGTGGCTATGTTGTAAAATCGGCTCTCTACACCGAGCCGGGGGACAATTCCTGAGACGATGATCCTTGATGACTTCTCCTTAAACGACTTGATCAGCTGCTGGTACTTTAAAAGCAAATCTTCCGACCGGGTTCGCTGTACATCGTTGGATCCAACGTGGATGACGTACATTGTATTAGCAGGGGCCAGCTTTGATACTTCGTCAACTGCTGCAACTACGTCGTCCACACCACCACCAGGGATACAAAAACGCTTCCTGGTCTTAGGTGCCCTGGCGCAAAACTCTGTGAGCTGACCACGTATCATCGAGTCTCCCACGAGCCGGACTTCTTCTATTTCCTCTTCGTCATCTGAGTCTGTGAGTATCTGGAAACGGTTTTGACACTCGGTAATCGGTATGTGTTTCCTGGTCTTGGGGCAAACGTTGTTCCTCACGACACGGAAGTTGTCTTGAGGGGGAAGAGAGTCACTATTTGTATCTTGAGTATCGGAAACATCAGCTGAAGTGGCTACTGTAGGCGTTGAATTGTTGGCAGTTGACGTTGGGGCGTTGGTGGCTGCTGGAGTTGCGGTGACAATTGAAGTTTGTGGTACTCCAACGTTGAGTGTTACAAACTCTTGGAGTGATTCCAGCTTCATGGTGAGGACGTTGATCTTGTTGTAGGCTTCATCTAATTTCACTGTAAAATTCTCTCGTTGCTGGCAGAGCCGGCAGACTTGAAGATTGACAGTAGCAAACATGGACTCACCAAACCTACCGGCGCAGTTCGCACAAGCGCGAGGCATGGTGACAGTCACTTTCTTCAGATCACTTCACTCACTTAAAAAACACTTCACTCACTTTAAAACACTTCTCTCACTTTAAAAACACTTCAATCACTTCAACCGAAAACAAATATGCTGAAATACGCAGACATAGGTTATCAGGGGTGATAGCCTAACCGAAAACAAAAATGTTGAGATACGCAGAATTAGGCTTCCAGGGGCGATAGCCTAACCAAAAGTTTTATTTTTTTTAAATTGAAATACGCAATACGCAATAATAGGCTACCAGCGTTGAATAGCTTATCCGAAAATAATAAACTTGAAATTCGCAGAAATAGGCTACCAGGTGTGATAACCTAACCTTAAACAAATATATGTATAACAGAGTATGTAACTAAATATACAATTCACCAAATAGAGATTATATAAAAATAAAGTGTGACTGCACACAAGGGGTTAATATACTGTGTCAACAGATGGCCCTGGTGTCGCTGTAGCCTAGTAAAGCAGTAGCCTACTCTTTTTAGATAAAAAAGTGTATCAGTCAAAGGTTATTACAAGATCGTGCAAGCAACAACTAAAATTACAGATATATACTGTATAGCTACAGTAGGATACTAAATACAATATCTACAAGAGTTAATAATAAAACAGATTGGCTGGCTATAGGCTAGGCTAGGTTTGGGTTAGGTTAAAAGCTTGGCAGGTTGGGTTAGGCTAGGTTAGTTTGTACAAATACCACCCTTAGCTTAAAGTAAAATCAGTCTGAGGAGAAAAAGTCAAGAATATATCTAGGGGGAAAAGATAAATGAATGCACTTAAATTTGGTACAACATTTGCTGGAATTTAATATGTATAATCCCCAAAAAAAGTTTGTTTACAAAATGGCGTCGGCGTTAGTCCCTGTAGGCAGGTTAGTTAGTAAACAATATTGTTTATTAGCAAATTAATATGCAAAGCTTTACTTACATACAAGGCACTTAAATAGATACTTACTACAGTAGGTAATGGGTAAAATTAGGGGCTACGATTTTATATAAAATAGTAATAAGAGAGCGTTTGTTTACAAAGCAAAACAAAACTATAGATGGCGCTAGTGGCGCCCTGTCCGAGCAGGAATCTTGTGATAAACACAAAGTTTATCAGTCAATACACAGCGAAATGTCGTGCAGTGTTACTTACTAAGCTACAGGATGGTTAAACATGCTCTTAACCACCTTTAAAGCACAAGAATGAAGAGGATGAGTAGTTAACCCGGGAGCTGCGGGGAGACTCTTAAGAGTTCCCCCGGCGCACTGCGGGGAGACTCTTAACCTCTGAAGTGCGCATGGGGGTAATTGGAAACGTCCCCCTGTGCTGACGTATTTGAGGTGTTTCCGCCACTAAAATATTCATTGTGCCATTAATAGCATTAATACTTATCCATATGCGCCTATTATGGGTTGATTATAAAGGTATTAACCTGAAACAAAGATAAAACGAGTGAAAACAGCGTTTGGATGGTCAAAATCGGAGATATAGCCCGCGAGTTGTATAATGTATGGGTGAGGCAATCTGCTTTCCCGCCAATTTCCCCCAAGGCCACTGAGACACAGTCGATCGATACTCTCTCTCTCTCTCTCTTGCACTCGCTTGCTATCAGTGATGACCACACCCTCCAATCGGATTTCTAATGTTAGCACGAAAATATACCTCAGAATAAGGGAATAACAGGGAAAATAGGTGATAACTGAAGGAGAGGAGGAAAGTGGGGAAGGAGGGGAGGTAGAGGACTGAGATTTTGCATGGCCCAGGGGCCAAAAAAAAAAATAAAAATAAAAAAAAAAAAAAAAATTTTTTTTTTTTTTTTTCGATGTCAAAAGTTGATTTTTATTTTCTCTGACTCTTAAGAGTCTCCCCGCAGTGCGCCGGGGGGAACTCTTAAGAGTCTCCCCGCAGCTCCCGGGTTAAGAGTCAGAGAAAAAAAAATCAACTTTTGACATCGAAAAAAAAAAAAAAATTATTTTTTTATTTTTTTTTGGCCCCTGGGCCATGCAAAATCTCAGTCCTCTACCTCCCCTCCTTCCCCACTTTCCTCCTCTCCTTCAGTTATCACCTATTTTCCCTGTTATTCCCTTATTCTGAGGTATATTTTCGTGCTAACATTAGAAATCCGATTGGAGGGTGTGGTCATCACTGATAGCAAGCGAGTGCAAGAGAGAGAGAGAGAGTATCGATCGACTGTGTCTCAGTGGCCTTGGGGGAAATTGGCGGGAAAGCAGATTGCCTCACCCATACATTATACAACTCGCGGGCTATATCTCCGATTTTGACCATCCAAACGCTGTTTTCACTCGTTTTATTGTTGTTTCAGGTTAATACCTTTATAATCAACCCATAATAGGCGCATATGGATAAGTATTAATGCTATTAATGGCACAATGAATATTTTAGTGACGGAAACACCTCAAATACGTCAGCACAGGGGGACGTTTCCAATTACCCCCATGCGCACTTCAGAGGTTAATACTCAAATTATGATCGATATCGTGAGAGCGTTGACAGAGCGTCTGCAGCGTCTGGCGGTAGCACGGGTGAAGAGGAAGGAAAGTACTGTAGATATAGTAGCCAAAATATTCTACCATTAGATCATATCAACCAGTATGAGTAACTTATGTACTGTATTTCCGAAGGCACAAAGCAGATAAAAGAGATCATCTCCATTACTGCACAAGCTTTCCTTGACCTGTGAGTAATCAATTGTATATCTAAGTAATGTTTATATAACTCTTTCAGTGTATACTCTTGTTATTGAAATCTTATTTTGGCTAACACTAGACAATTTTATACTTATTTTTAAGAATGTCTATCAATCAAAAATCCGTTTCAGTTAACCCTTTGACCCTCACAGATCCATCTTCTACATATACAAATCAGCTAATAATAGCCAGAGTAAAGTGAAAGAATACATCAAGCTATGCTGAAGATGTTAAATATTATATTTACTAATTATCGACTTAACAATTGACTCATGTAGTCACCTATCGATTACCCTTATGTAGAGTATGTATTTATTAATCAAAACCAAATTCAAAAGAATGTCAAAGCTGTTGTAGTGTTTTATTCAATTATACAGTTTATACAAGCTTAAGCTTACCTATTTCAAGCTTACCTATTTCAATAATATGGGAGGTTAAGAGACTTGCTTGTAGTTGCTCCCATCTCTCGGTCGTTCTTGAGTACGAATGTCACAACTCTTAATTTATAACATTTGTCATAATTAGCTTACGATTATTTACTAATAACAATGCAGTTCTCCAACATATATATAACTATTTCATATCTATAATTGTACAAATACTTTATAAAGACAAGGTTAGGATTCAAATTGAGATACACCTAACTTGATATAGATCATGCGCACTGGTCCAATCTAGCTTTAAAAGCACCGATTGTGGGGGCAGTGACTACATCTTCTGGGAATGAGTTCCAAGCATTGACCACTCTCACACTGAAAGAATTCGCCTTGACTAGAGTTCTTCAATAACCTCTTTTAGTTAGCTTGCGTGTGTTCGATCTTGTTCTCAACTCGCTGAATTCGAAGAAGACTTGATGGTCAACATGTTCTACCCCTTTCAGGATTTTATAGGTTTCAATTAAATCTCCTCTTTGTCTTCTCTTCTCCAGCGATGTCAGCCCCAGTCGCTCATACCTTACTTCATAGTCAAGGTCCTGTAGTTCGGGTACAAGTTTGGTCATTCTCCTCTGAACCTTTTCTAATTCCAGCATATCCTTCCTGTAGTAGGGTGACCAACTCTGCACCGCATACTCAAGATGAGGTCTCACTAAAGAGCAGTAAAGCATTTTACAGGTTTCTAAATCAATGGGAGAAAAATTTCTTCGAATTAGACCAACCATCCTGTTCCCCTTTGCTGCCACTTTTGCAATATGATGTGCTGGTTTTAGGTCTGATGATATAAATACTCCCAGGTCTTTATCTACGTCAGTTCATACATTACCCTGGGATTCCTATGGCCAACATGCATAGTCACACATTTATCGTTATTAAAATCCAGTAGCCATTTCTTACTCCAATCCTGCAACTTCCCAAGGTCCCTTTGCATAGCATGAAAATCTTCCCCAGAGTTTATCACTTTAAAGATCTTAGCGTCGTCAGCAAAAAGTAGGTTCGGACACTCTAGGTTCTGTACCATATCGTTAATGAAAACCAAAACCAAAACAGGCCCAAGCACTGACCCCTGTGGCACTCCAGATGTGACACTAAATTGTTCAGATTGTGCTACTCTTATTTCCACCAACTGTTGCCTGCCAGAGAGAAACTCTTAAATCCAGTTCAATATCCTACCTTTGACCCCATATGCTTCAAGTTTACTCAGCAATCTAGCATGTGGTACAGTATCAAAAGCTTTCCTACAGTCAAGATAGTTCACATATACTGGTTCCTGTTGGTCTATTACCTTTGATAGTTCCTCCATGTACACCAATAAGTTTGTAACCGTACTACGTCCCTGACGAAAACCATGTTGCTTGTCGTCAATTAAGTTGTTATCTTCCAAGTACCCCACTAACTTTTGTCTAATTAAGATTTCACACGACTTGCACAACACACATGTTAATGACACAGGTCGATAGTTCAAGGGTTCAAGTTCCTTCCTTTGTAGATCGGGCAAACCTTTGCAGTTTTCCAAAGGGTTGGTACCACGCCTGATTCGATAGATTTTCTCATTATTAGAGTAGTGGGCACAGCTAACTCTTTGTGACATTCGCTTAACAACCTTGGGTGAATTCCATCTGGCCCCATTGCTTTATTTACATTGACATTTTTCAATAAGTCTTCAACCATATCTACCGTTATGTCTATGTCCTCAAATTTTGGTTCATTGTATCCAACCTCAAATTTTGGTAGGTCGTGTAGATCTTCCTTCACAAACACACCCTGAAAAGCGTTGTTAAATTCACTTGCTGTATCACGGTCACTCTCAGTTATAAGTCCATTGTTTTTCATAAGACGGAACACTTTCTCTTTCAAGGATGTCTTACTCCATGTGAAGCTTCATTAGTGTTTCGGGTCGGTCTTAACACCTTCACATAACTTCTTTGTGTACGCCTTTTTTGCTTCTTTCACAGCAGACGTAGTCTTATTTCTCTCTTTCCTATAGGCTTCTGCTCTACGAGAAGTCTTTCTTGCTTTGAGTCTACTCCATGCTTTATCTTTAGCCCTTATTCGGTTTAATACTACATTTGTCATCCATTTAGGTTTTGGTTTCACTTCTTCACACTTCACTTTTGGTACAAACTCGTCAACCAGATTTTCTATTGTGTTAACTAAGATAACATTCATATATTCAGCTGACTTTCCTGCAAATTTATCCTGCCAGTCTATTTCAGATATTTTGTTCTTAATCTCTATATAGTTTCCTCTATGAAAACAGATTTTGAAAGTGTCCTGATCACTTAATTGAAAATAATTACAATCCACAATGAAATCAAACACAATTGTTGCATGATAACTTTTGCCCAAGGGCAAACGAAAACTTATATTCTCTACATCATAATTGTTTCTAGAAAAAATTAGATCCAGTTTGGTTGGATTATCTCTGTCTAGGTTATGGATTCGTTCAGACACGTGTTGATACAAAAAACAATCGCTAACACTGTCTAAAAACTTCCTTGCATCAACCACATTCTGCCCAACACTAGACACTGTGTTAATTTCCCAATCAATTTCATTAACATTAAAGTAACCACAAATCAAAACCTGGGATTCTCTGTTATATACATCACTTAACTTTAACATATCACATAGAAGATCATTCTTTTCTCTGCTTGATGCTGGTGGCCTATAGATTGATCCAATTAACACTTTCTTACCTTTCAAGATTATCTCGCATCACGTAGCTTCACCATACAAATGATCATTAAGAAAATTTACGCCTTTGCAAGATGATACAAGTTTATTATTCACAAGTTTATTACTCGCTGGTGTAGTGACTAGCGTCTTGGACTTCCACCCAGGCCCAGGGTCGCGCCCACGCTCGGTGCAGTTAAGGTTTTTCACAAGCACTGAGTCGTTACTGTCCCTCATGAGCAAGCGGATGGGGTAGTAGTACAGGACCCCAATGGAAATACGCCTAATCGGCCTTATTGGGCTATCCTTAGCTGGCTTAGCATGCACTAGCTTTAAGAACTATTATTATTATTATTATTAGTATGGCCACTCCACCACCTGGTGCATTTTGTATAACTCTGTATTTGCGATACACCACAAAAATTATTTAAATCAAAAACTTCTAAGGACTTAATCTGATCATTTAGCTTGGTTTCATTATTTTAGAATACAACAGAGGGATTCAGATTATTCAAAACATCTTGATATTCATCCACCTTGTTCAATATTCCATCAACATTTGTATGGATACACTTAACCCTCTCCGACATATGACGTGATTTTGAGCCTATTGGGGATACTTTAAAGCCTTTGTTACCATCAGGGGTATTTAGAAACCTTTAGTTTAGTTACTTCAACCTCTGCAGTTGTCTTTGAGTTAGCTGTGGGCAGAAAACTAATTTTGGATAGGTAATTATAAGAGTGAGAGAACTCTATTTCTTATTGCTAATCTGGCAACCTCTGCGTCATAAATGCGTGAAAGGGTTACACTTTGTAGGTTCCGTGGTGCGTGGGGCTTCTAAAATGTTTGAAGTCGCCTTGTTGCATCCACCTTCACTTTCACCACCTTTTCTCCACGAACAATCCACTTGCTATCCACAACGTTACTATTCTTGAGGTCATTGTTTCTTGCCTTCATAGCATCCACTAGAAGCTTCCTTTTCTCCCTATCAGTCTTGCGTAGATCTCTAAACACTTTGACATTCTTGACCGATTCATTCTCAGACATATTCAGTTTGAAAGCTGAACGAAGGATTTTGTTTACAGTATCATGATCAAATACTACCTTCAAAAGCCTAGGCCTCTGTTCACCAGTACCTTTTCTTGCTGCTCCAAGCCTGAATACAGATGACATCCTATCTCCAATGTTGTCAATTTCCAACTCCATTATATCTGTCAACAATCTAACCACACACTCTTTGTCATACACTTTTCTCGCCTGCCCATCAGCCATATTAAATTCAGGCACATCTGTAAATAAGATATTCTTAACTCTTGCTGCTCTGTCCCTCTCTGTCTCCCAAGCACTTTTAACTTGATCCTCAATTTCGTCTGCAACTTAAATCATCTCTTTGATCTTGCTCTCGATACACGCTTCCTGTTTCAGTACAGATTCCTCTAACACACTGATCCTCAAAGAATTATGCTTAGCACTCTCCTTAATAGGCAGACACCCTTTTGTAGCTATTTAGGTTGCAATAGTAGGACATGTTTGGTACTTCTCTAGATAATTTAGTAAGCGCCTTATAGGATTCGACACTCAACCCCTCACATTGGGCATGTGCCCAATATTTGAGTAGCCACAGTATAGCCCATCACTACCCTTACCACGACTGGTGCACTTTTTGTTACAGTGACCACAAACATCAATGTTTATAATCATAAATTCAGAAGTATAAATACAGACTAACGTAAATACTATTTTTTTCGATTTTTTTTTTTTTTTTTTTAACAACTCTCATTTCTGGAAACCGCTATCGTGCCTTGCAATGTGTGTGTATGTGTGCTGTTCTTAACATTTTGGAGCTTTTATAGCAATGCAATGAGCAACTAGGCTGAGGAGAGATTGTTGTAGTGTAAAGTCAGTGAAAATAGGTTAGCCTAAACAGAATCGGATGCGGAAATACCTTGAGCCGACCAGGCCAAGTGGGATATCTCTATTGGTCTAACTGGTAAAGTGTCTCCCTCGCAACCCAAGGGTCGAGAGTTCAAGCCCCCACCAGGGCTTGATATTTTCGGGAGGCTATTCCCGCATCTAACGAAGTTTAGGTGTGCTGGTAAAATTGTTCAGATGGTTGAGAGTAAGATCGGAGCTCCATAAATCCTCTTTCGGGTATGGTGTAAAAACCAATTCCTACACTAGGAAGCTCCATTCATTATCAACTTAAAATTGTCACCGGAATATTAATTTGCAAGCTTGTCTTCATAAGCGACACAACTTGAATTAGGTTTTATGTCCGTAATAACAGGAGGAAGCCAGGAAGGTAATGGTGGTGATAGGGATTATTAGCAATTTTGAAATATAGGAATACCCTTTTTAATTATTTCGTTTACTGATAGACAATCGTATTCAGATTAGGTAGG
The DNA here is from genome assembly GCA_032716605.1 of Paralithodes platypus. Classification (NCBI taxonomy): domain Eukaryota; kingdom Metazoa; phylum Arthropoda; class Malacostraca; order Decapoda; family Lithodidae; genus Paralithodes; species Paralithodes platypus. The sequence goes on from CM064487.1 coordinate 98,459,592, forward strand.
TTCTTCGAGGGCCTTCCAAGACTGAGTATAATTGTTGGATGCAGGTAGAAATATGGAAGAAAGCTTCATAATTAAAAAATGGTTAGTTAAATGGTACCAATGTTATTTCAGAATCACCTTCGAGAACGACATAGCTCTGCTGAGACTGGAGGCGCCTTTCTTGGACACCGAGTATGTGCAGCCCCTTGCTTTACCACAGCCCTTCCAAAACTTCACGGGAGGTAGTATTAGTATTCAAGATTCTTGATTAGCAATTAAGCCCTATATCAGGAATAGTCTAATAACTCTTATTGGTGATAGGTATAATCTCAGGCATTTTAGTTATATATGTTAATATGCCATACTATGTAATTTTGTGTTATGCTATGATACTCTAAAGTCTAAACCAACTGGAAACGGAAACGGAACCGGGGCTGGCATTAGCTTTTCTATTTAGTCACCTGTTACTCTTCACTTATTTCCATCTACAGTTCACATTTATTGCTCTAATTTAACTTGGGCTTCATGTGGCGTATTGGTTTGCGTGTTTAGTCCACAACCAAAATAATCAAGGAATAATTCCAGGGCAGGACGAAACTGTTTGGCAGTTTCCATTACCCCACGCCTCTGTTCACATAGCAGTAAGGTGTAAGCATACTTTTGTTAAGTATCATCTGAGGTCAATTTGATGGCTTGCCTCTCTTTCCTGTGCGTATGTATAATTTAACTAGACCCCCACAAAAATTACTTCATCAAAATAGCAAGACTATAGGTTTGACTCCTGTAAGGAGATAAAGAAAACCTAATATTTAGTAGTGGCCCCGTAATCATTGACGAACATGCCTATTACATAAGGCATCCTCTTCAAACACTAATCCGCCGTAGTTTGAATCTACCGCGCAGAGCATTTAAAAACTGAGGAGCCTTCATCATGAGCGCACGCGACCTCACTCATGGCTTCAGTCATTATGAATTGGGTTCTCACTACGAAAAAACTTCGTAAAAAATAAAAACAAAAAGAAAATAAGAATAACTATCCAATAAGCTTTCCATCATATCGTGGATGTACTTGTGTGGATTTCTGACCAGACGCTGAATCAGGCGTCATTCCTCCTTCACTGACATATCAAGTAAACCAAAATCCTTAATACATCAACGAATGGGAAGGGGACGGTCGGGAGGGCCCCAGTCGTCAATGATTACGGGGCCACTACTAAATATTAGGTTTTCTTTATCTCCTTACAGGAGTCAAACCTATAATTTATTAGTGGCCCCTCCATCATTGACGAACATGCCTGATATCTAAGACTGGAGGGGGACATTCGTAATCATATCATAACTCTAGAAAAGCAGATAATAAAAACAACCACATAGTATTCTTACTTTTGAAAAATGTATTTAATACGGCGTAGGCCGGAAATATACAAGAAAAAGGGGGTTCAGGCAGGTGCGTGCTTCAAAGAAGCCTGCCTGACAAAAATAGGTAACCCTGAAGATTCTGAACACAGATCTGTAGTTACAAAAGGCACCCCACTCAACGAGTGGTGACAAAAATAATAAGTTATAAGTTTATATGTGCACATCATAAACCCCAAAATACATGTGGAGATCAATTGCTAATGAACTCCATTGAACTAATGTTACATTGCTTTCGCAGCTAAAACTACTATAACAACACCGTTGTTTTGTACTAAACTTTGTACTAGCACAAATTCTCGCAGAGAAATTTTCATATCACATTTTAACCTTAAATTGTATCACAGCTCTCATACTCCGGCGGGGTCTAGGGTGTCCTATGTCAACTGACTGCACCCCCCCCCCCCCCCCCCCCCTTCCTTGAAAATAAACATAAGTGACTGCAGGGCCACCTAGACCCTCTGCCTTAACCCGGGAGCTGCGGGGAGACTCTTAAGAGTTCCCCCGGCGCACTGCGGGAAGACTCTTAAGAGTCAGAGAAAATAAAAATCAACTTTTGACATCGAAAAAAAAATATTTTTTTATATTTTTTTTTTTTTTATTTTTTTATTTTTTTTTTGGCCCCTGGGCCATGCAAAATCTCAGTCCTCTACCTCCCCTCCTTCCCCACTTTCCTCCTCTCCTTCAGTTATCACCTATTTTCCCTGTTATTCCCTTATTCTGAGGTATATTTTCGTGCTAACATTAGAAATCCGATTGGAGGGTGTGGTCATCACTGATAGCAAGCGAGTGCAAGAGAGAGAGAGAGAGTATCGATCGACTGTGTCTCAGTGGCCTTGGGGGAAATTGGCGGGAAAGCAGATTGCCTCACCCATACATTATACAACTCGCGGGCTATATCTCCGATTTTGACCATCCAAACGCTGTTTTCACTCGTTTTATTGTTGTTTCAGGTTAATACCTTTATAATCAACCCCATAATAGGCGCATATGGATAAATATTAATGCTATTAATGGCACAATGAATATTTTAGTGACGGAACACCTCAAATACGTCAGCACAGGGGGACGTTTCCAATTACCCCCATGCGCACTTCAGAGGTTAAAGCTATACATGGTAAGGAAGGTTTGTCTAGAGCAACTGACAAGTATCTAGAGAGAAACGTATGATTAGACGCCCACAACTGTGTGGACGCAATATCTTCAACTGAAAAGTTTTTCAGGAAACGTAAAGAGGCCGCCCACTTGCGTAAATCGTGGGCCCTACCCACAACGCCGGGATTACTCTCTTTAATGACTTCTACCAGAAGAGAGGCTAATCGCCGTTTAAGTAAGCGTTTACCCGTACTCGCTACCCATAAAGCACCTTGGGGGTTATGAGGAGCTATTCTCAAATATTTGGTTAGAGCTTGCACTGGACATAAATTATGATGCACCTTTCCCCTTTTTAACGCCGGCACCGTGAATTCAGAAAACACGTGTGCACTATGCTCATTCTTGGCTACAAACGCCGGGGAGGGTGCAATGGAAATTGAATCATTAAGTCTACCAAACCTAAGACAATTAGGTGTGTTGCTCATCGCCGCCAGCTCAGACACTCTGTTTCCGGTGGCCAAAGCCAAAAGGAAAACTGCCTTCTTTAAGATTAAAGCAAAGTCTGCAGTATTTTGATACAGACGAGAATGAAGTAAAGACAAAGCTTTGTCCAGAGACCAAGTAGGCATGAGCTGACGGGGAGGTGGGCGGAGTTTAAAACACGCTCTCATAAATCCTGTTTCCTCCGCCACCGGTATGGATAGACCTGTAAGGTCGAAAAAGGGCACTCTAATCGCAGTTAAGTGATTCTTCAAAGTAACCACAGATAAACGTTTCTGCTCAAACAGATAGTTCAAGTAATTAAAAACCAATGCCACTGAGGGTACAGTTTGTTCCGTTCTAACAATCCAAGAAGTAAAAGCTTTCCAATGAGATTGATATTGTCGCTTAGTAGACTGAGTATATTGATTGAGCAATTTATTGGTCACATCCCTACCGTATGGTGCTAGCCACTTGGCCTCCTGAATGTCCATAATGCAAAAGTCAGCGAGGTCTCTAGGTTGCCAATCGTGTCTAAGTGGAAGTACCCGACCGGGAGCGATACCGGGTCCGGGCACCACATTATTAACTGCTGGCACCACACCTGCGCCGGCCACAGGGCGCGATTAGCGAGACTAAGCCTCGATAAACTCGTAGTTTGTTCACTACGTGGCACATTAGTGACGCATCTGGCGGCGGAAACAGATAGATGGAGCTCCATCTGTTCCAGTCTGTCACTAGGGCGTCTGGCCCCCCTGCCGGCGTTATCGCCCGGCGGGTGAGGTATAGAGGGAGCTTGTGAGTCTCCTCGGACGCAAAAAGATCCACTTGTGGATGGGAGAGCTCCGCAATCATTAGGTCGAAAATGGGTTGCTTGAGCTCCCATTCTACTGTCGTGCTCTGTCTCCGGGACAGAGCGTCTGCCCAGACGTTCGCTACGCCTGGGAGATAAGATGCGTGAAGATAAATATCTAGACTGGTGGCTAGAACAAAAATCTCTTCCGACACGAGTAGCAACTTCCTTGACCTCGTTGACCCTTGTTTCTGAATACAGTGAACTGCATTCAGATTGTCCATTCTGAAGGCCACTGACTTGCCCCGTAACGCCGGGCCGTGAGCCTGAAGGAAATACAAGGGGACTAGTAACTCTTTGACATTTATGTGAGAGATTTCTAAGTGGGACCAAAGTCCCTGACCCTGGTGCCCCTGATTTGACTGAAATCCCCACCCTATGGTGCCTGACGCATCCGTGTCTACCCATACCGTTGGAGGAGGAGAGGTCCATGACATGATTGAGTGCAATGTTTCCCTCTTCGCCCAGACCGCTAGTAAGGTGTGGATTAATTTTGGTATGGGCCATAATTTTCCCGCCGGTAAGAGTGGGAAATATTTGTTGCCTTCCAATATTAATCGTTTTACTTTCAACCGGCCCAACTTGACAGTTAGCTGAATCCAGTTGAGAGAGCCGACCAGAGACTCCCAGACTCTTCGTGTCGTAGTCAGACTGTGAAGAAACCTGAACAGTTTCCTGCGAAACCTGTTGCGATTGTCCACACTCTGACTCAGAGTGAGAGCGGCGGTGTCCCAGACCAGCCCTATCCACTGAATTACTCTTGAGGGAACAAGGTTTGACTTTACCAGATTTACCTTGAAGCCTAGAGTTTTGACATGATTTAAAATGATATTGACATGTTTTATGCATAATTGTTGTGTCTCTGCCACCACCAGCCAGTCGTCTAGATACCACAACACTCTGATTCCCTGTTTTAACAATGGCATCAGGGCTTGCCGGACTAGTTTCGTGAATAATCGAGGTGCTAGGTTCAAACCGAACGGCATCCTCTGAAAAACAAAATTTTGGTGCCTGATCCTCAAGGCCAGAAACCTTTGAAATCTTTTGTTGACCGACACGTGCCAATAGGCGTCTGTCAGGTCTAGGGAACACATCCAGCCACCCGGCGGAAGTGTTAGCCTGATTTGATGAACTGTTAACATTCTGAAAGACTCGTTGTAAATGTGAAGATTCAGATACGACAGGTCTACGACCGGCCTCATCTGAACACTGTCCCGTTTGGGAACCAAAAACAGTTTTGACGTGAATACAGGGTAATCTGGAGGTACCGGGATGATGACATTCTTGGCAATCATCTCCTGGACCAGCAACTCCACCTCTAATGAAACACAATTTGCCGTTGTCGGCTGACGTAAGCGAGGTCGCCGGAGCCACTGCCAAGTGATGCCTTTGCGTGCCACCATCCGTGCCCAGGTTTTTAACGGCCATGCTTGGTGACACGTTCGGAACGACCCAGTTAGCAGACAAGGGTTCGCCGGCTGTACTTCCCTCGGTTCCTCCGGCTCTAAGATAGGCACTGGGAGTGAGAAAGACTTTAGTTTTTTGATGGTGGGTTTGGTGGTGTTGGACGCTTCGCCGGCTGGCTGGTGTGGGCCGAAGACTGGCCCTGCCCCGGCTTATACTGGCCGCGTCCCCTCTGTCCTGAAAACCCTCTCTGTCTATGCCTGAACTGACCCAGGGGGGATTGGGAGGACTTAGGCGGAAGAAACGGCTTAGAACCCCCTGGCTGAGCTTTAGTAGGAGGCTTAGGTTTGGGGAAGTTAAATGCGGGTTTCTTAGCCTGTGCGGGACTGTGCTTCACGGCCTGTGCCATGTTAAACACTGTTCGCCATACATCAGGGGACATTAAAGAAGGTGTAAGTACTGGGGACATTACCACCTGGTTAGCAATGCGATCAGGCAGCTTGCGAACTAATGACATCCTAAGATCCTGTCGTGCTCGCACCGCCTCAAGTAAGGCTGTGCGTATGTCACCTAAGGATTGAATTGACGACTGAAGAATCAGACGCCGGGATAATTCAACTGATCTTCGAGCATCCGCGTCTGCGATTGCCTGAGTAGACCTGAGTAAAGACTTAGCCACCTGTTGAGAAACTATGTACTGTGAAAACAGGCGGAAAGCTTTTCCCCTTAGCCTAAATTCTCTGTCTAGGTGAGAAGGGGTAGGGGTAATGAATGGTTCCTTTAGTTCACAAAGATTAATCTTAGGGGCAGCTAAAAAAGAAAATAAAGCTGACGGAACTCCGCCGGCAGAACCTACCGGCATTGAGAACCATGAATGTGTATCCTGAGGGATCTGGTGGGAAGATTTAGAAGTGAAAGTGGTTGCAAAGTTTTGAGCCTCTACCTCCCAATCCACCCAAGGTCCTGGTCCCAACTGTCCCACCTTCAACACTGGATTAGCTGTCTCGTCTGTGACGGTCTGTAAATCTAGTTCAGGAGTAATAGCCGACAGAGCCTTAATATCATTAAACCCATCCAGCTTAGACCAGTCTGAAAAAAGTTTTGAAGCTGAGGCAGGGGGTAAAGCAGGCTTAGATGCATAAACAAAATAATCCTGATGATAATAACTAGGTATAGCCTTGATATTTACGTCCAAAACATTACCCAAGGCATCCAATGCCCTTAATTTCTTAGACTTATTTCCCTGGATAAACCACTCACGTGGTACCGGGAGTTCCCCTGACAAGGTAGGCTGGGCAAGCTCTGGCTTAGAGGGGTTCAAAGGGACCCATGACTCGTCTGGCCCATAAAGCAGGGGCATAGCTACTTTTCTAAGAGGCGCTTTGTCTAGAGGGGGTGGATTAACATCCGTAATGACCCTGACATTTGACGTAGTGAATGCCGCCGTAGCTGGCTTAGAGCTCCCTGCCGGTGACAGAGTAGGAGGGTTAGGAATCTTAGATAAATCGATTGACGTTATCAGAGGCCGTACCGCAGAACCTGTCAAGGGAGCCCCCAAGTCCATTGTGGGGTTTTCTCGTTGTTGATTAAAGAATTTTGATAGAGCATGAGTAAGTAACCCATCAATTTCTTGTGCTGTAACAAACTGGTTAGGTGCAGAACTTTCAGGTGAATTAGTATTATCATGGGCGGCGTCCAGGCCTGAGCCTGACCCTTGTCCCTCCCTATCTGAAATTAATGACACTTCATCTTGTTCCTCCCGATCCTCCTGAGAAGACCCCGCCGAGGCAGGGGCACCTTGTTTCCAAGATAAATCAGGGATAGAGGATGGGGTCGCCGCGTCCCTGTGGACATCGGCTACTGTGTGACTCGTATGAGTCGGACGTGTATGGTCAGACCCTGGCTGAGCAAACCGCCAAACACCGAGGCTCTGGCCTACGCTCTCTTGAGAGTCTGAAACATTCTCAATTATTGAATATCCTGAACTTTCCATTTCTAGGGTTAAAATATCAATAGGTAAATCTTGTTTAGGGACAGGCGCTTCACTATACTCTGAGGCTGTAACAGAAACATTGTCAGGTGTAGAGGTACGATGAGATGCACTAGACTTAGTAGAATGTCGAGAGGACTTCTTATGGGAATCCTTTTTGGAGGATTTGTGGCTACGGTGTGACCGCGAACTAGACCTAGGTTTGGAAGAATCACCACCATGGCCACTGGGGGAAGCTTCAGTCTTGCACTTCTTACTAGCCGGGGAAGAGGCCCGACTTGAAGACCGTTGTCTGAGGGGTGACCTTGACCTCGATCTCGCCTGCGACGAGGAGGTGGCTGCCGGGGGAGTAGGCTCTCTCGGGCGTTTAAACGTATCCACAGACGATACAGAACCCTGGCTAGTCTCTGTCGGCTTAAAACCCCTTACTCTAGAGGTACGTTTAGGGGGAGGGTGCTCTGACAGCAACTTATCCCAAAGTGGGACGTTGTCACATTGAAGTGACTTATGTGCGACAATGGTAGTATAGGCCGACATTTGTTGTCTGACCTCTCTCAACGCTACCGCCGCGGTCTTGTCATTGTCACACAGGACTTTATTGGCTAATTGGGAGCAAAATGAACAATTAAGTGTAACCCAGAGACCCCTTGAACGGTCTAGACATCTAACACACCTTATGCAAAGGGTATGCGCAAAAATTGGGATACCCGCGCAAGTAGGGGTAATGCACAGGGCAAAAACTGGGGCCACATTAGCCATGACAGAGACTGGTGTGAGGAACTACCGCCGGGTCTGTATTGGTCCGCCGGAGCTCAGCTCTGGAAAAATAAAGAAAATTTCCAGGAATTAATGCTCATAAGGTTAACCCAAGTGTTCGCATACAAGTGTTAATAACCCGCCGGGTAACGGGATGCAAAGACACAGCTAACACATCTCGCCACGCGGCTGGGTGTAAAGAGGCTAAACAAATCTTCTTAGCTAAAGAACATGAAGAATACCCTCTGATATAATGGTCCAGTATGGCACTTATAGTCTGTAGGAGGTGGTGACTGTCTCAAGATTCAATTTTGTAACAAAGCCCCCCCTCATAAAGACGCCGGCCCTTGAAATATTTTAGTAGAATAGCCCAGGGCAGGAATATACGAGATCTGATTTTTTAACGAATTGTCCCAAACGATCGTCGTAAAAATAGAAGGCGGCGATACTGAAAGTATCACCCAATTAAGGTTAATCGAAATTGAATTTGTTTATAAATTCCTTAGTTCCTTTACTTAGGGGCCCGGTAGAAACCCGGTAGAAAAACCTATAAAAAACGAGTGTTCTCAAGAACGTTGTTTCTTTATATATAACTAAATATATATGTAAGGATGGGTACAGCCATCCCGCCGGGAATTATAAAGGAGGCCTGAAACCAGGCACCCACAGAGACGCAGTCCTGGAGAGCCACAGACACCTCCCCTCGCCGGGGAACCAGCCAGAGTTAAAAACCACGTGTGGCCCAACACTGCTCATCGGTCAGGATTTTTCATGGTGAAACCGAGAAAAACCCGCCGGAAGGCAAACCCCACCCAGAACAGACACCATCTGAACAATACGACACGAGGAGAGACACGCACGACTAACCAAGGTCACAACATAATCCGTGGAATTAGCCAATACACAACTAAACCAGGAAACAAATATAGTCCGAGGAATTAGCCAATACACAACTAAAACCCGGATACACATGACACAGTAGGGCATATTTAAAAATAAATAATAACACTAGACATGTGGCAAAGCTACGAGCGGCTGGCTAGGCCTAGGTAGACGGCATGAAAATAGTTGAAATATAAACACACACTGGAATATCACAACAGGAACCACCGCCAACACACCACCGAAGCGATAACTTCCCAACCCCGGGAAGCCTGACACGGACCCAGAAAAAACTTCACTAAGTGAAGAAAAATACGCTGGGAACGTCAGCAAACACACAGCTTACCTCATCAGAAGGATAAAAGGCAGCAATAATTAACGCGTAATGAAAGCCGCCTGCATCACCAACTAATCCAACTGTGAAAAGTTCACGTGTCCACAACAGGACCACGAGGGTACATCCGAAATAGATGCCCCATACATACGACCCAAAATACATTGCACTGCGGGCAACCAGCCCAGGACACTCCTGCTACGCCTATCCTAACCTTACTCGATACATCCCAGAGTAAACAAATGAGAAAAAACTCACTAGGGACGCCACGAATGCGGAACCAGCGGAGCCTGAAAGGTACGTCCGGGCAGGCTGAGCGCAGAGCAAAGAAGGAGGAATGACGCCTGATTCAGCGTCTGGTCAGAAATCCACACAAGTACATCCACGATATGATGGAAAGCTTATTGGATAGTTATTCTTATTTTCTTTTTGTTTTTATTTTTTACGAAGTTTTTTCGTAGTGAGAACCCAATTCATAATGACTGAAGCCATGAGTGAGGTCGCGTGCGCTCATGATGAAGGCTCCTCAGTTTTTAAATGCTCTGCGCGGTAGATTCAAACTACGGCGGATTAGTGTTTGAAGAGGATGCCTTATGTAATAGGCATGTTCGTCAATGATGGAGGGGCCACTAATAAATTATTAGCCCGTCACCATATATTTTTCTATTCCCTTCTTTCTGTCTGCACTTCCCTTCACTCTACCTTCTCTCTCTCTCTCTCTATATATATATATATATATATATATATTATTAAATCAGTTCGTGTGTCTGTTTGTCTGTATGTTCTTAATTTAATAGGCGGCCGCAGTTTTGGACCTGGGGAGCTGAAACTTTGCATGTGGGTGTCAATTGACCTGGGTCAGGTCATAGAGGGGGCGAGGCCACGATCGGAGGTCGTTTCGAGGCCGAAATTGAAGAAAAAATTGAAAACAAAAAATGGCCGTTTGGGGCAGAAGGAGGCCTCCGATCGAAAAGGTGTATGGAACGAAAGTTGTTCGCAGCCCCCCAAAATGGGCCCAAAATGGGGGTACGGATGAGGTCAGATCCAAAATCGGAGGTTATTTAGCGGCCGAAATCGAGGTCGCCGTTTAATTAGGCACAGGGAGGTCGAGGCCGGTGATTATGGTAGTAGTAGTATAAGAACATAAGAAAATGGGAGTCTGCAAAAAGCCGATCGGCCCATACAAGGCAGATCCCTGTCACACCCAACCCCACGTATAGGCCCAACTCACTAATACCTTGAGTACTGACCCCACCAAAACGGTCAGAGATTAACACAAGATAACGGGGGTCTGCTGAGCGCCGATTGGCCCACACCTGCTAGATCCCCCTCACACCCAACTGTTATGCCCTGTTTTTCTACAGGTTTAACTTGGGTAATGTGAGTTCTAATTGACTGGGTATATAAGGCTGCATGCACAATACAAGATATGAGGAATAGAGAACACAAAGAAACACATGGTAGCAAGTTACACGATCACGTTTATTGATATACCACTGCAGAATACTTGTGTAAGACAATATAATAGAATCGAACAACACTAGCATAAGTGGATCTGGATGGAGCCTAGTCTCCCACTTCCAACGTTCAGGTATTAATCTTCTGATCACTGGCTTTAATTTAACAGGTTAATATACCGAACACCATCAATGTTACTTATAGAATCATATTCACTGTTAGATTTCTTACTGGTAGCTCTGGTGCACAAGTCGTAGTTCACAGACTAGATTAGACACGCGTATTTTAGAGCACGGGAATTCTAGTAACCTCAGGGGGTACTGATCTAAGTTTTATATTCTTGTCTCAGAAATACATAGAACGCAAATCAGTGGGCGAACATTCAGATATCACTAGGGTTTCCTTCTAGGTAATAATATCTGGATATATGGTTGATTACGAGAGTTAGTATCGCCTGTTAATTATTGAACACTGATACGCTTAGCACTTCCTAATTGAATGGTTATATGAATTATACTGGGGCAGAGATAGCCACTTCATAGAAATATTAATTAGTGAATCTCTAAACAGCACAGTAATATGTAGTACTACTAAAGGGAATCTTGGGTAGTATCTGATGGGTCTGGTCCTGGTTATCTTGCGTCCATGATGTTGGGGGCTAACGACTGGTTCCGCAGCCGTCCAGGGGGCCCATATGTGTGAAGTTCTCAAATACGTGGGCAGGTCCTTCTATCCAAATCTGCCACGGAGTCTGCCGGCTCTGGAATCTCACTCCGGAACAACACAAGGGCAGAGCTAGAAGTTAACTGCAGGGTAGTGACCCCTGGTTGGTGTCTAGCTTTCAACTGATTTGACTGGGGGCGGGAGCTAGATTTATAGGCTCGGTTCTGGACCCTGTAGACAGTAGGGATCTCGAGTCTTATGGACTTATTTGAGCTCTCAATAGATATGGGGACTAGGTAAGATGGTATTTACTGTTGTGGCACATGGCTATAGGAAGCCTTTATATTTTCATATAACTGAGCCTTAGTAAGAGGTACTATTTTGGCTATACTGGAAGTATTTAGGGGAGAGAGACTGGATCTACTTTGCGAGGAGGATGGGGACAGCTGTGATAGGAGCGTCTCTCTTAGATTGTTCAATCTTCATTCTATGGTATAGCTGAGGTGCTAATTTAGTGATCAGAGCATGCAAGAAAGGTAAATGGTTTATTGTGAGTTAATAGAGGTTAGTAAAGGTGTTAGTCATGCATGGTTAGTTCATTGATAGGAAGAATTCCTGTGCTACCTGGCAATGACTCTGAAGTCAAAACAGGGGCCAGGTATACCTCCGCGGGGGTGGGGGTCTCCCTCCTCGGGTGGGCAAAAAGGGGGAGCTGGGCGCCCTCTCTCTGTGATAGTCGTCCGGCGGCTGTGGCTAGGGGCTTGCCATATCACCAGTGTTCGTAATAACCCTCTGTGTATGAGACAGATGTGGGTGTCCTTAATACCAAAACCGAAGGTGCCTTAGCTAGCTGGTTTTACTCGGCTGGTTGTTAATTGTAGGGTTTGCTGGATGTGGTGGAGACTGGGTTGCTAACTCTGCCACATTTATCTGGAAGTATGGCAATAGAAGTTAGTTACTGGCGAGGCGGCTAGCCTCGCACCGACGACCATTGGGTGCAGGGTTGTGAATGGGTTGTAAGAGAATAGATGGCATGCAAGGGGCTAGTAAAGTTCTAATGTTGTTCTGGCCTACTAAGTGAAGGTAGGCTGGATAGGAGTATATATATAAAAGGTTGGAAAGCATTAGCAACGGACAATTCAAGGATCTTCAAGAGGTATGAGAGAGAGGCTAGGTCGGACAAGAGTAGAGAAGTGCAGGGTCTTATAATGAGAGGGGGGGGAGTGCAGGGGGGCTATAGGGGAATTTGACCCTAAGGTCTCTGGGCGTGGGGGTGGCATTAGGCTGCAGTTGATATGGAAGTTTGAAAAGGCAGTAGAATACGTTAGCCAAATGCTACCGGGGAATGCAACTATGGGGTGGTATATGAGTCTGGAAAAGATAGAGTTATGTGATCAGTCCGAGGGGTTATGGATACTATTAGTTGGCCCTGGGAACTGCGTTTTCTATTAAATATAAATATACCAACAACAGCGGCAGTTCGTAGGGGTACTTAGTTATTGTTTCGGGGTACTTATAACAGATACTGGTAACCAGGTTATCTTATACAATCTCTGGTTGGGGTAAGAGGTGTAAGACACGAAGTAAATTGGCGTAGTGTGGACTGTGGATACGAAGGAGGCAAGGGGAAGACGTATGACAATTGTGGAAAAGTAAATGGAAAAAGGTGAACACAATGGCGGATAAAAATACTTAACCTAAGGATTAAATACATAGATTTATGGGGCGATGGGTCTTCAGAAGCTTAGTCTGGCAAGACAAGATGTTAGGGAATGTTAATATTAATACTTAAACTAAGGAATGCATACATCGATGAACGATGACATTATAGTCGTCGTCCTAATAAGGTGATGAAACCTGGTTGATCTGTACTTGGCACAATACGACACAAGGACAGTGCCGCGATGTCGTATCAATGCTGGTGGCAGTTAATATTATAGACTTAGTTACTAGAGGAACAATGCAAGGGGCGACTGAGCACGGGTTACATATATCTATACTCGTCATGGGAAATGATATACGAGGTCTAGGGACAAGCGTGGGTGTTTTAACTTCTAAGATATATAACATCTACTTCTCGGATGTAAGAACATACATAGATATAATTATGGCTGTCTGATGTGTTGGCATTGGCTCAACATAGGGACAGGGCATGGGTGTTTTTAATATGAATGTATATTCCTGTTCATCATCTTTGTAGTTAGGAGTGTAGGACATGAGGGGTAGTGTACGTGAGGTGTGGAAAATGGTCAGTTTAGAAAAGGTAAATGGGTGCGGCCTGGAGCTGCTTAGCCCTGCGGGCTTGGGCCTGTCTGAAATGGCTGGCTCGGTCAGCTGGTCCTTTCGTTCTGTGGACCTTTCCTTTGGGTGTTTCTGTGTGGTGTTCGTTCGTGGCTTCTGTGGTGGGCTTCTCGTTCTGGGGCATTTTACTTCCCTCTCCTTCATTATAGGCTCGTCCTCGAGCCTCAAGGGTGAAGTAAAAAGAAGCATAGTCAGAAAAGTGTAGGTTAACAAGAAAAGTAGTATGACTAAGGGAAAAAAAATATATATAGTATATGGAAAACATGTAAATTTAAGAAAGAACAGATAATTAAGAACACAGGAAATTAAGAAGAGGTAAAGTGTTTAACAATGTATAAAGCAAATTTAAAAGATAGTCAGAAAAGTGTAGGTTAACAAGAAAAGTAGTATGACTAAGGGAAAAAAAAAATATATACAGTATATGGAAAACATGTAAATTTATAGAATCATGCCCAATCGCTTAGGAATTGAAAACAATAAAAACATTAAGTACAATAATATCCTCATCATCATCAGGGGGGGTTATTTAGGGTCGCCGTTAGTCTGGGTGACGGTCTGGTAATAGGGGGTGGTGGTGGTTGTGGCTTTGACCTTGGGGTTTCACTTTCACTTTGGAAGGGCGGGGTGGATATACCGTTAGTTCTTGTCGTTAGGAATGTGGGTCTGGGGGCGAGCTGGCCCGGGGCCAGTTTTGGAGGGGGGTCTAAGTGGTTTCGGTCGGGGGTAGTGGTAGGGGGGTTTTAAAGATGAAATGGGCAGGTCGAGTCGGGGTTGTTGTTGCGGAAGAGGTTGGTGCTGGGGAGGGGTTGAATTGTGTAGAGAGTTGTGGTCGTGAGTGGGGTTTGGGGAAGGGTGAGTAAGGCTGAAGGTTGAGAGTTTACTATGATCGGGTGGTTTGGAGGTTTGGGGTGTGGGGATTTGATAGGGAGATGGTGGGGGGGGTCTGGGCAGGCAGGGTTGTGGTTTGAGAGCGGTTGAATTTGGACTGATTTTATTTTCGGGAGAGACATGGATGGGATTTCGAGGAGTGGTTGAAGTTGAGAGGTTGATTATGTTGTTTGGGGCGAGAGAGAGAGTATTTTGGGGTTTAGCCAATGTGGAAAAAGTTTTGTGGTTGGATTGGGATGGGAGTGGTATTTTGTCGAGCGGGATCTTTGGGGGTGGAATTTGGGGCGGGTGGGGTAACGGTGAAGAGGGAGAGGTTGAAAGTTTAGCTGAGCTCATGATGGTGGGGGACCGACTGGTGAGCAGGTGTTCGGTACGCATGAGGGGGGGGAAATCACTTTGGTGGGGGTCACGCGTGAGGGGGGGATTAACGGCGCGTGTGGGAGGATCAGAGTGGTGGGGTGTGTCGGTGGCAGTGACGGTTTGTTTAGAGGTTATCTGGGGTTGGTGGGTTTGTCTGTCATGAGGGGGTGAGTCAAGTGTGGGGTTTTGAAGTTTATTAGGGGTGTGAATTGTGGGGGGTGGAAGGGAGCTACTGACGGAAAACTGTCACAAGGGAAATTTTGTTGGTGGGGGAATAGCTGAGCATTTCTGGGGGAAGGGGGGGAACATAGTTGGGTCCCTAGGTCGTCACGCGTGAGGGGAGGATTAACGGCACGTGTGGGAGGATCAGAGTGGTGGGGTGTGTCGGTGGCAGTGACGGTTTGTTTAGAGGTTATATGGGATTGGTGGGTTTGTCTGTCATGAGGGGGTGAGTCAAGTGTGGGGTTTTGAAGTTTATTAGGGGTGTGAATTGTGGGGGGGTGGAAGGGAGCTACTGACGGAAAACTGTCACAAGGGAAATTTTGTTGGTGGGGAAATAGCTGAGCATTTCTGGGGGAAGGGGGGGAACATAGTTGGGTCCCTAGGTCGTCACGCGTGAGGGGAGGATTAACGGCGCGTGTGGGGGGTCAGGGTGGTGAGAGGTGAGCGAGTTAGGAAACGGGATTTGTTGGGGGGACTGCGGCGGGTTGGTGGGGGAAGAGTTAGGTGTAGAACAGGGGTTATTGGTAGAGGACTGATGTATTGATTTGGGGTTAACAGGACAAATTTTGGGGAATTTTCTTGGTGTCAGTCTCGGTCTGGTTAAAGGTTATGTGGGACTGGGGAGGATTAGTGGGGGCAGAGTTAGGCATAGGACATGGGTTATTGAGGGAGGAGTGATGTACTGATTTGGGGTTGTTAACAGGACGAGTTTGGGGAATTTTCTTGGTGGCAGTCTCAGTCTGGTTAGAGGTTATCTGGGACTGGTGAGTTTGTTTGACATGAGAGGGCGAGTCAAGTGTGGGGTTTCGAAGTTTTCTAGGGGTGTGAATTGTGTGGGGGTGGAAGGGAGCTACTGACTGAAAACTGTCACAAGCTACCGACGGAAAACTGTCACAAGGGAAATTTTGTTGGTGGGGGGATAGCTGAACATTTCTGGGGTCATGGGGAAAATATGTTGTGGTAGGCCTACATAGGTAGGCATAGCTAGAATACGGGGCTTGTTGGGGGGGGCTGCGGAGGGTTGGTGGGGGAAGAGTTAGGTGTAGAACAGGGGTTATTGGTAGAGGACTGATGTATTGATTTGGGGTTGTTAACAGGACGAATTTTGGGAATCTTCTTGGTGGCAGTCACGGTCTGGTTAGAGGTTATCTGGGGTTGGTGGGTTTGTTTTCTGGGGTCATGGGGAAAATATGTTGTGGTAGGCCTACATAGGTAGGCATAGCTAGAATACGGGGCTTGTTGGGGGGGCTGCGGAGGGTTGGTGGGGGAAGAGTTAGGTGTCGAACAGGGGTTATTGGTAGAGGACTGATGTATTGACTTGGGGTTGTTAACAGGACGAATTTTGGGAATCTTCTTGGTGGCAGTCACGGTCTGGTTAGCGGTTATCTGGGGTTGGTGGGTTTGTTTGACATGCATAGAAAAAGGATGGGGTTTATGGGGTAACACAATTGATGGAAGATGATCGTTGGTGGATGGCTGGGCAGGGGAAAATTTAGGGATGGTCAGAGAGGATAGAGGCAAGGAAGAGTGCACTGGGGTTGGACTTTCACCGGAAGTCATTTTGGAAGGGTGCACGGAGTCTTGGATAGGGGCTGAAGGGTTGGATAGGGGATTCATCGAACTGCGTAGGCATTCTTCTCTGATGGAGAGCATATGTTCTTCGAATAAGCCATACGGGTCGAGATGGGCGGTGATGTGGGGTGGGAGGATGTTTAACAATGCGGTGAATAAGAGTTCGTTTTGTTGGTCGTAATCTTCATAGCTATACGTGGTCCTCACGTATCTGTAGAGTTGTATGAGGGTCACATTTATATCCCCTTCATACTTGATCTCGTCGACTTTTATTATTTTGGGGGCGACGGGGGAACCCAAAAGTGGATCTAAGGTCCGGATCACGAAGGATCGAAACTGGTTCCAGGTAAACTCTGGCGTATTCTGTGTCACAGTTTGGCGAATAAATTCTTTAAAGGTAGGCTTATCAACAAGTTGGGAAACGGCTTCTCCCAACTGTATAATATGCAAAATTGCAACGGCGATTTTTTCGCGGTCATTATGAAGTACCACATCGTACACTGGCTTTATTATGTCTAAGTAAGTGGTGATATCATACGTGTTTACATCATACTTGGGAATGTGTGCGAGTGACTGAAAATTTCGCGATGTTGCCATGCTTCTACTGTTCCAAACTTGAGGTGTAATGCAACCTTTTATCCGAATCAAGAACCACCGCTGCCGCCAATGTTATGCCCTGTTTTTCTACAGGTTTAACTTGGGTAATGTGAGTTCTAATTGACTGGGTATATAAGGCTGCATGCACAATACAAGATATGAGGAATAGAGAACACAAAGAAACACATGGTAGCAAGTTACATGATCACGTTTATTGATATACCACTGCAGAATACTTGTGTAAGACAATATAATAGAATCGAACAACACTAGCATAAGTGGATCTGGATGGAGCCTAGTCTCCCACTTCCAACGTTCAGGTATTAATCTTCTGATCACTGGCTTTAATTTAACAGGTTTATATACCGAACACCATCAATGTTACTTATAGAATCATATTCACTGTTAGATTTCTTACTGGTAGCTCTGGTGCACAAGTCGTAGTTCACAGACTAGATTAGACACGCGTATTTTAGAGCACGGGAATTCTAGTAACCTCAGGGGGTACTGATCTAAGTTTTATATTCTTGTCTCAGAAATACATAGAACGCAAATCAGTGGGCGAACATTCAGATATCACTAGGGTTTCCTTCTAGGTAATAATATCTGGATATATGGTTGATTACGAGAGTTAGTATCGCCTGTTAATTATTGAACACTGATACGCTTAGCACTTCCTAATTGAATGGTTATATGAATTATACTGGGGCAAAGAGATAGCCACTTCGTAGAAATATTAATTAGTGAATCTCTAAACAGCACAGTAATATGTAGTACTGCTAAAGGGAATCTTGGGTAGTATCTGATGGGTCTGGTCCTGGTTATCTTGCGTCCATGATGTTGGGGGCTAACGACTGGTTCCGCAGCCGTCCAGGGGGCCCATATGTGTGAAGTTCTCAAATACGTGGGCAGGTCCTTCTATCCAAATCTGCCACGGAGTCTGCCGGCTCTGGAATCTCACTCCGGAACAACACAAGGGCAGAGCTAGAAGTTAACTGCAGGGTAGTGACCCCTGGTTGGTGTCTAGCTTTCAACTGATTTGACTGGGGGCGGGAGCTAGATTTATAGGCTCGGTTCTGGACCCTGTAGACAGTAGGGATCTCGAGTCTTATGGACTTATTTGAGCTCTCAATAGATATGGGGACTAGGTAAGATGGTATTTACTGTTGTGGCACATGGCTATAGGAAGCCTTTATATTTTCATATAACTGAGCCTTAGTAAGAGGTACTATTTTGGCTATACTGGAAGTATTTAGGGGAGAGAGACTGGATCTACTTTGCGAGGAGGATGGGGACAGCTGTGATAGGAGCGTCTCTCTTAGATTGTTCAATCTTCATTCTATGGTATAGCTGAGGTGCTAATTTAGTGATCAGAGCATGCAAGAAAGGTAAATGGTTTATTGTGAGTTAATAGAGGTTAGTAAAGGTGTTAGTCATGCATGGTTAGTTCATTGATAGGAAGAATTCCTGTGCTACCTGGCAATGACTCTGAAGTCAAAACAGGGGCCAGGTATATCTCCGCGGGGGTGGGGGTCTCCCTCCTCGGGTGGGCAAAAAGGGGGAGCTGGGCGCCCTCTCTCTGTGATAGTCGTCCGGCGGCTGTGGCTAGGGGCTTGCCATATCACCAGTGTTCGTAATAACCCTCTGTGTATGAGACAGATGTGGGTGTCCTTAACACCAAAACCGAAGGTGCCTTAGCTAGCTGGTTTTACTCGGCTGGTTGTTAATTGTAGGGTTTGCTGGATGTGGTGGAGACTGGGTTGCTAACTCTGCCACATTTATCTGGAAGTATGGCAATAGAAGTTAGTTACTGGCGAGGCGGCTAGCCTCGCACCGACGACCATTGGGTGCAGGGTTGTGAATGGGTTGTAAGAGAATAGATGGCATGCAAGGGGCTAGTAAAGTTCTAATGTTGTTCTGGCCTACTAAGTGAAGGTAGGCTGGATAGGAGTATATATATAAAAGGTTGGAGAGCATTACCAACGGACAATTCAAGGATCTTCAAGAGGTATGAGAGAGAGGCTAGGTCGGACAAGAGTAGAGAAGTGCGGGGTCTTATAATGAGAGGGGGGGAGTGCGTTTCTGCGTTTTCTATTAAATATAAATATACCAACAACAGCAGCAGTTCGTAGGGGTACTTAGTTATTGTTTCGGGGTACTTATGACAGATACTGGTAACCAGGTTATCTTATACAATCTCTGGTTGGGGTAAGAGGTGTAAGACACGAAGTAAATTGGCGTAGTGTGGACTGTGGATACGAAGGAGGCAAGGGGAAGACGTATGACAATTGTGGAAAAGTAAATGGAAAAAGGTGAACACAATGGTGGATAAAAATACTTAACCTAAGGATTGAATACATAGATTTATGGGGCGATGGGTCTTCAGAAGCTTAGTCTGGCAAGACAAGATGTTAGGGAATGTTAATATTAATACTTAAACTATGGATTGCATACATCGATGAACGATGACATTATAGTCGTCGTCCTAATAAGGTGATGAAACCTGGTTGATCTGTACTTGGCACAATACGACACAAGGACAGTGCCGCGATGTCGTATCAATGCTGGTGGCAGTTAATATTATAGACTTAGTTACTAGAGGAACAATGCAAGGGGCGACTGAACACGGGTTACATATATCTATACTCGTCATGGGAAATGATATACGAGGTCTAGGGACAAGCGTGGGTGTTTTAACTTCTAAGATATATAACATCTACTTCTCGGATGTAAGAACATACATAGATATAATTATGGCTGTCTGATGTGTTGGCATTGGCTCAACATAGGGACAGGGCATGGGTGTTTTTAATATGAATGTATATTCCTGTTCATCATCTTTGTAGTTAGGAGTGTAGGACACGAGGGGTAGTGTACGTGAGGTGTGGAAAATGGTCAGTTTAGAAAAGGTAAATGGGTGCGGCCTGGAGCTGCTTAGCCCTGCGGGCTTGGGCCTGTCTGAAATGGCTGGCTCGGTCAGCTGGTCCTTTCGTTCTGTGGACCTTTCCTTTGGGTGTTTCTGTGTGGTGTTCGTTCGTGGCTTCTGTGGTGGGCTTCTCGTTCTGGGGCATTTTACCAACCCATCTCGTCCATATGCCTATCTAATTTTATCTTAAAGCTCCCTATCGTTCTTGATCCCACTATATCACTTGGTAGCCTATTCCACCCATCTACAACTCTGTTACCAAACCAATATTTGCCTATATCTTTTCTGAAACGAAATTTATCTAATTTATAACCATTTGTTCGAGTTCTTTCGTTATCACTGAGCTTCAGTACATTTTTCATGTGTCCTTTATTTACCCCACTGAACCACTTGAACACTTCTATCATATCCCCTCTAACTCTGCGTCTTTCTAACGAATGTAAGCCTAATTTGTTCAACCTTTCTTCATATGGTAGATTTCTAATATTATGAATCATTTTTGTCATTCTTCGCTGTACTCTCTCCAAGGAATCTATATCCATTCTGTAATAAGGACACCAAAATTGGACAGCATAATCCATATGAGGTCTCACTAATGACAAGTAAAGTTTCAAGATAACATCGGCAGTTCTGTTACTCACACTCCTTGAGATGAACCCCAGAATCCTGTTTGCCTTGTTACGTACGCTTATACACTGTTTTCTAGGTTTCAAATCGTTGCTAACAAACACACCCAAATCTTTCTCGCAGTCTGAGTTTTCTAATTCAGCATTAGCTAGTTTATATTTTGCATTAGTATTCGTCTTCCCTATCTTTAATACCTTGCATTTGTCAATGTTAAAATTCATCTGCCACTTTACTGACCATTCGTGTAAGGTATCTAAATCCCTTTGGAGGCACTCTATGTCGCTATCTGAATCTATTGGTCTCCCTATTTTGGTATCGTCTGCGAATTTACTTATCCTACTAGTTATACCTAAATCAAGGTCATTTATGTATATGACAAATAACAGAGGACCCAATACAGATCCCTGGGAGACACCACTCTTGACTGATCCCCACTCTGACTTAGTACCATTTATGCTGACTCTCTGCTTCCTACCAATTAGCCATGACCTAATCCATCCTAACAACGCCCCACCTATTCCATGCGCCTCAACCTTTCTCATCAATCTCTCATGAGGGACTCTGTCGAAAGCTTTACTGAAATCTAAATATATAATATCATATGATTTGTCATTATCTACTGCTTCATATACCTCTGAGAAAAAGCTAAGCAAATTAGTAAGGCAAGAACGTCCCTGAGTGAATCCATGCTGAGAAGAATTGATTAAGTTAAATGTTTCTAAGTGGTTTCTCATTTCCTAATAATAATTGACTCTAGTAGCTTTCCTATGATTGAAGTGAGACTAATGGGACGATAATTTGATGCTATGGATTTATCACCTTTTTTGAAGATCGGAACTACATTTGCAAGCTTCCAAGCTTCTGGAACTATACCTGTTTCTAATGACTTGTTAAAAAGAAATGTTAATGGGTAACTTAACTCATCGCTGCATTATTTTAATACTCTAACATATACCTCATCAGGACCAAGTGATTTCTGAGGCTTCAGTCTGTCAATTTCCTTAAGCACATCATTTCTACTTATAGTAACCGTACTTAACCTATTTTCTATACTATCGCTATATACCTTACTGACTTCTGGAATCTGTGCCAAATTTTCATTAGTGAAAACGGATAGAAACTGACTATTTAATGTACTGCACATTTCTAAATAATTTTCTGTCATTTCTCCTATCGAAGTTTTAAGGGGGCCTATTACATTTCTAACTTTAGATTTATATAGTTGGTAAAAAGCTTTAGGGTTATTTTTTGAGTCGTTGGCTATCCTTATTTCATAATTTCTTTTTGCTGTCCTAATTTCCTTTTTGACCTGTCTTGATAGAGTCTGATAGTAAATAAGTAGGTGAGTTTCGCCTTTCTTAATTTTCTATATATTCCTTTCCTTTTTCCTATAAGATCTATTAGTTTATTATTCATCCATTTTGTTTGGTTCTGTATCGATCTAAATCTTCTTTTGGGGATATATTTATTTTGCGCATTGTGAAGTGAAGAAATAAACTGTTCATATGTTGCTGTCAAGCTTAACTCTGGCTTATCCTGACTTAATTGTTTAACAATAGGGTCCACCCTTAAGGCTCTTCTTATCCCACCATAATCGGCTTTTCTGAAATCTGGGATAAGTGACGGATTATCTTTAGCATTTCCTGTCCATTGTATATTAAAATAAATAGATTTGTGATCACTATTTCCTAGTTGGTCCCCTATCTCAACATTATTTATCATATGTTCATTATTACTGAGAACTAAATTAAGGATATTATTACCTCTAGTCGGCGAGTCAATGAATTGAAATAAAAAACTATCTTGTACCGCCTCAATAAACTCCTCAGAATCTGAGTCGCTGATCTGATGCTGCCAATCTATCTTCGGAAAATTAAAATCCCCATAATGCACACATTGCTAAACCTTGATGGTATTTTCACTTCCTGCCATAAAGATTTACCTTCATTACTCCAATAACTATGGTCTCCCTACCTTCGCTAACCTCTACCCAAACACTCGTTATCATTATTTAGCCTAATACCTGATTTAGTAGCATTTTAACCTCTGAAGTACGCATGGGGGTAATTAGACACCTCTCCCTGTGCGCATGTATTTGAGGTGTTTCCGTCACTAAAATATTCATTGTACCATTAACCTCTGAAGTGCGCATGGGGGTAATTGGAAACGTCCCCCTGTGCTGACGTATTTGAGGTGTTTCCGTCACTAAAATATTCATTGTGCCATTAATAGCATTAATACTTATCCATATGCGCCTATTATGGGTTGATTATAAAGGTATTAACCTGAAACAACAATAAAACGAGTGAAAACAGCGTTTGGATGGTCAAAATCGGAGATATAGCCCGCGAGTTGTATAATGTATGGGTGAGGCAATCTGCTTTCCCGCCAATTTCCCCCAAGGCCACTGAGACACAGTCGATCGATACTCTCTCTCTCTCTCTTGCACTCGCTTGCTATCAGTGATGACCACACCCTCCAATCGGATTTCTAATGTTAGCACGAAAATATACCTCAGAATAAGGGAATAACAGGGAAAATAGGTGATAACTGAAGGAGAGGAGGAAAGTGGGGAAGGAGGGGAGGTAGAGGACTGAGATTTTGCATGGCCCAGGGGCCAAAAAAAAAATAAAAAATACAAAAAAAAAAAAAATACAAAATTTTTTTTTTTTCGATGTCAAAAGTTGATTTTTTTTTTCTCTGACTCTTAAGAGTCTCCCGCAGTGCGCCGGGGGAACTCTTAAGAGTCTCCCCGCAGCTCCCGGGTTAATAGCATTAATACTTATCCATATGCGCCTATTATGGGTTGATTATAAAGGTATTAACCTGAAACAACAATAAAACGAGTGAAAACAGCGTTTGGATGGTCAAAATCGGATATAGCCCGCGAGTTGTATAATGTATGGGTGAGGCAAGCTGCTTTCCCGCCAATTTCCCCCAAGGCCACTGAGACACAGTCGATCGATACTCTCTCTCTCTCTCTCTTGCACTCGCTTGCCATCAGTGATGACAACACCCTGCTTGCAACTCGCTAATGTTAGCACGAAAATATACCTCAGAATAAGGGAATAACAGGGAAAATAGGTGATAACTGAAGGAGAGGAGGAAAGTGGGGAAGGAGGGGAGGTAGAGGACTGAGATTTTGCATGGCCCAGGGGCCAAAACAAAGATAAAAAATATATATTTTTTTTTTTTTTTTTTTTTTTCGATGTCAAAAGTTGATTTTTTTTTTCACTCACTCTTAAGAGTCTCCCCGCAGTTCCCGGGTTAATGAACTCCTGACAAACACTGCTATACCGCCGCCCCTCCTACTTGTTCGGTCATATTTAAACAAACTATATCCTGGTATGTCAAATTCTGCTAAAAAATGCTTGGATTCTGTATTAATCCATGTTTCAGTAAGCACTATTATGTCTATATTTTCATTGCTAACAAGTGCTCTAAGTTCGTCCATTTTATTACATAAACTCCTACAGTTTGTGTAATATAATCTCAATGTATTTCTTTTACTGGTGTCTGGTGGACCTTCTTTTCTTCTATTAGTATCTATTTGACTGTTATTATTATCTTGTACTAAGGTAGATATTGTACCACTATTTATATGACTAACTTATATTACTGCATTGTCACCTATTGTTTCACTGTTATAAATAACATCTAATTTCCTTTCCTGACTATTTTTTCTATCACCTAATTTATTTTGTTTTATTTTGATGGGGCATTTCCAATTTAAAACCCCACCTCAAGTGCTCTATCAACTAACTTTCCTAGCATCCCTATCCCTTTCCTACTTAAATGCACCCCGTCCCTTGCGTACAAGGTATCGTTACCGTAGTAGAGGCTCCAGTTGTCTATGAATGGTAATGACAACTCTTTGCACAGCTTTGCCAGCCAGCAATTAAAACCAATTGCTCTGGACAACCATTCACGTCTGACACCTCTTCTTGGCAAGATAGAGCAAGCATTGGGAATCCCACCCTTCATCCTAATCTTATCTAAGGCTACCCTATACAACTTACGCAGTTCAACACTGGTAAGCTTTCCCACGTCATTGCTACCTGCACTAAGTACGACTATGGGTTTATCTCCAAAGTCGTCAATGACGTCCTCCAATCTCTCACAAACTCTACCTATACCTGCCCCGGGGAGACACTCCAGCTTCCTAACTTTGGTGAAGAGATTGTCACCTAAATACCTAACCATAGAGTCTCCAACAACATTGATAAGCTTACACTTACCTTTATTTGTAGTTTCCTTACCTCCCTTACTCGTGTTTTCCTCGCCCCTGGAAACACTCCCAGCCTCGCTATCACTCCCAGCCTCGCTATCCTTCACTTGTTCTCCATCACACTCATCAGGTAAGGTGATGAACTTGTTGCTGATCTTGAGTGGGTCCCTTTTCAGCTTGCAGGTCGTTGCACTTGTCGCGACCACTTTCCAGGGAGTTTCACGATCCCTAGGAAAACTAGCCTCACTCTTCTTCTCCACCATGGCTAGTTTCAAGGCCAAGTTTTCATCTTTTAGACATTGAATCTCCTGCTCCACATTGTCCAGCCTTTGCTGCAAAGCAAGACAAAGCTGGAGAACATGGGAGGAGGTAGCAATCTCATCAACACAAGCCATGTTTCACTAAAAAATGTTCACTAGCACCACACTAAGGGGTAAACAGGTTCACTAGCGGTCACTGTGGACGTCCGCACTGGTCAGAGGTCAGTGGGCATGATTGTGGTAGTAGTGATTGATGATGGTGATTATGGTAGTAGTAGTGGTGGTAGTAGTGATGGTGATTATGGTACTGTATGTATATTATATATATATATATATATATATATATATATATATATATATATACAATATATATATATATATATATATATATATATATATATATATATATATATATATATATACAGTATATAATTATATAAAGACAAACACTCACCACTATTTACTCTTCAATTTCCTTCTTCCTTCTTTTGTATATTACCAGTCAGCTAAGCAACGAACCAATTTCCTGACAATTTATTTCCCTCATTCTATCGCCTAGTTTCTCTGACTATTAATTTAATTACACAACCATCTTTTCTAACATCCCTTTAACCTGTTCCAGAGACGTGTCAGGTATCAGGGTGGGGCAAGACAAGTGAGGGTGGCCTGGCATCTGACCTCCTGCTCTATACTAACCTACAAGTACTCAGTGGCTCCGATTGTACTGCTGCTTATACGCATGATGAGATATTCCCTTCCATGATATGTGCAGGGTAAGAAGTGTGGAAATATTGAGTATGATTACTATCTTAAGAGCTTACTACCAGCATCTTGACAGAAGGGTAAACACATAAATTATCTCACCCATGACGAAATATTGTTTGTTATAATCTGTGCAGGATAAGGCACTGTTATCCCATTCATCTTTTATTCTAACTTTGGCTAACAATAGACGGCTTTGTTTAGCTTAAGAACAATCAACTGGAATCAGAGGGATATAATCGATTGATATTAATCTGTTGACTTCCATAGATCCATCCTAAGTTGAATAAAATCGTCAGATGATAGGCAAAATAAAAAAGGCTTCTTAATGTAAATGTCCTTACATATTAATGCATTACAAATGTTGTGAATAGCTTACTTTAGTTAACCACTACATCAGGTTAATGAAAAGGGTATAACTCGTCAATTCATCTTCAAACTTACTGGGGTTGTATTGACTTTATAGGTAGGTTCTTACTCGACTGGAGAAGATGAGAACACACAAGAACACAAGCATGAAGGCAATAGAAGATAATATAACACAGAGTACAAACATAGATTATTCTTATTTACACAAATCATATAGGTAGAGGTGTAATATTACATAAGACATGGATAGGTTATATATAGCAGCACGATCAAGGATCCTCTAGGTGTCTCAAGGGGAAGATATAGGCAGGTTCCGACGATCTCTGAAGACGTGGCTGCCTGGTATTCCCTACGACGTCCTGGTCCGTGGTGGTGGTCCTGTCATGTGACGGTGACAGAAGGCAGGGGAAGACTTCCTTGTAGATCTTCTGAAGACTGTAGATGTTAGGGTCTTACATGACTTGGTTACCAGTGAGTGTCTTACGCTCTCGTATCATGGGATTAAAGTAAGGAGCAGTTTCACGAGTGTCTTACACTCTCTCTTGCAATCCAGACCTAGACTTCTATGAGAGTCCCTGGAGGAACTTATATTTTGGAATTTTGGGATTTTACGAGTACGAGCCGTTACACCAGTGTCTTACGCTCTTGTGTCGTAAGGACTAAGTAGGGTGTTAGTTCACCAGTGTCTTACACCCTCCACTACTAAAGTCCTGACCTAGAGCGAAGCCGTTTTACCAGTGTTTTACGCTCTTCCAACCAAGTCTTACTGAGGGGGTAGATTTACTACAACCAAAGCGCATGGCCGGCCAGTGCTGCATACTTGAGTTATAGTAATTCCTATATCAAGGCAAAGTGCTCGATGTTGGGTTGCACCAGTGTGGCCCAACAAGGATACATGTAAATCCTTGATATCTTCGAGAAAAGGCGTCGAGTAGTTACACCAGTGTCTTACTCCCTCAAGGCACTTTTCTCGGATACAAAATAGTCCGGTATATAGACATTGGGAATAGCTTTCACCGATACATCTAATACCTCGCCCGACACATTCTTTGCTCTTAACTTTTTCGACTCACTAAGTTCCACACACCAGTGTTCAGGGACAGGAGTCTCACCCGACACTATCGATTGCGCGGCCTGCGGGTTCAAAGGAGCAATAGGAGCCCAGGATTGATCTGGATCATAAAGTAAGGGCACAGGACCTTTTTTAAGGGGATTCTTGTCAAGTGGAAGAGGAATTAAATCAACCAACAATCTGACGTCAGACGTAACTAGGGTCGGAGTAACATTGCTAGTAGGCCTACTAGTAGTGACAATGGAGAGAGTAGTTATTTGCTTAGGAATAACTTGAAGTGAACCCAAAGGCCTCGCGACCGGCGGTGGTGCAGGGAAGACTGGTACGGACTTGTCCCCGCCCAATCTACTCAATACAACATCCATAAAAGCTTGTAATTCTTCCTTAGTCACAAATTCCTTATTTTGGTCCGTAGACATAGACTGAGTGTCCACGTCTGAATGCCCCGTGGAAGCCACCTGTTGCCTCGATTCCAGGTGTTCTGACTCGTCATCTCGTTCATACTGAAACTCCATCACTTCCGGTGACCGGGTTGAGGGGAATCGAACCTCCTCAGACCGGCCAGCTGGTTCTAGAACGTCATATTCAAACTGAGACCATTCTAAATTTGGGATAGGAGACGACTCAACAGGGGCTCCACTCGGCTCACTAGGAGTACCCCTATATTCAGAAGCTAACACCTGGACTGGCACTCGTCGTTGAGGAGTGTGGCGACGGGGAATGGTGTAGCGCCGCGACCGCAACGATGGTGAGACATGACCTACAGCAGGATGGCTGATGATCCCACTAGGGAGTTCCCTCGGCGGAGTCACCGTACCCCTGCGGACCGGCCCCAACTGGCCGGATTGGACAGCCGCCTTATAGGAATGAAAACGGGAGGCACTGGAGTTGGAATGTCTTGCATCCTTCGGCGCCCCTGTCCGCTTCTTCTTTGCCGCCTGCTTGATGGGCGGAGAAGAGTGGGATTTGCGCAGCGTCGACCTCGAGCGGGAGCGTCGACGTGACTGCGTAGATGAAAGTGACGAATCGGGCGTTGATCGCTTTGTCGTGCGGCGGGGAGACTAGATTGTATGGCTTCGTCAGTAGAGTCATCGGAACTAATCATTGGTTTCTAAACGACTTTAGACTGTCTTTTCTTAACTGTTCTAGCATAAGAATGAAAAGATATAGAAGACTTAGAAGTAGGGCTAGCAAAAGTGGGTTTAACTAACAAGTCCCAAAGAGGCTTATCATCACACTGTAGAGCTTTATGTGCTACGTCTTTGCAATAGTCAGTAAATCAAAGTTTAATAGTAGCTAACACAAGAACACAAGCACGAAGGCAATAGAAGATAATATAACACAGAGTACAAACATAGATTATTCTTATTCACATAAATCATATAGGTAGAGGTGCAATGTTACATAATACATGGATAGGTTATTTATAGCAGCACGATCAAGGATCCTCTAGGTGTCTCAAGGGGAAGATATAGGCAGGTTCCGACGATCTCTGAAGACGTGGCTGCCTGGTATTCCCTACGACGTTCTGGTCCGTGGTGGTGGTCCTGTCGTGTGATGGTGACAGAATGCAGGGGAAGACTTCCTTGTAGATCTTCTGAAGACTAGATGTTAGAGTCTTATATGAAAACGAGCCGTTTTACCAGTGAGTGTCTTACGCTCTCATATCATGGGATTAAAGTAAGGAGCAGTTTCACCAGTGTCTTACACTCTCTCTTGCAATCCAGACCTAGACTTCTATGGGAGTCTCTGGAGGAACTTATATGTTGGAATTTTGGGATTTTACGAGTACGAGCCGTTACACCAGTGTCTTACGCTCTTGTATCGTAAGGACTAAGTAGGGTGTTAGTTCACCAGTGTCTTACACCCTCCACTACTAAAGTCCTGACCTAGAGGGAAGCCGTTTTACCAGTGTCTTATGCTCTTCCAACCAAGTCTTACAGATGGGGTAGGTTTACTACAACCAAAGCGCGTGGCCAGTGCTGCATACTTGAGTTATAGTAATTCCTATATCAAGGCAAAGTGCTCGATGTTGGGTTGTACCAGTATGGCCAACAAGGATACGGGTAAATCCTTTATTTTTTCGAGAAAAGGCGTCGAGAAGTTACACCAGTGTCTTACTCCCTCAAGGCACTTTTCTCGGATACAAAATAGTCCGGTATATAGACATTGGGAATAGCTTTCACCATTACATCTAATACCTCATCCGACACATTCTTTGCTCTTAACTTTTTCGACTCACTAAGTTCCACACACCAGTGTTCAGGGACAGGAGTCTCACCCGACACCATCGATTGCGCGGCCTGCGGATTCAAAGGAGCAATAGGAGCCCAGGATCGATCTGGATCATAAAGTAAGGGCATAAGACCTTTTTTAAGGGGAGTCTTGTCAAGTGGAGGAGGAATTATATCAGCCAACAATCTGACGTTAGACGTAACTAGGGTCGGAGTAGCATTGCTAGTAGGCCTACTAGTAGTGACACTGGAGAGAGTAGTTATTTGTTTAGGGATAACTTGAAGTGAACCCAAAGGCCTAACTAATCATTGGTTTCTAAACGACTTTAGACTGTCTTTTCTTAACTATTCTAGCATAAGAATGAAAAGATGTAGAAGACTTAGAAGTAGGGCTAGCAAAAGTGGGTTTAACTAACAAGTCCCAAAGAGGCTTATCATCACACTGTAGAGCTTTATGTGCTACGTCTTTGCAATAGTCAGTAAAACAAAGTTTAATAGCAGCTAACACAGTACGACACCCTTCTTCCTTATGGTTAATGAAACCATTACGAAAGCGCATACACATAGAGCACCTTTTTGTGATCCACTGTCCTCGTGATCTGTCTAAACACGGAACACACTAGACACATAATTTATGTCCTGTCACTGGAAGGTTGGCACACGAATCAGTCGAACAGAATGCAATATGTTCCATGATTAGCCCCAACAACAACACCCGAATGCCACCAGTGAGGCACCCCGGCGAGGAAGAAATGCATTCACGAGACAATTCCCCGCCGTGACCTTAGATTCTAGCTATCAATTCTTCGACATAGATAGAAGAACACTAACACATTAGTTTGGACAAGCCAAACTCCCTCAAAAACTAGTACGATACCATTGTCTAGAGAAGGAGGGCTACATAGTTTATGGCAGACATAAAATGTTATAATAAATCTTAAAATTACATAGCCTAGCCATAAAACAGACACTACTGAGAGGCTGGCCACGTGGCCTAGGGCAAGCAGTAGAACGACGAATCCGACGAGTTACTCTTACCTCTAGGAAGATCCAACGCACTCCAGCCAACTCGACGACAGGAACATAGGGACGACGCAGTAACCAAAAGCAAAACCCTTTACTAAGTAAAGCAGTTCTATATTAAAGGTCCTGCTGAAAAATACAAAAAGAGCTTGACCCACCAAAAAGGTGGCCGAAAAGCGCCGCCCTTCAATATATAAAAGCCTCTAACCTATGCTAGTTAAGGCTTATAAACTAGAGGGAAAATAAAACACACAAAAATGGCGTCCCCGCCTTATCACGACCACGGGACGCCACCACACAAAGCACCCTAAAAAACATAACTCCTGGGGATCACGCTAATTTGCATGCCCGACCTAACTAATCTAACCCTACTCTAGCACATCTCAGATTAGTACAAATGAGCAAAAGACTCACTATCCGGACGGAAGAGTGACGAATGAAGAGAGGTCGGGAACCACACGTCTGCTCGGCTTGACGCCCCGGAGCAGAAGAGAGATCATGCGCAGCGTCTCGATGAAACCCATGCTAGGAAAAACATCTGAACTACGGGAAGAATAGATAAGAGTTCTAAACTTTGTTCTTTTATTATTTTTTAATTAGTTTTTTCGTAGTGGCATCTGCATCATAAGGACGATGCCGTAAGTTATTATGAGAGTACGCTTACGATGATTGGTCTCTATGCTCCGGGGCAGGTGTTTTGAACAGCTGACTTTGAAGTTCAAAGAGTGCCATTACTGTATAAGGCATATCGTCAATGATGGAGGGGCCTCTAATAGATAGATATCACCTCGTCGAAAGCATGCTATCGATCGCGCGTAATATCTATTTATAACGTACTAAAAGATATATTGCTTCCCTATACAGTAGTTTCTGTTATCACAAATATATAGTTGTTGTGTCTTAGGACCGGAGTCAAAGTAGGTTAAAACTCTGAATAGCAATCGTACAGATAGGTTGTAATGGGAACTTAAGATTCTGAGGTGCTATGTATACTGTATTATCGTAAGTATTTAACTCTTCAGTTTGAACGTATTTCAACCCGGACAGAGAATCAATCGCTATGAGGAATACTGATTGCTTTTAAGTTTGCTAAATATAGTACAAACTTCCAAACAACTGTTGAATCATTCCAATCCTATTAGTAAATGTATTTTCAAAATATATACTACAATTATTATCAACTCTGCGTAAGCAGAGTTTGGTATCGCCCCCCCCCCCCCCCCCCGTATAGTGGGTACCACACGAAAAAAATGTCTGTCATCGGCGTTGTCGTTGTCGTCCGTCTGTCTTGGAACTCCTCCTAGACCGTTGGACGGATTTTCACCAAATTTCACACAAACATTTGTTGCGTGAATGCGAACGTCAGTCAAAAAAGATTTTTTGAATTTATGCAATAGTTATGATTTTAGGTCCAAAATATGGTTTTACCCCCCCCCCCCCCCGCCCAGCAATGATGGCGTTCTGGGGGCGAAAACATCTCGCTACATATTTGCTAGGTTAAGTTAGTTCAGTTGGCATTAGAAGTGATTGTAGTAATATTTGGATTGATGGTGATAGTAGTGATGATGGTTGTAGTTGTATTGATGATGATGACAGTAGTGATGATGACAGTAGTAGATATGATGGTGACAGTAGTAGATATGACGGTGACAGTACTAGTAGTAGTGATGATGGTGACAAGTAATGATAGTTGTAGTGATAATAAAGTAGATGTGACGTTTTGCCCAAAATCAAAACGGCATACCCAACTCTGAGATGGGTTACCATCATCACTACTAATACCATCATCAATAACAATCAACATAATCACTACTACTGCCATCATCACTACAACTGCCATCATCACTACAACTGCCACAATCATCACGAGTACTGTCATCATCACCATTACTATGATCATCATCACTACTACAATTACAATTATCACTACTACTCTCACCATAATCACTGTCCATTGTCACTAGCATCTTAATAACTACTATCATCATTGATACTACAACTATCAACCATCATTACTAATATCATCACCACCATCTTACAATCATCATTACTACTGTTAACATCATCACTACTACTATAACCATCATCATTATTACTGTCACAAATATTACCATAATTTATTCTCCTGTCACCATAATAACTACTACTGCCATCATCACCACAACTATAGTCATCATCTATGGTTAATTTAGATAAGTGGACTGTATATTATTGATATTAAAGGAACATTAACCATATAGAATATATTACCCTTTTTGATGAACTCAGCTGGTGATTGGAGGATGGCGGAAAATAGGCTAGATGACTGGAAGTGGTTAGTATATTAAACAGAGTATGAAAAGAGGCTACAATAAGCTAGGATAGGCTAGATATATACGTTAAGTTGTGCTAAGTAAAAGATGATGTTGTAGTGACTATGGAGTATGAGAGGAAAAGTGAAGCGAAAACACCTGGTGAAATACCTAGGAGAAAGAAGGCTTAGCGTGTGTAGCTGGGACGGAGGTTGGTTGGAGAGTGCGCGAGCGCGTTATGTTTGTCTCTGTCGTGACATACCGCGCACAACATATGGAAAATGTATCCCATCTTCTTTACAATGAGATACTTATAAACAATCTTAAATAATACAAATATATATATATATGGGAATTATAATCCTACAATACTTTCCCATATACAACTATAGAATAATATATTCTACCCAATCATGGAACGTTCGACCAAGGTTATGAAAGCGTTCAACTTAAGACTACGGAACGATACGTAACGCTACATCAACCCAGATTACGTAACATCGAGACTGTTCATACTAGTTTGAGTACACTAAGTATGGACATATTCCCACCAACAGAAAATATACAAAATTTACATGATTAGATTTGCCCGGAGGCAATCTTATCCCGCCAAGCTTGGGAGGATATCTGGGCTGCCTGTCGACGTGGGCGTTCGCCAGACGCGTCAACAGGCTGCGCTGAAGTAGAAGCCAGAGAGGGGACTTCAATGGATAACTAATCCGAGGGGGTGTCCTTGCGATCGACGTCACCCTCAAGAGGATGTAGTCGGACTGTTAGCCGTGTGATTACTCCAGTCCTGGTGCGAACCTTTGCTACCCGAACCTCACCATCACGACCTGGTAACAACTCCTCTATCCGACCCAATTTCCAAAATGCGCGCGGGCCCTCCTCATGGATGGTTACCACGTCCCCTACCCTAGGCCAATGACCTTTTAACCCAGCAAGCACGATAGGCCTCACGGAAGGCTTCCTATAGGGAACGCGATAGGCCTCACGGAAGCAGGACCATAAAAAAAGCCTTCCATAAAAAAAAAGGGCCTATCAAAACAAAGGAATTTGTCTCTAGGTGAGATAATTCCCCTCCAGTACTCATCCATGTAAATCTCACCCACCCCCCTCCCCTCCTTCCCCACCTTATTCCCCCCTCCCTCCCCTCCTCAATTATCACCTATTTTTCCTCTTATTATCATCATTTATCGGTTATTTTTCTCTCCCGCGATAATGTAGCACAAGTGGGTTGCATAAAAGATCGTTATGCAACACCCAGACACCGGCACACACCGCCTCGCTCGTCTCAGTTGACTCCCAGACAGCGAGAGGGGAGGGCTGCCTGTCTTTCTCTCTCGCCTGAGATTATGACCGGGTGGCCAATATCTTCGTTTTTCACCACCCAAATGCTTTTCCCACTTATTTTAGCACTCTTGAAGGTTCATATATACATCATATATGTAAAATAAAAGCATACCGAAAACAAATAATGGTTTATATTGTAAATATAACGAATTCTGTCAGAATCCAGGGCTAGAAATGCACAAATAACTACCCTAGCACCTACGTCTATATCGCGCTTGTCAGGTTAATGGTGTTAGTTTATTCTTTTGCGCTTCCCTTAAAGTCACCAGATATTCTGTTGACCAGCGATGCCAAATATCTCGCGATAATTTATGAATGTATTTGTAGCGGGCCGATATCACTTCCTTACTTATGTAGTCTGGATCTTCCATAGTATCCTCGTCATGCTCTTCAGGAAGATCCCGCAGTCTGTATCCATGTACCAGTACTGAGGGTGTGATTGGGGTAAGGTCTTCCAAATCACCCGAAGCATAGTATAGAGGGCGATCATTTACGGTGGCTTCAATCTCCAAGAGTATGGTGTTGAGTTCCTCAATCGAGATGAGAGCTCTACCCAACACATTCTTCAGACCCGCCTTCACGATGCCTATGGCTCTCTCCCATATGGCGCCAAACCAAGGTGCTCTGGCGGGAATGAAACGCCATTCGCATTTTACATCCGCTAGGCAGGTCTGAATCTTAGGATTGTTGCTCACTTCTTTAAGATATGTAGATGCCCCTATGAAAGTCTTTGCATTGTCACTCAGCATTATACGCGGATATCCCTGTCTACTGCAGAATCTTCGGAAGGCATGTAGGAAGCTATCACAAGTGAGGTTGGTGACCAGTTCCAGGTGAATTGCCCTGGTAACAGCACAAGTGAAAAGTATCATATACACCTTAAGATTGGGTGAATCTTTCACAGGGATTGCTCCACTGTAGTCAACCCCGGTAACTTTGTAAGGGTCACCTGGGGTAGTTCGCAGGTTTGGTAAGGGAGGAATTCCGACGGGATCATAATGTGTTCCCTGTACTCTTCTACACTTTAAGCATTTGCGAAGGACTTTCTTGACCACCTGCCTGATTCTAGGCACCCACCATCGGTGTCTTACATAGGTGACTATATGACCAACCCCATAATGACAACAGAGTCGGTGACACCTATCGATGATAAGATGGGTGAGGGGATGATTGGGGGGCAGTAGTATTGGATACTTACTTGCCTCAGAGAGGGCTGCCAATCGTAATCTGCCTCCGCAATGTATCAAGTCCCCCTTCAAGTGTAAGCCCAACTGGTTGATCAGATTATTCCTAGACTTTGTTCCCTTAACCAGTAATTTATATTCCTGCGTATATATTTCTTGTTGACAGAGCTTATGTAATAATTTATCTGATCTCCTTCACATTGAGGTAAGCACTACCTTTAGGTGGTGTGCCTTTAATTTTTGCTTTTACATTTTCTACAAATCGTATCACCCATGCTGTAACACGTTGTAACTTCTCATAGCTGCTGAATCTATCCCAGTCCCATAACCGTGTGTCTTCGTCAGGCATCGAGTCAATTACCGGTGCCACAATAGCAGTGTGTTGCTCGCTCAAATCTATATTCTTACAGTTTCTTACAGTTTCTTACAGTAGATCCTCTGGAAAAAGGCAAACTATGCCTGTGTATCCAGCTCAGTACCAGTACTTGCACTGCTGCGGTCGTTCACGGTGTTCTCTGGCCATTCGTTGGGATCATTAAGCCAGCATGGGCCATTCCACCACAACGCAGAAGATTTAAGAAATTTAGCAGAGACACCACGAGTAATGCTGTCACTTGGATTCTCTTTGGTAGATACATACCGGTACTGTGCGGTTGGGAGCAGGGTACGAATTTCGTCGACACGGTTGGTGACGTACACTGGTAGCTTCTTTCGGCTATGTAACCAGTAGAGCGTAATTTGGCTGTCACTCCATATAACTGTCTCCGAGATATTTAGCAAATTTTTAAGTTTCCTCTACAAAGTGAACGAGTCTAGCAGCCAACAGAACTGCAGTCAGCTCTAATTTTGGGATGGAAAGGGATTTAATCGGGGCGACTTTCGCCTTTGCCATGACTAGACGGCTGCCACTTGTGTCAATAAAGTATATAGCGGTGCCGTACGCGACCTTGCTAGCGTCTGAGAAGGCATGAATGGAAACAGGATGGTCCATGACAACTCTCCGAGGAAAATTAAAACCCTTACAGAGACGAAGATCCGAAATAATGTCCTCCCATTCCTGAACCAGATCGCCAGTCAAAACCTCATCCCAACCTAATTTTATCCTCCATAATTGCTGAAGGAATAATCTCGATTTGATCGACACTGGTAGAACTATCCCCAAGGGGTCAAAAAGTTTAGCCGTCATACAGTGGGCCCCACAAGGGTGCGGTTACCTAAGTCCGAGACATGCGCGCACCCTTGTAAAACGCACCCTTGGAGCTTAAGAACCTATGGGAAATTCACTATGTAGTCCGGGGACTCATCAAACTTACCATTTTTTCGCCCAATAACCCCTGAAAAACATGAACTAAGGAAAGAATACCTGTACACCAAAATGTCTACCCACATTTGCCTGTTTCTCACCTCTAGCCAACATGTCTAGTAACTGTTTTTTCTGTTCTAAATCAAGAACTTTCACTTTTGTTTTGGTGGGCAACACGATCGCCCTGGGCGGTGGGTTAGGGGCAGCAGGTGGCTGGGGTGGTGGAGGGGCTGGAGGGTCCATTGTTCACAAAGAATGCGGAAGAGAATTGCAAGGCTGCGTCAGGGTACGCTTACACACGAGTCACTGAGTCATCCCGCGCGCTCTGACGTCACAAACATGGCCGCCCGACAAATGCGCATTCAGTCCCGCACGCTTCGCCACCGCACGCTTTGCTTTTTTCGCACCCTTGGATTATAAGCACCGCACGGACATCTGCCGCACGGTTGGAGAATCGCACCCTTTTATTGCGCACCCTTGCGGGGCCGACTGTACTCAAGCAAATTCGTTTTGTAATCTGCGAATATTGCGCGTACTGAACACCGAATGAGAGGGTATCGGTGTCCGTTTTCCAAAACAACCCTAGCACTCTAACATGTTCCTGCTGTACAGCCGCCACACCATCCCGTTGCAGTACAGTCCGCAAAACAGAATTATTAGTCGCCCATTCACACAAATGTAGATGGGCGTCATTCATAATCTCTCGGACTACAGCGTAGGTATCAACCAGGAAATCTTCTTCATTTCCTGTACCCAGTAAATTGTCTATGTACAACCCTGACCGAATCTGATGAATAATCTGCGGATCTGCACTGACATAAGACAAATGTTTCAAAATGGTGGCGTTTAAAAGGAATTGGGAACAAGTCGCTCCAAATAAAACTGCCCGGAACCGGTAACAAATTAGGGGGGAATCCAGTTGCCTTGGATATTTGGGCCACATAAATCGCGTATAGTCCTGGTCGTCTTCATGGATTCTTAACATCAAAAATGCCTTCTCAATATCAGACACCCAGGCATACTTACCGAGTCGAAACCGAAGCAAAACCTGCGCCAAATATGGCACCAGTGAGGGTCCAGTGTACAGGCAGTCATTAAGACTAGGATGACGTTCACTCATCTTGGCGGAACAGTCGAAGACAATACGCACTGGCGTAGTTTTGCTCTCCTTGACTACACCATGATGAGCCAAGTAATGCCCGGTATCTGATGTATCAAAAGGCACCTCTTCTATAAATCCCCGGGACACCTGTTCCTTTATGGCTTTTGAGTATTCCTCGCAAAAGTCAGGCTCCTTGAGGAATCTTTTCTGAAGTCCCCGAAGACGGCCTATGGCCAAACCCTTGTTAGATGGCAGCTGATCCTTGGAATTGTTCCAGGGCAGTCTCACTTTATACTGCTGGCTGTCGGGATCGTAGGTAACGGTATCCTCATACGACGATAGTGCTTGACGCTCAACCAGTGAGTATTCCTTAGGGGTTATCCCGATATGATCTAATTCCCACAAAACATTATGTATTCGTCCATTGGTGTTACTGCTACTTTCAATACAGTAATTACTTCTGTGCTGGAGCTGGTAGGCTGTGTCACATATAAACCACTGATGGCATACCCGTACTTGGTAGGAAGCAGAATTAGGCTACCTGACCTTTTATACCCAGGTCGCACTATATCGTAGTACTGTATTGATCCGCACCGATGAGCAGCTCCAGCTGATCTGTGTCCGTTGTGTGAGGATCGGCTAATTTTATGCCTTTACTTTGTAAACTAACCAGTTTAGACTTTAGGTTAAGTTCACCTTTATGTTCTGGCAATTCATCAACTACTATTGCGTCTAGATGATGATATTTACCTCTGTGTTTGTATTGCAGTGCCACAACATTATATTCCCTAGAGGCTTGTTTCCCGGTAAATCCGTGAAGACATAACTCCTCAGTTCCTTTAGAAATGTAGGAAAGGGAGGATAGAACAGAAGACTTCACAAAGGTCCTCTGAGAACATTGGTCAAGTAGCGATCTAATTTTAACACAAGTATTATCCTTACCCCTTACCGGCAGCTGTACGGTGGGCAAGATTACTGTATTTTTACCTGTGGCAACGGACATTGTAGTTGAAGTAGCAGCAGTATGCTCTCTCTTGGTGTTATCCTCCGCTGGTCTACTTTCTTTCCCTTGTTTTTGTGTACACAGGGAATGAAAGTGTTTGCCCTTACAAAACTTGCAGCTTCTTATGTTAGGATTAGTACAACCCGAATGGCCATGGTCTTTTGACAAGCACCCAGTGCAGAGACGTAGTTGACGGGCTCTTTTAACTTTAAGACTTATACTTCATACACTTGTACCATAAATGATTGGTGCCACTACACAGAACACAGTTGAATTTCCGGTACTCACTTTGGGCAGTAAATGTTGCCATAGCCATGGGTGTACCCCCTACTCTGTCTTGACCCGCCATATTGTACACTTCAGCCTGGAGGCAATGAGTGAATTTCTTATAATCCAGGCTCGAGTCTCCCATTTCCCGTTTTATGGTTTCTTTTAGTGGTGATGGTAACTTATTGACAAGAGTCACCACACAAAATTCCTCCAGACAAAATATCATGGCTAATGATTGACCTCATCACACTCTCTGTATTGGCATAGAAGTCCTTCAGGTCAGCTGTTTGGTGTTTGGGTGACACTAATTGATTGAATTTGGTAACATAAGCTGCCTTGATTCGATCTGGATGCCCATATGTCTCTTGCAGGAGCTCAATTGCTGGGGCATAGCTTGCACTTTCGATAATGAATCCTTCGACTAGCTTATGTGCAATACCCTGAAGCTGACCCTTAGATAGGTGAAGCGTTGTATGTCTGTGAGGTCGGGATTGTCATGGATGGTACACTTGAACATCTCCCAAAATCCCGACCACATGGTGGCATCACCTTCAAATTTTGGAAGAGTAAGATGTGGTAATTTGACTGCGGATTTCTTGACCTCTGTAATCAAGATCCCCTTCAGTGTGGCAACGATTACTTGTATGCCCTCCATATATAAGGTATCCTCTCTTATTACCTCGATATACTCGGCGTCCTCGTAAGTGTCGGCCAGGTCCTCCTGTGTGACCTCATACTTGTCAAGTTGCTTTTGAATACTGAGCAACCTGGCCTCCACCTCTACTCTAGACGCCGAATCAAGGAATTCGTCAATATCAGAGGTCAAGACCGTCAAAGAGCCCTTAAGCCCAGCCCGACGCTTTTGTACACTTTTAGCCATGATTATACGGGAAGGAAATCTATTGACGTTAAATCAAACTATCAATGCCAGACCGAATAAGTTGCGGACAACAATACAGTACTCCGAGAAATCAAATTAAATCGCGAGCCGAAAATAAAACACCCTCACGAAATGCGGAATAAGAATTGTGCGCAATGTAGACTAGCAATCCGGAGCTTTTCAATTTAACTCTTTACATAATAGTTATGAAATTATAGAATCATTACGCCATAAGTTAAATAAAGCCGGGAGGGAAATTTAGTACAATACAGTATAGGCCAAAAGTCTCCAGATGTAAAAAAAGAGAGGTACCGTTTAACGTTATAATAAATTCAAGAATTTTAAGAGAGAGAGAGCCTATAGGCTAATTTAAACAGGCTAAACTCAATGGGTACCGCTAATTCTATATTATTAAATTTAATAAATGTGGAAATTGTACACAAGAAAAGTTCATCTCAAGAAGTCACAAGGAAAAAAGTTTTGAGTTGGATTAACACACTCAGCCTATCAGCTATCATATTACCCTGCCTTCAGGGCACACGACGAGAGTAGAATTTAGAAAGATATGTGAATGAATAACCTTTAAATTTTAAAGAAGTTATTTTTCAGTATAATTTTGATCTAGATTTAAATTATTATACAGTACAGTATGGATAAATTTAATCTTAATGCCGTGCCAATTGTGCAAGATCTTCTAGGGCTAAAGTAGTTTTAATATAATTTAATGAGCCCGAAAAAGCATTTAAAGTAGGCTAATTATTGTTTTGAGTACTGTACTGGATCAGATTTATAACTTTTCATTCTGGGTAAAACTCCCGTCGCAGCCCTGACCTATCCACTAGTTTCCACATCCTGTCCCACTGGTGGTCAGGCACCTGGGGCGGCCAGAGCAAAGAGCGGACGAAAAAAAACCCGACAGCCCCATGGGGCCAAAAGACCGGGGCCTGGAGGACGCAGAAGGACTCATGACAAAAGCAGGGATAGGCCAGCCCCAAGCAAGGCAACTACCGACCGCCGAATAACTCCCCCCAAAAATGGGGGGCTAACTAGTGAAAGGTTCGAAGGACCAATTATATGGTTAATTTAGATAAGTGGACTGTATATTATTGATATTAAAGGAACATTAACCATATAGAATATATTACCCTTTTTGATGAACTCAGCTGGTGATTGGAGGATGGCGGAAAATAGGCTAGATGACTGGAAGTGGTTAGTATAGTAAACAGAGTATGAAAAGAGGCTACAATAGGCTAGGATAGGCTAGATATTTACGTTAAGTTGTGCTAAGTAAAAGATGATGATGTAGTGACTATGGAGTATGAGAGGAAAAGTGAAGCGAAAACACCTGGTGAAATAACTAGGAGAAAGAAGGCTTAGCGTGTGTAGCTGGGACGGAGGTTGGTTGGAGAGTGCGCGAGCGAGTTATGTTTGTCTCTGTTGTGACATACCGCGCACACGCATAACATAAGCTGCATTTTGTGTCACCCCAAAGTCTGATAACCCACTCTCATTAAAGTGTGGTGGCACAAAATGACAAGGGGCGATCCAGACTTTTAAATATATACATTATATGGACAACCTTTCCTGACTAATTTTAAGAATGAAAGTAAATATGCATTGCAGAATAATTATTACAAAGCAAATAAAGACAAAATAAAAGCGAAATAGCATAATATACCAAATATCATTAGGTATGTCAGGGACTGGAATAATCGACAACAGAACATATCGGCAATAAATTTGAATATATACAATTTAAGATGTGTTGTGACATTACATATTAGGTGAAATTATAAAACATATTTATTTGTTTAATAGTAGAGCAAGAAATATTCGCATACATAGACATTTCAATAATTCTGAGGAGTGACGGATTAATTACCGTGACGAACACTGATTTTCTGAACTTGACTCTTGGTCAAGGTCACGAGGCTAGATAACCCACCCACCCACCCCTCGATATATCTACGTTCCTACTGGCCCTCACGCAGCTGTGGTGCTTAGCGCGGTCGAACCTATATTTCACAAATGTTATGATATTTATATATATGCGTGTACTGTTACTTAGTAATATTGTATTGTGTAACCTAATCAACCCGAATGATATACATTTAAGTAAGAATACACCGAAATATAATCGTGATTAGGCTCGAATGGAGTGGCACCGCGGCTGCGGCCAATGTTTATAAACAACACGCTTTAGGCCTACATATCAAGATCAATAATTAATGATCCATCATTTCGATATTATTTTGATCTAGTTGAATTTGTAAAAAATTGTGATGACTATTCCTATAATATAATCGCTTACTTTGAGGTATTATATATAATAACTCCGGTAGGTTATCGGCCTTCTATAGGAATATAACGCTTCTTTCGGATATTCTGAGGATATAGCTAGGTACATTTATAATTATCACATCCAAATCGATTATTTGTATATGGATATATACACAAAGTCTTAAAACTGTTATCAAGTTCCGAAAGTCTGAATCGGGTTGAGTTTAGACCCTGTGGAAGAGCAGGGTTGAGTTGGCTTGATATTGGACAC
Organism: Paralithodes platypus; assembly: GCA_032716605.1. Taxonomy (NCBI): domain Eukaryota; kingdom Metazoa; phylum Arthropoda; class Malacostraca; order Decapoda; family Lithodidae; genus Paralithodes; species Paralithodes platypus. Next base: position 98,502,280 of record CM064487.1, read on the forward strand.
CCTTTTATGGCATTTGGGTGTGAAATACGACACCATTTCCAGTCTATCGGAGATAGTGATGGTAAAGGAAAATGCGGTAATATGGAAAATGTATCCCATCTTCTTTACAATGAGATACTTATAAACAATCTTAACCCGTGGAGCCCAGGCTAGTTTTGTAATGTTTGTTCACCAGAACCCGGCCGGTTTTCAAAAAATTGTTTTATTCCAGAAACAATAGCGAATGGGATAGGAATGAAGGAAAAACCACGAAAAACCGCTCAAAAAGCTTAAAGAATGGTCCTACAGAGCCCCGAAAACGTATTTTACAAGAGTAAAAAATTGAAGGCAATTACCCAAAAAAAAAACAGGTTATTGCGCACTCACGCGCACGCACGTGGACTTTGACAGTTTTCAACCATCGGCACGGTTGCGTGGGATACGTACACAGTTCCCATACAAATCTGAGCCCTCTCGAGTGGCTACACCTGAGGTTACGGTCGGAGCAATTAGGGTGACTCGTCAGATGCGTCGCTGGGGCTGTGCGTTACATACATCGCCGACGCGTCAGACGCGTCGCTGGGGCAGTACGGGTTAAATAATACAAATATATATATATATATATATATATATATATATATATATATATGGGAATTATAATCCTACAATACTTTCCCATATACAACTATAGAATAATATATTCTACCCAATCATGGAACGTTCGACCAAGGTTATGGAAGCGTTCAACTTAAGACTACGGAACGATACGTAACGCTACATCAACCCAGATTACGTAACATCGAGACTGTTCATACTAGTTTGAGTACACTAAGTATGGACATCATCACTACAAATTTCACCATCCTCACTACTACTCACCATCATCACTAATACTCACACCATTGTCACTACCATCATCACTACTGTCATTATTATCACTACAACTATCATCATTACTTGTCACCATCATCACTACTATTATGACCATAATTACTACTACTGTCACCATCATATCTACTACTGTCATCATCATCACTACTGTCATAATCATCAATACAACTACAACCATCATCACTACAATTATCACCATTATCACTACTATCACCATCAATAGAAATATATCTACCATCACTTCTAATGCCAACTAAACTAACTTAACCTAGCAAATACGTAGCGAGATGTTTTCGCTCCCAGAACGAATGCGTTCTTGACATCATATCTACTAATGTCACCATCTTATCTACTACTATCATAATCATCAATACAAATACAACCATCATCACTACTATTGTAACCATCATCACTACTATCACCATCATCACTACTATCACCATCAATCCCACTATTATTACCATCACTTCTAATGCCAACTAAACTAACTTAACCTAGCAAATGCAGAGCGAGATGTTTTCGCCCCCAGAACGAATGCGTTCTTAGAGTGTGAGCCCCTTCGGGGCTCACACACTAAAAACGCCATCATAGATGGGGGGGTTCTGGGAAGGGGGGACTGGGGGAGGGGGTAAAACCATATTTTGGACCTAAAATAATAATCAACTCTGCGTAAGCAGAGTTTGGTATCGCCCCCCCGTATAGTGGGTACCACACGAAAAAAATGTCTGTCGTCGTCGTCGTCGTCGTCCGTCTGTCTCGGAACTCCTCCTAGACCGTTGGACGGATTTTCACCAAATTTCACACGAACATTTGTTGCGTGAATGCGAACGTCAGTCAAAAAAGATTTTTTGAATTTATGCAACAGTTATGATTTTAGGTCCAAAATATGGTTTTACCAAGCCCCCCTACCCCCCCCCAGCAATGATGGCGTTCTTAGTGTGTGAGCCCCGAAGGGGCTCACACACTATGAACGCATTCGTTCTGGGGGCGAAATCATCTCGCTCTGCATTTGCTAGGTTAAGTTAGTTTAGTTGGCATTAGAAATGATGGTAGTAATAGTGGGATTGATGGTGATAGTAGTGATTATGGTGATAATAGTAGTGATGATGGTTGTAGTTGTATTGATGATGATGACAGTAGTGATGATGATGACAGTAGTAGATATGATGGTGACAGTAGTAGATATGATGGTGACAGTACTAGTAGTAGTGATGATGGTCATAATAGTAGTGATGATGGTGACCAGTAATGATGATAGTTGTAGTGATAATAATGACAGTAGTGATGATGGTAGTGATTATGGTGTGAGTATTAGTGATGATGGTGAGTAGTAGTTATGATGGTGAAAGTTGTAGTGATGATGAAGATCATAGTAATGGTGATGATGGTGACATTAGGATACATGATGGTAATACTTGTGACAGTAGTAATGATGATGGTTATAGTAGTAGTGATGATTTTAACAGTAGTAATGACTATTGTAAGATGGTGGTGATTATAGAAGTAATGATGGTTGATAGTTATAGTATCAATGATGATAGTAGTTATTAAGATGGTAGTCACAATAGTTACAGTAGTAGTGATGATGGTGAGAGTAGTAGTGATGATCATAGTAATGGTGATGATGACAGTAGTCGTGATGATTGTGGCAGTTGTAGTGATGATGGCAGTAGTAGTGATGATTGTGATTAATTATGGTATTAGTAGTGATGATGGAAACCCATCGCAGAGTTGGGTATGCCGTTTTGATTTTGGGCAAAACGGCACATCTACTTTATTAATGAATAAATTCAAAAAATCTTTTTTGACTGACGTTCGCATTCACGCAACAAATGTTCGTGAAATTTGGTGAAAATCCGTCCAACGGTCTAGGAGTTCCGAGACAGACGGACAACGACGACGACGACAGACATTTTTTTTGTGTGGTACCCACTCTACGGGGGGGTGATACCAAACTCTGCTTACGCAGAGTTGATAATGACAGTAGTGACGATGGTGTGAGTATTAGTGATTTTGGTGAGTAGTAGTGATGATGGTGAAAGTTGTAGTGATGATGACAATAGTTGTGACTATGAAGATCATAGTAATGGTGATGATGGCAGTAGTAGTGATGATGGTGACAGTAGGATACATGATGGTAATACTTGTGACAGTAGTAATGATGATGGTTATAGTAGTAGTGATGATGTTAACAGTAGTAATGATGAGTGTAAGATGGTGGTGATGATAGTAGTAATGCTGGTTGATAGTTGTAGTATCAATGCTAGTAGTGATTAAGATGGTAGTGACAATGGTGAGAGTAGTAGTGATGATGGTGAGAGTAGTAGTGATGATTGTAATCAACCGGAAGGTGGGGGGGGGGGGTTAAAACCATATTTTGGACCTAAAATCATAACTATCAAACTTCAAATTTGGGTATTGCTACTTTACACAGTTTATTATACACAAATTTCTTGACACTATGATTGAAGAGATTTACGGTATAATTATTGCATACAAAATAATCCCTGAGCTTGCATAAATTTAAAAAAAAAAAATTTGACTGACGTTCGCATTCACGCAACAAATGTTCGTGTGAAATTTGGTGAAAATCCGTCCAACGATCTAGGAGGAGTTTCGAGACAGACTGACAACAACGACGACGACGACAGACTTTTTTTTTGTGTGGTACCCACTATACGGGGGGCGATACCAAACTCTGCTTACGCAGAGTTGATTATTACAATCATCACTACTACTCTCACCATCATAACTACTACTCTCACCATTGTCACTACCATCTTAATCACGACTATCATCATTGATACTACACCTATCAACCATCATTACTACTATCATCACCACCATCTTAAAATCATTACTAGTTAACATCATTACTACTACTATAACCATCATCATTACTACTGTCAAAAGTATTACCATCATGTATCCTACTATCACCATCATCACTACTACTGCCATCATCACAACTATTGTCATCATCACTACAACATTCACCATCATCACTACTACTCACCATCATCAATAATACTCACACCATCATCACTACTGTCATCATTATAACTACAACTATCATCATTACTTGTCACCATCATCACTACTACTAGTATTGTCACCATTATATCTACTAATTTCACCATCTTATCTACTACTATCATCATCATCAATACAAATACAACCACAACCATCATCACTACTATTATCACCATCATCACTACTATCACCATCAATCCCACTATTACTACCATCACTTCTAATGCCAACTAAACTAACTTAACCTAGCAAATGCGGAGCGAGATGTTTTCGCCCCCAGAACGAACGCGTTCTTAGAGTGTGAGCCCCTTCGGGGCTCACACACTAATAATGCCATCATAGCTGGGGGGGTGGGGGTAAAACAATATTTTGGACCTAAAATCATAACTATTGCATAAATTAAAAAAATATTTTTTGACTGACGTTCGCATTCACGCAACAAATGTTTGTGTGAAATTTGGTGAAAATCCGTCCAACGGTCTAGGAGGAGTTCCGAGACAGACGGACAACGACGACGACGACAGACATTTTTTTCGTGTGGTACCCACTATACGAGGGGGCGATACCAAACTCTGCTTACGCAGAGTTGATTACAATCATCACTACTACTCTCACCATTGTCACTACCATCTTAATCACTACTAGCATTGATACTACAACTATCAACCAGCATTACTACTATCATCACCACCATCTTACACTCATCATTACTACTGTTAACATCATCACTACTACTATAACCATCATCATTACTACTGTCACAAGTATTACCATCATGTATCCTACTGTCACCATCATCACTACTACTGCCATCATCACCATTACTATGATCTTCATAGTCACAACTATTGTCATCATCACTACAACTTTCACCATCATCACTACTACTCACCAAAATCAAAAATGTCTGCGTAAGCAGAGTTTGGTATCGCCATCCCCCCCCCCCCCCCCCCCCCGTATAGTGGGTACCACACAAAAAAAATGTCTGTCGTCGGCGGCGTCGTCGTTGCCCGTCTGTCTCGGAACTCTTCCTAGACCGTTGGACGGATATTAACCAAATTTCACACGAACATTTGTTGCGTGAATGCGAACGTCAGTCAAAAAAGATTTTTTGAATTTATTCATTAATAAAGAAGATGTGCCGTTTTGCCCAAAATCAAAACGGCATACCCAACTCTGCGATGGGTTTCCATCATCACTACTAATACCATCATTAATCACAATCATCACTACTACTGCCATCATCACTACAACTGCCACAATCATCACGACTACTGTCATCATCACCATTACTATGATCATCACTACTACTCTCACCATCATCACTACTACTGTAACTATTGTGACTACCATCTTAATAACTACTATCATCATTGATACTATAACTATCAACCATCATTACTTCTATAATCACCACCATCTTACAATAGTCATTACTACTGTTAAAATCATCACTACTACTATAACCATCATCATTACTACTGTCACAAGTATTACCATCATGTATCCTAATGTCACCATCATCACTACTACTGCCATCATCACCATTACTATGATCTTCATCATCACAACTATTGTCATCATCACTACAACTTTCACCATCATAACTACTACTCACCATCATCACTAATACTCACACCATAATCACTACCATCATCACTACTGTCATTATTATCACTACAACTATCATCATTACTGGTCACCATCATCACTACTACTAGTACTGTCACCATCATATCTACTACTGTCATCATCATCACTACTGTCATCATCATCAATACAACTACAACCATCATCACTACTATTAGCACCATAATCACTACTATGATACTATCACCATCAATCCCACTATTACTACCATCACTTCTAATGCCAACTAAACTAACTTAACCTAGCAAATGCAGAGCGAGATGATTTCGCCCCCAGAACGAATGCGTTCATAGTGTGTGAGCCCCGAAGCTAAGAATGCCATCATTGCTGGGGGGGGGGGGGGGTATGGGAGGAGGGGGTCCGGGAGGGGGGGGGGGGCTTGGTAAAACCATATTTTGGACCTAAAATCATAACTATTGCATAAATTCAAAAAATCCTTTTTGACTGACGTTCGCATTCACGCAACAAATGTTCGTGTGAAATTTGGTGAAAATCCGTCCAACGGTCTAGGAGGAGTTCCGAGACAGACGGACGACGACGACGACAGACATTTTTTTCGTGTGGTACCCACTATACGGGGGGGCGATACCAAACTCTGCTTACGCAGAGTTGATTATTATTTTAGGTCCAAAATATGGTTTTACCCCCCCCCCCCCATCTATGATGGCGTTTTTAGTGTGTGAGCCCCGAAGGGGCTCACACTCTAAGAACGCATTCGTTCTGGGGGCGAAAACATCTCGCTCTGCATTTGCTAGGTTAAGTTAGTTTAGTTGGCATTAAAAGTGATGGTAATAATAGTGGGATTGATGGTGATAGTAGTGATGATGGTGATAGTAGTGATGATGGTTACAATAGTAGTGATGATGGTTGTATTTGTATTGATGATTATGATAGTAGTAGATAAGATGGTGACATTAGTAGATATGATGTCGAGCCCCGAAGGGGCTCACACACTAAGAACGCATTCGTTCTGGGAGCGAAAACATCTCGCTACGTACTTGCTAGGTTAAGTTAGTTTAGTTGGCATTAGAAGTGATGGTAGATATATTTCTATTGATGGTGTTAGTAGTGATAATAGTGATAATTGTAGTGATGATGGTTTTAGTTGTATTGATGATTATGACAGTAGTGATGATGATGACAGTAGTAGATACGATGGTGACAGTAGTAGTAATTATGGTCATAATAGTAGTGATGATGGTGACAAGTAATGATGACAGTAGTGATGATGGTAGTGACAATGGTGTGAGTATTAGTGATGATGGTGAGGATGGTGAAATTTGTAGTGATGATGACTATAGTTGTGGTGATGATGGCAGTAGTAGTTATTATGGTGACAGTAGAATAAATTATGGTAATATTTGTGACAGTAATAATGATGATGGTTATAGTAGTAGTGATGATGTAAACAGTAGTAATGATGATTGTAAGATGGTGGTGATGATATTAGTAATGATGGTTTTAGTTGTAGTATCAATGATGATAATAGTTATTAAGATGCTAGTGACAATGGACAGTGATTATGGTGAGAGTAGTAGTGATAATTGTAATTGTAGTAGTGATGATGATCATAGTAATGGTGATGACAGTACTCGTGATGATTGTGGCAGTTGTAGTGATGATGGCAGTTGTAGTGATGATGGCAGTAGTAGTGATTATGTTGATTGTTATTGATGATGGTATTAGTAGTGATGATGGTAACCCATTTCAGAGTTGGGTATGCCGTTTTGATTTTGGGCAAAACGGCACGTCTACTTTATTATCACTACAACTATCATTACTTGTCACCATCATCACTACTATTATGACCATCATCACTACTACTAGTACTGTCGTCGTCATATCTACTACTGTCACTATCATATCTACTACTGTCATCATCACTACTGTCATCATCATCAATACAACTACAACCATCATCACTACTATCACCATCAATCCAAATATTACTACCATCACTTCTAATGCCAACTGAACTAACTTAACCTAGCAAATGTGTAGCGAGATGTTTTCGCCCCCAGAACGCCATCATTGCTGGGAGGGGGGGGGGGGGGTAAAACCATATTTTGGACCTAAAATCATAACTATTGCATAAATTCAAAAAATCTTTTTTGACTGACGTTTGCATTCACGCAACAAATGTTTGTGTGAAATTTGGTGAAAATCCGTCCAATGGTCTAGGAGGAGTTCCAAGACAGACGGACTACAACGACAACGACAACGCCGATGACAGATTTTTTTTCTCGTGTGGTACCCACTATACGGGGGGGCGATACCAAACTCTGCTTACGCAGAGTTGATAATAATTGTAGTATATATTTTGAAAATACATTTACTAATAGGATTGGAATGATTCAACAGTTGTTTGGAAGTTTGTACTATATTTAGCAAACTTAAAAGCAATCAGTATTCCTCATAGCGATTGATTCTCTGTCCGGGTTGAAATACGTTCAAACTGAAGAGTTAAATACTTACGATAATACAGTATACATAGCACCTCAGAATTTTAAGTTCCCATTACAACCTATCTGTACGATTGCTATTCAGAGTTTTAACCTACTTTGACTCCGGTCCTAAGACACAACAACTATATATTTGTGATAACAGAAACTACTGTATAGGGAAGCAATATATCTTTTAGTACGTTATAAATAGATATTACGCGCGATCGATAGCATGCTTTCGACGAGGTGATATCTATCTATTAGAGGCCCCTCCATCATTGACGATATGCCTTATACAGTAATGGCACTCTTTGAACTTCAAAGTCAGCTGTTCAAAACACCTGCCCCGGAGCATAGAGACCAATCATCGTAAGCGTACTCTCATAATAACTTACGGCATCGTCCTTATGATGCAGATGCCACTACGAAAAAACTAATTAAAAAATAATAAAAGAACAAAGTTTAAAACTCTTATCTATTCTTCCCGTAGTTCAGATGTTTTTCCTAGCATGGGTACCATTACTATGATCATCATTACTACTACAATTACAATCATCACTACTACTCTCACCATCATCACTACTACTGTCACCATTGTCACTACCATCTTAATCACTACTATCATCTTTGATACTACAACTATCAACTATCATTACTACTATCATCACCACCATCTTACAATCATCATTACTACTGTTAACATCATCACTACTACTATAATCATTGACACTACACCTATTAACCATCATAACTGGGCGGGTGCCCAACCCCGAAAGGGGTTGAAATAGGGGAGCTATCCCCCGCCAAAGGCGGCTTTCTAGGGCCTTTCCTAGCTGATGCTGAAAGGATTAGGTTCTAGTCATGTGGTGATGGGCTGGTCTATCAGAGTGAGAACTGAGCGATCTCCGCCATACCCATATAGCTTACTTTGACTGTTAGTGATGATTGTAATAATCAACTCTGCGTAAGCAGAGTTTGGTATCGCCCCCCGTATAGTGGGTACCACAAAAAACAAAAAGTCTGTCGTCGTCGTCGTTGTTGTCAGTCTGTCTCGAAACTCCTCCTAGACCGTTGGACGGATTTTCACCAAATTTCACACAAACAATTGTTGCGTGAATGCGAACGTCGGTCAAAAAAGATTTTTTTAATTTATGCAAGCTCGGGGATTATTTTGTATGCAATAATTATACCGTAAATCTCTTCAATCATAGTGTAAAGAAATTTTTTTAGCAATACCCAAATTTGAAGTTTGATAGTTATGATTTTAGGTCCAAAATATGGTTTTACACCCCTACCCCCACCTTCCGGACCCCCCCTCCCCTCAGCATTGATGGCGTTCTGGGAGCGAAAACATCTCGCTACGCATTTGCTAGGTTAAGTTAGTTTAGTTGGCATTAGAAGTGATGGTAGTAATATTTGGACACATTTCACACAAACATTTGTTGCGTTAATGCAAACGTCAGACAAAAAAGATTTTTTGAATTTATGCAATAGTTATGATTTTAGGTCCAATATATGGTTTTGCCCCCCCCCCAGCAATGATGGCGTTCTGGGAGCGAAAACGTCTCACTACGTATTTGCTAGGTTAAGTTAGTTTAGTTGGCATTAGAAGTGATGGTAGTAATATATGGTGATAGTAGTGATAATGGTGATAATTGTAGTGATGGTGGTTGTAGTTGTATTGATGATGATGACAGTAGTGATGATCATGACAGTAGTAGATATGATGGTGACAGTAGTAGTAATGATGGTCATAATAGTAGTGATGATGGTGACAAGTAATGATGATAGTTGTAGTGATAATAATGACAGTAGTGATGATGGTAGTGACGATGGTGTGACTATTAGTGATGATGGTGAGTAGTAGTGAGGATGGTGAAATTTGTAGTGCTTATAGTTAATTTAGATAAGTGAACTGTATATTATTGATATTGAAGAAGTATTAACCATATAGAATATTTATCCTTAGATAAACTCAGCTGGTGATTGGAGGATGGCGGAAACTAGGCTAGATGACTTGAAGTGGTTAGTAGGCTACAATAGGCTAGGATAGGATAGATATTTACGTTAAGTTCGTGCTAATTAACAAAGATGATGATGTAGTGACTATATGGAATATGAGATGAAAGTGAAGCGAAAACACCTGGTGAAGTAAAGGAACTATAGGAAGAAGGCTTAGCGTGTGTAGCTGGGACGGAGGTTGGTTGGAGAGTGAGCGAGCGCGTTATGTTTGTCTCTGTCGTGACATACCGCGCACGCGCATAACATATGGAAAATGTATCACATCCCTTTTCACAATGAGATACTTATGAACAATCTTAAATAATACAAATATATATATATATATATATATATATGGGAATTATAATCCTACAATACTTTCCCATATACAACTTTAGAATAATATTTTCTACCCAATCATGGAACGTTCGACCAAGGTTATGGAAGCGTTCAACTTAAGACTACGGAACGATACGTAACGCTACATCAACCCAGATTACGTAACATCGAGACTGTTCATACTAGTTTGAGTACACTAAGTATGGACATATTCCCACCAACAGAAAATATACAAAATTTACATGATTAGATTTGCCCGGAGGTAATCTTATCCCACCAAACTTGGGAGGATATGGCTGCCTGTCGACGTGGGCGTCCGCCGGATGCGTCAACAGGCTGCGCCGAAGTAGAAGCCAGAGAGGGGACATCAATGGATAACTGATCCGAGGGAGTGTCCTTGCGATCGAGGTCACCCTCAAGAGGATATAGTCGTACTGTTGGCCGTGTGATTACTCCAGTTCTGGTGCGAACCTTTGCCACCCGAACCTCGCCATCACGACCTGGTAACAACTCTATCCGACCCAATTTCCAAAATGCGCACGGGCCCTCCTCATGGATGGTTACCACGTCCCCTACCCTAGGCCAATGACCTTTTAATGGTGTTAGTTTATTCTTTTGCGCTTCCCTTAAAGTCACCAGATATTCTGTTGACCAGCGATGCCAAATATCTCGCGATAATTTACGAATATATTTGTAGCGGACCGATATCACGTCCTTACTTATGTAGTCTGGATCTTCCATAGTATCCTCGTCATGCTCTTCAGGAAGATCCCGCAGTCTGTATCCACGTACCAGTACTGAGGGTGTGATTGGGGTAAGGTCTTCCAAATCACCAGAAGCATAGTATAGAGGGCGATCATTTACGGTGGCTTCAATCTCCAAGAGTATGGTGTTGAGTTCCTCAATCGAGATGAGAGCTCTACCCAACACCTTCTTCAGACCCACCTTCACGATGCCTATGGCTCTCTCCCATATGGCGCCAAACCAAGGCGCTCTGGCGGGAATGAAACGCCATTCACATTTTACATCCGCTAGGCAGGTCTGAATCTTAGGATTGTTGCTCACTTCTTTGAGATATGTAGATGCCCCTATGAAAGTCTTTGCATTGTCACTCAGCATGATACGCGGATATCCCTGTCTACTGCAGAATCTTCGGAAGGCATGTAGGAAGCTATCACAAGTGAGGTTGGTGACCAGTTCCAGGTGAATTGACCTGGTAACAGCACAAGTGAAAAGTATCATATACACCTTAAGATTGGGTGAATCTTTCACAGGGATTGCTCCACTGTAGTCAACCCCGGTAACTTTGTAAGGGTCCCCTGGGGTGGTTCGCAGGTTTGGTAAGGGAGGAATTCCGATGGGATCATAATGTGTTCCCTGTACTCTCCTACACTTTAAGCATTTGCGAAGGACTTTCTTGACCACCTGCCTGATTCTAGGCACCCACCATCGTTGTCTTACATAGGTGACTATATGACCAACCCCATAATGACAACAGAGTCGGTGACACCTATCGATGATAAGATGGGTGAAGGGATGATTGGGGGGCAGTAGTATTGGATACTTACTTGCCTCAGAGAGGGCTGCCAATCGTAATCTGCCTCCGCAATGTATCAAGTCCCCCTTCAAGTGTAAGCCCAACTGGTTGATCAGGTTATTCCTAGACTTGGTTCCCTTAACCAGTAATTTATATTCCTGCGTATATATTTCTTGTTGACAGAGCTTATGTAATAATTTATCTGCAATTCTGATCTCCTTCACATTGAGGTAAGCACTACCTGTGGGCGGTGTGCCTTTAATTTTTGCTTTTACATTTTCTACAAATCGTATCACCCATGCTGTAACACGTTGTAACTTCTCATAGCTGCTGAATCTATCCCAGTCCCATAACCGTGTGTCTTCGTCAGGCACCGAGTCAATTACCGGTGCCACAATAGCAGTGTGTTGCTCGCTCAAATCTATATTCTCTGGCCATTCGTTGGGATCATTAAGCCAGCATGGGCCATTCCACCACAACGCAGAAGATTTGAGAAATTTAGCAGAGACACCACAAGTAATGCAGTCACTTGGATTCTCTTTGGTAGACACATACCGGAACTGTGCGGTTGGGAGCAGGGTATGAATTTCGTCGACACGGTTGGTGACTTACACTGGTAGCTTCTTTCGGCTATGTAACCAGTAGAGCGTAATTTGGCTGTCACTCCATATAACTGTCTCCGAGATATTTAGCAAATTTTTAAAAGTATCCTCTATAAAGTGAACGAGTCTAGCAGCCAACCGAACTGCAGTCAGCTCTAATTTAGGGATGGAAAGGGATTTGATCGGGGCGACTTTCGCCTTCGCCATGACTAGACGGCTGCCACTTGTGTCAACAAAGTATATGGCGGTGCCGTACGCGACCTTGCTAGCATCTGAGAAGGCATGAATGGAAACAGGATGGTCCATGACAACTCTCAGAGGAAAATTAAAACCCTTACAGAGACGAAGATCCGAAATAATGTCTTCCCACTCCTGAACTAGATCGCCAGTCAAAAACTCATCCCAACCTAATTTTATCCTCCATAATTGCTGAAGGAATAATCTTGATTTGATCGACACCAGTAGAACTATCCCCAAGGGGTCAAAAAGTTTAGCCGTCATACTCAAGCAAATCCATTTTGTAATCTGCGAATATTGCGCGTACTGAACGCCGAATGAGAGGGTAACGGTATCCTCATACGACGATAGTGCTTGACGCTCAACCTGTGAGTATTACTTAGGGGTTATCCCGATGTGATCTAATTCCCACAAAACGTTTGTCATTTTTGCATGGTGGAATATTACCAGTGGACATGTATTCATCCATTGGGGTTACTGCTACTTTCAATACAGTAATTACTTCTGTGCTGGAGCTGGTAGGCTGTGTCACATATGAACCACTTATGGCGTACCCGTATTTGGTAAGAAGCAGAATTAGGCTACCTGACCTTTTATACCCAGGTCGCACTATATTGTAGTAGTGATCTGCACCGATGAGCAGCTCCAGCTGATCTGTGTCCGTTGTGTGAGGATCGGCTAATTTTATGCCTTTACTTTGTAAACTAACCAGTTTAGACTTTAGGTTAAGTTCACCTTTATGTTGTGGCAATTCATCAACCACTATTGCATCTAGATGATGAAATTTACCTCTGTGTTTGTATTGCAGTGCCACATTATATTCCATAGAAGCTTGTTTTCCAGTAAATCCGTGAAGACATAACTCCTCAGTTCCTTTAGAAATGTAGGAAAGGGAGGATAGAACAGAAGACTTCACAAAGGTCCTCTGAGAACATTGGTCAAGTAGCGATCTGATTTTAACACAAATATTATCCTTACCCTTTACCGGCAGCTGTACGGTGGGCAAGATTACTGTATTTTTACCTGTGGCAACGGACATTGTAGTTGAAGTAGCAGCAGTATGCTCTCTCTTGGTGTTATCCTCCGCTGGTCTACTTTCCTTCCCTTGTTTTTGTGTACACAGGGAATGAAAGTGTTTGCCCTTACAAAACTTGCAGCTTCTTATGTTAGGATTAGTACAACCCGAATGGCCATGCTCTTTTGACAAGCACCCAGTGCAGAGACGTAGTTGACGGGCTCTTTTAACTTTAAGAGGCCCTGTCTTATACTTCATACACTTGTACCATAAATGATTGGTGCCACTACACAGAACACAGTTGAATTTCCTGTACTCACTTTGGGCGGTAAATGTTGCCGTAGCCATGGGTGTACCCCCTACTCTGTCTTGACCCGCCATATTGTAGACTTCAGCCTGGAAGCAATGAGTGAATTTCTTATAATCCAGGCTCGAGTCTCCCATTTCCCGTTTTATGGTTTCTTTTAGTGGTGATGGTAACTTATTGACAAGAGTCACCACACAAAATTCCTCCAAACAAATACCATGGCTAATGATTGACCTCATCACACTCTCTGTATTGGCATAGAAGTCCTTCAGGTCAGCTGTTTGGTGTTTGGGTGACACTAATTGATTGAATCTGGTAACATAGGCTGCCTTGATTCGATCTGGATGCCCATATGTCTCTTGCAGGAGCTCTATTGCTGGGGCATAGCTTGCACCTTCGATAATGAATCCTTCGACTAGCTTATGTGCATCACCCAGAAGCTGACCCTTTAGATAGGTGAAGCGTTGTATATCTGTGAGGTCGGGATTGTCATGGATGGTACACTTGAACATCTCCCAAAATCCCGACCACAATGTGGCATCACCCTCAAATTTTGGAAGAGTAAGATGTGGTAATTTGACTGCGGATATCTTTGGCTCCTTCTTGACCTCTGGAATCAAGATCCCCTTCAGTGTGGCAACGATTACTTGTATGCCCTCCATATATAGGATATCCTCTCTTAACTCCTCGATATACTCGGCGTCCGTCTCGTAAGTGTCGGCCAGGTCCTCCTGTGTGACCTCATACTTGTCAAGTTGCTTTTGAATACTGAGCAACCTGGCCTCCACCTCCACTCTAGACGCTGAATCAAGGAATTCGTCGATGTCAGAGGTCAAGACCGTCAAAGAGCCCTTAAGCCCAGCCCGACGCCTTTGTACCCTTTTAGCCATGATTATACGGGAAGGAAATCTATTGACGTTAAATCAAACTATCAATGCCAGACCGAATAAGTTGCGGACAACAATACAGTACTCCGAGAAATCAAATTAAATCGCGAGCTGAAAATAAAACACCCTCACGAAATGCGGAATAAGAATTGTGCGTAATGTAGACTAGCAATCTGGAGTCTTTCAATTTCACTCTTTACATAATAGTTATGATCTAGATCCAGAAATTACAGAATCATTACACCATAAGTTAAGAAAAGCCGGGAGGGAAATTTAGTACAATACAGTATAGGCCAAAAATCTCTAGATGTAAAAAAAGAGGTACCGTTTTAAAGTTATAATAAATTCAAGAATTTTAAGAGAGAGAGAGCCAATAGGGTAATTTAACCAGGCTAAACTCAATGGGTACTGCTAATTTTATATTATTAAATTTAATAAATGTGAAAATTGTACACAAGAAAAGTTCATATCAAGAAGTCACAAGGAAAAAAGTTTTGAGTTGGATTAACACACACTCAGCCTATCATATTACCCCGCCTTCAGGGCACACGACGAGAGTAGAATTTAGAAAGATATGTGAATGAATAACCTTTAAATTTTAAAGAAGTTATTTTTCAGTATAATTTTGATCTAGATTTAAATTATTATACAGTACAGTATGGATGAATTTAATCTTAATGCCGTGCCAATTGTGCAAGATTTTCTAGGGCTAAAGTAGTTTTAATATAATTTAATGAGCCCGAAAAAGCATTTAAAGTAGGCTAATTATTGTTTTGAGTACTGTACTGGATCAGATTTATAACTTTTCATTCTGGGTAAAACTCCCGTCGCAGCCCTGACCTATCCACTAGTTTCCACATCCTGTCCCACTGGTGGTCAGGCACCTGGACCCAGATTCACTAACGGTCGTACGATCCGAAAACTCCCTTACCGTTCCCTTTCGTCTCAACGCTGGTATTCACGAAGCGTCGTAGCGGCCATCTTTGATCGTAGGAAGTCCCTAAAATCCCCTTTCGCTAAGGGTGGTCCAGACCACCCTTACATGAATTTGACCCGGATATAGGTACACAAATATCGATAACACAACCCGCGACCATAACAAATTCGTCTGCAGTATAGCTCTTTATGACACACTAAATCATTATTGAGGCAATAATAGCGCAATATGATTGTTAACTTGTGTTTACAACACCATTAAGGCATTTAATACAAAGTATGAATATATTTGTATCCTTAATGTCTTATGACAGGCCGAATTAAGCTATGAATAGCCTACATATGCCAGCCTAGACCTAGTCAAGGTTAATTGATGCACAAATTCATGTGCTGCGACAACACGTAGCCTACCATTAGTGGATTTTAACCCTCATTTATTGCGGAAATGTTTTATTCCAACTCTCAGTTAACCTCTGAGTTAGATTAGGGTAGCCTATTCCTCAACAAATTTGAAAATATCACATGAACACAATTATGAAAAGAATTACCTTATGCCTAGCCTAAAAAATAAATAACTAATAAATGGTGTTGTGAATAATTTTGTTTAGCCTAGCCTAGGCTATAACCTAGGTTCATTTTGAAAAAAGTTAGGGCTATTTAGGCTAGACAAGTTAGGCCATGTATGGTATTTTGGTACATGCCTAGCTGGGTTAGATTAGGGTAGCCTATTTCCTCAACAAATTTGAAAGTATCACAGGAACAAAATGATGAAAAGAATTACCCTAGGCCTAGCCTAAAAAATGAATAAATAATGAACGCTGTGTGAATAATTTTGTTTAGCCTAGCCTAGGCTATAACCTAGGTTTATTTTGAAAAAGTTAGGGCTATTTAGGCTAGACAAGTTAGGCCTATGTATGGTATTTTGGTTAGGCTAACAATGCCTAGCTGGGTTAGATTAGGGTAGCCTATTTCCTCAACAAATTTGAAAGTATCACAGGAAAAAAATTATGAAAAGAATTACCCTAGGCCTAGTCTAAATCAAAAATAATAGGCTAGCCTATATGGTGGTGTGAATATTTTTGTTTAGCCTAGCCTAGGATATAACCTAGGTTTATTTTGAAAAAGTTAGGGCTATTTAGGCTAGAAAAGTTAGGCCTATGTATGGTATTTTGGTTAGGCTAGCAATGCCTAGCTTGGTGTAGCCTAAGCATGGTAAAGTAGAAGCCTAGCAGGTTAAGATGGTGTTTGCAGGCATACCGTCCTCATTGTTAACTAGCTGTTATTAGTCCCATACTGGTAATATATTTGATGATGGCAATAAGTCATGGGAGGTGAGTGGGACAAAGCCCCCCTCAACCTATAATTATTTCCCATGGCCAACTGTTGGATAATAGATTGAGGAGGCCTATGCTAGGCCTATTTTGAAAAGGTAGATAGGCCTTGAGGTGTTGTGAATACAAAAAAATTACCCTAGGCCTATTTTGAAAAATTAGGCCTAGGCTAAGTCTGGCATTTTGGCTTGGCTAGAACTGCCTGTGTAGGCATAGACATAGTAAAGTCAGGCATTTTGGTTTGGCTCGCCCTGTCTAGGTGTAGACATGGTAAAGTAGAACAATATACTGTGGTTAAGGTATAAATAATACACTCCCAACTAGCCTAACATATGAATATCAATGATCAATCCGTCGAAAATCCTTTAACTTGGGCCACTAACAGGCTTCCCTGTAGCCTAGCTAGGCTAATTTCTTATCATCAATTCACAAGATACTCTATTCTTCTTCCTGCTGGCTGTGGTGGATCGAATTAGCCATACTAAACAATGACAAGCTCATAAATTAAAGTATATTAGGTTCTTCTTGGCGCTTCAGTCATGTGGGTGACATATTGTTTATTTACAAAGGCCAAGCGCCTGATTGGTCAAGAGAAGCCTCGGTGAAAATAACCGAAAGGGAGCCGTAAGGGAGCTCAACGATGCGTTCGTGAATACACCTTCCGCACTCCCTTAGGAACGATCGTAGGGTGCTGTACGACATCGCACGCTACGACCGTTAGTGAATCTGGGTCCAGCTACACACGCTAAGCCTTCTTCCTATAGTTCCTTTACTTCACCAGGACCCAGATTCACTAACGGTCGTAGCGTGCGATGTCGTACAGCAACCTACGATCGTTCCTAAGGGAGTGCGGAAGGTGTATTCACGAACGCATCGTTGAGCTCCCTTACGGCTCCCTTTCGGTTATTTTCACCAAGGCTTCTCTTGACCAATCAGGCGCTTGGCCTTTGTAAATAAACAATATGTCACCCATATGACCGAAGCGCCAAGAAGAACCTAATATACTTTAATTTATGAGCTTGTCATTGTTTAGCATGGCTAATTCGATCCACCACAGCCAGCAGGAAGAAGAATAGAGTATCTTGTGAATTGATGATAAGAAATTAGCCTAGCTAGGCTACAGGGAAGTCTGTTAGTGGCCCAAGTTAAAGGATTTACGACGGATTGATCATTGATAATCATATGTTAGGCTAGTTGGGAGTGTATTATTTATACCTTAACCACAGTATATTGTTCTACTTTACCATGTCTACACCTAGACAGGGCGAGCCAAACCAAAATGCCTGACTTTACTATGTCTATGCCTACACAGGCAGTTCTAGCCAAGCCAAAATGCCAGACTTGGCCTGGGGTATTTTTTTTGTATTCACAACACCTCAAGGCCTATCTACCTTTTCAAAATAGGCCTCCTCAATCTATTATCCAACAGTTGGCCATGTGAAATAATGATAGGTTGAGGGGGGCTTTGTCCCCCTCACCTCCCATGACTTATTGCCATCATCAAATATATTACCAGCATGGGACTAATAACAGCTAGTTAACAATGAGGACGGTACGCCTGCAACCACCATCTTAACCTGCTAGGCTTCTACTTTACCATGCTTAGGCTACACCAAGCTAGGCATTGCTAGCCTAACCAAAATACCATACGTAGGCCTAACTTTTCTAGCCTAAATAGCCCTAACTTTTTCAAAATAAACGTAGGTTATATCCTAGGCTAGGCTAAACAAAAATATTCACACCACCATATAGGCTAGTCTATTATTTGTTGTTTAGACTATGCCTAGGGTAATTCTTTTCATAATGTTTTCCTGTGATAATTTCAAATTTGTTGAGGAAATAGGCTACCCTAATCAAACCCAGCTAGGCATTGCTAGCCTAACCAAAATACCATACATAGGCCTAACTTGTCTAGCCTAAATAGCCCTAACTTTTCAAAATAAACCTAGGTTATAGCCTAGGCTAGGCTAAACAAAATTATTCACACAGCGTTTATTATTTATTCATTTTTTAGGCTAGGCCTAGGGTAATTCTTTTCATCATTTTGTTCCTGTGATACTTTCAAATTTGTTGAGGAATAGGCTACCCTAATCTAACTCAGAGGTGGTGGGGAGTTGGAATAAAACTTCCGCAATAAATGAGGATTAAAATCTACTAATGGTAGGCTACGTGTTGTCGCAGCACATGCATTTGTGCATCAATTAACCTTGACTAGGTCTAGGCTGGCTATTCATAGCTTAATTCGGCCTGTCATAACACATTAAGGATACAAATGTATTCATACTTTGTATTAAATGCATTAATGGTGTTGTAAACACAAGTTAACAATTATATTGCGCTATTATTGCCTCAATAATGACTTAGTGTGTCATAAAGAGCTATACTGCAGACGAATTTGTTATGGTCGCGGGTTGTGTTATCGATATTTGTGTACCTATATCCGGGTCAAATTCATGTAAGGGTGGTCTGGACCACCCTTTGCGAAAGGGGATTTTAGGGCCTTCCTACGATCAAAGATGGCCGCTACGACGCTTCGTGAATACCAGCGTTGAGACGTAAGGGAACGGTAAGGGAGTTTTCGGATCGTACGACCGTTAGTGAATCTGGGTCGGTACGGAGGTAACGGAGGTTGGTTGGAAAGTGAACGAGCGCGTTATGTTAATAGCGCATTTTTCAAAGACACTGTGGACCATAGAGTTTTTATGTTTTGAAAAACTGGCAAGTTGCTCATGGCAGACCTATAATTGTTAAATATATATAATAAAAAAGCATAATTCAGAGAAAAATCTGTCAATTAAACAATAATATTACTTCCCAACTCTATAGCAATGCAAAGGACTCTAATTCATTCGAAATAATAATTTTAAGTATATGAAGGATAAAATATTTACAACACTCACCCCTGTCAATTGTCTAACATTTGAATCATGCCTTGTAACGAAGGCTGTGAGTGGCTGAAACTGTCACCAGAGTCCTGCCTCCCAGCTGATGGCCACACCCCCAGAGTCCGTTAATCTTTGGTCTTGGCCGAACTGACCAAAGACTACCAGACAATCTCGGGAGGCTGTCTGGTTGTGTCTGGTAATCTATGGTAATCTATGCCTCTTTGTGCCTTTGAAAAACGCGCTATTTGTCTCTGTCGTGACATACCGCGCACGCGCAGGAAAATGTATCTCATCCTTTTTCACAATGAGATACTTATGAACAATCTTAAATAATACAAATATATATATATATATACAGTATATGGGAATTATAATTCTACAATACTTTCCCATATACAACTATAGAATAATATATTTACCCAATCATGGAACGTTCGACCAAGGTTATGGAAGCGTTCAACTTAAGACTACGGAACGATACGTAACGCTACATCAACCCAGATTACGTAACATCGAGACTGTTCATACTAGTTTGAGTACACTAAGTATGGACAGTGCTGATGACGATAGTTGTGGTGATGAAGTTCATAGTAATGGTGATGATGGCAGTAGTAGTTATTATGGTGACAGTAGAATAAATTATGGTAATATTTGTGACAGTAGTAATGATGATGGTTATAGTAGTAGTGATGATGTTAACAGTAGTAATGATGATTGTAAGATGGTGGTGATGATATTAGTAATGATGGTTGATAGTTGTAGTATCAATGATGATAGTAGTGATTAAGATGCTAGTGACAATGAACAGTGATTATGGTGAGAGTAGTAGTGATAATTGTAATTGTAGTAGTGATGATCATAGTAATGGTGATGATGACAGTACTCGTGATGATTGTGGCAGTTGTAGTGATGATGACAGTTGTAGTGATGATGGCAGTAGTAGTGATTATGTTGATTGTGATTGATGATGGTAACCCATCGCAGAGTTGGGTATGCCGTTTTGGGCAAAACGGGACGTCTACTTTATCAACTCTGCGTAAGCAGAGTTTGGTATCGCCCCCCCGTATAGTGGGTACCACACGAAAAAAATGTCTGTCGTCGTCGTCGTCCATCTGTCTCGGAACTCCTAGACCGTTGGACGGATTTTCACCAAATTTCACATAAACATTTGCGTGAATGCGAACGTCGTTCAAAAAAGATTTTTTGAATTTATGCAATAGTTATGATTTTAGGTCCAAAATATGGTTTTACCAAGCCCCCCCTCCCGGACCCCCCCCCCCCCCCCCCCTTAGCAATGATGGCATTCTGGGGGCGAAAACATCTCGCTACGTATTTGCTAGGTTAAGTTAGTTTAGTTGGCATTAGAAGTGATGGTAGTAATAGTGGGATTGATGGTCATAGTAGTGATGATGGTTGTAGTTGTATTGATGATGTTGACAGTAGTGATGATGATGACAGTAGTAGATATGATGGTGACAGTAGTAGATATGATGGTGACTACTAGTAGTAGTGATGATGGTCATAATAGTAGTGATGATGGTGACAAGTAATGATAGTTGTAGTGATAATAATGACAGTAGTGATGATGGAAGTGACGATGGTGTGAGTATTAGTGATGATGGTGAGTAGTAGTGATGATGGTGAAAGTTGTAGTGATGATGACAATAGTTGTGATGATGAAGATCATAGTAATGGTGATGATGGCAGTAGTAGTGATGATGGTGACAGTAGGATACATGATGGTAATACTTGTGACAGTAGTAATGATGATGGTTATAGTAGTAGTGATGATGTTAACAGTAGTAATGATGAGTGTAAGATGGTGGTGATGATAGTAGTAATGCTGGTTGATAGTTGTAGTATCAATGCTAGTAGTGATTAAGATGGTTGTGACAATGGTGACAGTAGTAGTGATGATGGTGAGAGTAGTAGTGATGATTGTAATTGTAGTAGTGATGATGATCATAGTAATGGTGATGATGACAGTAGTCGTGATGATTGTGGCGGTTGTAGTGATGAAGAAGTAGTAGTGATGATGGTAACCCATCGCAGAGTTGGGTATGCCGTTTTGATTTTGGGCAAAACGCCACGTCTACTTTATCAACTCTGCGTAAGCAGAGTTTGGTATCGCCTCCCCGTATAGTGGGTAACGCACACAAAAAATGTCTGTCGTCGTCGTCCGTCTGTCTCGGAACTCCTCCTAGACTGTTGGACGGATTTTCACCAAATTTCACACGAACATTTGTTGCGTGAATGCGAACGTCAGTCAAAAAAGATTTTTTGAATTTATGCAATAGTTATGATTTTAGGTCGAAAATATGGTGATGATGGCAGTAGTAGTGATGATGGTGACAGTAGGATACATGATGGTAATACTTGTGACAGTAGTAATGATGATGGTTATAGTAGTAGTCATGATGTTAACAGTAGTAATGATGAGTGTAAGATGGTGGTGATGATAGTAGTAATGCTGGTTGATAGTTGTAGTATCAATGCTAGTAGTGATTAAGATGGTTGTGACAATGGTGACAGTAGTAGTGATGATGGTGAGAGTAGTAGTGATGATTGTAATTGTAGTAGTGATGATGATCATAGTAATGGTGATGATGACAGTAGTCGTGATGATTGTGGCGGTTGTAGTGATGAAGGAAGTAGTAGTGATGATGGTAACCCATCGCAGAGTTGGGTATGCCGTTTTGATTTTGGGCAAAACGCCACGTCTACTTTATCAACTCTGCGTAAGCAGAGTTTGGTATCGCCTCCCCGTATAGTGGGTAACGCACACAAAAAATGTCTGTCGTCGTCGTCCGTCTGTCTCGGAACTCCTCCTAGACTGTTGGACGGATTTTCACCAAATTTCACACGAACATTTGTTGCGTGAATGCGAACGTCAGTCAAAAAAGATTTTTTGAATTTATGCAATAGTTATGATTTTAGGTCGAAAATATGGTTTTACCCCCCCCCCCCCAGCAATGATGGCGTTCTTAGTGTGTGAGCCCCAAAGGGGCTCACACACTAAAAACGCATTCGTTCTGGGGGCGAAAACATCTCGCTACGCATTTGCTAGGTTAAGTTAGTTTAGTTGGCATTAGAAGTGATGGTAGTAATAGTGGGATTGATGGTGATAATAATAGTGATGATGGTTGTAGTTGTATTGATGATGTTGACAGTAGTGATGATGATGACAGTAGTAGATATGATGGTGACAGTAGTAGATATGATGGTGACAGTACTAGTAGTAGTAATGATGGTCATAATAGTAGTGATGATGGTGACAAGTAATGATAGTTGTAGTGATAATAATGACAGTAGTGATGATGGAAGTGACGATGGTGTGAGTATTAGTGATGATGGTGAGTAGTAGTGATGATGGTGAAAGTTGTAGTGATGATGATAATAGTTGTGATGATGAAGATCATAGTAATGGTGATGATGGCAGTAGTAGTGATAATGGTGACAGTAGGATACATGATGGTAATACTTGTGACAGTAGTAATGATGATGGTTATAGTAGTAGTGATGATGTTAACAGTAGTAATGATGAGTGTAAGATGGTGGCGATGATAGTAGTAATGCTGGTTGATAGTTGTATCAATGCTAGTATTGATTAAGATGGTTGTGACAATGATGACAGTAGTAGTGATTATGGTGAGAGTCGTAGTGATGATCATCATAGTAATGGTGATGATGACAGTAGTCGTGATGATTATGGCGGTTGTAGTGATGAAGGAAGTAGTCGTGATGATGGTATTAGTAGTGATGATGGTAACCCATCGCAGAGTTGGGTATGCCGTTTTGATTTTGGGCAAAACGGCACGTTTACTTTATTATTATTATTATTATTATTAAAGTCGTCTCTCTGGACAAATCACTGAACAACTCTTCTCATTCCGATCCCTATAGTTTAAAATCTGAGAGCTTCTGGTTCTTTTATCCCTGAGTGGGAGTGAATAAACAGATGTTAATTAGGCTAGATTACACATTTAAATAATGTACACTTGTAGCCTACACATATTTTATTGATATGTGTATGTTTCTTCCAGAAGCAAAAGCGAAGTTGGTTCCTGTCAGGGCGATTCTGGAGGCCCCTTGGTGTGCGGGGAAACCTTGACCGGACTGGTGTCCTGGGGGTACGGTTGTGCTCACCCTGAATACCCTGGGGTGTACACAGAGGTCGCACACTTCGTCGATTGGATACACTCACACACCAGGAAGTAATGGAAAGTTGAGTGATGGAGGGTACCCAGACAACATAACCAGTAAACTATTTCAACCAATCTATCGCAAACAGTGGGAAATCAACCAGGGCCAACAAAACCAGTACCAATTTGAAGTCTTAACATAATTTTACCTAAGCAAAGTTAACTTAAAAGTATTTGTTGATTTGACAGTAGTTGAAAGCTACCTGTTGTAGTGGTCTACTGGTTGAATTGTCTGGTCGTCATGCTGGAGAGTGAGTTCCAGAACGGCGCTCTATGGATCCTCTAGAGAACTTAACTGAACTGATTATGTTGCTAACAAAATGGTGATGGGACGATGGGTTGTCACTATTGAAGCAATATTGAGACAAGGATGTAATGGTGCTACAAACGAACTGGTGGAGGTAAAGACGAACCACTAACGAAACGGCGATGTGCCAATGATGTGATGCAGATGAAGCTGTGATGATATAATGATATAACGCGCACAAAGGGATGGTGGGACTATATGGTGTAACAAAGTGGTGATGAAACAATAATGTGACACTGGTGAAGTAATGATGTGACACTGAGTAATTAAATGTATTACACTTGTACTGTTTTCTTTCAAGATAGAATAGTATGCCCTTTAATCGAGGTAATTAAGGCGCGTATAATTCTTTTCAAAGGTGGGACATAGGAATATTAATTAGTATTTATGTTTTCACAGGTTAATGATTATAATATTTGATCTTTCACTTTGTATGAATATTATAGGTTTGACTCCTGCAAGGAGATAAAGAAAACCTAATATTTAGTAGTGGCCCCGTAATCATTGACGATTATACCTATTACATAAGGCTACCTCTTCAAATGCTCATAAGCGTAGTTTGAATCTACCGCCGCAGAGCTCAGAGGAACCTTCATCATAAGCACACGCAAAATCACTCATGGTTCGTCTTTATGATTGGGTTCTCACTACGAAAAAACTTTGTAACAAATAAAAAATAAAAATAAAATAAGAATAACTATTCATAAGCTTTCCATATTCCGTGGATGAACTTCTGTGGATTCTTGGACCAGACGCTGCCTAGCGCATTTTTCCGCCTTCACTGACATATCAAGTATACCAAAATCCTTAATACATCAACGAATGGGAAGTGGATGGTCGGGAGGGCCCCAGTCGTCAATGATTATGGGGCCACTACTAAATATTAGGTTTTCTTTATCTCCTTGCAGGAGTCAAACCTATAATTTATCAGTGGCCCCTCCATCATTGACGATTATGCCTGATATCTAAGACTGGAGGGGGACATTCGTAATCATATCATAACTCTAGCAAAGGCAGATAATCAAACAACCACAT
The DNA here is from genome assembly GCA_032716605.1 of Paralithodes platypus. Taxonomy (NCBI): domain Eukaryota; kingdom Metazoa; phylum Arthropoda; class Malacostraca; order Decapoda; family Lithodidae; genus Paralithodes; species Paralithodes platypus. The sequence continues at coordinate 98,527,898 of CM064487.1, forward strand.
AGTATTCTTACTTTGTAAAAATAATATATTTATGTATAAACTTTATACAACATATAAAAAGGGGTACAAGCAGGGGTGTGCTTAAAGAAGCCTGCTTGAGGAAAAAGGGTAACTATGAGAATCTGTTCACAGATCTGAAAGTTAAAGGCACCCCACTTAAATTAAGTGGTGAAAAATAAAACTTTATGTTTACATGTGCACATATAAACCACATTATTTTAATGTGTATATTCCTTAAAATTAGACACAAAAAATAGAATAAATTCTTGTACTATCGCAGATGTACTTACTAAAATGCTACTCGGAGTTGCAACTACCGAGAACGCTTAAAATTAAATTGCTTCAACAGTGTATCCCACTTAAAGAAACAATATTGTTGTACTACATCCATTGTACCTCAACAACATTTCCCGTAGTCATTACTACAGAGAAATTTTAATCACAACACTTATACATTGTATCACAGCTCGTATACTCTGTACATATCCTCCGGCGGGGTCTAGGGTGTCTTATGTTTCACTGACTGCACCCCCCCCCCCCCTCTTTCTTAACCTAAACAATTAGTAACTTAGAGACCCATCTAGACCCTTTGCCGTAAAGCTACACATGGCATTGATGGTTTGTCTAGTGCTACCGACAGGTATCGAGTCAAAAACATATGATTTGAAGCCCATAGTTGAGTAGTAGCTATGTCTTTAACATAATTTTTTTTGAGAAAAACGTAAAGATACTGCCCATTTGCATAAATCGTGGGCCCTACCCACTACGCCGGGATTACTCTCTTTAACCTCTGAAGTGCGCATGGGGGTAATTGGAAATGTCCCCCTGTGCTGACGTATTTGAGGTGTTTCCGTCACTAAAATATTCATTGTGCCATTAATAGCATTAATACTTATCCATATGCGCCTATTATGGGTTGATTATAAAGGTATTAACCTGAAACAACAATAAAACGAGTGAAAATAGTGTTTGGATGGTCAAAATCGGAGATATAGCCCGCGAGTTGTATAATGTATGGGTGAGGCAATCTGCTTTCCCGCCAATTTCCCCCAAGGCCACTGAGACACAGTCGATCGATACTCTCTCTCTCTCTCTTGCACTCGCTTGCTATCAGTGATGACCACACCCTCCAATCGGATTTCTAATGTTAGCACGAAAATATACCTCAGAATAAGGGAATAACAGGGAAAATAGGTGATAACTGAAGGAGAAGGAGGAAAGTGGGGAAGGAGGGGAGGTAGAGGACTGAGATTGTGCATGGCCCAGGGGCCAAAAAAAAAAAAAAAAAAAAAAAAAAATTCGATGTCAAAAGTTGATTTTTTTTTTCTCTGACTCTTAAGAGTCTCCCCGCAGTGCGCCGGGGGAACTCTTAAGAGTCTCCCCGCAGCTCCCGGGTTAATGACTTCTACTAGCAGAGAAGCCATTTTACGTTTCATTAATCTTTTACCTGTACTCGATACCCATAAAGCACCTTGTTGGTTAAGAGGTGCCACTCTCATATATTTGGTTAAAGCTTGTACAGGACATAAATTATGGTGCACTTTACCCCGTTTCAACGCCGGTACCGTGAACTCTGAGAAAACATGTTCACTATGTTCATTCTTTGCGATGAACCCTGGGGAAGGTGCAATATGAATGCAATCATTTAGTCTACCAAACCTTATGCAATTAGGGGTGTTGCTCATCGCCGCCAGCTCAGACACCCTGTTACCAGTTGCCAAAGCCATAAGGAACACAGCCTTTTTTAATAGCAATTCAAAATCTGCCGTATTCTGATACAGACGGGAATGAAGCAAAGATTATAGGTTTGACTCCTGCAAGGAGATTAAGAAAACCTAATATTTAGTAGTGGCCCCGTAATCATTGACGATTATGCCTATTACATAAGGCACCCTCTTCAAACACTCGTCCGCCGTAGTTTTGAATCTACCGCGCAGAGCATAACAAATTTGAGGAGCCTTCATCATGAGCGCACGCAACCTCACTCATGGTTCAGTCATTATGAAATTGGGTTCTCACTACGAAAAAACTTCGTAACAAAAAAAAAAAAATAAGAATAACTATTCATAAGCTTTCCATATACTCGTGGATGTACTTGTGTGGATCTTTGACCAGACGCTGACTCAGGCGTCATTCTTCCTTCACTGACATATCAAGTATACCAAAATCCTTAATACATCAACGAATGGGAAGGGGATGGTCGGGAGGGCCCCAGTCGTCAATGATTACGGGGCCACTACTAAATATTAGGTTTTCTTAATCTCCTTGCAGGAGTCAAACCTATAATTTAATAGTGGCCCCTCCATCATTGACGATTATGCCTGATATCTAAGACTGGAGGGGGACATTCGTAATCATATCATAACTCTAGCAAAGGCAGATAATCAAACAACCACATAGTATTCTTACTTTGTAAAAAATATATATTTGGTGCATAAACTTTATACAGCACAACTATACAAAAAGGGGTACAAGCAGGAGTGTGCTTCAAAGAAGCCTGCTTGATAAAAAGGGGTTAACTCTGAGATTCTGCGAACAGATCTGCCAGTTAACAAGGCACCCCACTTAAATTAAGTGGTGAAAAATGCAAATTTATAAGTTTACATGTGCACATATTATAGGTTTGACTCCTGTAAGGAGATAAAGAAAACCTAATATTTAGTAGTGGCCCCGTAATCATTGACGAACATGCCTATTACATAAGGCACCCTCTTCAAACACTCATCCGCCGTAGTTTGAATCTACCGCGCAGAGCATTTAAAAAACTGAGGAGCCTTCATCATGAGCGCACGCGACCTCACTCATGGCTTCAGTCATAATGAATTGGGTTCTCACTACGAAAAAACTTCGTAAAAAATAAAAACAAAAAGAAAATAAGAATAACTATTCAATAAGCTTTCCATCATATCGTGGATGTACTTGTGTGGATCTTTTGACCAGACGCTACTGCAGGCGTCATTCTTCCTTCACTGACATATCAAGTAAACCAAAATCCTGAATACATCAACGAATGGGAAGGGGATGGTCGGGAGGGCCCCAGTCGTCAATGATTACGGGGCCACTACTAAATATTAGGTGTTCTTTATCTCCTTACAGGAGTCAAACCTATAATTTATTAGTGGCCCCTCCATCATTGACGAACATGCCTGATTTCTAAGACTGGAGGGGGACATTCGTAATCATATCATAACTCTAGAAAAGCAGATAATCAAACAACCACATAGTATTCTTACTCTTGTAAAAAAGAGATATTCGGGTGCATAAACTTTATACAGCCTAAATCTTCAAAAAGGGGTACAAGCAGGAGCGTGCTTCAAAGAAGCCTGCTTGAAAAAGGGTTAACTCTGAGACTCTGTACACAGATCTGCTAATTAAGAAGGCACCCCACTTAAAGTAAGTGGTGAAAACTAAAAACTTATAAGTTTACATGTGCACATATAAACCCCATTAACTAGCGGATATATTCCTAAAAATATAACCAAACATAAATGAATTCTTGTACATTCGTAGAAGTACTGAACTCGTGTACTTATGGAGTAGTAATTACTTCAAAAGTAAAAGTCGTAGTTGCAACTACCGAGATTTCTCAAAAATCTATTGCTTCACAGCCAAAGCTACTTACAACAAGAATTGTTGTAACACTAATATTGGCCTTTAGCACAATTTCCTGCAATGAATACTACAGAGAAATTTTATAATACAATGCCTACAAACAGTATCCCAGCTCGTATGTTCCGAACACATACTCCGGAGGGGTCTAGGGTGTCCTATGTCACACTGACTGCACCCTCCCCCCCCCCCCCCCCCCTTTTTCTTGAAATTAAACAAAACGTGACTAAAAGGGCCACCTAGACCCTCTGCCGTAAAGCTATACATGGCAAGGAAGGTTTGTCCAGAGCTACTGAAAGGTATCGAGTCAAAAACTCCTGATTAGAGGCCCACAACTGTGTGGACTTAATAACTTCCACCGAAAGATTATTAAGGAAACGTAAAGAGGCTGTCCCCTTGCGTAAATCGTGGGTCTTACCCACAACGCCGGGATTCTTCTCTTTAAAGTCCTCGACCAAGAGAGAAGCCAGTGTACGCTCCATCAAGCGTTCACCCGGACTTGCGACCCATAAAGCACCCTGGTGATTTAGAGGTCCCACTCTTAAATATTTGGTTAGAGCTTGCACTGGGCAAAAAAAGATGGTGCACCTTTCCCCTTTTTAACGCCGGCACCGTGAACTCTGAAAACACGTGTTCACTGTGCTCATTCTTGGCTATGAATCCTGGGGAAGGTGCAATGTGAATACACTCATGAAGCCTATCAAAACCTGAGGCAATTAGGTGTGTTGCTCATCGCCGCCAGCTCAGATACTCTGTTCCCGGTAGCCAAAGCCATAAGGAATACTGCCCTTTTGTAAAATCTGCAGTCTTTGGTACATACGGGAACGAGAATAACTACGATGCTTTGTCCAGAGACCATGTAGGCCTGAGCTGACGGGGAGGTGGGCGGAGTTTAAAACCTGCCCTCATAAATCAATTTCAGATAAATGTTTCTGCATGAACAGATACATTAAATAATTAACAACCAACGTCACCGAGGGCACAGTTTGGTTTGTTCTAAGAATCCAAGACATAAAAGCTTGCCAATGCGATTGAAACTGTCGCTTTGTAGACTGGGTATATTGATTCGTGAATATCTTGGTCACGTCGCTACCATATGGTGCTAGCCACTTGGCCTCCTGAATGTCCATAATGAACAAGTACGCGAGGTTTCTAGGTTGCCAATTGTGTTCTAAGTGGAACAACCCGACCGGGAGTGACACTGGGTGCGGGCACCACGTGTACAAATGCTGGTACCACACTGCACCGGCCACAGGGGCGCGATTAGCGAGACTACGCCTCGCTAATCCTGTAGTTTGTTGACTACGTGGCACATTAGAGACGCGTCTGGCGGCGGAAAATAGATAAATGGAACTCAACCTGTTCTCGTCCGTCATCAGAGCGTCAGGTCCGCCCGCCGGCGTTATCGTCCGGCGGGTGAGGTACAGTGGGAGTTTGCAAGTCTTCTCAGACGCAAACAAATCCACTTGTGGATGGTAATGCTCCGCACACGCAAGAGCGCCCATTCTACTGATGTGCTTTGTCTCTGAGACAGAGCGTCTGCCCAGACGTTTGCTACGCCTGGGAGATGAGATGCGTGAAGATGAATGTTCAGCCTGTTGGCTAGTATAAAAATCTTTTCTGACACGTTTAGCCACTTCCGAGATCTTATTGACCCTTGTTTCTGAATACAGTGAACCACATTCAGATTGTCCATTCTGAAGGCCACCGACTTGCCCCGTAAAGCAGAGCCGTGAGCCTGAAGGACAGATAAGGGGACTAGTAAGTCTTTGACATTGATGTGGAAGATTTCTAAATGGGACCAAAACCTTTGACCCTGATGCCCGAGGTTTGACTAAAAGCCCCAACCTATCGTGCCTGACGCATCCATGTCCACCCATACCGACGGCGGAGGAGAGGTTCATGACATGACTGCGTGCAACATTTCTCTCGTCGCCCAAACCGCTAGTAAGTTGTGTAATAACGTTGGGATAGGCCATACTATCCCCGCCGGTAATAGTGGGAAAAATGTGTTGCCCTCCAAGATTAAACGTTAGACTTACAACCGGCCCAACTTCACAGTTAGCTGAACCCCGTTGAGAGAACCGACTAGAGATTCCCAAAGTTTCTGTGTCGTAGTCAGACTGTGGAGAAACATAAACAGTTTTTGCGAAATCTGTTTCGAGTGTCCACACTCTGACTCAGAGTGAGAGAAGCTGTGTCCTCGACCAGCCCTATCCCCTGAAATACTCGTGGGGGAACAAGGGTTTGACTTTTACTAAGTTGACCTTGAATCCTAGAGATATGAGATGGTTTAACGTAACGTAGACATGACTGATGCGTAACTTTTCTGTTTCTGCCACCACCAGTTAGTCGCCCAGATACCACCAGACCCTGATCCCTTGTTCTAACAAGGGCATCAGGGCTTGCGGGGACCTTGCTTGAATGCTTGTGCCAAATTGAAAACAGTCTTCCAAACTGCTGGTGAAATCAAAGAAGGAATTAGAACTGGAGACAGAACTACTTGGCTTGCAATACGGTCAAGAAGTTTCTTCACTAAGAACATCCTCAGATCCTGCCTTGCTCGAACTGCCTCTAATAAGGCCGTCCGAATATCTCCTAAAGACTTGGATGGAAGTCTGGAGAAGCAAGCGCCGGGAAAGTTCAATGGCTTTCCTGACTTCCGCGGCTTCTATTGCCTGAGAAGAGCGTAACAGAGACTTTGTTACTTGCTGGGAACCATATATTGCGAAAACAGTTTAAACGCTTTTCCTCTTAACCTAAACTCGCGGTCTAGGTAAGCTGGGGAAGGCGTGCTAAAGGGAGCTTATAATTCGCCCAAATTGATTATTTGGGGTGTGGCATCCAAGCAGAGGGGACTCCGCCGGCACCAAAAACCGGAAGAGAGAACCAAGAATGGCGTTCTGGAGGGATTTGGTGGGAAGAATAAGTCATGGTTATAATAACTTGGAATGTCCTTAATATGAACATCCAAAACATTTCCGTAACATTGCTACCCCTGACTCATCAGGCCCGTATAAAAGAGGCATAGCTCCTGTTTTTTGAATGGCGCCTTGTCTAAAGGAGGGGGAGATATGTCTGATATGACTCGCACAGTGGAAGTAGTGAGAGCTGCTGTGCCTGGCACATTGGAAATTGGGTCTGACACAAGCGGATGGTTAGGTATTTTAGCTAAAGCAAAGGATGTAGCCAGAGGTCGCACATTCGTCGACATCGCGGGATCTCCCGTATCAGAAGGAGTTTCCGGCGTAGGGCCAAAGAACCTATTAAGTGCATTCAATAGTAGTCCATCAATCTCTTCCGCCGGTACATACCTAGCCGATGACGAACTCCGTGGAGATTCGACAGTACCCTGAGAGTCCTAGAAGGTGACTGGACTCTTCAACCTCCATCTCTGAGACCAGAGATCGTTGTTCTTCATCCGTTAAGTCTGGCTTATCATGGGAAGATCCCGCCGAAGCCGGGACCTCCACATGTTGCCATGTTAAAACTGGGATAGAAGATGGTACATCGGCATCCCGGTGGACGTCAGCACTAGTTGAGTCACAAAGGGATGTGTTCTGTCCTGCCAGGACTGTGAGTATCGCCATACACCTTGGCTGTGGCTGTCCCTCGCTTGCGAGCTCGGTATACTCTCTGGAAGAGAGCCCTGTAAAGGTTTATGATAATTAAAAGCTCCCATAGCTCATTAACACATTGAAAGCAGAGCTGGTGAGCAAAATCATAAAGTATACTAATTAATTTAATTTATATTTAATTGTATTAAAATAAATTACTATAAATAAACACAATATTATCATAATATAATCATAGAAAATATATATGGTTATTATTATTCAGTGATTAAATTATTTCATTAACAAATAAAAATAATATAGGGATACCTGATCTTAACGGCGTTGAACATACAGCAATGAGAGGTTCAAGTGCCGACATGACAGAGACTGGGGGAAAACTACACCGCCCCTGGAAACTACCTGGTCACCTGGTGCAACACCGGTACTCCGCCCTGGAAAGAGAAATTTCCGGGGATTAATGCTCATAGGGTTACACCCAAAAAATGGTATAAAATATGTGCCACAAAACCGCCGGTCAACGAACCGTAGCACTCCACCACTACTTTTCGTTTTCCTTTAGTTTCATATTAAAGATTTCAGGATATATTTACCTGTCCAGAAGATTTAAGCATATCTTCTGAATCCTCATAAAGATGAAGCATATCTTTATTAAAGATGAAGTCTTTCAAGTATCCCTTTACACTTGAAACACTAGTAAGATTCCGGCATCTTTTTATCCCATAAAAAGTCTAAGCCTATCCTAATCTCTAATCCGGCTTCTCCCAGAAGCCCTCATAGATCGCCGTCTTGAAGGCCGTGATACCCTATTGTATCAATCAATTGTTTGTCAAATTATCGCGAATTGCGAATCAGTTAATATAACCACCCGAAGGTACAACCGCCGGGTTTTATATGCAATGTCAAACCAATTGTACCTGCCCCAGACCTTTTTTGTAAAAAGGTCGCCGGGAGGGAAAGACTAAACAAGCAAACAACATTGTTTCAATTGTTTATTAAAGATTTCAGCATATCTTTTACCTGTTCAAAAGAATTAAGCATAACTTCTGAATCCTCATAAAGATGAAGCATATCTTTATTAAAGATGAAGTCTTTCAAGTATCTCTTTACACTTGAAACACTAGTAAGATTCAGGCATCTTTTTATCCCATAAAAAGTCTAAGCCTATCTTAATCTCTAATCCGGCTTCTCCCATAAGCCCTCATAGATCGCCGTCTTGAAGGCCGTGATACCCTATTGTATCAATCAATTGTTTGGCAAATTATCGCGAATCGCAAATCCGTTAATATAACCACCCGAAGGTACAACCGCCGGGTTTTTATATGCAATGTCAAACCAATTATACCTGCCCCAGACCTCTTTGTAAAAAAGGTCGCCGGGAGGGAAAGACCAAACAAAATAACTGTGTGGAGCCCCCCTCGCCGGGAATAACACAGGAAGCCTGATCCCAGGCTCGACCACAGAACACGCAGTTTCTGATGAGCCCTCAAGCGACCAAACTCGTCGGGGTAACTTACCTAGTTTAGCCATCCTGACTAAAACTCGGTAAACAAAAACGGTGTTCTCGGAGCAACGAGAAAAAACGCCGGAAAGGTAACCCACACCAAACGAGACATTACAGGAGGGCGTAATGCATAAAGCAATGAATAACACAGGAAGCCTGATCCCAGGCTCGACCACAGAAAACGCAGTTTCTGATGAGCCCTCAAGCGACCAAACTCGTCGGGGTAACTTACCTATTTTAGCCATCCTGACTAAAACTCGGTAAACAAAAACGGTGTTCTCGGAGCAACGAGAAAAACGCCGGAAAGGTAACCCCCACCAAACGAGACATTTTAACACATTTTATACAAAGGGTGTGCGCAAAAATAGGGATACCTGAACAGGAGGGCGTAATGCATAAAGCAAAAACCGGGGCAAAGGTAGCCATGACAGAGACTGGTGGGAAACTTACTCCAGGTTCTGCATAGACCCGCCGGGACCCAGCTCTGGAAAAAATAAAATTTCCAGGAATTAATGCTCATAAGGTTAACCCAATCATGTTCGCACACAAGTGTTAAATAACCCGCCGGGTAACGAGACGTAATACTCAACGACCACAGCTCGCTACGCGGTGGGGTTTTCTAATTAAAAGATTTCAGAATATCTTAATTTGTCCAAAAGATTTATGAATACCCTCTGACATAATATATAAAGACCAGCATGGCGTTTATAAGTGATTAAGTCTTTCCGGTGGTGTTTGTTTCAAGATTACATTTTGGAGAAAAAAAAAACTAAAAAAGACGCCGGCCCCCGAATTATCTCGTAGATCAAAAACTGGGAAGCCTGACAAATATACGAGATCTAACTTCTGCCGAAGTATCTTTTTAGATCGCCGTATGTTGAAGGCGGCGATACAAAACGTATCCCTCAATTGTCTGGTTAACTAACTGAATTGTAAATTCGTTATTCCCATCCGTCCAAGGAGCACCCGCCGGGTGTGAATAATAGTTTAAAAAACGTTAACCCCAATTGTGCCCTAGAGCGCCGTATGTTGAAGGAGGCGATACACAATGCATCCCTCAATTGTCTGGTCAACTAAACTGAATTTTGCAAATTCGGTCATCCCACCCTTCCAGGTTGCACCCACCGGGTGATTTAAAGTTTAAAAGTTAACCCCAATTGTTCCTATCCCCACTTCTTTGTAACAGATCGCCGGGGAGGAAATACAACTACAGCATAGTTTTATATTGGCTTTGCAAAACCGAAAAAACTACAAACAACACGTGTCCGTATGAACACTGTTAGATGGGTACAGCCAACCCGCCGGGAATCAGAAGGAGCCTGAAACAGGCACCCCAGAGACGCAGTCCTGGGGAGCCACAGACACCCACTCGCCGGGGAAACAAGCCTGTTTTAAACCACGCGTGGCCAAAACTTGGCAACCAGCCGGGGTTATCAAGGTGAAACCGAGAAAAACCCGCCGGAAATAACCCACCCCGTCCAGATACCATCTGAACGCAACACCGGACCGAGGCGTAGCTAAAACACAACTAACGCCGGGCCCAACATAGTCCGTGGAATTAGCCAATACACAACTAACCCAGGACACATAAATAGTCCGTGGAATTAGCCAATACACAACTAAACCAGGACACACATGACACAGTAGTACATATTTAGAAAATAAATGAATAACACTTGTATATGTGGTAAAGCTACGAGAGGCTGGCTAGGCCTAGGCAGACGGATAACAGTAACAAGTCGGAATATAAACAAAAAGCACTGAATTATATCCCAACAGGAACCACCGCCAACACACCACTGTAGCAAACACTTCCGGCAAAGGGAAGAACTGACTCGGGACCCAGAAAAAACTTCACTAAGTGAAGAAAAATACGCTGGGAACGACAGCAAAAATACGCTACCTCATCAGAAAGATAAAAGGAAGCAATAACGTGTAATGAAAGCCGCCTGCATCACAAAGCTAGCTAACTGTGAAAAAGTTCACCTGTCCACAACAGGACCACGAGGGTACATCCGAAATAGATGCCCCAAACACACGACCCAAAATACACTGCACTGCGGGCAACTAGCCCAGGACACTCCTCCTACGCATATCCTAACCTTACTCGATACATCCCGGAGTAAACAAATGAGAAAAAACTCACTAGGGACGCAACAAATGCGGAACCCGCGGAGCGTGGGGAGACACGTCCGGGCAGGCTGAGCGCAAAGCAGAGAAGGAAGAATGACGCCTGCAGTAGCGTCTGGTCAAAAGATCCACACAAGTACATCCACGATATGATGGAAAGCTTATTGAATAGTTATTCTTATTTTCTTTTTGTTTTTATTTTTTACGAAGTTTTTTCGTAGTGAGAACCCAATTCATTATGACTGAAGCCATGAGTGAGGTCGCGTGCGCTCATGATGAAGGCTCCTCAGTTTTTTAAATGCTCTGCGCGGTAGATTCAAACTACGGCGGATGAGTGTTTGAAGAGGGTGCCTTATGTAATAGGCATGTTCGTCAATGATGGAGGGGCCACTAATAAATAAACCCCATAAGATTAGTGGATATACTTTGCAAAATATAACCAATGCTTAAATTAGATTGCTTCACAGCCCAAAAACTACTTACAACTACACTGTTGTTTGTACTAAAATTGTACTAGCACAATTTCCTGTAATGAATAGTACAGAGAAATTTAAATATCACAATACCCATCAACAGTATCACAGCTCTCATATTCTGGCGGGGTCTAGGGTGTCCTATGTTACACTGACTGCACCCCCCTCCCCCCTTTTCTTGAAATTAAACAAAGTGACTTAGGGGCCACCTAGACCCTTTGCCTTAAAGCTATACATGGCAAGGAAGGTTTGTATAGAGCTACTGAGAGGTAACGAGTCAAAAACGTATGATTAGAGGCCCACAACTGTGTGGACGTAACATCTTCAACAGAAAAATTCTTAAGGAAACGTAACGAAGCCGCCCACTTGCGTAAATCGTGGGCCCTACCCACAACGCCGGGATTACTCTCTTTAATGACCTCGAACAAGAGAGAAGCCAGTCTACGTTTCATCAAGCGTTTACCCGTACTTGCTACCCATAAAGCACCGTGGTGATTTAGAGGTGCCACTCTCAAATATTTGGTTAGAGCTTGCACTGGACATAAATTATGGTGCACCTTTCCCCTTTTCAACGCCGGCACCGTGAATTCTGAAAACACGTGTTCACTGTGCTCATTCTTGGCTATGAACCCTGGGGAAGGTGCAATGTGAATACACTCATTAAGCCTACCAAACCTGAGGCAATTAGGTGTGTTGCTCATCGCCGCCAGCTCAGATACTCTGTTCCCGGTAGCCAAGGCCATAAGGAATACTGCCCTTTTTAAAAGTAATGTAAAATCTGCAGTATTTTGGTACAGACGGGAATGAAGTAAAGACAATGCCTTGTCCAGAGACCAGGTAGGCATGAGCTGACGGGGAGGTGGGCGGAGTTTAAAACATGCCCTCATAAAACCCTTTTCCTCCACAACTGGTATGGAGAGACCGGTAAGGTCCAAAAACGGTATCCTAATCGCTGTTAAGTGATTTTTTAACGTCACGACAGACAAACGTTTCTGCTCGAACAGATAATTTAAATAATTAAAAACCAAAGCCACCGAGGGCACAGTTTGTTCTGTTCTAATAATCCAAGAAGTAAAGGCCTGCCAATGCGATTGATATTGTCGCTTAGTAGACATTGATTCATGAATTTATTGGTCACGTCTCTACCGCATGGTGCTAGCCATTTGGCCTCCTGAATGTCCATAATGCAAAAGTCAGCGAGGTCTTTAGGTTGCCAATTGTGTCTAAGTGGAAAAACCCAACCGGGAGTGATACCGGGTCCGGGCACCACGTTTTCAATTGCTGGTACCACAGGGGCGCGATTAGCGAGACTACGCCTCGATAATCCTGTAGTTTGTTTACTACATGGCACATTAGAGACGCATCTGGCGGCGGAAAGAGATAAATGGAACTCCACCTGTTCCAGTCTGTCACCAGTGCATCTGGCCCGCCCGCCGGCGTTATCGTCCGGCGGGTGAGGTACAGTGGGAGTTTGTGAGTCTCCTCTGACGCAAACAAATCCACTTGTGGATGGTAAGGCTTCGCAACCATTTGGTCGAAAATGGTTTGCTTGAGCGCCCATTCTACTGTTGTGCACTGTCTCCGAGACAGAGCGTCTGCCCAGACGTTTGCTACGCCTGGGAGGTAAGATGCGTGAAGCTGAATGTTCAGCCTGTTGGCTAGAATTATAGGTTTGACTCCTGTAAGGAGATAAAGAAAACCTAATATTTAGTAGTGGCCCCGTAATCATTGACGAACATGCCTATTACATAAGGCATCCTCTTCAAACACTAATCCGCCGTAGTTTGAATCTACCGCGCAGAGCATTTAAAAAACTGAGGAGCCTTCATCATGAGCGCACGCGACCTCACTCATGGCTTCAGTCATTATGAATTGGGTTCTCACTACGAAAAAACTTCGTAAAAAATAAAAACAAAAAGAAAATAAGAATAACTATCCAATAAGCTTTCCATCATATCGTGGATGTACTTGTGTGGATTTCTGACCAGACGCTGATTCAGGCGTCATTCCTCCTTCACTGACATATCAAGTAAACCAAAATCCTTAATACATCAACGAATGGGAAGGGGACGGTCGGGAGGGCCCCAGTCGTCAATGATTACGGGGCCACTACTAAATATTAGGTTTTCTTTATCTCCTTACAGGAGTCAAACCTATAATTTATTAGTGGCCCCTCCATCATTGACGAACATGCCTGATATCTAAGACTGGAGGGGGACATTCGTAATCATATCATAACTCTAGAAAAGCAGATAATAAAAACAACCACATAGTATTCTTACTTTTGAAAAATGTATTTAATACGGCGTAGGCCGGAAATATACAAGAAAAAGGGGTTCAGGCAGGTGCGTGCTTCAAAGAAGCCTGCCCGACAAAAATGGATAACCCTGAAGATTCTGAACACAGATCTGTAGTTACAAAAGGCACCCCACTCAACGAGTGGTGACAAAAATAATAAGTTATAAGTTTATATGTGCACATCATAAACCCCAAAATACATGTGGAGATCAATTGCAAATGAACTCCATTGAACTAATATTACATTGCTTTCGCAGCTAAAACTACTATAACAACACCGTTGTTTTGTACTAAACCTTGTACTAGCACAATTTCTCGCAGAGAAATTTTCATATCACATTTTAACCTTAAATTGTATCACAGCTCTCATACTACGGCGGGGTCTAGGGTGTCCTATGTCAACTGACTGCACCCCCCCCCCTTCCGTGAAAGTAAACATAAGTGACTGCAGGGCCACCTAGACCCTCTGCCTTAAAGCTATACATGGTAAGGAAGGTTTGTCTAGAGCAACTGACAAGTATCTAGAGAGAAACGTATGATTAGACGCCCACAACTGTGTGGACGCAATATCTTCAACTGAAAAGTATTTCAGGAAACGTAAAGAGGCCGCCCACTTGCGTAAATCGTGGGCCCTACCCACAACGCCGGGATTACTCTCTTTAATGACTTCTACCAGAAGAGAGGCTAATCGCCGTTTAAGTAAGCGTTTACCCGTACTCGCTACCCATAAAGCACCTTGGGGGTTTTGAGGAGCTATTCTCAAATATTTGGTTAGAGCTTGCACTGGACATAAATTATGATGCACCTTTCCCATTTTTAACGCCGGCACCGTGAACTCAGAAAACACATGTGCACTATGCTCATTCTTGGCTACAAACGCCGGGGAGGGTGCAATGGAAATTGAATCATTAAGTCTACCAAACCTAAGACAATTAGGTGTGTTGCTCATCGCCGCCAGCTCAGACACTCTGTTTCCGGTGGCCAAAGCCAAAAGGAAAACTGCCTTCTTTAAGATTAAAGCAAAGTCTGCAGTATTTTGATACAGACGAGAATGAAGTAAAGACAAAGCTTTGTCCAGAGACCAAGTAGGCATGAGCTGACGGGGAGGTGGGCGGAGTTTAAAACACGCTCTCATAAATCCTGTTTCCTCCGCCACCGGTATGGATAGACCTGTAAGGTCGAAAAAGGGCACTCTAATCGCAGTTAAGTGATTCTTCAAAGTTACCACAGATAAACGTTTCTGCTCAAACAGATAGTTCAAGTAATTAAAAACCAATGCCACTGAGGGTACAGTTTGTTCCGTTCTAACAATCCAAGAAGTAAAAGCTTTCCAATGAGATTGATATTGTCGCTTAGTAGACTGAGTATATTGATTGAGCAATTTATTGGTCACATCCCTACCGTATGGTGCTAGCCACTTGGCCTCCTGAATGTCCATAATGCAAAAGTCAGCGAGGTCGCTAGGTTGCCAATCGTGTCTAAGTGGAAGTACCCGACCGGGAGCGATACCGGGTCCGGGCACCACATTATTAATTGCTGGTACCACACCTGCGCCGGCCACAGGGGCGCGATTAGCGAGACTAAGCCTCGATAAACTCGTAGTTTGTTCACTACGTGGCACATTAGTGACGCATCTGGCGGCGGAAACAGATAGATGGAGCTCCATCTGTTCCAGTCTGTCACTAGGGCGTCTGGCCCCCCTGCCGGCGTTATCGCCCGGCGGGTGAGGTATAGAGGGAGCTTGTGAGTCTCGTCGGACGCAAAAAGATCCACTTGTGGATGGGAGAGCTCCGCAATCATTAGGTCGAAAATGGGTTGCTTGAGCTCCCATTCTACTGTCGTGCTCTGTCTCCGGGACAGAGCGTCTGCCCAGACGTTCGCTACGCCTGGGAGATAAGATGCGTGAAGATAAATATCTAGACTGCTGGCTAGAACAAAAATCTCTTCCGACACGAGTAGCAACTTCCTTGACCTCGTTGACCCTTGTTTCTGAATACAGTGAACTGCATTCAGATTGTCCATTCTGAAGGCCACCGACTTGCCCCGTAACGCCGGGCCGTGAGCCTGAAGGAAATACAAGGGGACTAGTAACTCTTTGACATTTATGTGAGAGATTTCTAAGTGGGACCAAAGTCCCTGACCCTGGTGCCCCTGATTTGACTGAAATCCCCACCCTATGGTGCCTGACGCATCCGTGTCTACCCATACCGTTGGAGGAGGAGAGGTCCATGACATGATTGAGTGCAATGTTTCCCTCTTCGCCCAGACCGCTAGTAAGGTGTGGATTAATTTTGGTATGGGCCATAATTTTCCCGCCGGTAAGAGTGGGAAATATTTGTTGCCTTCCAATATTAATCGTTTTACTTTCAACCGGCCCAACTTGACAGTTAGCTGAATCCAGTTGAGAGAGCCGACCAGAGACTCCCAGACTCTTCGTGTCGTAGTCAGACTGTGAAGAAACCTGAACAGTTTCCTGCGAAACCTGTTGCGATTGTCCACACTCTGACTCAGAGTGAGAGCGGCGGTGTCCCAGACCAGCCCTATCCACTGAATTACTCTTGAGGGAACAAGGTTTGACTTTACCAGATTTACCTTGAAGCCTAGAGTTTTGACATGATTTAAAATGATATTGACATGTTTTATGCATAATTGTTGTGTCTCTGCCACCACCAGCCAGTCGTCTAGATACCACAACACTCTGATTCCCTGTTTTAACAACGGCATCAGGGCTTGCCGGACTAGTTTCGTGAATAGTCGAGGTGCTAGGTTCAAACCGAACGGCATCCTCTGAAAAACAAAATTTTGGTGCCTGATCCTCAAGGCCAGAAACCTTTGAAATCTTTTGTTGACCGACACGTGCCAATAGGCGTCTGTCAGGTCTAGGGAACACATCCAGCCTCCCGGCGGAAGTGTTAGCCTGATTTGATGAACTGTTAACATTCTGAAAGACTCGTTGTAAATGTGAAGATTCAGATAAGACAGGTCTACGACCGGCCTCATCTGAACACTGTCCCGTTTGGGAACCAAAAACAGTTTTGACGTGAATACAGGGTAATCTGGAGGGACCGGGATGATGACATTCTTGGCAATCATCTCCTGGACCAGCGACTCCACCTCTAATGAAACACAATTTGCCGTTGTCGGCTGACGTAAGCGAGGTCGCCGGAGCCACTGCCAAGTGATGCCTTTGCGTGCCACCATCCGTGCCCAGGTTTTTAACGGCCATGCTTGGTGACACGTTCGGAACGACCCAGTTAGCAGACAAGGGTTCGCCGGCTGTACTTCCCTCGGTTCCTCCGGCCTTAAGATAGGCACTGGGAGTGAGAGAGACTTTAGTTTTTTGATGGTGGGTTTGGTGGTGTTGGACGCTTCGCCGGCTGGCTGGTGTGGGCCGAAGACTGGCCCTGCCCCGGCTTATACTGGCCGCGTCCTCTCTGTCCTGAAAACCCTCTCTGTCTATGCCTGTACTGACCCAGGGGGGATTGGGAGGACTTAGGCGGAAGAAACGGCTTAGAACCCCCTGGCTGAGCTTTAGTAGGAGGCTTAGGTTTGGGGAAGTTAAATGCAGGTTTCTTAGCCTGTGCGGGACTGTGCTTCACGGCCTGTGCCATGTTAAACACTGTTCGCCATACATCAGGGGACATTAAAGAAGGAGTAAGTACTGGGGACATTACCACCTGGTTAGCAATGCGATCAGGCAGCTTGCGAACTAATGACATCCTAAGATCCTGTCGTGCTCGCACCGCCTCAAGTAAGGCTGTGCGTATGTCACCTAAGGATTGAATCGATGACTGAAGAATCAGACGCCGGGATAACTCAACTGATCTTCGAGCATCCGCGTCTGCGATTGCCTGAGTAGACCGGAGTAAAGACTTAGCCACCTGCTGAGAAACTATGTACTGTGAAAACAGGCGGAAAGCTTTTCCCCTTAGCCTAAATTCTCTGTCTAGGTGAGTAGGGGTAGGGGTAGTGAATGGGTCCTTTAGTTCACAAAGATTAATATTAGGGGCAGCTAGAAAAGAAAATAAAGCTGACGGAACTCCGCCGGCAGAACCTACCGGCATGGAGAACCATGAATGTGTATCCTGAGGGATCTGGTGGGAAGATTTAGAAGTGAAAGTGGTTGCAAAGTTTTGAGCCTCTACCTCCCAATCCACCCAAGGTCCTGGTCCCAACTGTCCCACCTTCAACACTGGATTAGCTGTCTCGTCTGTGACGGTCTGTAAATCTAGTTCAGGAGTAAGAGCCGACAGAGCCTTAATATCATTAAACCCATCCAGCTTAGACCAGTCTGAAAAAAGTTTTGAAGCTGAGGCAGGGGGTAAAGCAGGCTTAGATGCATAAACAAAATAATCCTGATGATAATAACTAGGTATAGCCTTGATATTTACGTCCAAAACATTACCCAAGGCATCCAATGCCCTTAATTTCTTTGACTTATTTCCCTGGATAAACCACTCACGTGGTACCGGGAGTTCCCCTGACAAGGTAGGCTGGGCAAGCTCTGGCTTAGAGGGGTTCAAAAGAACCCATGACTCGTCTGGCCCATAAAGCAGGGGCATAGCTACCTTTCTAAGAGGCGCTTTGTCTAGAGGGGGTGGATTAACATCCGTGATGACCCTGACATTTGACGTAGTGAATGCCGCCGTAGCTGGCTTAGAGCTCCCTGCCGGTGACAGAGTAGGAGGGTTAGGAATCTTAGATAAATCGATTGACGTTATCAGAGGCCGTACCGCAGAACTTGTCAAGGGAGCCCCCAAGTCCATTGTGGGGTTTTCTCGTTGTTGACTAAAGAATTTAGATAGAGCATGAGTAAGTAACCCATCAATTTCTTGTGCTGTAACAAACTGGTTAGATGCAGAATTTCAGGTGAATCAGTATTATCATGGGCGGCGTCCAGGCCTGAGCCTGACCCTTGTCCATCCCTATCTGAAATTATTGACACTTCATCTTGTTCCTCCCGATCCTCCTGAGAAGACCCCGCCGAGGCAGGGGCACCTTGTTTCCAAGATAAGTCAGGGATAGAGGATGGGGTCGCCGCGTCCCTGTGGACATCGGCTACTGTGTGACTCGTATGAGTCGGACGTGGATGGTCAGACCCTGGTTGAGCAAACCGCCAAACACCGAGGCTCTGGCCTACGCTCTCTTGAGAGTCTGAAACATTCTCAATTATTGAATTTCCTGAACTTTCCATTTCTAGGGTTAAAATATCAATAGGTAAATCTTGTTTAGGGACAGGCGCTTCACTATACTCTGAGGCTGTAACAGAAACATTTTCAGGTGTAGAGGTACGACGAGATGCACTAGACTTAGGAGAATGTCGAGAGGACTTCCTATGGGAATCCTTTTTGGAGGATTTGTGGCTACGGTGTGACCGCGAACTAGACCTAGATTTGGAAGAATCACCACCATGACCACTGGTGGAAGCTTCCGTCTTACTCTTCTTACTCGCCGGGGAAGAGGCACGACTTGAAGACTGCTGTCTGAGAGGTGACCTTGACCTCGATCTCGCCTGCGACGAGGAGGTGGCTGCCGGGGGAGTAGGCTCTCTCGGGCGTTTAGACGTATCCACAGACGATACAGAACCCTGGCTAGTCTCTGTCGGCTTAAAACCCGTTACTCTAGAGGTACGTTTAGGGGGAGGGTGCTCTGACAGCAACTTATCCCAAAGTGGGACGTTGTCACATTGAAGTGACTTATGTGCGACAATGGTAGTGTAGGCCGACATTTGTTGTCTGACCTCTCTCAACGCTACCGCCGCGGTCTTGTCATTGTCACACAGGACTTTATTGGCTAATTGGGAGCAAAAGGAACAATTAAGTGTAACCCAGAGACCCCTTGAACGGTCTAGACATTTAACACACCTTATGCAAAGGGTATGCGCAAAAATCGGGATACCCGCGCAAGTAGGGGTAATGCACAGGGCAAAAACTGGGGCCACAGTAGCCATGACAGAGACTGGTGTGAGGAAACTACCGCCGGGTCTGTATTGGTCCGCCGGAGCTCAGCTCTGGAAAAATAAAGAAAAATTTCCAGGAATTAATGCTCATAAGGTTAACCCAAGTGTTCGCATACAAGTGTTAATAACCCGCCGGGTAACGGGATGCAAAGACACAGCTAACACATCTCGCTACGCGGCGGGGTGTAAAGAGGCTAAACAAATCTTTTTAGCTAAAGAACATGAAGAATACCCTCTGATATAATGGTCCAGTATGGCACTTATAGTCTGTAGGAGGTGGTGACTGTCTCAAGATTCAATTTTGTAACAAAGCCCCCCTCATAAAGACGCCGGCCCTTGAAATATTTTAGTAGAATAGCCCAGGGCAGGAATATACGAGATCTGATATTTTAACGAATTGTCCCAAAAGATCGTCGTAAAAATAGAAGGCGGCGATACTGAATGTATCACCAAATTAAGGTTAATCGAAATTGAATTTGTTATAAATTCCTTAGTTCCTCCACTTAGGAGCACCCGCCGGGTGTGGGAATCGATTTGGTTAAACCTCACTGAACCTTCAATTGCCGTAAGAGTAAAGGCAGCGATACACAGAGTATCACTAAAATGGATTGGTTAACTATATGAGACCTAAGTCGTTTATCCCACCCTGCTCAGGTGCACCCGCCGGGTGAGAAGTCTAAAAGTTAACCCCACAAGTTCCTGACCCCACTTCTTTGTAAAAGATCGCCGGGGAGGAACGCCTAAACAACAGCTAGGTTTTCCATTTGGTTGTCGTAAACCAGGTAGAAAAAACCTATAAAAACGAATGTTCGCAAGAACGTCGTTTTTTATATATATATATATATATAAGGATGGGTACAGCCATCCCGCCGGGAATTAAAGGAGGCCTGAAACCAGGCACCCACAGAGACGCAGTCCTGGAGAGCCACAGACACCTCCCCACGCCGGGGAACCAGCCAGAGTTAAAAACCACGTGTGGCCCAACACTGCTCATCGGTCAGGATTTTTCATGGTGAAACCGAGAAAAAACCCGCCGGAAGGCAAGCCCCACCCTGAACAGACACCATCTGAACAATACGACACGAGGAGAGTCACGCACGACTAACCAAGGTCACAACATAATCCGTGGAATTAGCCAATACACAACTAAACCAGGAAACAATTATAGTCCGAGGAATTAGCCAATACACAACTAAAACCCGGATACACATGACACAGTAGGGCATATTTATAAAATAAATAATAACACTAGACATGTGGCAAAGCTACGAGCGGCTGGCTAGGCCTAGGTAGACGGCATGAAAATAGTTGAAATATAAACACACATTGGAATATCACAACAGGAACCTCCGCCAACACACCACCGTAGCGATAACTTCCCACCCCGGGAAGCCTGACACGGACCCAGAAAAAACTTCACTAAGTGAAGAAAAATACGCTGGGAACGTCAGAAAAAACACAGCTTACCTCATCAGAAGGATAAAAGGCAGCAATAATTAACGCGTAATGAAAGCCGCCTGCATCACAAACTAACACAACTGTGAAAAGTTCACGTGTCCACAACAGGACCACGAGGGTACATCCGAAATAGATGCCCCATACACACGACCCAAAATACACTGCACTGCGGGCAACCAGCCCAGGACACTCCTGCTACGCCTATCCTAACCTTACTCGATACATCCTAGAGTAAACAAATGAGAAAAAACTCACTAGGGACGCAACGAATGCGGAACCAGCGGAGCCTGGAAGGTACGTCCGGGCAGGCTGAGCGCAGAGCAGAGAAGGAGGAATGACGCCTGAATCAGCGTCTGGTCAGAAATCCACACAAGTACATCCACGATATGATGGAAAGCTTATTGGATAGTTATTCTTATTTTCTTTTTGTTTTTATTTTTTACGAAGTTTTTTCGTAGTGAGAACCCAATTCATAATGACTGAAGCCATGAGTGAGGTCGCGTGCGCTCATGATGAAGGCTCCTCAGTTTTTAAATGCTCTGCGCGGTAGATTCAAACTACGGCGGATTAGTGTTTGAAGAGGATGCCTTATGTAATAGGCATGTTCGTCAATGATGGAGGGGCCACTAATAAATAAAAATCTCTTCTGACACGTTTAGCAACCCCCGAGATCTCATCGACCCTTGTTTCTGAATACAGTGAACTGCATTCAGATTGTCCATTCTGAAGGCCACCGCCTTGCCCCGTAAAGTAGAGCCGTGAGCCTGAAGGAAATATAAGGGGACTAGTAATTCTTTGACATTGATGTGGGAAATTTCTAAATGGGACCAAAGCCCTTGACCCTGGTGCCCTTGGTATGATTGAAAGCCCCAACCTATCGTTCCTGACGCATCCGTGTCTACCCATACCGTTGGCGGAGGAGAGGTCCATGACATGACTGAGTACAATGTTTCCCTCTTCGCCCAGACCGCTAGTAAGTTGCGGATTAATTTTGGTATGGGCCATAATATTTTCGCCGGCAATAGCGGAAAATATTTGTTGCCCTCCAATATTAAACGTTTGACTCTTAACCGGCCCAACCGTACCGTTAGTTGAATCCAGTTGAGAGAGCCAACCAGAGACTCCCAGATTCTCTGTGTCGTAGTCAGACTGTGAAGGAACATAAACAGTTTCCTGCGAAATCTGTTGTGATTGTCCACACTCTGACTCAGAGTGAGAGTAGCTGTGTCCCAGACCAGCCCTATCCACTGAACTACTCTTGAGGGAACAAGGTTTGACTTTACCAGGTTGACCTTGAACCCTAGAGTTTTGACATGTTTTAATGTTATGTTGACATGTTTTATGCATACTTGTTCCGTCTCTGCCACCACTAGCCAGTCGTCTAGATACCATAAAATCCTGATCCCTTGCCTTAACAAGGGCATCAGGGCTTGCCGGACTAATTTCGTGAATAAGCGAGGTGCTAGGTTCAATCCAAACAGCATCCTCTGAAAGACATAAGTCTGATGCTTTATTCTTAAGGCCAGAAACCTTTGAAATCTTTTGTTGACCGAGACGTGCCAATACGCGTCCGTCAGGTCTAAAGAACACATCCATCCTCCCGGCGGAAGTGTTAGCCTGATCTGGTTTACTGTAAGCATCCTGAATGACATGTTGTGAATATGGAGGTTCAGATAAGACAGGTCTACGACTGGTCTCATCTGAACACTGTCCCTTTTGGGTACTAGAAATAGTTTGGATGTGAAAACTGGGTAATTTTGAGGAACTGGGATGATGACATTCTTGGTGATCATTTCCTGGACTAGTGACTCCACCTCTAAAGAAACTAAAGTTGCCTTTTTCGGCTGACGTAAACGAGGTCATCGGAGCCACTGCCAAGTGATGCCCTTGCGTGCCACCATCCTTGCCCAAGTATTTACTGGCCATGCGCGGTGACACGTCCGGAACGACCCAGTTAGCAGACAAGGGTTCGCCGGCTGTACTACCCTCTGATCCACCCGCCGTGAGACCGGCCCTGGGAGTGAGAGAGACTTTAGTTTTTGGTGGTGGTGGTGGTGGTGGTGGTGGATGCTTAGCCGACTGGCCGGCGTTGGCAGAAGACGAGCCCTGGCCTGGTCTGCTATAGCTGCGGCCCTTATGACCTGCAAACTTACCTTGTTTGTACCTGTACTGACCTTGGGGGGAGGCGGACTTAGGTATCTGAAAGGGTTTTTGACCAACCCGGTTGAGCTTTTGTGACTGGCTTGGGTTTGGGAAAGTTAAAAGCAGGTTTCTTAGAAGGGGTGGGACTGTGCTTAAAGGCCTGAGCCATATTGAAAACAGTTCTCCACACATCAGGGGACATTAACGAGGGAGTTAGCACCGGCGACATGACCACCTGGTTCGCAATTCTATCAGGGAGTTTCCTCACTAGGGACATCCTGAGGTCCTGCCTCGCCTGCACCGCCTCGAGCAAGGCCGTGCGTATATCACCCAACGACTGAATCGACGTCTGAAGGAGTAATCGCCGAGATAGTTCAACCGATCGTCTGGCTTCCGCGTCCGCGATTGCCTGAGTGGATCGTAACATAGATTTCGCCACCTGGTGCGTAACAATGTACTGGGAAAAAAGTCTATACGCCTTCCCTCGTAGCCTAAACTCCCGGTCTAGGTGAGCTGGTGAAGGCGTAGTGAAAGGATCTTTAAGTTCACAGAGATTGATTTTGGGAGCAGCTAAAAACGCAAACAAAGCAGATGGGACTCCGCCGGCTGAAAAGACTGGCATAGAGAACCAAGAATGGCTGTCCTGAGGAATCTGGTGGGAGGATTTTGAGGTGAAGGTGGTCGCAAAGTTCTGAGCCTCTACTTCCCATTCCACCCAAGGTCCTGGACCCAACTGCCCCACCTTCAAGACTGGGTTAGCGGCTGTGTCTGTGACCGTTTGTAAATCTAATTCTGGAGTGAGAGCTGACAGTTCTTTTATGTCATTAAAACCGTCATGCTTGGTCCAGTCAGAAAACAGCTTTGAAGCTGAGGCAGGGGGCAGTGCAGGCGTAGCTGTATACACAAAAAAGTCATGGTGATAATGGTTCGGAATGGCCTTAATATTAACATCAAGTACACTACCCGCAATATCCAAGGCTCGTAACTTTCTAGATTTATTTCCTTGGATTACCCACTCTCGTGGCACTGGAAGTTCCCCTGACAAAGTGGGCTGTGCTGTCTCTGGCTTAGTTGGGGTCATTTGAACCCATGAGTCATCTGGACCGTACAAAAGGGGCATAGCTATCTTTCTTAATGGTGCTTTATCCAACGGGGGCGGATTCACATCCGTAACCACCCTTACATTAGAAGTAGTCAGTGCTGCCGAAGCAGGCCTAGCGACTATATTAGGTGACATAGGGGGAGGGTGCGGAATCTTGGTCAAAGCAATAGAAGCGATCAGAGGCCGAACACTTGAACTTGTCATGGGAGCTCCCAGGTCCACTGTAGGAGTCTCCGGCTGTTGGCCAAATTTTGTTGTGAGAGCCGTTACTAACAAACCATCTATTTCCTCCGCCGTGACAAATTTAGTGGATGAAGAACTCAAAGGTGAATCATTCCTATCTTGCGAGTCGTCTAGAACTGAACCCGACTCTTGCTCTTCCATGTCAGAGATTATGGACACCTCATCCTTGTCATCTGGCCCATCATGAGAGGGTTCCGCCAAAGCCGGAACCTCGTCTTGGTGCCAAGTTAAATTAGGAATGGATGATGGGATCACCTCGTCCCGGTGGACGTCCGCCCGTACCTGTGGCTCTTGAACCAAACATGGGCCCTCATGCCCCGGTTGGGAATAACGCCATACACCTAGGCCTTGGCCCGAACTCCCTTGGGAGTCAGATACACCATCAACCCCTGAGCCCCCCACTAGACTCTTCTACAGGGCGATCACTGCCTACCGAACTCTCTAACTCCAGGTATGTAATCTGCAATGGTAACCTGTCCGCCGGCAACACCCCCACCACAGTCTCTGACTCCACTCCCGCCCCATCAGATTGGATACTAGATAAGTCGGGAGTAGAGGCAAAAAGTGAGGCACGAGGCTCCGGCGAACGCCGGGAGGCCTTTCGTTCCTTAGCATCTTTCCTGGAAGATTTATGGCTGCGGTGTGACTTAGACTTATCACTGCTCTTAGATTTTTCCGATCTTTCACTGGAGCTGTCCTTGGACTTTTCCTCTTTACTCCTCTTTCTAGCTGGTGAAGAGGAATGACTAGGTGGCTGTTGTCGAAGGGGCGACCTGGACCTGGACCGCGCCCGTGACGTGGAGGCTGTCACCGGGGGCGTGGGTTCACCAGGTATTTTAGAAGGTGTAGGGACCAGAGAAAGTGCTGTACCCTGCCCAGTCTCTGCCGACTTTCGTACAGTTACTCTAGCGCGACGTTTAATAGGGGGGTGCTCAATTAGTAATTTATCCCAAAGAATCACATTGTCACATTGCAGCGCTTTGTGAGCCACTGTTGTCGCATAACATGTCAACTGTTGCCAAAGCGACCGCCGCGGATCTACTATTGTCCCGCAACACTTTGGTACTCAATTGAGTACAGAAGGAACAGTTCCCCGTTACCCACAAACCCTTTGAGCGGTCTAAACATTTAACACATCTAATGCAAAGAGTGTGTGCAAAGATAGGGATACCTGAACAGGAGGGAGCAATACACAAGGCAAACACAGGGTCTATGGTAGCCATGACAGAGACTGGTGGAAAACACGAACCCATCCCCGGTTTACTCCGAGTTCTCGAAAGTCTCGCCGGAACTCAGCCCTGGAAAAAAGAAAAATTTCCAGGAATTAATGCTCATAAGGCTACACCAACATGTTCGAACACAAGTGTTTTTAGACAACCCGCCGGGTAACGAGACGTAATACACAACTATCACGGCTCGCTACACGGAGGGTTCATTAATAAAGATTTCAGAATATCTTAACTTGTCCAAAAGATTTATGCATATCCTCTGACATACTATAAAGACCAGCATGGCTTTTTATAACTGACGCAGTCTTCCCAGTGGTGTTTTGTTAAGTTCTTACTGGAAAACCACTCAAAGACGCCGGCCCCCGTATTATCTCGCAGATCAAAAACTGGACAGCCTGTCTTAAATGCTAGATCTGGCTTCTCCCGAAGCGTTCTAGATCGCCGTATGTTGAATGGCGGCGATACGTATCGTACCCCTCGACTGTCTGGTTAACTTCACCGAATTAAACAAAACCGTTAATCCTACCCTCCCAAGGTGCAACCGCCGGGTGTGAATTTTAACGTTAACCAAAATTCCTAACCCCACTTCTTTGCAAAAGATCGCCGGGGAGGAAAAATCAACAAACAGCCTAGTTTTACTGGCTTTGCAAAAACCCGGAAAAACTCAACTCAACAAGTGTCCGCATGAACACTTAGTTAAATGGGTAAAGCCATCCCGCCGGGAAACACAGTACGCCTGAACACAGGCCCCACCACAGAGACGCAGTCCTGGAGAGCCTCAGGCCACTAATCGCCGGGGAAAACAAGTATTTTTTTAACCACGCGTGATTAAAACTCGGCAACCAGCCGGGTTTTCATGGTGTAACCGAGAAAACCCGCCGGAAAAGGCAACCCACCCCGTTCAGATTCAATCTGAATGCACCAATAGACTGTGGAATTAGCCAAAGCACAACTAACCCAAGTCACATAAATAGTCCGAGGAATTAGCCAATACACAACTAAACCAGGACACATATATAGTCCGTGGAATTAGCCAATACACAACTAAACCAGGACACACATGACACAGTAGTACATATTTATAACATAAATCAATAACAATTGTGCATGTGGCAAACGCTACGAGAGGCTGGCTAGGCCTAAGCAGACGGAAAACACAGTAAACATGTCGTAATATAACAAAAAGCACTGAATTATATCACAACAGGAACCTCCGTCAATACACCACTGTAGCAAACACTTCCCGGTAAAGGGAATAACTGACTCGGGACCCAGAAAAAAACTTCACTAAGTGAATAAAAATACGCTGGGAACGTCAGAGAAAAAACAGCTACCTCATAAGAGGCAGCAATAATAACGCGTAATGAAAGCCGCCTGCATCACAAAGCTAGCTAACCGTGAAAAAGTTCACATGTCCACAACAGGACCACGAGGGTACACCCGAAATAGATGCCCCAAACACACGACCCAAAATACACTGCACTGCGGGCAACCTGCCCAGGACCCTCCTGCTACGCATATCCTAACCTTACTCGATACATCCCGGAGTAAACCAATGCGAAAAAACTCACTATGGACGCAACAAATGCGGAACGAGCGGAGCGTGGGGAGGCACGTCCGGGTCGGTTGAGCGCAGAGCAGAGAAGGAAGAATGACGCCTGAGTCAGCGTCTGGTCAAATATCCACACAAGTACATCCACGAGTATATGGAAAGCTTATGAATAGTTATTCTTATTTTCTTTTTGTTTTTTATTTGTTACGAAGTTTTTTCGTAGTGAGAACCCAATTTCATAATGACTGAACCATGAGTGAGGTTGCGTGCGCTCATGATGAAGGCTCCTCAAATTTGTTATGCTCTGCGCGGTAGATTCAAAACTACGGCGGACGAATGTTTGAAGAGGGTGTCTTATGTAATAGGCATAATCGTCAATGATGGAGGGGCCACTATTAAATAACGCTTTGTCAAGAGACCAGGTAGGCATGAGCTGACGGGGAGGTGGGCGGAGTTTGAAGCATGCTCTCATGAAACCTGTTTCTTCCGCTTGTGGTATGGTTAGACCTGTAAGATCAAAGAATGGCACCCTGATAGCTGTTAAGTGATTTTTTAGAGTCACTACAGATAGACGTTTCTGTTCAAACAAATAGTTTAAATAATTAAAACTAATGCCACCGAAGGTACTGTCTGTTCTGTTCTAACTATCCAAGAAGTAAAGGACTACCAATGAGATTAATATTGCCTCTTGGTAGATTGTGTGTACTGATTCATAAATTTATCTGTCACGTTTCTACCATACGGCGTTAGCCACTTGGCCTCCTGAATGTCCACAATGCAAAAGTCAGCGAGGTCTCTAGGTTTCTGAATGGGACCAAAGCCCTTTACCCTGATGCCCGAGGTTTGACTGAAAGCCCCAACCTATCGTCCCTGACGCATCCGTGTCCACCCATACCGTCGGCGGAGGAGAGGTCCATGACATGACTGAGTGCAACATTTCCCTCTTCGCCCAGACCGCTAGTAAGCTGTGTATTAATGTTGGGATAGGCCATAATGTTCCCGCCGGTAATAGTGGGAAATATTTGTTGCCCTCCAAGATTAAACGTTTGACTTTCAACCGGCCCAACTTCACAGTTAGTTGAACCCAGTTGAGAGAACCGACTAGAGATTCCCAGAGTCTCCGTGTCGTAGTCAGACTGTGGAGAAACATAAAAAAAAAATTGCGAAATCTGTTTCGATTGTCCACACTCTGACTCAGAGTGAGAGATGCTGTGTCCCAGACCAGCCCTATCCACTGAATTACTCGTGAGGGAACAAGGTTTTGACTTTACTAAGTTGACCTTGAATCCTAGAGATTTGACATATGGTTTAACGTAATGTTGACATGAGTGTTGCATAACTTTTCTGTCTCTGCCACCACCAGCCAGTCGTCCAGATACCACAAGATCCTGATCCCCTGTTCTAAAATGGGCATCAGGGATTGCCGGACTAATTTTGTGAATATGCGTGGCGCTAGGTTCAGTCCAAACGGCATCCCTTGAAAGACATAAGTCTGATGCATTATTCTTAACGCCAGAAATTTTTTGAAATATCTCGTTTACCGGGACGTGCCAATACGCGTCTGTCAGGTCTAATGAACACATCCACCCTCCCGGCGGAAGTGTTAACCTGATTTGATTCACTGTCAGCATCCTGAAAGACACGTTGTGAATGTGGAGATTCAAATAAGACAGGTCTACGACCGGTCTCATCTGAATACTGTCCCTTTTTGGTACTAGAAATAGTTTGGATGTAAACACCGGGTAAGTCGGGGGGACTGGGATAATGACACTCTTGGTAATCATCTCCTGAACTAGTGACTCCACCTCTAAAGAAACATGATTGGCCTTTGTCGGCTGACGTAAGCGAGGTCGCCAGAGCCACTGCCAAGTGATGCCTTTGCGCACCACAGTCCTCGCCCATGTTCTTAATGGCCATGCTTGATGACACGCCCGGAATGACCCAGTTAGCAGACTGGGGTTCGCCGGCTGGACCACCCTCTGTTCCAACACGCCTTTTACTGGCCCCGGGAGTGAGAGAGACCTTAGTTTATTGCTGGTGGTGGTGTACCCTTGGACGACTGGCCGGGTTTGGCTGGAGGTGGGCCCTGACCTGGTCGTTGGTGAAACCTGTGGCCTTTACCTGAGAATTTACCCTGTTGATACCTGAACTGAGCCTGACCCTGGGTGGAAGGGGACTTTGGCTGATGAAAAGTAAAATGCCCCAGAACGAGAAGCCCAACACAGAAGCCATGAACGAACACCACACAGAAACACCAAAGGAAAGGTCCACAGAACGAAAGGACCAGCTGACCGAGCCCGCCATTCCAGACAGGCCCAAGCCCGCAGGGCTAAACAGCTCCAGGACACACCCATTTACCTTTTCTAAAACTGACCATTTTCCACACCTCACGTACACTAACCCCCTTGTGTCCTACACTCCTAACTACAAAGATGATGAACAGGAATATACATTCATATTAAAAACACCCATGCCTGTCCCGACGTTGAGCCAATGCCAACACATCAGACAGCCATAATTATATCTATGTATGTTCTTGCATCCGAGAAGTAGATGTTACATATCTTAGAAGTTAAAACACCCACGCTGTCCCTAGACCTCGTATATCATTTTCCATGACGAGTATAGATATATGTAACCCGTGCCCAGTCGCCCCTTGCATTGTTCCTCTAGTAACTAAGTCTATAATATTAACTGCCACCAGCATTGATACGACATAGCGGCACTGTCCTTGCTACAAAGATGATGAATAAGAATATACATTCATATTAAAAAACATGCCCTGTCCCGACGTTGAGCCAATGCCAACACATCAGACAGCCATAAATATATCTATGTATGTTCTTACATCCGAGAAGTAGATGTTATATATCTTAGAAGTTCAAACACCCACGCTTGTCCCTAGACCTCGTATATCATTTTCCATGACGAGTATAGATATATGTAACCCGTGCTCAGTCGCCCCTTGCATTGCTCCTCTAGTAACTAAGTATTAATATTAACATTCCCTAACATCTTGTCTTGCCAGACTAAGCTTCTGAAGACCCATCGCCCCATAAATCTATGTATGCAATCCTTAGGTTAAGTATTTTTCTCCGCCATTGTGTTCACCTTTTTCCATTTACTTTCCACAATTGTCATACGTCTTCCCCTTGCCTCCTTCGTATCCACAGCCCACACTACGCCAATTTATTTCGTGTCTTACACCTCTTACCCCAACCAGAGATTGTATAAGATAACCTGGTTACCAGTATCTGTCATAAGTACCCCGAAACAATAACTAAGTACCCCTACGAACTGCCGCTGTGGGTGGTATTTTATATTTAATAGAAAACGCAGTTCCCAGGGCCAACTAATAGTATCCATAACCCTCTGACATAACTCTATCTTTTCCAGACTCATATACCACCCCATAGTTGCATTCCCCGGTAGCATTTGGCTAACGAATTCTACTGCCTTTTCAAACTTCCATATCAATTGTAGCCTAATGCCACCCCCACGCCCAGGGACCTTAGGGGCAAAATTTCCCTGTAGCCCTTGAACTCCCCCCCCCCCCCTCTCATTAAGACACCCGCGCTTCTCGACTCTTGTCCGACCTAGCCTCTCTCTCATACCTCTTGAAGATCCTTGAATTGTCCGTTACTAACGCTCTCCAACCTTTTATATATATACTCCTATCCAGCCTACCTTCACTTAGTAGGCCAGAACAACATTAGAACTTTACTAGCCCCTTGCATGCCATCTATTCTCTTACAACACATTCACAACCCTGCACCCAATGGTCGTCGGTGCGAGGCTAGCCGCCCCGCCAGTAACTAACTTCTATTGCCATACTTCCAGATAAATGTGGCAGAGTTAGCAACCCAGTCTCCACCATATCCAGCAAACCCTACAATTAACAACCAGCCGAGTAAAACCAGCTAGCTAAGGCACCTTCGGTTTTGGTATTAAAGACACTCACATCTGTCTCATACACAGAGGGTTATTACAAACACTGGTGATATGGCAAGCCCCTAGCCACAGCCGCCGGACGACTATATCAGAGAGAGGGCGCCCAGCTCCCCCTTTTTGCCCACCCGAGGAGGGAGACCCCCACCCCCGCGGAGGTATACCTGGCCCCTGTTTTGACTTTCGAGTCATTGCCAGGTAGCACAGGAATTCTTCCTATCGATGAACTAACCATGAATGACTAACACCTTTACTAACCTCTATTAACTCACAATAAACCATTTACCTTTCTTGCATGCTCTGATCACTAAATTAGCACCTCAGCTATACCATAGAATGAAGATTGAACAATCTAGAGAGACGCTCCTATCACAGCTGTCCCCATCCTCCTCGCAAAGTAGATCCAGTCTCTCTCCCCTAAATACGTCCAGTATAGCCAAAATAGTACCTCTTACTAAGGCTCGGTTATATGAAAATATAAAGGCTTCCTATCACCCTGTGCCACAACAGTAAATACCATCTTACCTAGTCCCCATATCTATTGAGAGCTCAATTAAGTCCATAAGACTCGAGATCCCTACTGTCTACAGGGTCCAGAACCGAGCCTATAAATCTAACTCCCGCCCCCAGTCAAATCAGTTGAAAGCTAGACACCAACCAGGGTCACTACCCTGCAGTTAATTTCTAGCTCTGCCCTTGTGTTGTTCCGGAGTGAGATCCCAGAACCGGCAGACTCCGTGGAAGATTTGGATAGAAGGACCTGCCCACGTATTGAAGAACTTCACACATATGGCCCCCCTGGACGGCCGCGGAACCAGTCGTTAGCCCCCAACATCATGGACGCAAGATAACCAGGACCAGACCCATCAGATACTACCCAAGATTCCCTTTAGCAGTACTACATATTACTGTCTGTGGGGGTGCTCGGTTATGGCCTTGGCCTTGCTCGGGGCCTTGGGGCTGTTCGGCCAGGCAGCTTGGGGAACAACAACAACAACAACAACAACTGTGCTGTTTTAGATTCACTAATTAATATTTCTACGAAGTGGCTAAGACCTTGCCCAGTGTAATTCATACTTAACCATTCCATTTGGGACGTACTAAGCGATCAGTGCTCTTTAATTAACAGGCGACCTTGACTCTCGTAATTACCTTATTCAGATATTAAAACTCTAGTGATATCTAACGTTCGCCCACTGATTTGCGTTCTATGTATTTCTGAGACAAGGATATAAAACTTAGATCAGTACCCCCTGAGGTTACTAGAATTCCCGTGCTCTAAAAATGCGTGTCTAATCTAGTCTGTGAACTACTACTTGTGCACCAGAGCTACCAGTAATAAATCTAACAGTGAATATGAATCTATAAGTAACATTGATGGTCTTCGGTATATAAACCTGTGAAATCAAAGCCAGTGATCAGAAGATTAATACCTGAACGTTGGAAGTGGGAGACTAGGCTCCATCCAGATCTACTTATGCTAGTGTTGTTCAATTCTATTATATTGTCTTACACAAGTATTCTGCAGTGGTATATCAATAAACGTGATCATGTAACTTGCTACCATGTGTTTCTTTGTGTTCTCTATTCCTCATATCTTGTATTGTGCATGCAGCCTTATATACCCAGTCAATTTAGAACTCACATTACCCAAGTTAAACCTGTAGAAAAACAGGGCATAACAAAAAGGCTTAGACCCACTAGCTTGAGCTTTCGAAACTGGTTTGGGCTTAGGGAAAGTGAAGGTAGGCTACTTAGGTTGAGAGGGACTTTGTTTGAATGCTTGTGCCATATTGAAAACAGTCTTCCAAACTACTGGGGAAATCAAAGAAGGAGTTAGAACTGGAGACAGAACTACTTGGCTTGCAATACGGTCAGGAAGTTTCTTCACTAAGAACATCCTCAGATCCTGCCTTGCTCGAACTGCCTCTAATAAGGCTGTCCGAATATCTCCTAAAGACTGAATGGAAGTTTGGAGAAGCAAGCGCCGGGAAACTTCAATGGCCTTCCTGACTTCCGCAGCTTCGATCGCCTGAGAAGAGCGTAACATAGACCTTGTTACTTGCTGGGTAACAATATATTGCGAAAACAGTCTAAACGCTTTTCCTCTCAGCCTAAACTCGCGGTCTAGGTGAGCTGGGGAAGGCGTGCTAAAAGGATCTTTTAATTCGCACAAATTGATTTTAGGGGCAGCCAAGAAATCAAACAAAGCAGAGGGGACTCCTCCGGCACAAAAAAAACGGAAGAGAGAACCAAGTATGGTTTTCTTGAGGGATTTGGTGAGAAGATGTTGAAGTGAAAGTAGTGGCAACATTTTGAGCCTCTGTTTCTCATTCCACCCAAGGTCCCGTACCCAACTGCCCCACCTGCAAGACTGGATTAGAGGCTGAGTCTGTGATCGGAAACATATCCAACTCCGGCGTCAAAGCAGAAAGTGCCTTGATGTCGTTAAAGCCATCATTCTTAGTCCAGTCAGAAAATAGCTTTGAAGCTGAGGCAAGGGGTAGGGCTGGTGTTGATGCATACACAAAAAAGTCATGGTTATAATAACTTGGAATGGCCTTAATATGAACATCTAAAACATTTCCTTGACTATCCAATGCTCTGAATTTTCTAGACTTATTGCCTTGGATTACCCACTCATGTGGTACAGGGAGCTCCCCCGAAATAGTAGCTTGGGCTGCCTCTGGCTTAGTTGGTAACATTGCTACCCATGACTCATCAGGCCCGTATAAAAGAGGCATAGCTCCTTTTTTGACTGGTGCCTTGTCTAAAGGGGGGGGGAGTTATGTCTGATATAACTCGCACATTGGAAGTAGTGAGAGCTGCTGTGCCTGGCACATTGGAAATTGGATCTGACACAAGAGGAGGGTTAGGTATTTTAGCTAAAGCAATGGATGTAGCCAGAGGTCGCACATTCGTCGACGTCGCGGGAGCTCCCATACCAAATGTAGGAGTTTCCGGCGTAGGGCCAAAGAACTTATTAAGTGCATTTAATAGTAATCCATCAATCCCTTCTGTAGTTACATACCTAGCAGATGACGAACTCCGTGGAGATTCGACAGCACCCTGAGAGTCGTCTAGATGGTGACCTGACTCTTCAACTTCCATCTCTGAGACCAGAGAACGCTGTTCTTCATCCCTTAAGTCTGGCCTATCATGGGAAGATCCCGCCGAAGCCGGGACCTCCACATGCCGCCATGTTAAATCTGGGATAGAAGATGGTACATCGGCATCTCGGTGGACGTCAGCCACTACTTGAATCACAAAAGGATGTGTTCTGTCCTGCCAGGGCTGTGAGTATCGCCATACACCTTGGCTGTGGCTGTTACTCGCTTGCGAGCTTGGTATACTCTCCAATTGGGAGCCCTCACCCGAGCACCCTAGAGGTTTATAGTTTCTGTAAGATACTTCTAAATCTGAGGCTGACACACGTGACCTGGTAGAAAAAGCATGACTATCAGGTGATGAAATGTCCGCCGGGGCATCCTCCACCACATTCTCTGACTCCACCCCCGACCTGTCAGATTGGACGTTAGACTTGGTGGGGGTAGAGGCTGACCAGTCTCTGAGGCCTTACGTGCACGTATCTTACACTTAGGGGGGGCACGTTTGATAATTAAAAGCTCCCAAAGCTCAAGGTTATCACATTGCAATGCTTTATGTGCTACATTTGTTGAATAAGTAGCGAGAAGTTGTTTCACTTCTTGCAAATCCACCGCCGCAGTATTATCCTTTTTAATTAAAACTTTAACACTTAAGAGGTTACAAATAGTGCAATTCTTTGTCACCCATATCCCCCGTGACCGATCGAGGCATTTAACACATTTAATGCAAAGCTTGTGTGCAAAAATAGGGATACCTGAGCATAACAGCGTTGAACATAAAGCAATGAGAGGTTCTAGTGCCGACATGACAGAGACTGGTGGAAATCTACCCCACCCCCGGGATCTACCTGGTCATCTGGCGCCACGCCTGTACTCCGCCCTGGAAAGAGAAAATTTCCAGGAATTAATGCTCATAAGGTTACCCCAAAATGTTTCAAAAACATGTGTCACAAAACCGCTGGTCAACGAACCGTAGCCCTCAACCACTACTTTTCGTTTTCCTTTAGTTTCATATTAAAGCTTTCAGCATATCTTTACCTGTCCAAAAGATTTAAGCAGATCTTCTGAATCTTCATGAAGATGAAGCATATCTTTATTAATAATGAAGTCTTTCAAGTATCCCTTTACACTTGAAACACTAGTAAGATTCAGGCATATTTTTATCCCATAAAAAGTCTAAGCCTACCTTAATCTCTAATCAGACTTCTCCCAGAAGCCCTCATAGATCGCCGTCTTGAAGGCCGTGATACCCTATTGTATCAATCAATTGTTTGGCAAACCATAGCGAATTGCAAATCCGTTAATATAACCACCCGAAGGTACAACCGCCGGGTTTTATATTAAATGTCAAACCAATTGTACCTGCCCCAGACCTCTTTGTAAAAAGGTCGCCGGGA
The DNA here is from genome assembly GCA_032716605.1 of Paralithodes platypus. Classification (NCBI taxonomy): domain Eukaryota; kingdom Metazoa; phylum Arthropoda; class Malacostraca; order Decapoda; family Lithodidae; genus Paralithodes; species Paralithodes platypus. The sequence goes on from CM064487.1 coordinate 98,563,624, forward strand.
GGGAAAGACCAAACAAACAAACAGCATTGTTTCAATGGCTTTGAAAAGCCGAGAAAACCATATCCAACAGGTGTCAGCATGATCACCTAGATAAATGTGTGGAGCCCACCTCGCCGGGAAAAACACAGGAAGCCTGATCACAGGCTCGACCACAGAGAACGCAGTTACTGATGAGCCCTCAAGCTACCAAACTCGCCGGGGTAACTACCGATTTTAACCAACTTGATTAAAACCCGGTAAACAAATCGGCTTTCTCGGAGCAATCGAGAAAAACCGCCGGAAAGGCAACCCACACCAATCAGAACGCAATCTGATAAACATAATCAGACCCACAGTCCGAAGGTCCTGGATCAGCCAATCACAACTAGTCCAGGACACACATGACACATGAATAAATTTGTTATCATAATAAACAATGAAAACACTTGCATATGTGAAAAAACTAAGAGTGGCTGGCTAGGCCCAGTGTAAACGGAATAAACACTTAATGACGTCGAAACACAATCGAAAAGCATTCCATCCCACCAAAACTGGAACAGCCGCCACATCAACATCGTAGAAAAAAACCCGGGTAAGGGTAACACTGACTCGGGACCCAGAAAGAACTCCACTACGTGAAGAAAAAACACCAGGAACGTCAGTATAAAACAAAATAGGCTACTCCATCTGAAAGATAGCTAGAAGCCCAACATTGCGTAGTTAAAGCCTCCTAACAAGCTAGGACTAAAGATGGCTAAACACAAAAAACAGTTTCATAGCGTCCTCAACTCGGCCACGAGGGTCCGTCCGAAATAGACGCCCCAACAAAAACGACCCAAAATACACTTGTTCTGCGAGAAAACCACCCATGACACCCCTGCTAAGCTAATCCTAACCTTACTCAAGACATCCCAGAGTAAACAAATGAGAAAAAACTCACTAGGGACGCAAGAATGCGGAATCAAAGCGGAGCACTGTGGGGAACACGTCCGGGTGGGGTGAACGCAGAGCAAAGGAAGGCGGAAAAATGCGCTAGGCAGCGTCTGGTCCAAGAATCCACAGAAGTACATCCACGGAATATGGAAAGCTTATGAATAGTTATTCTTATTTTATTTTTATTTTTTATTTGTTACGAAGTTTTTTCGTAGTGAGAACCCAATCATAAAGACGAACCATGAGTGATTTTGCGTGTGCTTATGATGAAGGTTCCTCTGAGCTCTGCGGCGGTAGATTCAAACTACGCTTATGAGCATTTGAAGAGGTAGCCTTATGTAATAGGCATAATCGTCAATGATGGAGGGGCCACTAATAAATATAAAGATTTCAAGTTGCAGCATGATCAGGACATCACAGGTGATTACTGACTCACATGCCAAGAAGGCGCTGTCTCTATCTCGCTGCCTTATTCTCCAAAATGCAATACAATCTCTGGGTGATGTTAGGGTTGTCTTCTTGGAGACGGTACGTGCATGCCAGGACCTTAGGGTCCATCTGGTTAAGAAAGTGCCGGAGGATATTGGGCGTCGGGTCATTCTTTCCCCTGTTCTAACACCTACTCTAGTATGTCCTGATACCTGGAGAACCGTGTTTAGCCTAGTAGATTCATCTAGAAAGGCTGCCTCTCCAGCGCAGAAGGAGTCTCATAAGTTTACTAAGCCTTATTCAAAACCAAAACTTAGTCAGAAGACTCACACAAGTGGGACTAAGTTTTTTCCGAGCTTCAAAACCCCTTCCACGCTGGGAAGTAGTCCTGCTAACAGAAGCAAACAGGGTAAGAGTTCCGGTAAGTGGTATAAAGGGCAGCCTAAGAGTAAAACAAGACAAGGTTCAGTGACTACTACTACCAACCAGCCGTCTACCTCTACCACACCACAGTAAAAAAAACTAGTCATCCACAAAACTCTCTCACTCCCGGGGCCTATCGTGGGCGAGTTGGATCCGAGTGTAGTTCTGCTAGACAAGCCCAGTTGCGTGACTGGGTCATTCCGGACGTGTCACCCGGCTTGGCCCCAGCGGACTTGGGCACGGACAGTGGTAGGCAAGGGTAACTTTTGGCGGTGGCTCCGACGACCTCGTTTACGTCAACCCCTAGAAGTCAATCATGTTTCTTTAGAGGTGGAGTCACTAGTCCAGGAGATGATAACCAAGCATATCATTGTCCCGGTCAATCCAACTTGCTCAGTTTACACGTCCAGACTTTTTCTCGTGCCGAAGAGGGACAGTGCTCAGATGAGGCCAGTCGTAGACCTGTCTCACCTGAATCACTACATTCACAACACATCGTTCAGGATGCTCACTGTGAATCAGATCAGGTTAACACTTCCGCCGCAGGGTTGGAAGTGTTCTTTAGACCTGACAGAAGCCTATTGGCATGTCCCGGTAAACAAAAGGTTCCAAAAATTCCTCGCTCTGAGGATCGAGCATCAGACTTATGTCTTTCAAAGGATGCCTTTCGGTCTGAACCTAGCGCCGAGAATATTTACCAAATTAGTCCGACAGGCTTTGCTACCACTATTAAAACAAGGGATCACGGTAATGTGGTATCTAGACGACTGACTGGTGGTGGCAGAGCCGGAGACCCAATGCCTCAACCATGTACATTCCATTCTGACTCATGTCAAATCTCTGGGGTTCAATATCAACTTGGCGAAGTCGAATCTTGTCCCGACGAGGGTAATTCAGTGGATAGGACTGGTTTGGGATACAACACATCTAACCCTCAGTCAGAGTGTGGACAATCGGAACAGATTTCGCAGGAAATTGTTTCTTTTTCTCCACAGCCTGACAACGACAAGGAAGGTGCGGCTCTCTCAACTGGATTCGACTTACTGTAAAGTTGGGCCGGTTGAAAGTCAAGAGGTTAATCTTGGAAGGAAACAGACATTTTCCGCTGTTGCCGGCGGAAAAGTCGTGGTGTAAAGTCAGTGAAAATAGGTTAGCCTAAACAGAAACCGGATGCAGAAATACCTTGAGTAGACCAGGCCAAGTGGGATATCTCTATTGGTCTAACTGTTGTTGTTGTTGTTGTTCCCTAAGCTGCCTGGCCGAACAGCCCCGAGTCCCTGAGGAAGGCCATGGCCACTATCGAGCTTTCCCACAGAGCTCTCATTGAGTGTAGATTGTGTTGTTGGCGTAAGTGGTTGTGTGAAATGCAGTCTTCTATGATGTGTTTAATGGTATGGGGTGCTGTGTTATATCCCGGGCAGACGTCGACGACGGAGTCATCCAGTCTCTTCTGATAGCTCAGGAGAGCTGGATGGTGTCCGCATCTCAGCCTGGCCAGGTGGACTCTGTCCTCGCGAGGAAGGGAGGATTCGGAAGGATGGATTTCGGGAGGTCGTGCATGCAGCTGCGTGTTGTCTGTGAGTGAGTGGATGGATCGGCGAGAGATGTGAGTATGGATGTGCTTCTGAAAGTTAGTTCGGGGTGGACAGGGAGGGAGAGAGGATAGTAATTGTGTGTGATACCGTGTGCTGGGTGTTGTTTTTATATTTCTTGGTGTCTGTGGGTGTGTTGCCATGTAGTTTAGCGGGTGGTCCTGGTTCGTGGAGGCTGCTGCCAGGAATTGAGTGCCTCTCATGTCCAGATGGTCTTTGACTTTGAGGATTTTGGTTTCTTGATGTAGGTGATCTGTGGGTGCAGTAGCTATGCAGCCTGTAATGATCTTTAGGGCTTTGTTTTGAATAGTCTGTAAGGTCTTATGATGTGTTTCAGCTAGGTTAAAAGTTCAGGCTGGGCTTGCGTATTCCATTACTGATCTTATGTATTGTTTATATACTGTGGAGGTGGTTTCTTTGGTGTGTCCAAATTTTGTGTGAGCAAGTTACCTGAGGGCTCTAAGTCTGGGTGTCAGTTTCTTTTTTAATATTTGTGGTGTGCTGTTTGAATGTCATATGAGTATCATATGTTACTCCTAGGATTTTGGGTGTGTGTGTATGTGTTAGGGGTGTGTTGTTTATGGTGAGTTGAGGGATGTATTCGTGTTCTCCTGTCCAGTTTGTGAGCAGGGTTGCGGTGGATTTGGCTGGAGCTAGATTAAGTCTGTTTGTAGTGCACCAGCCTTGTAGTTGAGATAGGGTTGAAGGAGATCTATTGCTCTGTTTGGGTCATGGTGTGTGCATGTGAGTGTTATGTCATCTGCATAGGAGGCTAAGTTTATTTGGGGCGTATTGGGTGTAGTTATATCGTGCATGTACAGATTGAAGAATGCGGGCGATAGGACGGATCCTTGTGGGACTCCGTTTGGAAAGTTTCTGATTCTAGATGACTGACCGGCAAAAGATACGTGTGCACATCTGCCTGCTAGGAAGTTGGCCAGCCACCTTTTTGTGTTGTTGTGCATGTTTGTGTTGTAGATTTTGTTTGTTAGGTTGTGGCGGGGGATGGCATCGAAGGCTTTACTAATGTCGAGTGTGGCTAATAATGATCTGTGTGGTGGTCTAGCTGAGTTGATGCCGTCAAAAGCTCTTTGTGTAAGGTCTGTGAGAAGAGTGTTTGTGGAGTGAAGTGGCCTAAAGCCATGTTGTGTTGGAGCTAGGGGTAGGTCGGGTGTAATTAGTTGTAAAACTAGGCGTTCCATGACTTTGGAGGGGTGCAAAGGAGTGTGATGGGTCGGTGCGAGGAGGGTAGCGTGGGGTCTTTGTTGGGTTTGGGGAATGTGATGATGATACCATGCTTCCAAATGTCTGGTATTGTGTTGTGTGAATAACTATAGTTTGATATGTTAGTGAGTGCTTGTATGCCTTGAGGTCCCAGGTGTCTGAGGTGTATGTTGCTTATGTTGTCTAGGCCACAGGCGGGTGAGTGCTTGAGATTGTTGATGATATGCTTTGTCTGGTGATTGGTGAAGGGTGTATAGTCAGGGTCTGTGGGGAATTGTCTCTTACGTCGGATGACACGTCGGTCGTCTTTGTGAGGTTTTAGGTGGCTGACATGTGAGAAGTGATTGATGAGAGTGTTTGCTTGTTGTTTACATGATGGAGTAGAGTCTGTTGTTGTGATTGCAGCATGTGATTGCGTTGTGTTGCTGTTGGAAAGTGAGATGCTGTTTAGTGTTTTGTAGAGTTTTTTGGGGTTTGTTTTGTGATCAAGTGTTTGTAGGAAGTTATTCCAATTTAGTTTTTGTTGTTCTTGTATTTTGTTGTTAGTCTGGGTGATTAGTGCTTGGATTTGTTGTGTGATGTCTTGTGTGTGGCGTGCTGGGGAGTGTTTCAGTATGTCGCGTTGTCTGATGAGGTTTTGAATTTCTGGTGTGAAGTTGGGGTTGTGTCTTTTTCTGTTACCTCTTGGAATGTGTTTCTTGTCAGCGTTTTGGACAGTTTTATTGAGTATGTGTACAGCATTGTTGATGTTAGTGATGGGTGTACTGTTTAGAGTTGTGAAGTGTTGTTCTGTCTCGTTTGTGAATGCTTCCCAGTTAGCTCTTTTATAATTGGTGTATGTGTGTTTGTGGCTAGCTGGGGTGAGTCTGGTTTTGGTGGTGATAATGATTGGGAGGTGGTCAGAGCCTAAGGTTCTGACCACCCTCCAGGATGTTGTGGGGGCGAGTTCTGGGGAGCAAAAGGTGATGTCTGGAGATGATGGGTTATAGAGAGCTTGGTGGGGAATATGGGTATGTTGATGGATGTCGTTAAGGATGATAAGGTTATCAGTTTGGTTTTGTAGTACCAGCCCTCTGTCTGTGTCAGGGTTGTCGACAAACCAGGCCGACGTCTTGGCGTTGAAGTCACCACCCAGGATGATGTGTGGGGTGTTTGTGATGTGTTGTAAGTGTGGTCTGTATTCATTTGGTACTGTAGGGGATGTTTGGGGAGGGATGTATGTGTTTATGATGGTTATGTTGGAGTTGTTGCCAGTGCGTATTTTAATTGATTGTATTTCTGTTGTGTTATCATTTGTGGGGAGGAGGGATTTGGTATGTACACTGGTAACTATGTATGATATTTCTTTGTGTACCAGGTCTAACTGTTAAAGTGTTTGCCTCACAACCCAAGGGTCCCGAGTTCAAGCCCCCACCAGGGCTTGATATTTTCGGGAGGCTATTCCCGCATCTAACGAAATTGAGGTGTGTTGGTAAAATTGTTAAGATGGTTGAGAGTAAGATCGGAGCTTCATAAATCCTCTTTCGGGTATGATGTAAAATCCTATTCCTACAGGGCAAGAAAGGGGATAGGAGAGAGAGCAGGGAGTGTATGTGAGACTCGCTTGGGTTGGGTTGTGGAGTTGCCGGCCGCTCAAGCGAGTTGTCAATTGGGCCGTTAGTGTGCCTGTGTAGCACAAGGTGCCTTGTGTGTGCGCCGCTCAGTGAAGTTGACTCACCATTCCCGTTCGTCTCTCTGACGGACTCCGGTCGTTTCGGCTCAGGCTTGTTCCTCTCTGTTCGTTCCTCTCTGTTCGGAGCCTTCGCTTCCCGGACGGTGAAGTAGTGTAAAGTCAGTGAAAATAGGTTAGCCTAAACAGAAACTGGATGCGGAAATAGCTTGAGCCGACCAGGCCAAGTGGGATATCTCTATTGGTCTAACTGGTAAAGTGTTTGCCTCACAACCCAAGGGTCCCGAGTTCAAGCCCCCACCAGGGCTTGATATTTTCGGGAGGCTATTCCTGCATCTAACGAAGTTTGGGTGTGTTGGTAAAATTGTTAAGATGGTTGAGAGTAAGATCGGAGCTCCATAAATCTTCTTTCGGGTATTGTGTAAAATCCTATTCCTACAGTGGCGAATTCCAAAATTGATCCACAACTTACTAGCGGTCTGGGCGAGGCCGGAAACATTGCATTCAATTATGACGTGAACTTCTCCTCCACCTACGGTATGGGTGGATACCGATGCTTCAGGGACGATTGGTTGGGGTTATCAGTCAAACCTAGGGCATCAGGGTCAGGGTCTATGGTCCCAATCCAAGGAGTTTCACATCAATGCAAAAGAGTTACTAGTTCCCATAACCTAAGATGTGCGCATGGGGGGTATGAGACACCACACGCCTGTGCGCACGTATTTGAGCTGTTCCCATCACTAACATCGTTATTTTACCATAAATAGCATTAATACTTATCCATATGTGCCTATTTTAGGTTGATTATAAAGGTATTAACCTGTTACAGCAATAAAACAAGTGGGAAACAGCGTTTGGATGGTCAAAATCGGCGATACAGGCATAATTTATGGCTGAGGCAACCTCCCTCCCCTCCACTTTTCCCCACGTCTGGAGAGAGACTGTCAATCGATACTCTCTCTCTCTCTCTCTTGCACTCGCTTGGTAACAGTGATGACAATGCCCTGCTTGCAACTCGCTAATGTTAGCACGAAAATAGACCACAGAATAAGGGTATAACAGGGAAAATAGGTGATAACTGAAGGAGGGGGGGGGGAAGTAGAGAAGGAGAGGATGTGGAGGAGTGATATTTGGCATGGCCCAGGGGCAAAAAAAAAAAAAAAAAAAAAGGGTTCAAGTTTTTTTGGGGTGTTTTAAATTGATTTTTTTAGGCCCAGGATCTTAAGAGTCTTCCCGCAGTCGCCCGGGGAAACTCTTAAGAGTCTTCCCGCACTTGCCGGGTTAATATTCCTTCAGGCTCACGGTTACAGATTGAGGGGGAAATCAATAGCCTTTCGAATGGACAATCTGAATGCCGTATCCTGCATTCAGAAACAAGGGTCAACGAGGTCTCGGAGGTTGCTAGAGTTGTCGGAAAAGATTTTTGTTTTAGCCGACACGCTAAACATTCATCTTCACGCTTCTTATCTGCCAGGCGTGGCCAACGTCTGGGCAGATGCTCTGTCACGAAGACAGAGCACAACAGTAGAATGGTCTCTCAAGCAAACCGTCTTCCAAAAGATGATTGCAGAGCCGTACCGTCCACAAGTGGATTTATTCGCGTCCGAGGAAAACCACAGGCTTCCTCTCCACCTAACCTGCCGGGAAATTACCCCGGCGGGGGGTCCAGACGCATTGATGACGGATTGGAACAGATGGAATTCCGTCTATCTGATTCCGCCACCAGACGCTTCACTCATGTGTCAAGTAGTTCAAAAACTACGGGATTATCGAGGCATAGTCTCGCTGATCGTGCCCCTGTGGCTGGCCCAAGTGTGGTACTCCCAATTGAAGACGTGGTGCGAGAACCCGGTCTTACTCCCGATCTCGTACTTCCACTTAGAGACAATTGGAAACCTCAAGACCTCTCTGACTTTTGCATTATGGACATTCAAAAAGCCAAGTGGTTAACTCCGTTCGGTGAAAGCGTGACTAACAAATTTATTAATCAATATACTCTTTCAACCAGACGTCAATATCAGTCACATTGGAAATCCTTTACGACTTGGATAGTGGAAACTGACCAGACTGAAGCATCAGTATCGTTAATTTTCAAATATCTTGATTGCTTATTTGAGCAGAATCGATTATCAATAGTAACACTAAAGACCATTTGACAGCAATCAGAGTTCCATTTTTTTATTTAACTGGACTCTCTGTACCGCAGGCGGAGGAGAAAGGTTTCATGAGAACATGTTTCAAGCTTCGTCCACCACCCCGTCAGCTCATGCCTACCTGGTCACTTGACAAAGCCTTGTCTTTACTACATTCGCGGAAATATAGTCACAATCCCGATTTTGATTCAATCTTAAAGAAGGCTGTGTTCCTTATGGCCTTGGCTACAGGAAACCGGGTATCTGTGCTGGAGGCGATGAGCAATGAACCAAATTGTCTTAGGTTTGGGCGACGCGATATGGATGTTCAAATCGCGCTGTCCCCTACTTTCATTGCTAAAAACGAGCATAGTGAGCATAATTTTACGGCTTTCACAGTTCCGGCGCTAAAACGAGGAGATACTCATCATAATTTATGCCCAGTGAAAGCTCTAATGAATTTTAGGAGAGTGTCCCGGCCTAATCAACCGGGCACCCTCTGGGTAACTAGTAAGGGAAATCGTGTTACGAAAAGAAAATTAGCAACTTTACTTGTGGATGTGATCAGGGAAAGCAACCCCGGTACAGTGGGGCGGGCACATGACATCCGTAAATGGGCAGTGTTTCTCAGATTCTTGAAGAATTTCTCGGTCGCGGATATTGCCAATACGCAACTGTGGGCATCTAACCATACTTTCCTAACGCGATATCTCTCTGTTGCCCTCGATAAACCGAGTCTGACCTGTGTCGCATTAAGACAACGGGTCTGATAGGTCTGGTGCTTTTAGAATTAAGGCTAATTTTAAGAGTGAAAAAGAAGGGGGGTACAGGTTAGCCAAGACCCTCAGCCCCGCCGGATAGGTTGTGAATACACAATGTGATATACTTAATCTTAAGGACTGGAAGTACAGTCAGTGAGATTTTATTTTTGTTTATTGTATTTTGATACATAGACATATTGTTCAGGTTATGCAATAAGTCATAAGGCTAAATATGTTTTGTATTGTGATACAAGACCTAATATTTTAGTGATATGCATGTACCTTACATTTATTTATGATTAAGATGTTGGATACATTATTTTGTGATCGTTTTTGTTACATTTACCGATTAGGTTATGTTATATAACTTTCTATTATCATAGCTGTGATTTTCAGAAGAGTTATTATGCAGGTCTTCTTTGAAGTACGCAACCTGTGTTCTCTTTCCATTTTTATATAATTTGTATGTACAGAATAAAGTTAGAATGCTATATTTGGATATTTTTCTCATCCTATTGTTGATTTGTTAGTGGTGTGATATTTGTCACGAATGTCCCCCTCCAGACTTGAGATATCAGGCATATCGTCAATGATGAAGGGGCCACTAATAAATTATAGGTTTGAGTCCCGGAGGGAAGAAGGAAAACCTAATATTTAGTAGTGGCCCCGGAATCATTGACGATTCTGGCCCTCCCTTCCATCCCCTTCCCATTCGTTTGATGTTTTAAGTTGTCTTGATATATCATTGAAGGAAGAATGTCGCTGGAGGAATCAGCGTCTGCGGGCAAACATCCACTTGATGGGAAGCCTAGCTTTTAGCAGTTCTAATGTTAATTTTCTTTAATTACTTTTTCTATGTTTTTTCGTAGTGAGCTCCCGATCATAAGGACGATTCCGTAAGTTTTTTTTTTTTTTTAAGGAGACAATGAACGGAGGAAGGAAAAACACAGATAAAACAAAAAGGTCCATGTGCCTAAAGGCATCCTCCATTCATAAAATGTTTGTAACAACTGGATTTAAACATTTGTAGATTGTAAGTTTGTGGAAAGCAATTCGAGGGAAGTGAATTCCAAAGAGTAGTAGCTCTGGGGATAAATTAATTCTGATAAGCAGAAGTTCTGCATTGTGGAGGAGAAAGTGTAAATTCATGGGCGCTCTCAGCTGCCCTAGTTCTACGGGGAAAGATGTGGAGAGGCGGCACAATTGAAGCAAGTTCCTCGGAACAATTGCTGTGAAAATATCTGTAGAATAATGCAAGGGATGCAAACGTTTCTTCGTATGGATAATGTAGGAAGGTCCTGTGTGATTGCAGGGTTATTGATTAATCTAATAGCTTTATTTTGAATTTTGTCCAACTGCCTCAATGCAACCACTCCACTTCCACCCCACAGAGGTGAACAGTAATCCATCTGAGAACGCACATGACTTTTATATATCACGGCCAACTGCTCGTCAGTGAAGAATTCTCGAACTCTGTACAGGAGTCCCAGTTTTTTAGAGGCATTCTTAGCAATGCTTCTAACATAATGTGTCCAGCTCAAGTTAGTAGTTAATGTTACACCGAGAATGTCAATACTAGGGGAAGTGGGAATATTTACATCATTAAAAAATATATGGGAGTCAGTGAGATTCTGTCGGTTAGAAAATTGAATGTACTTGGTTTTCTGTGCATTAAAGGAAACTAGATTCTTTTGTCCCCATCCATTAATTCTAGAAAGGTCCTGGTTCAGAGAAATTGCAGTGTTTATTTTTGAATTTATAAGATCGGGTTGGGTGACAGAATTGGTAAATGTGAAGGAACTGTGGAGTGTTGAGTCATCTGCGTAGGAATGTATTGGATTATGAGTGGTAGATATGAGATCATTGATATGAATGAGGAACAGAATTGGGGCCAAAACTGATCCCTGGGGAACACCAGCATTTATTGAGTGAAATTGAGAATAAAGGCCATCTACCATTACACGTATTTTTCTGTTATGAAGATAAGAAGAAATTAGTGGAACTAATGATGCAAGGCCGTAGTGTGACATCTTCGACAATAAGGATTGATGCCAGACTCTATCAAATGCCTTTGATATATCCAGTGCTATTGTATGTGTTTCACCATGTTGGTCTGTAGCTTGGTTGATTTGATGCGTAAGAAGGCAAAGCATGTCTGCAGTTGATCGACATCGTCTAAAACCATATTCTCTATCACTGATTAATTTATTATTCTCAAGATGCTTAATTATGTGATTATTTAATATAATTTCAAAGACTTTACCAAGAGTGGAAGTTATAGCTATTGGTCTGTAGTTTGATGGATCTGAAGAGGCACCTTTTTTAGGAACTGGATGGATGTTTGCTTCTTTCCAGGGTACTGGGAAGCATGAGGTATGAGTACACAGACGGAAAATTTTTGCCAATACAGGAGCGAGCACCAAGGAGCAATTCTTAAGTACTATCGGAGGAATTTCATCTGGACCAGGAGCCTTATCTACCGAGAGATTCTGCAAAATAGTTTTGACATGTCTGGTGTGGATCTTAAGTGAGGGAATTTCAGGCGAATTAAAATTAAGTACAGGGACATCTTGATTTATTTCATCTAAGGTTGAGTTGGTGGAGAAAATATCCGCAAGAAGGTTAGCTTTACCTCGTGGGTCACTTACAAGATTGCCAGTCGGAGATTTTAATGGTGGAATGGATGAAGCAGTAGTGAAGTTGGATTTAAATGAGTTAAGAGTAGACCAAAATATTTTGTTATCATTTGGATTATTCAGAAGTTTATTTGCCTGCTTGTGGAGAAAGTTTGATTTAGTTAGGTTTAATACAGTTTTGGCATGATTTCTGATGTTTCTAAAGTAATTAAAGGCTTCATGTGTTTTTGATCTTGTGTATGCATTGTAGGCTATTGCTTTTTGTTCAGTTACTCTAGCACAATTATGGTCAAACCATTTAGGTGAATTAGATCTTTTACTGTACTTTTGATGAGGAATAAAAGTTTCCATTCCAATTTTTACAAAATCTTGTATGTGGCTCAAGGTGGAGTGTGCATCATTAGAAAAGAAAGAGGTCCAGGGAATATCAATAAAGAAACCTTGAAGACCCTCCCAGTCTGCCCTATCGTAATGCCATTTAGTCACCAAAACAGGTTCAGAGTGGGAAGGTGTGGTAGGTGATAGACAGGTGGCCTGTATCAGACAGTGATCAGAAGATCCAAGCGGGGACCTCACTGTAACATCATAATTTTCTGAATTGGTTGTTAAAAATAAGTCCAGTAGGTGGGAATTATGATTAGGATTATATAGTGAATTAGCGTATGCTTACAATGTTGGTCTCTCAGTCTCTCTGTGGCGGGTATTTCAAATAGCTGACGCATGGGTTTGAAGAGTGCCATTACTGTATAAGGCATATCGTCAATGATTCCGGGGCCACTACTAAATATTAGGTTTTCCTTCTTCCCTCTGGGACTCAAACCTATAGTCTTGTCAGCATCCAGTCTCGGCTTGTCTTTTATGTACTTCCGTTGAACTTTGTTCCTGGGAATGTTTTTATGAAGTTGGAGGTTTTTATTTTTTTATTTGCGAATGTGAGACGTCTTTGAACCCAATTCAGTTGTGCTTGTAGGCGCTGCAACACATCCAATCCCATGTAGCCGTCATATTGTGTGCATTCTGAGTAGAATACTTCAAAAGGGTGGTGGCAGGAGGCTTCTGGGTCTGGGGTGGTGATGCGCAAGGGTGTGGTCTCTCCCCTGATGGGCAGGGGTGTGTCCCTCGCACTGATGAGCTTATAGTGGTGGTGGAGTTTAACGTTCCGAATTTTCGGCGGTTTTGGTCGTAGAAACGGTTGAACAGGCAGGATCTAGCAGCTCCAGTGTCTATCAGGAGACTTACTGGTACCCCTTCCAGTTTCGCCAGATGGTAGATGGGAGGTGGTTTAATCAGCATGGAATCCCCCGCCGAAGCCATGATGGGCGGGAGAGGCTTAAAAAAACCTGAGGGAGATCTTCTTCCTCTTCCTGTTCTTCTGGATTTTCTTCAATGGCCTGGACTGAGGTGGGGGCTTCCTTCCGAATTGTTGTACTCAATTTCCAATAACCGAGATTCCTCATCCGCGGCAAGTACTCTGGAAGCCTGCCGTTGTTGTTTTTTTGCATGATCCCTTATGTAATGTAAGGGACAGGTGGTGTTGCAGGCACTGAAGTCGAACGGGTTGGTCAGTATCAGGGGCCCGTTCCGGTATCTGGGTGTGGTGGTGCTCGTGGGTCGGCCTAGATTTATGGGGTTAGTGGGCGGAGGAACCCTGTTCGGGGCGTGGCTTGGTGGATACGTCCTGTTGTAGGAATGTGGGCGGTTCTGGAATGGTGGTTGTCTGGACCCGTAGCTGTGTGAGGGTCTTGGCCTTTGTCCTCGATCCTTGAGGGTGGGTGGGGAACCTTTTTATAGCTCCCACTGTTGAGGTCTTGGGTTTGGTGACCAGGAGCTTCCGGATGGTGATGATGTCTCGGTCGTAGCCCACAGGGTCATGGATGGTGAAGTGCTCTCTGGTAATGAAGTTGGGGAGCACAGGGTGTTAAAAATGTGCTGTTGTTGTTGCATATTGCTTTGTAGAGGGTATGCAGCTCTGACATGTGCCAAGAGTCCGAAGGTGGTGTCTAAATCTCCTTCATAGGATATGTCATCTATTTTACTCAGGGTGACGACAGTGCCCAAGGGGGGTTGAATGGCATCAATCACAATCTGCCAGAATTGTACCCATGTGAGATCAGGGGTAATATGTCCGGCTACCAGGGACACGGCCTTTCCCAGGTGAGTTAACAGAACAGCAATTTATTCTCTGTCTGTTTGATACGTGCAGGCTGAACACTGGGTTGACCATATCCAAATATATTCTGATGTCACACGTGTCTGCCTCATACTTAGGTATGGGAATGTGAGAACGATTAGCCATGATGACTTTATGTTAAAAAAAAACGCTCTATTTCCTTTGATTTTGTGCCTAATGGCCTCTTCCTCCCGAATCAAGAACCACCGTCTGCCGCCAATGTTATACCAGATTTTTACTGGGGCTGTATTGGCTTTATAGGTAGGTTCTTACTTGACTGGAGAAGATGAGAACACACAAGAACACAAGCACGAAGGTAATAGAGGATAATATAACACAGAGGTTATTCTTATTCACACAAAATCAAATGGTTAGAGGTGCAATGTTACATAAGACAGGGATAGGTTTTAAATAGCAGCACAATCGAGAATCCTCTAGGTGTCTCAAGGGGAAGATATAGGCAGGTTCTGAAGATCTCTGAAGACATTGCTGCCTGGTATTTCCTACGGCGTCCTGGTCCGTGGGGATGGCCCTGTCGTGTGACGGTGACAGAAGTTTGGGGAAGACTTCCTTGTAGATCCTCTGAAGACTGTAGAGCCGAGGTGAGGGTCTTACATGTAAAAACGAGCCGTTACACCAGTGTCTTATGCTCTCGTCTCATGGGATTAAAGTAATTAGGAGCCGTTCCGCCAGTGTCTTACGCTCTCTCTTACAATCCAGACCTAGACTTCAGAAAGTAGGTGAAGACTTCCTTGTAGATCTTCTGAAGACTGTAGAGGTGAGGGTCTTACATGAAAACGAGCCGTTACACCAGTGTCTTATGCTCTCATATCATGGGATTAAAGTAAGGAGCCGTTTCACCAGTGTCTTACGTTCTCTCTTACAATCCAGACCTAGACTTCTATGTGAGTCTCTAGAGGAACTTATAATTATGATGGAATCTTGGGATTGTTACGAGTACGAGCCGTTACACCAGTGTCTTACACTCTCGTATCATAAGGACTAAGTAGGGAGTTGTTACACCAGTGTCTTACACCCTCCACTACAAGTCCTGACTGAGAAGGAAGCCGTTACACCAGTGTCTTACGCTCTTCCAACCAGCCTTCCTATGTTTTTGGGTTTACTAAAACTAGAGCGCTTGCCAGTACTGCGTACTCTAATTATAGTAAAATCCCGTACCAAGGCAATGTAAAAATGTTGGGTGGTCACCAGTTTTGTCCAACAAAAGTATGAGCAAATCCAATTAAGGTACCTTCGAGAAATGCGTCGAGTAGTTCCTAAGATGCGAGGAGAGGAAAATGTACAGCCGAGATTCCCACAACTATTTTCGGCAGCCAGAAGGCAAGAAAAACAACCAGCTAGGATTGCTAGCCTAAGCACCTGCAATCCTGTTCAGCTGTAATCCAGCATGGGGACCGAGGCAAGACACCGCATCAAAGAAAATGTATCTACGAGGGAGAACTATTTCAAACTTCCAAGAGATCTGCCCCCCCACGCCACTTCAAACAGTGTTCCCACAATAACCACGAATGCCCAAACAACCAGCTGATCACCACACAACCGCCTCCAACTGTAGGAATAGGTTTTTACACCATACCCGAAAGAGGATTTAAGGAGCTCCGATCTTACTCTCAACCATCTTTACAATTTTACCAACACACCTAAATCTAGTTCCGGAGTTGTCGTGGCGCTAACAGACCTTGATCTACCAGTCCATTGGCCACTCCAAGTGAACTTAGTGCCTTGCACACAAGTCTGCCCACAACTTCTAAGCACGACTTTGCATTAAATACCTCTGTTGAGACTCAGGATATTTTCTATATTAATTATCCTCCTATGCCTGGAAAGAATTTATTCCAACCAAGTGCAAGGGATACTTTAGATTTATCCCGTAGATCCAGTGTGAATACATGTACCCAAAGTCGCCCTAAGTCGAAGCAGCGTAGAAACCTTGCCAAGCGGTTGTTGGAATGGTTGGGCCAGAACCTAGCTCTGACGTGTGAAAAGTTGCCTGAGGGAGCGCATGCAATGACTCCAAGTGCGACGTTTCGTTCCTGTGACTACCTGCCCTTCCACGCCCAAACTCGTTCTACCAGTGCTTCTATAGACTCTAAATCCTTTAAGTGCTTTTCTAAATTTTGTAACATCGGTAACAATGATTATCGTGAGGGTTTAGATCCAGGTATGCCAAGATTCTATTCAAACTTAACTTAATATCGTAGAGCTTTCATCTCTTCCCTTCTTTGTTTTATTATCTTTACCCAATTGTAGGGAAACATTCCACACTCTATCACTTGGGAAAATATATACATAGGCCTACTTCCTCGAATTCGGGCTCCCGAACTCCTCGCGTAGCAAATATATATATAATATTTCCTGTTATATATATATACACCTTACACATAAATTTAGAATACTTCGCGCAGACCTGAGTTTATTCGTTCCTTATCATTTTTGGGTACAGATCAAACAGTGAAAGTCTCGTTGCAGAGTTCAATGCTTTTCAGTCACTTAATATTATAGTTGACTTATTATTTAATTTATCTTGATGGAGTTGGTTTCCATCCTTGTCACTTGTTGATTCATTTTACATTTATTTTGTTAATCCATTTGCATTAACTTGTATTGTCCTTCTTGTCCATAAATTCAGAGCCACGGCTCTATTGTTGCAGTAACCTGCTATATATCTTTATTTGAGTATTTACTCTGTTTATTTGAGGACAATATCTGTGTGATTTTGAGACTTATTTATCTCCGTGTATGTATGATTATTCTTACTATATAATTTATAATTGAGTTTTCCAGAGATTCGCTACGACTGTAGCCTACCAATTAGTGTTAAAGAAATAAAACTTGTGTTTCTTATACTTGTGTTTTGTGTCCATTGTTTATTGCTTGTGTGTTGATTTAGAGGAGTAAGGCCAGTCCTCGCCCAAGTGGAGAGGTACCCAAGTTGAATATAACTGCTGATCCCTAAGTTGGGAATCGCAATCAGAATATATCACGTTTGCTTGAAAAACGTGGCGCAACAGTTCCACCAGTGTCTTACTCCCTCAAGGCAATTTCTCGGCAATGATAATCCCAAGTCTTCCAGATATCTATCAGCCAGTGCTTTCTAGAGTATCTTAATTTTCAACTGTACCGCTTCTTGATTTGGTTGGGGATGTCTTACCAGTTCCGTCGTTCCTCCGGCTGTGCATCTCGGGTCTATAAGGGCGGTTGTGCGCAGAGGAGGGTGTAGGCCCTACTGTGTCGACGGAGGTAGCCCTTCTCGGAATTCGCGCCACAGCGGTGGTGAGTCTCCGTGCAAGATGGGTGCGTGGTGGTTTGGGCTTTATGGAAGGTTTTCTTTCTCCTGGATGTTGTTGTTGGACTTCTTTGGTTTTGCTGATGGTGTTGGAGGTTAACCTCACAGTTAGGTCTTTTCCTGGTGTCGGGGGAAGTGCCGAGGTGATGGTGGCGACCTGAGCCTGCCGGGGTGAGGAGACTCTTGGCCTCTTAATTGTGTCCTCTTGTCTCGGTGGCGTGGTGACAGGAGTTACTTTTGTACTGGACTACTGGTGCTTCCATCTCCTCTTTCGTTTTTCTCCCCCATCTCAAGTAGGCTACCACTAGACCTTTTGTTTTTTCACCTAATTATATTCTCATCTTTATCACCATCACTGCTATCTGACTTACAAGTTGCTGTTAACCTAAGACGTGCGCATGGGGGGTATGAGACACCACACTCCTGTGTGCACGTATTTGAGCTGTTCCCATCACTAACATCGTTATTTTACCATAAATAGCATTAATACTTATCCATATGCACCTATTATAGGTTGATTATAAAGGTAATAACCTGTTACAACAATAAAACAAGTGGAAACAGTGTTTGGATGGTCAAAATCGGCGATACAGGCCAGGAGTTACATAATTTATGGCTGAGGCAACCTCCCTGCCCTCCTCCCCTCCCCTTGTCTGGAGAGACACTGTTACGCAATAGTCTCTCTCTCGCTCTTTCCCACGCTTGGTAACAGTGATGACAACGCCCTGCTACCAACTCGCTAATGTTAGCACGAAAATAGACCACAGAATAAGGGAATAACAGGGAAAATAGGTGATAACTGAAGGAGGGGAGGAAAGTGGGGAAGGAGGGGAGGTGGAGGAGTGATATTTGGCATGGCCAAGGGGCAAAAAAAAAAAAAAAAATTGGGGGTGTTTTAAATGAATTTTTTTTCCCTTACTCTTAAGAGTCTTCCCGCAGTCCGTCGGGGGAACTCTTAAGAGTCTCCCCGCAGTTCCCGGGTTAATGATGCACTATCCAGCTTATTAGCCTAGCCTACTGTTATGCCCGGTCCAAATTGGAACGCGAGATATTCTGAGTGCAATGATTAACTCTCTAACTGGAGAAGTATACCTTTAACTTTAATAAAGAGACAACACGGCAGGAGAATAAGTACACAGGCAACAAGTTAACATGGGTTTTATTCACTTTACACCTGGTTCATGGAGGAGCAATATATTTAATTCTGGAACACTGAGATCATCAAAATGGCAACAATGGTAAATAGAACATACAAATAATAATATGATTAGCAATTATAAGGCAAGAGTCGAACAATGGGTCCGGACTCAATTTAACAATAACTCTTCGGATACAATTATAGAGTATCCAAAATAGTGGAGGCTTACCTCCCACTCAATTAGATCTCAAGCAAGATCTCAGCAAGGTAACAAGAGTGCAGTAATGGCAGATGTCGTCTGGATCATACTATGATATCCCCGGCACTAGTGACGTTAACTGACTCTAAAGCAACAATGACCAAGTGGTCATCAACAATAAGGTGGGCTCTGAAAGGCTCACAAATGAACTGAATTCTACAGGTGTGCTAGATCTCACCTGGCAAGATTATTTATTCTAAAACTACTTGTGTGGGCAACTAGCAAGATGCGGAAGGCTGATACAACAATCGTCGGGAGCTGAGATAGAGTGAGATCTATTCGAGTTATGAACCTGACAGAATGTTAAGTGAATGAGGCTAGAAGTTATACAAGGGAACAAGGTTACGTGTAAATTATAGGTTTGACTCCTGTAAGGAGATAAAGAAAACCTAATATTTAGTAGTGGCCCCGTAACCATTGACGAACATGCCTATTACATAAGGCATCCTCTTCAAACACTAATCCGCCGAAGTTTGAATCTACCGCGCAGAGCATTTAAAAACTGAGGAGCCTTCATCATGAGTGCACGCGACCTCACTCATGGCTTCAGTCATTATGAATTGGGTTCTCACTACGAAAAAACTTCGTAAAAAATAAAAATAAAAAGAAAATAAGAAGAACTATCCAATAAGCTTTCCATCATATCGTGGATGTACTTGTGTGGATCTCTGACCAGACGCTGATTCAGGCGTCATTCTTCCTTCACTGACATATCAAGTAAACCAAATTCCTCAATACATCAACGAATGGGAAGGGGATGGACGGGAGGGCCCCAGTCGTCAATGATTACGGGGCCACTACTAAATATTAGGGTTTCTTTATCTCCTTACAGGAGTCAAACCTATAATTTATTAGTGGCCCCTCCATCATTGACGAACATGCCTGATTTCTAAGACTGGAGGGGGACATTCGTAATCATATCATAACTCTAGAAAAGCAGATAATCAAACAACCACATAGTATTCTTACTTTTGAAAAATATATTTAAACATGGCACAGACCATATATATATATATACAAAAAAGGGGTTCAAGCAGGTGCGTGCTTCAAAGAAGCCTGCTTGACAAAAAAGGGTAACTCTGGAGATTCTGTGAACAGATCTGTAGTTACAAAGGCACCCCACTCAACGAGTGGTGACAAAAATAACAAGTTATAAGTTTACATGTGCACATAATAAACTCCATAATATTCGTGGAAATATTTTGCAAAAGATCTCCACTGTTTAATACTAAATTGCTTTCACAGCTAAAACTACTATAACAACCCTGTTGTTTGTACTAACATTGTACTAGCACAATTTCTCGCAGAGAAATTTTCATATCACATTATCCATAATTTGTATCACAGCTCTTACATTCCGGCAGGGTCTAGGGTGTCCTATGTTACACTGACTTCACCCCCCCCCCCCCCCCTTTTTCCTTGAAAGTAAACAAAAGTGACTGAAGGGCCACCTAGACCCTCTGCCTTAAAGCTATACATGGTAAGGAAGGTTTGTCTAGAGCAACTTACAAGTATCTAGTCAAAAACGCATGATTAGACGCCCACAACTGTGTGGACGAAATATCTTCTACTGAAAAGTTCTTCAGGAAACGTAAAGAGGCTGCCCATTTGCGTAAATCGTGGGCCCTACCCACAACGCCGGGATTACTCTCTTTAATGACTTCGACCAGAGGAGAAGCTAATCTCCGTTTCAGTAAGCGTTTACCCGTACTCGCTACCCATAAAGCACCTTGGGGGTTTAGAGAAGCTACTCTCAAATATTTGGTTAGAGCTTGCACTGGACATAGATTATGGTGCACCTTTCCCCTTTTAACGCCGGCACAGTGAACTCAGAAAACACGTGTGCACTGTGCTCATTCTTGGCTACAAATCCGGGGAAGGTGCAATGTGAATACATTCATTAAGTCTACCAAACCTAAGGCAATTAGGTGTGTTGCTCATCGCCGCCAGCTCAGACACTCTGTTCCCGGTGGCCAAAGCCAAAAGGAATACAGCCTTTTTTAAGAGTAATGCAAAATCTGCAGTATTTTGGTACAGACAAGAGTGAAGTAAAGACAATGCCTTGTCCAGAGACCAAGTAGGCATGAGCTGACGGGGAGGTGGGCGGAGTTTAAAACATGCTCTCATAAAACCTGTTTCCTCCGCTACCGGTATGGAGAGACCTGTAAGGTCTAAAAAGGGCACTCTAATCGCAGTTAAGTGATTTTTTAACGTTACCACAGATAAACGTTTCTGCTCAAACAGATAATTCAAATAATTAAAAACTAATGCCACTGAGGGCACAGTCTGTTCTGTTCTAATGATCCAAGAAGTAAAGGCTTGCCAATGTGATTGATACTGTCGTTTCGTAGACTGAGTATATTGATTGATTAATTTATTGGTCACATCTCTACCATATGGTGCTACCCACTTGGCCTCTTGAATGTCCATAATGCAAAAGTCAGCGAGGTCGCTAGGTTACCAATCGTGTCTAAGTGGAAATACTCGACCGGGAGCGACACCGGGTGCGAGCACCACGTCTTCAATTGCTGGTACCATAACTGCGCCGGCCACAGGGGCGCGATTAGCGAGACTAAGCCTCGATAATCTCGTAGTTTGTTCACTACGTGGCACATTAGTGACGCGTCTGGCGGCGGAAACAGATAGATGGAGCTCCATCTGTTCCAGTCTGTCACTAGGGCGTCTGGCCCCCCTGCCGGCATTTTCGTCCAGCGGGTGAGGTATAGAGGGAGTTTGTGAGTCTCCTCGGATGCAAACAGATCCACTTGTGGATGGTAGAGCTCTGCAATCATTTGGTTGAAAATGGGTTGCTTGAGCTCCCATTCTACTGTCGTGCTCTGTCTCCGGGACAGAGCGTCTGCCCAGACGTTTGCTACGCCTGGGAGATAAGATGCGTGAAGATAAATGTCTAGCCTGTTGGCTAGAGTAAAAATCTCTTCCGACACGTTTAGCAACTTCCGTGATCTCGTTGACCCCTGTTTCTGAATACAGTGAACTGCATTCAGATTGTCCATTCTGAAGGCCACCGACTTGCCCC
This sequence comes from Paralithodes platypus, assembly GCA_032716605.1. NCBI lineage: Eukaryota > Metazoa > Arthropoda > Malacostraca > Decapoda > Lithodidae > Paralithodes > Paralithodes platypus. The sequence goes on from CM064487.1 coordinate 98,585,313, forward strand.
GTAAAGTAGAGCCGTGAGCCTGAAGGAAATACAAGGGGACTAGTAATTCTTTGACATTGATGTGGGAGATTTCTAAGTGGGACCAAAGCCTCTGACCCTGGTGCCCCTGGTTTGACTGAAATCCCCAACCTATTGTGCCTGACGCATCCGTGTCTACCCATACCGTTGGTGGAGGAGAGGTCCATGACATTACTGAGTGCAACATTTCCCTTTTCGCCCAGACCGCTAGTAAGGTGTGGATTAATTTCGGGATGGGCCATAATTTTCCCGCCGGTAAGAGTGGGAAATATTTGTTGCCCTCCAATATTAAACGTTTTACTTTCAACCGGCCCAACATTACAGTTAGTTGAATCCAGTTGAGAGAGCCGACCAGAGACTCCCAGATCCTCCGTGTCGTAGTCAGACTGTGAAGAAACATGAACAGTTTCCTGCGAAACCTGTTTCGATTGTCCACACTCTGACTCAGAGTGAGAGCAGCTGTGTCCCAAACCAGCCCTATCCACTGAACTACTCGTGAGGGAACAAGGTTTGACTTTACCAGATTTACCTTGAACCCTAGAGTTTTGACATGATTTAAAATTATGTTGACATGTTTGATGCATAATTGCTCTGTCTCTGCCACCACCAGCGAGTCGTCTAGGTACCACAAAACTCTGATTCCTTGCTTTAACAACGGCATCAGGGCTTGCCGGACTAATTTCGTGAATAAACGAGGTGCCAGGTTCAAACCGAATGGCATCCTCTGAAAAACAAAATTTTGATGCCTGATCCGTAAGGCCAGAAACCTTTGAAATCTTTTGTTTACCGATACGTGCCAATAAGCGTCTGTCAGGTCTAGGGAACACATCCAACCTCCCGGCGGAAGTGTTAGCCTGATTTGGTGTACTGTTAACATTCGGAATGACTCGTTGTGAATGTGAAGGTTCAGATAAGACAGGTCTACGACCGGTCTCATCTGAACACTGTCCCTTTTGGGAACCAAAAATAGCTTGGACGTGAATACAGGGTAATTTGGGGGGACCGGGATGATGACATTCTTGGCAATCATCTCCTGGACCAGTGACTCCACCTCTAAAGAAACAAAATTCGCCGTTGTCGGCTGACGTAAGCGAGGTCGCCGGAGCCACTGCCAAGTGATGCCTTTGCGTGCCACCATCCGTGCCCAAGTGTTTAACGGCCATGCTTGGTGACACGTTCGGAACGACCCAGTTAGCAAACAAGGGTTCGCCGGCTGTACTACCCTCGGATCCACCGGCCTTAAGACTGGCACCGGGAGTGAGAGAGACTTTAGTTTTTTTATGGTGGTGGAGTTGGTGGTGGTGGATGCTTCGCCGGCTGGCTGGCGTTGGCAGAAGACGGGCCCTGACCCGGCTTATTATAGCCGCGTCCTCTCTGACCTGAAAACCTACCCTGTCTATGCCTGTACTGACCTTGAGGGGAGGAGGACTTAGGTGGAAGAAAGGGCTTAGATCCCCCCGGCTGAGCCTTAGCGACTGGCCTGGGTTTGGGGAAGTTAAAGGCAGGTTTCTTAGAAGGGGTGGGACTGTGTTTAAAGGCCTGAGCCATATTAAAAACCGTTCGCCACACTTCAGGGGACATTAAAGAGGGAGTGAGCACTGGTGACATGACCACCTGATTCGCAATGCGATCAGGCAGTTTTCGGACTAAGGACATCTTGTCTCGCTCGTACCGCCTCAAGCAAGGCGGTGCGTATGTCACCCAAAGTATGGATTGACGACTGAAGAAGCAGTCGCCGGGACAATTCAACCGATCGTCTAGCATCCGCGTCTGCGATTGCCTGAGTGGACCAGAGCAATGACTTTGCTACCTGTTGTGACACTATGTATTGAGAAAACAGGCAAAAAGCTTTCCCCCGTAGCCTAAATTCACGGTCAGGTGAGTTGGGGCAGGGGTAGTGAAAGGGTCTTTTAGCTCACAAAGATTAATTTTAGGGGCAGCTAAGAAAGCAAACAAAGCTGAAGGGACTCCGCCGGCAGAACACACTGGCATGGAGAACCAAGAATGAGTATCTTGAGGGATCTGGTGGGAAGTTTTGGAAGTAAATGTGGTCGCAAAGTTTTGAGCCTCTGTCTCCCATTCCACCCAAGGTCCTGGACCCAACTGCCCCACCTTCAAGACTGGATTAGCTGCTGCGTCTGTGACGGTTTGCAAATCGAGTTCTGGAGTGAGAGCTGACAGTGTCTTAATGTCATTAAACCCATCATGCTTAGACCAGTCAGAAAACAATTTTGAAGCTGAGGCAGAGGGTAAAGCAGGCTTAGCAGTATAAACAAAATAGTCCTGGTGATAATAACTAGGTATAGCCTTGATATTGACATCTAGTACATTCCCCAAAGTATCCAAGGCCCTTAATTTCTTAGATTTATTGCCCTGGATGACCCACTCACGCGGCACTGGGAGTTCCCCTGACAAGGTAGGTTGGGCGAGCTCTGGTTTAGTGGGGGTCAAAAGGACCCATGACTCGTCTGGTCCGTAAAGCAAGGGCATAGCTACCTTTCTGAGAGGCGCTTGGTCTAAAGGGGGCGGATTGACATCCGTTATAACCCTTACATTCGAAGTGGTCAACGCCGCCGTAGCAGGCCTAGTAACCACCGATGGTGACATAGAGGGAGGGTGAGGGATCTGAGTCAAAGCAATAGAAGTCGTCAGAGGCCGTACCGTAGAGCTTGTCGTGGGAGCTCCCAAGTCCGCTGTGGGAGTTTCCTGCTGTTGGCCAAAAAATTTAGATAAAGCATTAACTAGTAGCCCATCAATTTCCTGTGCAGTGACAAATTGATTTGATGATGTACTCACTGGTGAATCATTAAGATCTTGTGCGGCGTCTAAGCCCGAACCCGACTCTTGCCCTTCCATATCCGATATAATTGAAACCTCGTCTTTATCATCCTGTTCTTCCTGAGAAGATCCCGCCGAAGCTGGGGTACCATCTTGTTGCCAAGATAAGTCAGGAATAGAGGATGGGATCGCCGCGTCCCGGTGGACGTCAGCCACTGTGTGACTAGTTTGAGCCGGAAGTGGGTGGTCAGGCCCCGGTCGAGAATATCGCCAAACACCTAGGCCTTGGCCTACACTCCCTTGGGAGTCCGAAACACTCTCAACCACTGAGCTCCCTGAACGGCTCCCGGACGGATTGCCGACGGACATTTGGCCGACAGACCCTACCCTAACCTAACCTAACCTAACCTAACCTAACCTAACCTAACCTAACCTAACCTAACCTAACCTAACCTAACCTAACCTAACCTAACCTAACCTAACCTAACCTAATTTAACCTAACCTAACCTAACCTAACCTAACCTAACCGTTCGGCCAAATGTCCGTTCGGCCAAATGTCCGTCGGCAATCCGTCCGGCCACGCCCTGAACTCTCTAAATCCAGGGTTAAAATGTTAATGGGTAAATCATCTGTAGGTACAGGCACTACACTGGACCCTTGAGACCGAACACAAACTCTGTCTGGGGTAGAGGTATGACGAGAAGTACTAGAAACTGGCGAATGTCGGGAGGCCTTTTTATCATGGGAATCCTTTTTCGAAGATTTATGGCTGCGGTGTGACCGTGAACTACTCATTGATTTGGAGGATTTATCGCCGTGACCACTGGTGGAACTTTCCGTCTTACTCTTCTTACTCGATGGTGAAGAGGCAAGACTGGGTGGCTGGTGTCTGAGAGGTGACCTAGACCGAGATTTCTCCCGAGACGAGGAGGCTGCCGCCGGGGGTGTAGGCTCACGTTGACGTTTCGAAGTAGCAGGGGCAGGAGATGATACAGAACCCTGTCCAGTCTCCGCCGGCTTACAACTAGTTACTCGAGAGGCACGTTTAGGGGGAGGGTGCTCAAAAAGAAGCCTATCCCAAAGAGGGACGTTGTCACATTGAAGTGACTTATGAGCCACAATCGTAGTATAAGCTGACATTTGTTGCCTAACTTCTCGTAAGGCGACCGCTGCGGTCTTATCATTATCTTGGAGGACTTTGACACTTAGTTGGGAGCAAAAGGAACAGTTGCGCATCACCCACAGACCCCTTGAACGGTCTAGACATTTAACACACTTGATACAAAGAGTGTGCGCAAAAAGAGGGATACTGGCACAGGTTGGAGTAATGCATAAAGCAAAAACTGGGGCAAAGGTAGCCATGACAGAGACTGGTGGAAAACTACTGCAGGTTCTGTATTGGTCCGCCGGAGTCCAGCCCTGGAAAAAAAGAAAATTTCCAGGAATTAATGCTCATAAGGTTAACCTATAAAGAGCAATATCATAATATTTAAATCTAACCTTCTATTGAAATCAAAGCTACCTAAATTCCATTTGTATGAAGAAATTATAGAAGAAGTAAGTAAAGTAAAGTATCTAGGACACTATATTTCATGTGATCGCTCAGATGATGAGGATATGGGTCGTCAGCGAAGGCAACTTTACATGCAGGGAAATTCAATATTAAGAAAATTTCATATGTGCACATGGGATACAAAAATAACATTGTTCAACTCCTACTGCTCACCAATGTATACAGCACAACTATGGTGGAACTATAAGAAAATTACAGTGAATAGACTAAGTATCTCATATCACAATATCATGAAAATGTTTCTGGGGCTCTCAAAATATGAGAGTACAAGTACGCTATGTGCCTATATGAACTTACACTGTTACAAATCACTCATTAGAAAGCTAACATATAAATTCATTCAGCGCCTTAACACTTCTGAGAACAGGATAATTAAAATGCTACAAACTCCAAGCATAGTGTACACCTCCAGGATCCAGGCACACTGGAGGAAGTTGCTCTATATTTAACCTTAAGTAATGATTTCAGGTCTGCTACTCTACAGAATTAGCATACCGGTACTGATCCTCATTATAGGTTTGACTCCTGTAAGGAGATTAGGAAAACCTAATATTTAGTAGTGGCCCCGTAATCATTGACGAACATGCCTATTACATAAGGCATCCTCTTCAAACACTAATCCGCCGTAGTTTGAATCTACCGCGCAGAGCATTTAAAAAACTGAGGAGCCTTCATCATGAGCGCACGCGACCTCACTCATGGCTTCAGTCATTATGAATTGGGTTCTCACTACGAAAAAACTTCGTAAAAATAAAAACAAAAAGAAAATAAGAATAACTATCCAATAAGCTTTCCATCATATCGTGGATGTACTTGTGTGGATTTCTGACCAGACGCTGAATCAGGCGTCATTCCTCCTTCACTGACATATCAAGTAAACCAAAATCCTTAATACATCAACGAATGGGAAGGGGACGGTCGGGAGGGCCCCAGTCGTCAATGATTACGGGGCCACTACTAAATATTAGGTTTTCCTAATCTCCTTACAGGAGTCAAACCTATAATTTATTAGTGGCCCCTCCATCATTGACGAACATGCCTGATATCTAAGACTGGAGGGGGACATTCGTAATCATATCATAACTCTAGAAAAGCAGATAATAAAAACAACCACATAGTATTCTTACTTTTGAAAAATGTATTTAATACGGCGTAGGCCGGAAATATACAAGAAAAAGGGGGTTCAGGCAGGTGCGTGCTTCAAAGAAGCCTGCCTGACAAAAATAGGTAACCCTGAAGATTCTGAACACAGATCTGTAGTTACAAAAGGCACCCCACTCAACGAGTGGTGACAAATAATAAGTTATAAGTTTATATGTGCACATCATAAACCCCAAAATACATGTGGAGATCAATTGCTAATGAACTCCAATGAACTAATGTTACATTGCTTTCGCAGCTAAAACTACTATAACAACACCGTTGTTTTGTACTAAACTTTGTACTAGCACAAATTCTCTCAGAGAAATTTTCATATCACATTTCAACCTTAAATTGTATCACAGTTCTCATACTCCGGCGGGGTCTAGGGTGTCCTATGTCAACTGACTGCACCCCCCCCCCCCCCCTTCCTTGAAAATAAACATAAGTGACTGCAGGGCCACCTAGACCCTCTGCCTTAAAGCTATACATGGTAAGGAAGGTTTGTCTAGAGCAACTGACAAGTATCTAGAGAGAAACGTATGATTAGACGCCCACAACTGTGTGGACGCAATATCTTCAACTGAAAAGTTTTTCAGGAAACGTAAAGAGGCCGCCCACTTGCGTAAATCGTGGGCCCTACCCACAACGCCGGGATTACTCTCTTTAATGACTTCTACTAGAAGAGAGGCTAATCGCCGTTTAAGTAAGCGTTTACCCGTACTCGCTACCCATAAAGCACCTTGGGGGTTATGAGGAGCTATTCTTAAATATTTGGTTAGAGCTTGCACTGGACATAAATTATGATGCACCTTTCCCCTTTTTAACGCCGGCACCGTGAATTCAGAAAACACGTGTGCACTATGCTCATTCTTGGCTACAAACGCCGGGGAGGGTGCAATGGAAATTGAATCATTAAGTCTACCAAACCTAAGACAATTAGGTGTGTTGCTCATCGCCGCCAGCTCAGACACTCTGTTTCCGGTGGCCAAAGCCAAAAGGAAAACTGCCTTCTTTAAGATTAAAGCAAAGTCTGCAGTATTTTGATACAGACGAGAATGAAGTAAAGACAAAGCTTTGTCCAGAGACCAAGTAGGCATGAGCTGACGGGGAGGTGGGCGGAGTTTAAAACACGCTCTCATAAATCCTGTTTCCTCCGCCACCGGTATGGATAGACCTGTAAGGTCGAAAAAGGGCACTCTAATCGCAGTTAAGTGATTCTTCAAAGTAACCACAGATAAACGTTTCTGCTCAAACAGATAGTTCAAGTAATTAAAAACCAATGCCACTGAGGGTACAGTTTGTTCCGTTCTAACAATCCAAGAAGTAAAAGCTTTCCAATGAGATTGATATTGTCGCTTAGTAGACTGAGTATATTGATTGAGCAATTTATTGGTCACATCCCTACCGTATGGTGCTAGCCACTTGGCCTCCTGAATGTCCATAATGCAAAAGTCAGCGAGGTCTCTAGGTTGCCAATCGTGTCTAAGTGGAAGTACCCGACCGGGAGCGATACCGGGTCCGGGCACCACATTATTAACTGCTGGCACCACACCTGCGCCGGCCACAGGGGCGCGATTAGCGAGACTAAGCCTCGATAAACTCGTAGTTTGTTCACTACGTGGCACATTAGTGACGCATCTGGCGGTGGAAACAGATAGATGGAGCTCCATCTGTTCCAGTCTGTCACTAGGGCGTCTGGCCCCCCTGCCGGCGTTATCGTCCGGCGGGTGAGGTATAGAGGGAGCTTGTGAGTCTCCTCGGACGCAAAAAGATCCACTTGTGGATGGGAGAGCTCCGCAATCATTAGGTCGAAAATGGGTTGCTTGAGCTCCCATTCTACTGTCGTGCTCTGTCTCCGGGACAGAGCGTCTGCCCAGACGTTCGCTACGCCTGGGAGATAAGATGCGTGAAGATAAATATCTAGACTGGTGGCTAGAACAAAAATCTCTTCCGACACGAGTAGCAACTTCCTTGACCTCGTTGACCCTTGTTTCTGAATACAGTGAACTGCATTCAGATTGTCCATTCTGAAGGCCACTGACTTGCCCCGTAACGCCGGGCCATGAGCCTGAAGGAAATACAATGGGACTAGTAACTCTTTGACATTTATGTGAGCGATTTCTAAGTGGGACCAAAGTCCCTGACCCTGGTGCCCCTGATTTGACTGAAATCCCCACCCTATGGTGCCTGACGCATCCGTGTCTACCCATACCGTTGGAGGAGGAGAGGTCCATGACATGATTGAGTGCAATGTTTCCCTCTTCGCCCAGACCGCTAGTAAGGTGTGGATTAATTTTGGTATGGGCCATAATTTTCCCGCCGGTAAGAGTGGGAAATATTTGTTGCCCTCCAATATTAATCGTTTTACTTTCAACCGGCCCAACTTGACAGTTAGCTGAATCCAGTTGAGAGAGCCGACCAGAGACTCCCAGACTCTTCGTGTCGTAGTCAGACTGTGAAGAAACCTGAACAGTTTCCTGCGAAACCTGTTGCGATTGTCCACACTCTGACTCAGAGTGAGAGCGGCGGTGTCCCAGACCAGCCCTATCCACTGAATTACTCTTGAGGGAACAAGGTTTGACTTTACCAGATTTACCTTGAAGCCTAGAGTTTTGACATGATTTAAAATGATATTGACATGTTTTATGCATAATTGTTGTGTCTCTGCCACCACCAGCCAGTCGTCTAGATACCACAACACTCTGATTCCCTGTTTTAACAATGGCATCAGGGCTTGCCTGACTAGTTTTGTGAATAATCGAGGTGCTAGGTTCAAACCGAACGGCATCCTCTGAAAAACAAAATTTTGGTGCCTGATCCTCAAGGCCAGAAACCTTTGAAATCTTTTGTTGACCGACACGTGCCAATAGGCGTCTGTCAGGTCTAGGGAACACATCCAGCCACCCGGCGGAAGTGTTAGCCTGATTTGATGAACTGTTAACATTCTGAAAGACTCGTTGTAAATGTGAAGATTCAGATACGACAGGTCTACGACCGGCCTCATCTGAACACTGTCCCGTTTGGGAACCAAAAACAGTTTTGACGTGAATACAGGGTAATCTGGGGGGTACCGGGATGATGACATTCTTGGCAATCATCTCCTGGACCAGCAGCTCCACCTCTAATGAAACACAATTTGCCGTTGTCGGCTGACGTAAGCGAGGTCGCCGGAGCCACTGCCAAGTGATGCCTTTGCGTGCCACCATCCGTGCCCAGGTTTTTAACGGCCATGCTTGGTGACACGTTCGGAACGACCCAGTTAGCAGACAAGGGTTCGCCGGCTGTACTTCCCTCGGTTCCTCCGGCTCTAAGGTAGGCACTGGGAGTGAGAAAGACTTTAGTTTTTTGATGGTGGGTTTGGTGGTGTTGGCCGCTTCGCCGGCTGGCTGGTGTGGGCCGAAGACTGGCCCTGACCCGGCTTATACTGGCCGCGTCCCCTCTGTCCTGAAAACCCTCTCTGTCTATGCCTGAACTGACCCAGGGGGGATTGGGAGGACTTAGGCGGAAGAAACGGCTTAGAACCCCCTGGCTGAGCTTTAGTAGGAGGCTTAGGTTTGGGGAAGTTAAATGCGGGTTTCTTAGCCTGTGCGGGACTGTGCTTCACGGCCTGTGCCATGTTAAACACTGTTCGCCATACATCAGGGGACATTAAAGAAGGTGTAAGTACTGGGGACATTACCACCTGGTTAGCAATGCGATCAGGCAGCTTGCGAGCTAATGACATTCTAAGATCCTGTCGTGCTCGCACCGCCTCAAGTAAGGCTGTGCGTATGTCACCTAAGGATTGAATTGACGACTGAAGAATCAGACGCCGGGATAATTCAACTGATCTTCGAGCATCCGCGTCTGCGATTGCCTGAGTAGACCTGAGTAAAGACTTAGCCACCTGTTGAGAAACTATGTACTGTGAAAACAGGCGGAAAGCTTTTCCCCTTAGCCTAAATTCTCTGTCTAGGTGAGAAGGGGTAGGGGTAATGAATGGTTCCTTTAGTTCACAAAGATTAATCTTAGGGGCAGCTAAAAAGGAAAATAAAGCTGACGGAACTCCGCCGGCAGAACCTACCGGCATTGAGAACCATGAATGTGTATCCTGAGGGATCTGGTGGGAAGATTTAGAAGTGAAAGTGGTTGCAAAGTTCTGAGCCTCTACCTCCCAATCCACCCAAGGTCCTGGTCCTAACTGTCCCACCTTCAACACTGGATTAGCTGTCTCGTCTGTGACGGTCTGTAAATCTAGTTCAGGAGTAATAGCCAACAGAGCCTTAATATCATTAAACCCATCCAGCTTAGACCAGTCTGAAAAAAGTTTTGAAGCTGAGGCAGGGGGTAAAGCAGGCTTAGATGCATAAACAAAATAATCCTGATAATAATAACTAGGTATAGCCTTGATATTTACATCCAAAACATTACCCAAGGCATCCAATGCCCTTAATTTCTTAGACTTATTTCCCTGGATAAACCACTCACGTGGTACCGGGAGTTCCCCTGACAAGGTAGGCTGGGCAAGCTCTGGCTTAGAGGGGTTCAAAGGGACCCATGACTCGTCTGGCCCATAAAGCAGGGGCATAGCTACCTTTCTAAGAGGCGCTTTGTCTAGAGGGGGTGGATTAACATCCGTAATGACCCTGACATTTGACGTAGTGAATGCCGCCGTAGCTGGCTTAGAGCTCCCTGCCGGTGACAGAGTAGGAGGGTTAGGAATCTTAGATAAATCGATTGACGTTATCAGAGGCCGTACCGCAGAACCTGTCAAGGGAGCCCCCAAGTCCATTGTGGGGTTTTCTCGTTGTTGATTAAAGAATTTTGATAGAGCATGAGTAAGTAACCCATCAATTTCTTGTGCTGTAACAAACTGGTTAGGTGCAGAACTTTCAGGTGAATTAGTATTATCATGGGCGGCGTCCAGGCCTGAGCCTGACCCTTGTCCTTCCCTATCTGAAATTAATGACACTTCATCTTGTTCCTCCCGATCCTCCTGAGAAGACCCCGCCGAGGCAGGGGCACCTTGTTTCCAAGATAAATCAGGGATAGAGGATGGGGTCGCCGCGTCCCTGTGGACATCGGCTACTGTGTGACTCGTATGAGTCGGACGTGGATGGACAGACCCTGGCTGAGCAAAACGCCAAACACCGAGGCTCTGGCCTACGCTCTCTTGAGAGTCTGAAACATTCTCAATTATTGAATATCCTGAACTCTCCATTTCTAGGGTTAAAATATCAATAGGTAAATCTTGTTTAGGGACAGGCGCTTCACTATACTCTGAGGCTGTAACAGAAACATTGTCAGGTGTAGAGGTACGATGAGATGCACTAGACTTAGAAGAATGTCGAGAGGACTTCTTATGGGAATCCTTTTTGGAGGATTTGTGGCTACGGTGTGACCGCGAACTGGACCTAGGTTTGGAAGAATCACCACCATGGTCCCTGGGGGAAGCTTCAGTCTTGCACTTCTTACTAGCCGGGGAAGAGGCCCGACTTGAAGACCGTTGTCTGAGGGGAGACCTTGACCTCGATCTCGCCTGCGACGAGGAGGTGGCTGCCGGGGGAGTAGGCTCTCTCGGGCGTTTAAACGTCTCCACAGACGATACAGAATCCTGGCTAGTCTCTGTCGGCTTAAAACCCCTTACTCTAGAGGTACGTTTAGGGGGAGGGTGCTCTGACAGCAACTTATCCCAAAGTGGGACGTTGTCACATTGAAGTGACTTATGTGCGACAATGGTAGTGTAGGCCGACATTTGTTGTCTGACCTCTCTCAACGCTACCGCCGCGGTCTTGTCATTGTCACACAGGACTTTATTGGTTAATTGGGAGCAAAAAGAACAATTACGTGTAACCCAGAGACCCCTTGAACGGTCTAGACATCTAACACACCTTATGCAAAGGGTATGTGCAAAAATTGGGATACCCGCGCAAGTAGGGGTAATGCACAGGGCAAAAACTGGGGTGACATTAGCCATGACAGAGACTGGTGAGAGGAACTACCGCCGGGTCTGTATTGGTCCGCCGGAGCTCAGCTCTGGAAAAATAAAGAAAAATTTCCAGGAATTAATGCTCATAAGGTTAACCCAAGTGTTCGCATACAAGTGTTAATAACCCGCCGGGTAACGGGATGCAAAGACACAGCTAACACATCTCGCCACGCGGCTGGGTATAAAGAGGCTAAACAAGTCTTCTTAGCTAAGAACATGAAGAATACCCTCTGATATAATGGTCCAGTATGGCACTAATAGTCTGTAGGAGGTGGTGACTGTCTCAAGATTCAATTTTGTAACAAAGCCCCCCCTCATAAAGACGCCGGCCCTTGAAATATTTTAGTAGAATAGCCCAGGGCAGGAATATACGAGATCTGATTTTTTAACGAATTGTCCCAAACGATCGTCGTAAAATTAGAAGGCGGCGATACTGAAAGTATCACCCAATTAAGGTTAATCGAAATTGAATTTGTTTATAAATTCCTTAGTTCCTATACTTAGGGACACCCGCCGGGTGTGGAAATCGATTTGGTTAAACCTCACTGATCCTTCAAATGCCGTAAGAGTAAAGGCAGCGATACACAGAGTATCACTCACATGGATTGGTTAACTATAAGAGACCTAAGTCGTTTTATCCCACCCTGCTAAGGTGCACCCGCCGGGTGAGAAGTCTAAAAGTTAACCCCACAAGTTCCTGACCCCACTACTTTGTAAAAGATCGCCGGGGAGGAACGCCTAAACAACAGCTAGGTTTTCCCCGTGGTTTGTCGTAAACCAGGTAGAAAAACCTATAAAAAACGAGTGTTCTCACGAACGTCGTTTCTTTATATATAACTAAATATATATGTAAGGATGGGTACAGCCATCCCGCCGGGAATTATAAAGGAGGCCTGAAACCAGGCACCCACAGATACGCAGTCCTGGAGAGCCACAGACACCTCCCCTCGCCGGGGAACCAGCCAGTGTTAACAACCACGTGTGGCCTAACACTGCTCATCGGTCAGGTTTTTTCACGGTGAAACCGAGAAAAACCCGCCGGAAGGCAAACCCCACCCTGAACAGACACCATCTGAACAATACGACACGAGGAGAGACACGCACGACTAACCAAGGTCACAACATAATCCGTGGAATTAGCCAATACACAACTAAACCAGGAAACAAATATAGTCCGAGGAATTAGCCAATACACAACTAAAACCCGGATACACATGACACAGTAGGGCATTTTTATAAAATAAATAATAACACTAGACATGTGGCAAAGCTACGAGCGGCTGGCTAGGCCTAGGTAGACGGCATGAAAATAGTTGAAATATAAACACACACTGGAATATCACAACAGGAACCACCGCCAACACACCACCGAAGCGATAACTTCCCAACCCCCGGGAAGCCTGACACGGACCCAGAAAAAACTTCACTAAGTGAAGAAAAATACGCTGGGAACGTCAGCAAACACACAGCTTACCCCATCAGAAGGATAAAAGGCAGCAATAATTAACGCGTAATGAAAGCCGCCTGCATCACCAACTAAACCAAACTGTGAAAAGTTCACGTGTCCACAACAGGACCACGAGGGTACATCCGAAATAGATGCCCCATACATACGACCCAAAATACATTGCACTGCGGGCAACCAGCCCAGGACACTCCTGCTACGCCTATCCTAACCTTACTCGATACATCCCAGAGTAAACAAATGAGAAAAAACTCACTAGGGACGCCACGAATGCGGAACCAGCGGAGCCTGAAAGGAACGTCCGGGCAGGCTGAGCGCAGAGCAAAGAAGGAGGAATGACGCCTGAATCAGCGTCTGGTCAGAAATCCACACAAGTACATCCACGATATGATGGAAAGCTTATTGGATAGTTATTCTTATTTTCTTTTTGTTTTTATTTTTTACGAAGTTTTTTCGTAGTGAGAACCCAATTCATAATGACTGAAGCCATGAGTGAGGTCGCGTGCGCTCATGATGAAGGCTCCTCAGTTTTTAAATGCTCTGCGCGGTAGATTCAAACTACGGCGGATTAGTGTTTGAAGAGGATGCCTTATGTAATAGGCATGTTCGTCAATGATGGAGGGGCCACTAATAAATTACCCTCTGACATTATATAAAAGACCAGTATGGCGTTTATAAACATAGTCTTTCCGGTGGTGACTGTTTCAAGATTCAATTTTGGAAAACAACCCCCCACAAAGACGCCGGCACCTGAATTATCTAGCAGAATAACACAGGGCAGGCTGATACGAGATCTGACTTCTAACGAATTGTCACAAAGATCGCCGTAAGTTGAAGGCGGCGATACATTAACGTATCTCTCAATTAACTGGTTAATTAAATTGAATTGTAAATTCCTTATTTCCTCCTCCCAGGAGCACCCGCCGGGTGTGAAAAACTTGTGAAAAAGATGTTAACCCTAATTGAGCCTTCGATCACCGTAAGTGTGAAGGCGGCGATACATATAGTATCACTAAAATGGACCGGTTAACTAAACTGAATTACCAATTCGTTCATCCCACCCTACCAAGGTGCACCCGCTGGGTGAGATCTGATGTATAAACGTTAACCCCATAAGTTCCTATCCCCACTTCTTTGTAAAAGATCGCCGGGGAGGAAAGCCCACAACAACAGCTAGGTTTTTCCTTTGGTTTGTAAAACCGGGTAGGAAAACTTCATAACATATGTCCGCATGAACAATGTTAGATGGGTACAGCCATTCCGCCGGGAATCATAGGGATCCTGAAACAGGCACCATCACAGAGACGCAGTCCTAGAGAGCCACAGACACCTCATCGCCGGGGACACAAGCCTGTTTTGAAACCACGCGTGGCTAAACACGGCTCTCGACCGGGTTTTTCATGGTGTAACCGAGAAAAACCCGCCGGAAAGTAACCCACCCCGTGCAGAAACCATCTGAACGCACATAGGACCCGAGAGATAGCCAAAGCACGACTAGCCTAGGGCCCACAAAATAATCCGTGGAATTAGCCAATACACAACTAATCCAGGAAACATACATAGTCTGTGGAATTAGCCAATACACAACTAAACCAGGATACACATGACACAGTAGGACATATTTATAAAATAAACAATAACACTTGTACATGTGGCAAAGCTACGAGCGGCTGGCTAGGCCTAAGCAGACGGCACAGGAAATGTTGAAATATAAACAAAAACACTGGAAATATTACAACAGGAACCACCGCCAACACACCACTGTAGCAAATACTTCCGACCAAGGGAAGACTGACTCGGGACCCAGAAAAAACTTCACTAAGTGAAGAAAAATACGCTGGGAACGTCAGCAAGCAACGCTTACCTCATCAGAAAGATAAAAGGCAGCAAAAATAACGCGTAATGAAAGCCGTCTGCATCACAAGCTAACTCAACTGTGAAAAGATCACATGTGCACAACAGGACCACGAGGGTACATCCCAAATTGATGCCCCAAACACACGACCCAAAATACACTGCACTGCGGGCAACCAGCCCAGGACACTCCTGCTACGCATATCCTAACCTTACTCGATACATCCCGGAGTAAACAAATGAGAAAAAACTCACTAGGGACGCAGCCAGTGCGGAACCAGCGGAGTGTGGGGAGACATGTCCGGGCAGGCTGAGCGCAGAGCAGAGAAGGAAGAATGACGCCTGAATCAGCGTCTGGTCAAAGATCCACACAAGTACATCCACGATATGATGGAAAGCTTATTGGATAGTTATTCTTATTTTGTTTTTGTTTTTATTTTTTACGAAGTTTTTTCGTAGTGAGAACCCAATTCATAATGACTGAAGCCATGAGTGAGGTCACGTGCGCTCATGATGAAGGCTCCTCAGATTTTAAATGCTCTGCGCGGTAGATTCAAACTATGGCGGATTAGTGTTTGAAGAGGATGCCTTATGTAATAGGCATGTTCGTCAATGATGGAGGGGCCACTAATATATAGTACATTATAAACTTTTAACAAATATACAGAAATATGTAAAAACAGTTGTTTCCTCAAATTCCTGGTTGTAATGAGAACTGAAAATAAAGTAATTAATACAAATGTAGATTTACAAATAAAAATATATTCAATGTATCAAATAAATCTGTAATGTATGTGTCAAACTGGAGTAATTTTGTTTGAACACTTAAATTAAATAATCTAATTAATTCATTTCCCTACCAACACCAAACACCTCCCAATTAAATTAATGAAAGAATTTTGATCCTACCTGGATTCGAACCTTGGATACCACATACAGATTTGTACACACCTAAACCATTAAACTACCAATTCATGATATAGCATTTTTTTGGTCTTTTTATCCCTTCCCGACACATAATTTGAACTATAAACCATAAATTTATCCTTACATATACAATAATGAAGACTATAATTGATTGACTAAGCTTTTGTTTGACACGCTGTTAAACTGACTAGACTAACTAGACTAACTTATAATTTTTACAGATTTATTTGATACATTGAATATATTTTTATTTGTAAATCTACATTTGTATTAATTACTTTATTTTCAGTTCTCATTACAACCAGGAATTTGAGGAAACAACTATTTTTACATATTTCTGTATATTTGTTAAAAGTTTATAATGTACTATTAATGTACTATAACTGGTCCTGATGTGGCGGCGTCTACGCCGTGGGACCACCTCCCGGAGTTGCCAACCGCGGATGGCTGCCGACCCTCCACGGCCGGAGACAAGATCAATCGACCAGTGGAGGACAACCGGATGCCGGCCGCGGGGAGCAGTTTCGGGAGCCAAACCGTCACAACTATCCCCTGCCCCCTCCCTGGGGGCACGGGTCCTTGGAGCGGCTTCGGTCGCGCCGGGAATTTCCACACCTCTCACACCACACACACACATCACACAGTTTTTCCTACACCGAGAAATGACTCTCCGGCTGTCATTTCTCGAAGACTTCTTCTAGCCGGAGACATTGAGAGCAACCCAGGACCCACGTACACATACATATGTCCAACTTGCTCAAAACCCATCACTTCGAGTCGCCACACACTAAGGGTTCAGTTCTCTGCAATGCATGCAGGAACTGGACCCACTTCACCTGTACAACACTTGCCTCCAAGAAACACTACACGAACACCTGGACCTGTTCCTCATGCCCCTCCCTCTCCCAGTCAAATCCCTCGCCTAAAACCCGTCCACCTCTCCTCCCCAACCCACCTAGCCTTTCCATATCATCCACTCCCCCCCCTAAAACCCGTCCACCTCTCCTCCCTAACCCCCCTAACCTCCCCATACCATCCACATCCTCAACTCAACATACCACACCCCATCCTAATCCATTCCAACCCCCATCTCCTGCTCCCCAATCCCCACCCCCACCTCACCCATCCCAACCTCCAGCCCCTCCCTCACCCCCACCCATCCTCGTGCAGCAGCACCCAACATACATCGTGCACATAACATTAACATTCTCCAATTGAACATAGATGGCATTAACACAAAGAAACACAAACTCTCACACTTCATCAAACAACACAACATACACATTGCCATCTTACAAGAAACATAACTCCGCACATCACAAAAAACACCCACATTTCATAATTTCACCACCATCAGACAAGACCGGGCTGTCGGCGGGGGCGGTGGACTCATCACCCTGGTACACAATGAAATATCATACATAGTAACCAGTGTACAAACCAAATCCCTCCTCCCCCCAAATGATAACACAACAGAAATACAATCAATTAAAATACGCCACTGGCAACAATCCAACATAACCATCATAAACACATACATCCCTCCCCAAACATCCCCTACAGTACCAAATGAATACAGACCACACTTACAACACATCACAAACACCCCACACATCATCCTGGGTGGTGACTTCAACGCCAAGACGTCGGCCTGGTTTGTCGACAACCCCGACACAGACAGAGGGCTGGTACTACAAAACCAAACAGATAACCTCATCATCCTTAACGACATCCATCAACATACCCATATTCCTCACCAAGCCCTCTATAACCCATCATCTCCAGACATCACCTTTTTGCTCCCCAGAACTCGCCCCCACAACATCCTGGAGGGTGGTCAGAACCTTAGGCTCTGAACCACCTCCCGATCATTATCACCACCAAAACCAGACTCACCCCAGCTAGCCACAAACACACATACACCAATTATAAAAGAGCTAACTGGGAAGCATTTACAAATGAGACAGAACAACACTTCACAACTCTAAACAGTACACCCATCACTAACATCAACAATGCTGTACACATACTCAATAAAACTATCCAAAACGCTGACAAGAAACACATTCCAAGAGGTAACAGAAAAAGACACAACCCCAACTTCACACCAGAAATTCAAAACCTCATCAGACAACACGACACACTGAAACACTCCCCAGCACCCCACACACAAGACATCACACAACAAATTCAAGCACTCAACACCCAAACTAACAACAAAATACAAGAACAACAAAAACTAAATTGGAATAACTTCCTACAACCACTTGATCACAAAACAAACCCCAAAAAACTCTACAAAACACTAAACAGCATCACACTTTCCAACAGCAACACAACACAATCACATGCTGCAATCACAACAACAGACTCTACTCCTTCATGTAAACAACAAGCAAACACTCTCATCAATCACTTCTCACATCTCAGCCACCTAAAACCTCACAAAGACGACCGACGTGTCATTCGACGTAAGAGACAATTCCCCACAGACCCTGACTATACACCCTTCACCAATCACCAGACAAAGCATATCATCAACAATCTCAAGCACTCACCTGCCTGTGGCCTAGACAACATAAGCAACATACACCTCAGACACCTGGGACCACAAGGCATACAAGCACTCACTTAACATATCAAACTACAGCTATTCACACAACACAATACCAGACATTTGGAAGCATGGTATCATCATCACATTCCCTAAACCCAACAAAGACCCCACGCTACCCTCCTCGCACCGCCCCATTACACTCCTTTGCTCCCCCTCCAAAGTCATGGAACGCCTAGTATTACAACTAATTACACCCGACCTACCCCTAGCTCCAACACAACATGGCTTTAGGCCACTGCACTCCACAAACACTCTTCTCACAGACCTTACACAAAGAGCTTTTGACGGCATCAACTCAGCTAGACCACCACACAGATCACAATTAGCCACACTCGACATTAGTAAAGCCTTCGATGCCATCCCCCGCCACAACCTAACAAACAAAATCTACAACACAAACATGCACAACAACACAAAAAGGTGGCTGGCCAACTTCCTAGCAGGCAGATGTGCACACGTATCTTTTGCCGGTCAGTCATCTAAAATCAGAAACTTTCCAAACGGAGTCCCACAAGGATCCGTCCTATCGCCCGCACTCTTCAATCTGTACATGCACGATATAACTGCACCCAATACGCCCCAAATAAACTTAGCCTCCTCTGCAGATGACATAACACTCACATGCACACACCATGACCCAAGAAGACCAACAGATCTCCTTCAACCCTATCTCAACACACTACATGGCTGGTGCACTACAAACAGACTTAATCTAGCTCCAGCCAAATCCACCGCAACCCTGCTCACAAGCTGGACAGGTGAACACGAATACATCCCTCAACTCACCATAAACAACACACCCCTAACACATACACACACACCCAAAATCCTAGGAGTAACATATGATACTCATATGACATTCAAACAGCACACCACAAACATTAAAAAGAAACTGACACCCAGACTTAACGCCCTCAGGTCACTTGCTCACACAAAATGTTGACACAACAAAGAAACTGCCACCACAGTATATAAACAATACATAAGATCAGTGATGGAATACGCAAGCCCAGCCTGGGCTTCTAACCTACCTGAAACACATCATAAGACCTTACAGACTATTCAAAACAAAGCCCTGAAGATCATTACAGGCTGCACAGCTACTGCACCCACAGATCACCTACATCAAGAAACCAAAATCCTCAAAGTCAAAGACCATCTGGACATGAGAGGCACTCAATTCCTGGCAGCAACCTCCACGAACCAAGACCACCCACTAAACTACATGGCAACACACCCACAGACACCAAGAAATATCAAAACACACCCAGCACACGGTATCACACACAATTATTGTCCTCTCTCCCTCCCTGCCCACCCCGAACCAACTTCCAGAAGCACATCCATACTCATCTCTCGCCAATCCATCCACTCACTCACAGACAACACGCAGCTGCATGCACGACCTCCCGAAATCCATCCTTCCGAATCCTCCCTCCCTCGCGAGGACAGAGTCCACCTGGCCAGGCTGAGATGCGGACACCATCCAGCTCTCCTGAGCTATCAGAAGAGACTGGATGACTCCGTTGTCGACGCCTGCCCGGGATGTAACACAGCACCCCATACCATTAAACACATCATAGAAGACTGCATTTCACACAACCACTTACGCCAACAACATAATCTACACTCAATGAGAGCTCTGTGGGAAAGCCCAATCGTGGCCATGGCCTTCCTCAGGGACTCGGGGCTGTTCGGCCAGGCAGCTTAGGGAACAACAACAACAACAACAACTAGACTAACTAGACTAACTAGACAATACGGGTACCTCAAAAGTTGCCAAAAATATTTCCCCTTGTGTCTGTCACTTTATTTATAAATTTTGTATCTATGTCTTGAGGGTCAAGTGCAGCAAGACGTTCTCTGTGAACATTACAAAGCATAAGATGGTTGAGGCGTTTTTTGGTCATAGTGGAACGCAGCCAAGTTTTCATTCGCCTAAGTGCACTGAATGACCGTTCAGCCTCACATGAACTTGCTGGAGAGACCAAAAGAAGTCTCAGCAAGCGCTCTACCTGTGGGAACATTCTTCAAACTTCTGGTACCATATTTACAAATACCATTCGGTAGTCCTCAACAGATGCACCGCCATCACTGAACTGTTTATGGAACTTAAATGGAAGAAATCAAGTTCTGGCTCTAAGGCATCAGAACTAAGGCATCGGAAACTAACCTAGGGTTAGGTCTTTTGGTTAGGTTAATGTTATACGGTACATATAATACTGTATATATATATATATATATATTAGCACCAGGCAGAAAATGTAATTTACACTACATAGATGATAGATCAACTGATCAAGGAAATGTTGCAGGAGTCAGGAGATACAGAAAGATCAAGCAGATAATAACAAAATTATAGCCTACAAATAGGCTTAGCTACAATACGTTATGTCGATAATTTCATATCTAGAATTGAAACAACAGTAAGGTTAATTGTTTAAGGCAGAGTAGATAGTTTACCATATAACCCAATCTTACTATGCAGTCTAGGCTTAGCCTAGACTGCCTAGTAAGATTGAGAAGACTGTAGCCTACACCAGATTGAAAGACGAGATCTTTAATTGTACAAGGGTTTAATCATCATATAATGGAGCAAATTAACTCATGAAGGATATTAATGGTGAAGATAGAAAGAAGCCTTTGTCCTGTAGTGGACGAATTTACTAATATGGCCTGACAATAATGACCTTCTTCTTCTTTAGAACCCGCCCGCAGACCGTGCAGATCCACAGGGCTGACCTTTGTATCGGTACTGGCTCAGAAACGTTAGTAGGAGGGAAAGTTTAGAGTAGAAGGATAGTTTAAGAGACAGTTTTGTTTGTTTGTATAAACCCCCCCCTCACTTCCTCCTCCCTCCCCCTCACCTCCGCTCCCCCCCCCTCCCTCACCCACTTCTCTTCCTCCACATTTTCTCCAATATCCTCTTCATCATCTCCATGTCTTGTGTTTCCATCTCCTGTGTTAACCCCAATAGCGCCCCTACCCCTCTATCTTCCCTCTGCTTAATCTCCTCCCACCCCCTCTCCCCAACTTTATTCCTCATGTACCTCTCCAACTCCTCTCTCTCCTCATTATATCTTGTACATTCGGTTACTATGTGTTCTACATCCTCCACTATTGGGTCCCCTCCCATTTCACATTGACTGCAGTGCGGTCCCACTCCATTCCATCTCCTTGTTCTCTCATTCGTTTCTAGCGATCCTGTTCTTGCTTTAAATAGGAGTTTCGATCCCCATCCCCCATCATAGTACAGTTCTCTAGCTGGTTTTTCCTTCTCTCTATAATATGCCAGCGTGGCTTTATTTTCTACCCCCTCCCTCCATCTTCTTCTCCCTTCCTCCTTTATCCCTTTCTCTATCTCTCTGACACATCCCCTCCCATTCTCTAGTATGACCCACTCCTCTCTCTCATTTCTTTTTCTAAATTCCCCCCCCCACCCGGTCTTGTTTTATATTTATCCTCCCCAATCTTTTCTTGCACTCTCTGTTCCATTTACTTTGCTCGCTCGCCCATCTGTATACCTTCCCCGGCCACCTATCTTCCTCCATCCCCTCTAGCCTCACTTTGTACTTCCCTTTCGCTTTCCCAATCCTTTCCTCAAACGTACTCCACCCCATCTCCCCTCGGATTGCTTCTTGAGCTACGTATTTATTTGCCCCCAATCCTGTCCTCCCGATTTTATTCTGTATCGTTTCTAATTTCTTCGTTTCCGCCTCTGTTGTTTCTACCGCCTCTAAGCCGTACATTATTGCAGGTACTCCTAATCCTTTCCACAGCCCTCGCACTATTTCATAGCTATTCGCTCTTAGCCTTGTCGCGCTCCATAGTCTTCCATTCCATTGTTGCATTTGTCCCACCTTTTCACTTTTCGCCTTCTCAAACCCTTTCTCCGTGATCGTTACCCCCAGATATTTATACTCCCTTGTCTTCTTCATTCTGTTTCCTTCCAGTGTCCATTCCTCGTCTTCTTGAAGCTCTCCATTCATTTTCATCACCTGGCTCTTTTCTTTACTAAATCTTACTTCAAGTTCCTCCCCGAATCTCGTTGCTTCCTCTAGTAGTCTCTGCAACCCTCCTCCCGTTTCTGCCATCAGAACTACGTCATCAGCAAACAGCAGTACCCCCAGTCTTTCTTTGTTTATCTGAATCCCCTCCCCAACTCTTTTTATCCTCTGTGTCATTTCTTCCATATATAACGCAAATAATAACGGCGATAATACGCACCCCTGCCTTACCCCCCTCTTGCTTTCTACCCATCCCGTTTCTATAATGTTTCCATAAACTATAATGTGTAGCTACCATCTTCTTCTTCTTCTTTAGAACCCGCCCGCAGACCGTGCAGATCCACAGGGCTGACCTTTGTATCGGTACTGGCTCAGAAACGTTAGTAGGAGGGAAAGTTTAGAGTAGAAGGATAGTTTAAGAGACAGTTTTTTTTTGGCTATAAACCCCCCCCTCCCCCTCACCTCCGCCCCCCCCCTTTACCCATTTCTCTTCCTCCACATTTTCTCCAACATCCTCTTCACCATCTCCATGTCTTGTGTTTCCATCTCCTGTGTTAACCCCAATAGCACCCCTACCCCTCTATCTTCTCTCTGCTTAATCTCCTCCCACCCCCTCTCCCCAACTCTATTCTTCATGTACCTCTCCAACTCGTCTCTCTCCTCATTATATCTTGTACATTCCGTTACTATGTGTTCTGCATCCTCCACTATTGGGTCTCCTCCCATTTCACATTGATTGCAGTGCGGTCCCACTCCATTCCATCTCTTTGTTCTCTCATTCGTCTCTAGCGATCCTGTTCTTGCTTTAAATAGTAGTTTCGATCCCCATCCTCCATCATAGAATAGTTCTCTAGCTGGTTTTTCCTTCTCTCTATAATATGCCAGCGTGGCTTTATTTTCCACCCCCTCCCTCCACTTTCTTCTCCCCTCCTCCTTTATCCCCTTCTCTATCTCTCTGACACATCCCCTCCCATTTTCTAGTATGACCCACTCCTCTCTCATTTCGTGTTCTAAATTCCCCTCCCACCCGGTCCTGTTTTATATTTATCCTCCCCAATCTTTTTTTGCACTCTCTGTTCCATTTACTTTGCTCGCTCGCCCATCTGTATTCCTTCCCCGGCCACCTATCTTCCTCCATCCCCTCTAGCCTCACTTTGTACTTCCCTTTCGCTTTCCCAATCCTTTCCTCAAACGTACTCCACCCCATCTCCTCTCGGATTGCTTCTTGTGCTACGTATTTATTTGCCCCCAATCCTGTCCTCCCGATTTTATTCTGTACCGTTTCTAATTTCTTCGTTTCCGCCTCTGTTGTTTCTACCGCCTCTAAGCCGTACATTATTGCAGGTACTCCTAATCCTTTCCACAGCCCTCGCACTATTTCATAGCTATTCGCTCTAGAGTTACCAAACTAAACCGTCGGACCGTACCATTCCAGTCTACCGTGCACGTCTTGCTAGTTTCAAATATTGTTGTAGAAGAACAATGTCTAATATTGAAGGCATTACCTTAGATCATCATCCAGGAAACCAGAATACCATCCTCAAAGCCTCAAAGGCGGCCAAAGCTTTAAAAGGCCGCTAATGTTGGCTTTTGCCGACCTACAGACTACAGAACTTCCGTCCTCATGTAAACACTAAACAGTGGGATACGTCACACAATATTTACGTAAGAAATTTAGCTGACAACGAGCCTAACAAATTACTACATCAATAACATCATAAAATATTATATTTGTATGTGTTTAGTATATGTAATATTCTATCTTATTAAACATTTCAGTGACTTCTATCTAGTTTCTAGTATTATAGGTTTGACTCCTGTAAGGAGATAAAGAAAACCTAATATTTAGTAGTGGCCCCGTAATCATTGACGAACATGCCTATTACATAAGGCATCCTCTTCAAACACTCATCCGCCATAGTTTGAATCTACCGCGCAGAGCATAACAATTTTGAGGAGCCTTCATCATGAGTGCACGCGACCTCACTCATGGCTTCAGTCATTATGAATTGGGTTCTCACTACGAAAAAACTTTGTAAAAAATAAAAACAAAAAGAAAATAAGAATAACTATTCAATAAGCTTTCCATAATATCGTGGATGTACTTGTGTGGATCTTTGACCAGACGCTTACTCAGGCGTCATTCTTCCTTCACTGACATATCATTGATATCAAGTAAACCAAAATCCTTAATACATCGACGAATGGGAAGGGGATGGTTGGGAGGGCCCCAGTCGTCAATGATTACGGGGCCACTACTAAATATTAGGTTTTCTTTATCTCCTTACAGGAGTCAAACCTATAATTTATTAGTGGCCCCTCCATCATTGACGAACATGCCTGATATCTAAGACTGGAGGGGGACATTCGTAATCATATCATAACTCTAAAAAAGCAGGTAATCAAACAACCACATAGTATTCTTACTTCGAAAAAATATATATTTATTGGCGCAGCACATATATACAAAAGGGGTTACAAGCAGGTGCGTGCTTCAAAGAAGCCTGCTTGATAAAAAGGGATTAACTCGAGACTCTGCGAACAGATCCGTAAGTTAAAAAGGCACCCCACTCAACATAAGTGGTGAAAAATAAAACGTATAAGTTTATATGTGCACATATAACCCCATAATAGTAGTGGGTATATCTCGCAAAATATAACCAATGCTTAAATTAATTGCTTCATAGCTAAAACTACTTACAACAACACTGTTGTTTGTACTATCATTGTACTATCATAATTTCCTGTACTGAATGGTACAGAGAAATTTTTTCATATCACAATACCCATAACTAGTATCACAACACTTATACTCCGGCGGGGTCTAGGGTGTCCTATGTTACACTGACTGCACCCCCCCCCCCCCTTTTCCTTGAAATTAAACAAAAAGTGACTTAAGGGCCACCTAGACCATTTGCCTTAAAGCTATACATGGCAAGGAAGGTTTGTCTAGAGCTACTGACAGGTATCGAGTCAAAAACGTATGATTAGAGGCCCACAAATGTGTGGACGTAATATCTTCAACAGAAAAATTCTTAAAGAAACGCAATGAGGCTGCCCATTTGCGTAAATCGTGGGCCCTACCCACAACGCCGCGATTACTCTCTTTAATGACCTCGACCAAAAGAGAAGCCAATCTACGTTTCAGCAAGCGCTTACCCGTACTTGTTACCCATAAAGCACCCTGGGGGTTTAGAGGAGCTACTCTCAAATATTTGGTTAGAGCCTGCACTGGACATAAATTATGGTGCACCTTTCCCCTTTTCAACGCCGGCACCGTGAACTCTGAAAACACGTGTTCACTGTGCTCATTCTTGGCTATGAACCCCGGGGAAGGTGCAATGTGAATACATTCATTAAGCCTACCAAACCTGAGGCAATTAGGTGTGTTGCTCATCGCCGCCAGCTCAGACACTCTGTTCCCGGTGGCCAAAGCCAAAAGGAATACAGCCTTTTTTAATAGTAATGTAAAATCTGCAGCATTTTGGTACAGACGGGAATGAAGTAACGACAATGCTTTGTCCAGAGACCAAGTAGGCATGAGCTGACAGGGAGGTGGACGGAGTTTAAAACATGCCCTCATAAAACCTGTTTCCTCCGCGACTGGTATGGTGAGACCAGTAAGGTCCCAAAATGGCATCCTAATCGCTGTTAAGTGATTTTTTAACGTTACCACAGATAAACGTTTCTGTTCGAACAGATAATTCAAATAATTAAAAACTAAAGCCACTGAGGGCACAGTTTGTTCTGTCCTAAGGATCCAAGAAGTAAAGGCTTGCCAATGTGACTGATACTGTCGTTTTGTAGACTGAGTATATTGATTCATGAATTTATTGGTCACGTCTCTACCATATGGTGCTAGCCACTTGGCCTCCTGAATGTCCATAATGCAAAAGTCAGCGAGGTCGCTAGGTTGCCAATCGTGTCTAAGTGGAAATACCCGACCGGGAGCGACACCGGGTGCGGGCACCACGTTTTCAATTGCTGGTACCACAACTGCGCCGGCCACAGGGGCGCGATTATCGAGACTAAGCCCCGATAATCTCGTAGTTTGTTTACTACATGGCACATTAGAGACGCGTCTGGCGGCGGAAACAGATAGATGGAACTCCACCTGTTCCAGTCTGTCACCAGGGCGTCTGGCCCCCCTGCCGGCGTTATCGTCCGGCGGGTGAGGTACATTGGGAGTTTGTGAGTATCCTTGGACGCGAACAGATCCACTTGTGGATGGTAAAGCTCTGCAATCATTTGGTTGAAAATGGGTTGCTTGAGCGCCCATTCTACTGTTGTGCTTTGTCTCCGAGACAGAGCGTCTGCCCAGACGTTTGCTACGCCTGGGAGATAGGATGCATGAAGATGAATGTCCAGCCTGTTGGCTAGAATAAAAATCTCTTCTGACACGATTAGCAACTTCCGAGATCTCGTTGACCCATGTTTCTGAATACAGTGAACTGCATTCAGATTGTCCATTCTGAAGGCCACCGACTTGCCCCGTAAAGTAGAGCCGTGAGCCTGAAGGAAATATAAGGGGACTAGTCATTCTTTGACATTGATGTGGGAGATTTCTAAATGGGACCAAAGCCCTTGACCCTGGTGCCCTTGGTTTGACTGAAAACCCCACCCTATCGTTCCTGACGCATCCGTGTCTACCCATACCGTCGGCGGAGGAGAGGTCCATGACATTACTGAGTGCAACATTTCCCTCTTCGCCCAGACCGCTAGTAAGTTGTGGATTAATTTTGGTATGGGCCATAATTTTTCCGCCGGCAATAGTGGAAAATATTTGTTGCCCTCCAATATTAAACGCTTTACTTTCAACCGGCCCAACATTACAGTTAGTTGGATCCAGTTGAGAGAGCCGACCAGAGACTCCCAGATTCTCCGTGTCGTAGTCAGACTGTGAAGGACAAGGAACAGTTTCCTGCAAAATCTGTTTCGATTGTCCACACTCTGACTCAGAGTGAGAGCAGCTGTGTCCCAAACCAGCCCTATCCACTGAACTAATCGTGAGGGAACAAGGTTTGACTTTACCAGATTTACCTTGAACCCTAGAGTTTTGACATGTTTTAATGTTACGTTGACATGATTTATGCATACTTGCTCCGTCTCTGCCACCACTAGCCAGAGGCTTGCCGGACTAATTTCGTGAATAAGCGAGGTGCCAGGTTTAACCCGATTGGCATCCTCTGAAAAACATAAGTTTGATGACTGATCTGTAAGGCCAGAAATTTTTGAAATCTTTTGTTTACCGATACATGCCAATAAGCGTCTGTCAGGTCTAAGGAACACATCCATCCTCCCGGTGGAAGTGTTAGCCTGATTTGGTGCACAGTTAACATCCTGAATGACTCGTTGTGAATGTGAAGGTTCAGATACGACAGGTCTACGGCGGGTCTCATCTGAACACTGTCCCTTTTGGGTACCAAAAATAGCTTGGATGTGAAGACTGGGTAATTTTGAGGGACCGGGATGATGACATTCTTGGCTATCATTTCCTTGACCAGTGACTCCACCTCTAAAGAAACTAGATTCGCCGTAGTCGGCTGACGTAAAGGAGGTCGCCGGAGCCACCGCCAAGTGATGCCTTTGCGTGTGACCATCCTTGCCCAAGTGTTTAACGGCCATGCTTGGTGACACGTTCGGAACGACCCAGTTAGCAGACAAGGGTTCGCCGGCTGTACTACCCTCGGATCCACCCGCCTTGAAACCGGCCCCGGGAGTGAGAGAGACTTTAGTTTTTTGATGGTGGTGGAGGTGGTGGTGGTGGACGCTTAGCCGGCTAGCCGGCGTTGGCAGAAGACGAGCTCTGACCTGGTTTGTTATAGCCTCGTCCTTTCTGACCTGTAAACTTACCCTGCCTATACCTATATTGACCTTGGGAGGAGGAGGATGCAGGTAGATGAAAGGGCTTAGATCCCCCCAGCTGTGCTTTTGCGACTGGCTTGGGTTTGGGGAAGTTAAAGGCAGGTTTCTTAGAAGGGGCGGGACTATGCTTAAAGGCTTGAGCCATATTAAACACAGTTCTCCACACATCAGGGGACATTAAAGAGGGAGTGAGCACTGGTGACATGACCACCTGATTCGCAATTCGATCAGGCAGTTTTCGTACCAAGGACATTCTGAGATCTTGTCTCGCCTGGATCGCCTCTAGCAAGGCTGTGCGGATGTCACCCAACGACTGAATCGACGTCTGAAGGAGCAATCGCCGAGATAGTTCAACCGACCTTCTGGCATCCGCGTCTGCGATTGCCTGAGTGGATCGGAGCATCGATTTTGCCACCTGGTGCGTCACAATGTACTGAGAGAAAAGTCTAAACGCTTTCCCTCGTAGCCTAAATTCCCGGTCTAGGTGAGTTGGGGTAGGAGTAGTAAAAGGGTCCTTGAGTTCACATACATTGATTTTAGGGGCAGCTAAGAAAGCAAACAAAGCCGAAGGGACTCCGCCGGCAGAACACACTGGCATAGAGAACCAAGAATGACTATCGTGAGGGATTTGGTGGGAAGATTTTGAGGTGAAGGTGGTCGCAAAGTTCTGAGCCTCTGTCTCCCATTCCACCCAAGGTCCCGGGCCCAACTCCCCCACCTTCAACACTGGATTAGCAGCTGAGTCTGTGACAGTTTTGCAAATCTAGTTCTGGAGTGAGAGGTGACAGAGTTTTTATGTCATTAAAACCATCATGCTTGGACCAGTCAGAAAACAGTTTTGAAGCTGAGGTAGGGGGCAGGGCAGGTGTAGCAGTATATACAAAATAGTCCTGGTGATAATAGTTAGGAATGGCCTTAACATTAACATCTAGTACATTACCCAAAGAATCCAAGGCTCGTAACTTTTTAGATTTATTGCCTTGGATTACCCACTCTCGTGGCACTGGAAGTTCCCCTGACAAGGTGGGTTGAGCGACCTCTGGTTTAGTGGGGATCAACTGTACCCATGATTCGTCTGGGCCATATAAAAGGGGCATTGCTACCTTCTTTATTGGTGCTTTGTCTAACGGGGGTGGATTCACGTCCGTTATAACCCTTACACTAGAAGTGGTGAGTGCCGCCGAAGCAGGCCTAGTGACCACAGATGGTGATATAGAGGGAGGGTGAGGAATTTTAGTCAAAGCAATAGAAGTCATCAGAGGCCGAACATTGGAACCTGTCATGGAAGCTCCCAGGTCCACTGCAGGAGTCTCCGGCTGTTGGCAATTTTTTTTAGTTAGAGCATTAACCAGTAAACCATCTATTTCTTCTGCCGTGACATATTTGGTTGATGACGAACTCAGAGGTGAATCATTCCGATCCTGTGCGTCGTCTAAAACCGAACCCGACTCTTGCACCTCCATGTCCGAGATTATTGATACTTCGTCTTTGTCATCTGGCTCCCCGTGAGAGGATTCCGCCGAAGCCGGAGTCCCGTCGCATTGCCAAGACAAGTCGGGAATGGATGATGGGATCGCCGCGTCCCAGTGGACATCAGCCACTGTTTGTGTATCTTGAGCTAGACGTGGGCCTTCAGTCCCTGGTCGAGAAAAACGCCATACACCTAGGCCTTGGCTTGCACTACCTTGGGAGTCCGATACACTCTCAATAGGACGATCACTGTCCACCGAACTCTCTAATTCTAAGGTTAGAATACTAATTGGCAAGTTATCTTTGGTTGCTGACACTACACTAGCCTCATCAGATTGAATACTAGCTTTGTCGGGGGTAGAGGTATGATGAGAGGCACTAGACTCCGGTGAACGCCGGGAGGCCTTTCGATCATGTGAGTCTCTTCTAGAAGATTTGTGGCTCCGGTGCGACCTAGAACTGCCCTTGGATTTTGACGATTTCTCGCTATAACCACTGGCTGACCCCTCTGTCTTGCTCTTCTTATTCGCCGGTGAAGACGAGAGACGAGGCGGCTGCTGCCGAAGAGGAGACCTGGACCTGGACCGCGACTGTGACACTGCCACCGGGGGCGTAGGTTCTCGCTGTCTCTTAGATGTGCCTGGGGCTGGAGAAAGTGTAAGACCCTGTCCAGTCTCTGCCGACCTTCGTGCAGTTACTCTAGAGGGACGTTTAATGGGGGGGTGCTCAATTAGTAACTTATCCCAAAGAGGTACGTTATCGCATTGAAGTGACTTATGAGCCACGGTAGTAGTATAAGTGGTCATCTGCTGCCTGACCTCCCGTAAAGCGACCGCTGCGGTCTTATCATTGTCTTGAAGCACTTTATGGCTTAATTGAGAGCAAAAGGTACAGTTCTTCATAACCCACAGACCCCTTGAGCGGTCGAGACATTATAAATTGAGCGGTCGAGCACATTTAATGCAAAGGGTGTGCGCAAAAATAGGGATACCTGAACAGGTGGGCGTAATGCACAAAGCAAAGACAGGGGCAAAGGTAGCCATGACAGAGACTGGTGGGAAACTTACTCCAGGTTCTGTATAGACCCGCCGGGACCCAGCTCTGGAAAAAAAAAATTTTCCAGGAATTAATGCTCATAAGGTTAACCCAACATGTTCGCACACAAGTGTTAAATAACCCACCGGGTAACGAGACGCAATACTCAACGACTACAGCTCGCTACGCGGTGGGGTTCCTAAGTAAAAGATTTCAGAATATCTTAACTTGTCCAAAAGATTTATGAATACTCTCTGACATAATATAAAGACCAGCATGGCGTTTATAACTGATTTAGTCTCTCCGGTGGTGTTTGTTTCAAGATTCAATTTTGGAAAAACCCCCTTAAAAAGACGCCGGCCCCCGAATTATCTTACAGATCAAAAACTGGGAAGCCTGACAAATATACGAGATCTGACTTCTCCCGAAGTGTCTTTTAGATCGCCGTATTGTTGAAGGCGGCGATACAAAACGTATCCCTCAATTGTCTGGTTAACTAACTGAATTGTAAATTCGTTATTCCCACCCTTCCAAGGAGCACCCGCCGGGTGTGAATATAAGTTTAAAAAACGTTAACCCCAATTGTGCCTTAAATCGCCGTATGTTGAAGGCGGCGATACACAATGCATCCCTCAATTGTCTGGTCAACTAAACTTCCAGGTTGCACCCGCCGGGTGTGATTTTAAGTTTTTATAAAGTTAACCCCAGTTGTTCCTATCCCGCTTCTTTGTAAAAGATCGCCGGGGAGGGAAAACAAACAACAACAGTTTAGTTTTTATTGGCTTTGCAAAACCGGGAAAAACTACAAACAACACGTGTCCGTATGAACACTGTTAGATGGGTACAGCCATCCCGCCGGGATTCATAAGGAGCCTGAAACAGGCACCACAGAGACGCAGTCCTGGAGAGCCACAGACACCCACTCGCCGGGGAAACAAGCCTGTTTTTAAAACCACGCGTGGCCAAAACTCGGCAACCAGCCGGGTTTTTCACGGTGTAACCGAGAAAAACCCGCCGGAAGTAACCCACCCCGTCCAGAAACCATCTGAACATAACACAGGACCGAGGCGATAGCCAAAACACAACTAACGCCGGGCCCAAAATAGTCCGTGGAAATAGCCAATACACAACTAACCCAGGACACATAAATAGTCCGTGGAATTAGCCAATACACAACTAAACCAGGACACACATGACACTGTAGTACATATTTATAAAATAAATCAATCACACTTGTACATGTGGCAAAGCTACGAGAGGCTGGCTAGGCCTAGGCAGACGGAAAAAGTAACATGTCGGAATATAAACAAAAAGCACTGAATTATATCACAACAGGAACCACCGCCAACACACCACTGTAGCAAACACTTCCAACCAAGGGAAGAACTGACTCGGGACCCAGAAAAAACTTCCCTAAGTGAAGAAAAATACCCTGGGAACGCCAGCAAAAATAAGCTACCCCATCAGAAAGATAAAAGGAAGCAATAATAACGCGTAATGAAAGCCGCCTGCATCACAAAGCTAGCTAATTGTGAAAAAGTTCACAAGTCCACAACAGGACCACGAGGGTACACCCGAAATAGATGCCCCAAACACACGACCCAAAATACACTGCACTGCGGGCAACCAGCCCAGGACACTCCTGCTACGCATATCCTAACCTTACTCGATACATCCCGGAGTAAACAAATGAGAAAAAACTCACTAGGGACGCAACAAATGCGGAACCAGCGGAGCGTGGGGAGACACGTCCGGGCAGGCTGAGCGCAGAGCAGAGAAGGAAGAATGACGCCTGAGTCAGCGTCTGGTCAAAGATCCACACAAGTACATCCACGATATTATGGAAAGCTTATTGAATAGTTATTCTTATTTTCTTTTTCTTTTTATTTTTTACGAATTTTTTTCGTAGTGAGAACCCAATTCATAATGACTGAAGCCATGAGTGAGGTCGCGTGTGCTCATGATGAAGGCTCCTCAAATTTTTTATGCTCTGCGCGGTAGATTCAAACTACGGCGGATGAGTGTTTGAAGAGGACGCCTTATGTAATAGGCATGTTCGTCAATGATGGAGGGGCCACTAATAAATATAAAACTTGGTGAAAAAAGTGGGGGGGACAATCGATATGTTGTCCCCCCCTGAATGAAAAGTGGGGGGGGATATGTCCCCCCCGTCCCCCCCTCAGATGACGCCCATGTGTGATGGGGAGAGAATCAGAGTCTGGGGCACAATTGGCAGACAAAGATGGTGCAAGGAGCATGTTACACAGAGTCTGTCTGAAGGTGAATCGGAACTGATTAGGATCTGGATTGTATCTGTTACCACCCTTCTGTCGAATTATAGCAAACAGATTCTCAAGACAGTCCTGGTTTAGGAGGGGGATGGAATGAACTTAAACCTCGGGAGCGGCCTATGCGGTTTATTTATGTACCGCCCAGCGGGGTGTTTTTAGCCAAAATAGGGCTGTTTACGTGATTCATGCCTAAATAAGACCCAGAACGTAAAACAAGTATCTATCCCTGAAAGGGCATAAACAGAGCTTTCGAATGACACCATAATGATCCTTTTATGATGGCTAGTTTTCTTGCAATAACCGTGCAACGCGAGTGCAAAAAGCATGTAATTAGCACTTTCACCCATACCTTCCGCGAGTGGAGAGGGAGGAGGGATGTGGGATTCGTGTCAGTAGGTCGGCGGTGGTCTGGAGCAGTCATACGCTCGCTACTCTTCTACTTCCTGCCACCACTTGTCTCTCTCGCAACATACGTGCTGAAATGGCCACACTATATGTCGAGCACCGCCAGATAGTCCAGCTTTATGTTACTCTACTTATGTTGCTCGCCGCTATTAAGTAAGGTTAAATCCATCAATGGATCGTAGGGTCCCTGCATGATAGGCCAAGCATTGTTTGTAGGTTAGTCTCCAGCATCCAACAAGACAGTGAATAGTATAAGAGTGTTTTAAAATGTACACCCTTCCTTGAAGCAATTCCAATAGTATCCATTTTTGCTATGACAATATTCTATCCTCCCGCCCCTAGGATTAAAATAACCCATACTGAGGGATATCAACCCCTACCACACTCCTCGGCTCTCTCTCTCTCTCTCTCCAATATGAAATGTTGACAATTAAAATATTTTCTTAGTGTATAATTATGGCATATGGTTTGTATTATAGCCTATCATCCGATAACATATTAACCTCTATATTTATGGGACATTTTAATTGTAAAATATATTAAGTCTTAAAATAACATATTATAGCACCAGTTACCATCATTATTTGTACCATTAATCACTAATATAATTAGCCTAACACAGTATCACCATTACCACCAGTGTTCTATAATTATTATAATCACCATTTCCTCTAACATCATAGCCTATAGTCGTCACACCTTGATGTAATGCGTTTTTATGACTAAACTGCGTTCATAATTATGTGACACACAATAGTGAGATCGAAAATACCTTTAGTAATTGTTAAACACTTTTGCCGGAGGATAACAGGTTTTTCACAATACGTAGACGGAGGTATTTAAAAAAAAAATAAAAAATTGTTAATACCTAGTATAGAGAATCCTTGTTAATATATTTTACGTATTTAACAGTACCCCAGCAAGTGATCTTGGAAATGTGGCTGAAAATATTATTCACTCTGAACTGTTATGGACGCAGCGGAGGGCATGCAAATAGCCTTCAGTTTTCATATATATTTATAATTTGTCAATGTAAAGGCCTAATGATGATTTTAAGTGTGCCATTAGAACATCAGGCTGACGTATAATGTCCTGTTAGTTAATAAACCTGAAGACTCGCCGTACACTATCAGTGCTCACAGAGAAGCAGAGACATTATGAGTTTGATAGTACAAAATTAATGCATTTCCTAAGCTACAAAACTAAGTTAAACTCCACCTTTTAGGATCCCTTTGGGAAAGCGGAAAAAAAACTGGTCCTCTATTCCATTTTTGTATTATTGCAGCAGGCCTTTTAATAGCTGAACAATCCTGTTAATCATCTCCCCCATGGGTCGTGGCAACAATAATAAGCCATCAATATCCACGTGGTACGAGAAACACGACAACCTCTCCCGCTTGAATGAGGCCGCCAACGTGCAGTTTTATTCCTATCAGCCGCTAGGTGGCTAGATTCTGACCCATGTCCGACAGAGGGGAGCCGCCCATAAAGGCAATGTCTGTCTTCCCTTTCTTTGGGGTCCTTTGGTATCAGCAAGCTGGTGTATTAGAGCCTTCCAGGTGAAGTAATCTAATATTCTCGGCCTAAACCCTCAATCCCCCCGGTGCTATTGTGGATATAAAGCAGACAGTCGGGTACTATACAAGCTTTAATCCGGGATAGACCAAACCACAAGAAATTCATCAAAAGTATTTTTGAATAAGACCAGAGTACGACAGGAGTTCACTCCTGCGTTTCGCCTCGATTTCGCTATTTTGTCACGGCTTTGGCTAGGCAACTTAGTTATTTAAGGTGCCAAACCAAAGTACACGAGTTACAGTGTGGGAACCCAGTGACGTCAGGGACAACACCCACGGCCAGCGGGATGTCTACCCAAGATTTGATTACTAATTCTACACCCATTGGATTAATTATTCTACACATCGAAAGTGAATGTATTATACCGTAAAAAGTTATAGAAGATCTAACTGTGAAAAGAAATTATACTTGGCGTATTATCAGCAGAAAAAGTATCGAAAGTGAAAGTAATTAAAATATATCTTACTGCGTATAATGATAAAAAGTATTCTGGAAAACATTGGATAATACGCACGTATATAAAAGCGAGAGAAAGGAAGCTCTAGTGAAACTTCAAAGAAATCAGGGAAGTACTGGATAATAATTCTGCCTAAATTAATAACAAATAAATTCCAAGTTAACCTTATGCGTCAAGCACCACCAGTGATTTAACCTCAGGGGAAAATAATTAACGTTTAGCTCCCAAATTTCCAGGAAACCAAATCCTAACGCATTCCCCGGTAAATACCAAAAGTTCACATATATAATTACTATATAAACTTTCTAAGCACAAGTGGTAAATCCCTCGATTGAAAGGAGTGCTACTCTTATCTCTGAAATAAATACAGGACAGTGTAATCTTTCAGTTAGAAAGCGAGTCCCTAATACTTACTTAGATCATTACATATAATAATCCAGTCTTGTGGGCAGACGTAGTGGAAGCCTCGTTCATGCACTTTAATTGTTTTGTCTTGACAATTGTTTGCTTCTAAGCTTTTACGTATGCGATATTCTTGTGCAAATAAAACGGAATATGAATAACACGTATTGTGATTAATTATCCTCTATCTATTGTCCTTTCTGTGCCTGTGGTAAAAACAATACAACTTCTCCAGTTAGGAAGAACCCCACTTGATCAAAACCAATTAAACCCCCGTAACAACCTGGCATAACAAGTGGCGGGAGTCTGGTGGTTTCTTGATTCGGAGAAGAAAGTTGTTTGACACAGTAATCAGGAAAGAGATAGAGGTACACATACGTCATCATGACTTCCACGTTCGCACATCCCCATACCCGACGTATGACGCGGAAAACTCAGGATATTCGCACGTACCTTAGAGATGGTCAGCACCCAGCTAATTCCAGCCTGGCCACACCAATCCGATCCAGTGAAGGATGGGTTTAATTATTAATGCACTT